>CM031613.1:53492817-53512817 GCA_018398815.1 Conus ventricosus | reverse complement strand
CCGGTACAGACAGCCTCTTCACGATGCAGTCCGCTAGAACGTGTGGTGAGGGGAGACTCGATCCTTGGGTCCGGAGACGGGTCTGGTCCATCGCCTCGGACCTGTGGGCCCGAATGATCAGCGCGCTCTCAAAGCGGTGACGTAACCAGGTTTCTTGCTCAGTGGAAATCTCCCCTGCAGTTTATGTTACTTAGCCGCAGAACTCAAACAGGATTACTTAAAATCCTTGTAGGAGTGCAGGCTTTGCAATATCCTCTTCCTCGCTGCTTTGCGCCTTTGTAGCCGTCTCCGTCTTTCCGCACAGCTTTATTGTTCCGTCCCATGCGAGACACTTAGTTAAAGGGCCGAACAAACAAGGCTTACACATTTCTGATCCAACATTTTTGTTGTTGTAGTCCAAGCAGAGGCATGTATCAAACTTGTGTACTAGTTAACTAGGGAAAATTAAGTTCCCAGAAAGTGATGACGTCATTTTTGCACAATTGTGTGTGTGTGTGTTGTCATTGTTTGAATATCGCCTGACCACTTGTGTACAAGCTTTCATGCCGTATCTACATTATCTACAGGAAAATAAACCCAGTCGAGTTTGGTGTTAAAAGAATTGTCGGGAATTTGCCTATTCAGTCATCTCAAAAGCACAGGTGTATTACATTTTTCATGACAACTACTAATTGTCAAACTAACAGCCCCACTTGTAATGGCCGCTCAACAATGCGGAACACATTGTTGCCAGACCGGCTTTACACAGATGACATTCAGTTTGCCGAGTACAGCACGGTTAGCTGGCTGGTGGGGAGCAGCCTGCAGAAAACACCTCTTTTCCTGACCTGCATTCACGGCTTGGCCTCTGCAGCTGTGGGCGAGCTGTAAACTCCCCCGCCTCTCAAAACTAGGTGGCTCGCTCTGCACATCCCTTGCAGTTGTGAGAGTTTGGAGATCCCTCCCTCAGCCTCCCGTCCTCCCCCACCCTTCCCATTCCCCCCTCAACTTTTTGGACGGTGTTGTGTGTGTGTGTGTGCGTGTGCGTGCGTGTGTGTGCCCGTGTGCGTGTGCGCGCGTGCGTGCGTGCGTGCGTGTGTGCGTGTGTGTGTGTGCTATTGACACTAACGGATGATGCAATTATAGCTTCTTCCCTTCAGAAACGAACCAGTCTTCGATTATCTTTAACACACATCTCCATTGCCTTCAGCGATGCCCTGCAATCGATGTCTCGGGTTCTTTTATTGGCTGAGCGGTATTTCGCTGATAGCTATGTTGGAATAGTGGTGTGTTGATATCATCAGTTAATTTATTTAATCAATCAGACTGGTTTTAAAGGTTAAGACTGTTCAGGGTGGGTCTCATGATGTGTTTTCAATAGGTCAAACCACAGGACCCTTCAGTCTGATCCTAAAACTGAATAATGTCAATTGGTTACTTAATAATAATAATAATAATAATAATAATAATAATAATAATAATAATAATAACAATGAACATTTGATCCTAAAACTCAATAATGTCTATTGGTTACTTAATAATAATAATAATAATAATAATAATAATAATAATAATAATAATAATAATAATAACAATGAACATTTGATCCTAAAACTTAATGTCTATTGGTTACTTAATAATGATAATGATAATGAAAGTTTGATCCTAAAACTGACTAATGTCTATTGATTACTTACTACAAATAATGATGAAAATTTGATCCAAAAACTGAATATCTATTGGTTACTTAATAATAATAATAATAATAATAATAATAATAATAATAATAATAATAATAATAATAATGATAATAATAATAATAATAATAATGAACGTTTGATCCCAAAACTGAATGATATCTAATGGTTACTTAATAAGAATAATAATGATAATGAAAATTTGATCCTAAAACTGAATGTCAATTGGTTACTTACTAATAATGATGAAAATTTGATCCTAAAACTGAATGTCTATTGGTTACTTAACAATAATAATAATGATGAAAATTTGATCCTAAAACTGGATGTCTATTTGTTACTTAATAATAATGATAATAATAATGAAATTTTAATCCTAAAACTGGATGTCTATTTGTTACTTAATAATAATGATAATAATAACGAAATTTTAATCCTAAAACTGGATGTCTATTTGTTACTTAATAATAATAATAATAATAATAATAATAATGAAAATGTGTCTGCACCCAGAGTCCTGATGACAGCGATTACAAAGATAAGAAAAATGATGGATAATGAAAACAACTGACGTGTTAAAAGTTTATAATAAAATAAACAAACAGAGGCACTGAATCAATATCGGTACTAATACGCCCACAAATGAAAACATAACTAAACTAAAGAACAATTAAACCTCGAAACACTTCCAGTGTCACATCTCCCCACCTCTCTGTCTGTCTGTGTGTCTGTCTGTGTGTCTGTGTGTCTGTGTGTCTGTGTGTCTGTCTGTCTGTCTGTCTGTCTCTCTCTCTCTCTCTCTCTCTCTCTCTCTCTCTCTGTCTGTCTCTCGCACGTGCGCGCACATATACGCACGCACACACACACACACACACACACACACACACACACACACACACACACACACACACACACACACACACACACACACACACCACACACACACACACACACTTATACACACTTATACACACACACACACACACACACACACACACACACACACACACACACACACACACACACACACACAAGATCTAACAACACACCGAACAACTCAAACATATGTAATTCAGGAAGCAACAATAGAAAGAATACACAGAAATGTAGTGACAGAAATATTGTAAATATAGTTAAATTCTTTTGAAAGAATAGGGTTTAAGATGGGATCTGAAAGAAGCGGAAGATTGTGGGTGCCTGAGAATGAAAAGTAGAGTGTTTGTTCCAGACTGTAGATGTTTGGTATGAAAAAGATTTTTCCACCATAGGTCTTGGTTCTGAAAAAGGGAATTTTGAATTCCAGTGTCTTGTGTCTGAGGAACAGTGGAGTTGGCGGGGAGCGTAGATATGTAGAAGTTCAGAGAAAAATAGTCTGGAGCTGTTTCAAACAAGACAGGAAAAAAAGTCGAAAGTGGAGAGTTTGTCATTGACTCTGTCAGGGATAGGGAGCCAGTGAAGAAAGTGAAGGAGCTGAAATACACCTTCGAATTTTAAGCGTCGGAAACTTAAAAGAGCAGCGTTGATTTGGATATTTCGCAGCATATCAGTAAGATACTGTTAGATGCCAATGAGAAGGGGTTTACAATAGGAAGTTACAATAACAGTCTTTTCCGGAAATAAACGTGCACATCACAGTGCTTTCACAGAGAACAGATGATGAACAGAACTGATTCTAATCAAATCAAGGCTACATTGCAGATGTTGGCAATGTGGTTTTTGAAAGATGAGCACTGGTCAAGAGCGACCCGAAGGGTGCAAACAGCTGGCGACAAGTAAACAGAGGAACTGTTGATCAGAACAGAGAGAGAGAGAGAGAGAGAGAGAGAGAGAGAGAGCGATGATTGAGGATTTCCTTTTGCGAGAGGCGAGCGTCAATGCAGGTTTGTCGCGATTTAGTGGTAGTTTGGTGTGAGTCATCCATGTTTTACGTCTTCTGCCTTCAGTGTAAGTTTTCTTTTGCGCTTTCTCTTTCTTGACGCCATTTCTCCCATATTTTTCCCATAGCAAGGCGGCGTTCATTTCTACAGCCCACACAAAACGAATGCAAACGTCAAAACCAGACACCCGAAACTGTTTATTAGTCAACCACCTACTGCAAACAACTGCATACCAACCAACCAACCAACCAACGACAACAACAGCACCAACAAATATTCTGAAAACAACAACGGCAACAACAAAACATGGGCTGTTTTGGAATGGGAGACGTAACCAAACCTTCTTGCGTTTGTTCATATCATTTTAGCATCTCTGTGGTCTCACAATTGCCTTCGAGTCGCGAAATCGTGTAGCTTCATGTCGAAAACTAATTCTAAAAATCAACCCGTAGCCCATAAACACAGGTTTGAT
Source organism: Conus ventricosus (assembly GCA_018398815.1). NCBI lineage: Eukaryota > Metazoa > Mollusca > Gastropoda > Neogastropoda > Conidae > Conus > Conus ventricosus. The sequence continues at coordinate 53,508,792 of CM031613.1, read as the reverse complement.
ACGAGTCTGCTTGACTGCTTTTGGAAATGGCTTTGGAGGCAGTGACAGCGCGGTGGGTAAACTTTATTTTGTTTATTTCGCTTATTTGCATCATGTAAAATCGTAATGCATTGATACAGCAATTTTTCAAAGCTCCGTTGAGGGCACCCTGAAGCAGGGCAAACGACACAGATAAAAACTGGTTACAGAAAACACGATTTGTCGTCTCCAATGCGACTCCCGGCAATCGTGCATTTGGGGAATAGGGGAAGTAAATGGAATTGTGTGGCTACCAAAAGGTAAAAAATATGGAACAGTGAAAACTACCAACACTCAATAAGCATATCGCAAATTTTCGGTTTATTTATAAAACCTTTATCAAGCATAAAAAAAAAACATGGGCCCACTAAATGACAGCCCGAAGCACAGCATCTTTGTCCTGAAACTGATTATTTCTCTCTTAAAAACGTTATAAAATGATTTGTATAAAGACCAGTTAAAGTCTCTGGATAGGATTAATGTTGTACGGAGTGTTATTTTTAGATGTGAAAAAAAAATATGAAGACCGACTCTCTTAACTGTAGGGTATCTAAGCATCAGATGTGAAAGATGTGTCGACATCGTTTGATTTTCTTTTCATTATAAGACAATTATAGCTGAAGAAAAAGGAAAACGCAAAGAATGAACTAGTGTCTATTAGCTTGATTTATGAAGGTGTAACGTTGAGCTTGTTTTCATTTTTACTGAGGTAGGTGCGAGAAGGTACCCTATAACAAGGGCTGTTACACTGGCTCACACTTACTTGCCCCCCCCCTCCTCACTCTCTCTCTCTCTCTCTCTCTCTCTCTCTCTCTCTCTTAATGAGTTAGGTGCGAGAAGGTAACCTTTAACAAGGGCTGTTTCTCTGATTTAAACCTACTTGTTCTCTCTCTCTCTCTCTCTCTCTCTCTCTCTCTCTCTCTCTCCTCCCTCCCTCTCTCTCTCTCTCTCTCTCTCTCTCTCTCTCTCTCTCTCTCTCTCTCTCTCTCTTACTGAGTGATATATGAGAAGGAACCAGCTTTAGTCTGGTTCACTCTTCCCCGTTTCTCTCTCTGTCTCTCTCTGTTTCTTTCTCTCTCTCTCTCCCACCCTCTTTCTCTCTCCCTCACCCACCTCTCTCTCTCTCTCTCTCTCTCTCTCTCTCTCACCCACCTTTCTCTCTCTCTCTCTCTCTCTATCTCTCTCTCTCTCTCTCTCTCTCTCTCTCTCTCTCTCTCTCTCGTAACAATATGTAAAAATGAGTCCAGCACCCACTGAAGAATATTTTCAGACACATATTCTGCATCAGTCATAGGAGAGGCGCGGGATGGTAGGTGGACGCCACATTCTTCGCAGTTTAATGGATTCAACAGATAATCATTGTCCTTTGCTGCAATGCTTTTAGTACGTCTGTAATCGCTTTTTTTTAACCTGTTAACTTGAGGAATCTTTCTTTGCCAAATCAAAAATGATTTGTGTCAGAGTTGAATTCCTTACGAATTTTTGTTTGGACAACACTAACATTATGAGACATCGCAGCAAAACTGGAAAGAATCTGGATACAAAACTTTTGCGAAACTGTGAAGTATTTAATAGAAGAAGCATATTGTTGACGGTGTCACTATATGCCTGAAAGGTTAGGTGCTTTAAAGTGGAAAAAAAAAGAATAGATAGTCGATAATGCTTTTGTCAACTACAATGCACAGCTAGCTAGCTCATTATGTCGCGTGAAACGTTGCTGCTTTATTTTAGAGTCACGTGCAATGACATCCATCTGCTATACCACTCAAACGACATGACTAAACAACATGTTGTCAGTCGTCAGTGGATCCGTTTTGCAGGAGCTTTCGGACATCTTTCTGTTCCTTTCATTTCCTCTCCTTCTTCGTATGTTTCTTTTCCTTCCGTGCTTCTGATTCTACTGGTGTTGCTTCTGCAGCTGCTACTCTTTCACCACTCATCCCACCACCACCACCACCACCACCACCACCACCACCACCACCACTACTACTGTTACTGCTACTGCTTCTAGTGCTACTGCTGCTGCTCTTGCTGGTGCTGCTGTTATTGCTGCTACTTCAACTACTACTGCTACTACTACTACTGCTTCTACGCTACTGCTACTTCAACTACTACTACAACTGCTACTCTACTGCTGCTGCTGCTACTGTTTCTGCCATTGCTGCTGCTGCTGCAGCTGCTTCTGCCACTACTTTTACAGTTACGGTTACTGCTGCTGTTGCTGCACTAATGCTGGTGGTGGTGGTGGTGAGGGTGGTAGTGGTGGTGGGGGTGGGGGTGATGGCGCTATTATTGCTACTACTATTCGTACTGCTATTACTATATCCCTACTCCTACTCCTACTCCTACCACTACCACTACTACTACTGCTGCTGCTACTGCTGCTGCTGCTGCTGCTACTACTACTACTGCTGCTCTTGTTGTTGCTGCTGCTGCGGCTGCAACTGCTATTGCGACGATGATGGAAATAATGATGATGATTTCCATTGTTTCTGTGGCAGTCTGGTGGAGAGTGGACGTGGTGATGGTGACGCTGCTGGTGATCATGTGGTGCGTGGCGCCGGCCCGTGGCGGCTGCAAGTGTCTGGGCTGCAACTACGGCACGCCAGAGCAGATCTGCCGCTGCTGCGTCATTACGTCCGGGAAACGCTCGGTCCGCTATGACGTCACTGGTCTGACGCAGCCTTCTCTTCTACTCTACGTGTTACGCAACCGGCCTCATTTTCACCCTACCGTTCACGAGGGGAGAAATCACGTCAGAAAATGTGAGCAGCACAGTCACAGCTCGTCCCAAACCGACGGTTTAGCGGACGGAAGGCAGAGTTTCAGGACGCAGCTCTTGTCGATGATGGAATCGGCCAAAAGAATGGAAAGGACCTTAGCCGAGAAGCTGCAGGACAGAACAGCCAGAATGCCTGTGCTGGCATGAGGCAGGGAGGTGAAGAGTACTGTTCATGTGTATCGAGAGACCACTTTCAATGTCCGGAGAAGATCGGAAGTTAATGTCCTCCTCGCCATAGGCTTTCATGGACACGCTGTTCACAGACAGAAATCAGAGTGGGACTTGTGTGCTTCATTACTTCAATAGAGTGTCCGTCGCCTCTGGACTCACGCTGGCTGCAGGGACACGGGCTGACGCTGAAGGTTTGCGCCAAAACGAGAGAGTGCAGGATTTCCCACAACGAGTGATTTAAATTATTATTCATTATTCATTGATGCCCCGTCCCCTCCTTCACCCACCACCCCCTTCCGCCTTTTCCATCTCCTCTCTCCACCACCACCACCACCCCACCCTGCCCCCTTCCCCATGCTAGTCGTTACCGTTTTCATCCCCCCCCCCCCCCCATCTCCTTCAGCGTCCGTGCTCATCTACCTTCCTGGAGGAAAGAAAGTTCTAGGCGTAAAAAAAAAGACAAGGAAAGTTGTACTATTTCATGGCAGCTTTGAGCTGACCGTGATGATCCCAGTAATCTCACTCAGACAAACTTGCGTGCACATGAGACACAGATCTGTTCTTCATTCACGTTGATTCCATTAATTATTTATTATCGTGGTCCTATAACAGACAGCGGATAGGGATGCTGTGGTGGACGCTTGCACAGCCCTACACCATCGGGCTCTTGCCAGCAGATGAAGAAACTGCAGTCACTCTGGTCCTTTGCTTTGTCCACCAAGGAGTTCTCCAGTCTGCCTTTTGGACGCTCACCTTCCACGATATCCTGTGCGCTGGTCTCGGACACGGAGTCATGACGAGATTCATGACTGCTCCAGAAAATATAAAGCAACTATCCGCTCCCCGTGTTTCCTACTGCAGTGCAAAGGACAATGCGCACTTCTTCCACTCGCTCTTTCACTCGCTTCACTATGTTGCAGCCACACCAGGCGAGCGCTACAGAAGCAGCTGGCTCATTGTCCGGTCACGTGACTTAGACGCGGAACTCAGTCACTGCAACGGCTCACCCCATTTTGTTTATGCAAAGTGCACTGAGGGTGGTTTTTGTTGTTGTTGTTGTTGTTGTTGTTGTTGTTGTAAACATGTAAACTGAATTCAGTCACAGAAACTGAAAGCCAGGACGAATCACCGATCTCGGATGCAGCTGTGTTTGAAGAAGAGCAACAAAAACTGAAGGAAACTGTGCCCCCAAAAACGCTATGGACTGCGAAGGACACAGCCTTAACCTTTGCTCTTTGGATGAAAACCTTCGCTGTGCCAGTGCCTCGCCAGTGTCTTGCGAAAAGAGCTATGCACGTTCAAGGGCTATAAAACTAAGTGTCTGCTCTTGTGCTCGCTTGCAATTAGATGGTGAAGAGTATCAAAAACTGAGCACAAGAGTGAGCCCTTGAGCGAAAGACTCGTGTAGTTTGGCATGGGGTTGGCGGCGGTTTGAACTGATGAAGATGTTCTTTTCTTTTGCCCACCAGCGCGTGATGTGACGTGCTGCGTGGCTGTTTATCATGTGTTGTTTGCACCCAGTGTGGGCTATCCTCCTACTCTTTTACTATTCTTGCTCGTTGAGATTCGTTGCTTGAAATCTAATATCTGTATCAAGCTGACATATCCTAGAGGAAGGATGACTATCTCCAATAACATTCACTCAGTACTTTGTTTCCTTCACACTAACTTCATACATTGTTTCTTTTTTTTTGCCAAGTGAGAACACCCAGCATTCTGGTGAGAGACGTTTGATGATAATTCTTTTCCCCCATCCACAGTGCATGAAATGTACTCTGTATTCCATGTATTAAATCTTGATTTTAAAAGCAATCCTGGGTATGTTACTGCACAAGAGGGCAATGCAGATTCGCATTCGATTCCATATGTTACCAAATAGGGTCATCATCCTGTCATCTTCTGCTACTGGCTTGGCGTGCACGACCTGGACAACTTTGTTTAGATTTAAAAAGGTATGTTTCAAGGGTGACTGAGGGCGGAAAATGAACCAACTTTGGAAAAAGAGGGGGTTAGTTACCGTCAAGGATACAGACCAACAGAGTACAGGACTAGACACAATGCATTTCGACCTCTTGGGTCTTCTTCAGGTGAAAACAAATAACATTAGGACAGTGACAAGACGAACATGCAGCCACTTAGCTTCGCTTCTCCTGTTTATCTCCAAAGCCCAAATCAAAGGTCCAAATCATTTTTTATTTGGACTTTGGAGACGAACAAGAGAAGCGAAGCTAAATGGCTACATGTTCTTCTTGTCACTGTCCTAAATGTTATTTGTTTTCACCTGAAGAAGACCCAAGAGGTCGAAATGCATTGTGTCTAGTCCTGTACTCTGTTGGTCTGTGTTCTTGGCGGTAACTAACCCCCTGTCCTTCAAATTTTAAAAAGGTATGATTATTCCGAGCCTCACTTTCTCCTGACCCGTATGAAACGAGACAAGACAAACAGTGAAACGGAATCACCTGATCTGTCACTGTCATCCTGTCACAAGGATATCAATTTCCCCTGCCGAGAAGTATATTTGACATTCGTAGTCAGAGGATAGAAGTGCCTTTATCCCTCTATTCCAACGATGCAAACCGCTTTCGAATCACACAAGTGTTTAAAAGACCCGGTTTGTTCAAAAGGATACAATGTCTTCCGCAAATAGTTAGACAAAACAAAAGAAACCTTTACATGTGCTTTCAAATGTTTTCAAAGAGTGCTCCTTCAGAATAGCGTGAGAAACATTTTTTTCAGCACAGTCTGTTGAACTTGACACCTCCCCACCATAGCCGACTGCCCTGAAGAAGGATTGCAGAATCACCAAGCGTATGAATACCAAGTTCAATGGCGTGGAGCACATCGTCGATCGGGGTGGGGTGTGGGTGTGTGTGTGTGTGGAAGCGTTGCAGTTTTTTTTAGTGGTCCACAGCAGCCAAGAAACAAACACAAAATCAAACAAGAAATAGCGGGATTGATGAGGGGAGCGCGGGAATGGGACGAATAGGTAGAGAGGGGGTAGTAACCAAACTCGTTCTCGGCTAGCAAATATAATACCCGTACCAAAGACAGTCGTTCAGCATGGACGAGGGGGTGAGACAGGGCTTCATCCACAGTTGCTCATACTACTCGTCTTCTCTGACTTTCTGTAGGCTTCCACGAGTACGCCTTTTGATTTGAAATGTTCCATTTTACGGACCTGAGCCGGATAGAGCGTGTGATTGGGGTGGGTGCTCAAGGCCCTTGGATTCCGGCCCACTCCCCAATGTCAGGGTCACTGACATTGCTACTTGATCCCGTACATGTATGTTACAGATAGATCTAGTGGAGGTGACTCATGTTTGAACTTGTGCATGTGCGGACTGATCATGTTCCATGTCAGTGTATCTTGCGTGGTTCGCATTAGAGTCAATATTTCCTCTATAATTATGTGCTAGGGTGAGCCGGCGAACATTTCCGCTCACGTCGCATGCGTGTGTGTGCGTCAGTGGATATCTGTGTGACAGCACAGCTTGGGAGAGGGTAGGGAGGTATCTTGAATTTTTTAGTGTTTTGTCCGTGGAAGTGGGGAAATTGGGTCATGCATCATCCTCACTGTGAGTTGCCCAATCATAGTTAACCTTACGTTGAATTATCCAATCACAGCCAAGTTTACTGTAAAGCAGGCTGGGGTTAGGTGAACTGTCACTCAGTGTTTTTTTTGCAGCTGTTTTTTCAGAGTGGAAGTCTCTGACGTTGTGTGTGTTCATTCTATGTTGAAAAGTCCTGGTGAATCCTTTTAGGAACCTTGTGTTCAGGGTTCGGGCTTAAGGATTAGCAGAGCTGCCTTGATCTAGAGGGGACTGATTCTGTGTTTCTGTGTAATTGTATTCTTCTCACTGTTGGAGGTACAGTAGAAGGACTGTCGTTACTGTAATTTGTGAAGACGTGGTTGCTGCATTTGTGTTGAACTGTAACCGGTGTTCCCGAGACCCTGATGGGATGAAGACTTGGTTGCTGCGTTTTTGTTGAACTGTAACCGGTGTTCCTGAGACCCTGGTGGGGTGAAGACTTGGTTGCTGCGTTCTTGTTGAACTGTAACCTGTGTACCTGAAACCTTGGTGGGTGAAGACTTGGTTGCTGTGGTTGGGTGCTGTAGACGTGCTGGTCTGGGATGGCCTTGGTGGTGCTGGACAACCCATCTCGGAGTTGGGGCCGGACACGTGTTGGTTCAAGATATCTCCCTGTAATCCTGCCTTAGCTGGTGCCTGTAATCCTGCCTTAGCTGGTGACGGGATCCCTGTGCGAGGAGTGACAGAGCGTGGCTACTCTTCCTGTTGCTGTGACAGTCCGAGTGGTACATGTGAATGTTGACGACAAACAGGGGCTGTTTTGAGGTAACAGCATTGAACATTATTTCCAGGATCAAGGAAATGAGCCGTCGTTCATCGGTCGTGAGTGGACTACCCAGTGTGTGAAAGACACTAGCAAAAATCCTTAGTGACTTTAAATTTATTTAGTAATATTATCATTGTATAGCTGGTTTAGTTGTTGGCTAATTAGTCATTACTTGTGTGTGTCGCAGGCTGCACAGGTGTTCAAGACAAACTGTCTTTTGTGTGGTGGCAAGAAACATTTATATCAACAATTTTTACATTTTGGACAACTTGGTTGGACCATTCTCTGCGAGTATTTCATAGCAACCCAGTTACTGGATTATTAATTGGTCATGCGTGCTTTAAGTGCCCAGTTGTTGGAATGTGGCCCGGTTTAATTAATCTTGAAAGTGTGTGAACATTACAGAATTGTTGTAGTTTTGGTGCATTCTATATCAGTAATTGGTCTGTCACTGTGTTACAAAATTGTAGGTCTGGGCATTCTATATTGGTGTTTGGTCTGTCATTGTGTCGGAATTCATTCCCTGGTTGCTGGCTTGTGTATGAGCCAGTAAGTGAATTTGTTGAGTAAGTCTCGGATTCACAGTGTCCTGTTGGGCCAATAGCCAAGGTGTTATCGGTCGTGTGGGTTGTATTGCATGGTAGCGATGCATCGCACCAGGCTGGGCACATTGGATTTGACCCGAATTAAGGTTAATCGTTAATTAATTTCATGACCTTGTGTAGTTTGGTTGTGCAGGGTGTGTATGTGACTAGAAATATGTGTGTGAATTGTGTTAAGTGGTTGAATGTTTGAGCTTGAGAGAAAGTGATGGTGTGGGCATATAGTGTATATTCAGTGTTATGGACCCCATGTGTCGTGGTTTGAATGCAATTATACATGTGTGAACTGTTCATCTGTTTCTGGACTGCTTATTTGAGTTGGGGCATTAGGTATTGTAGGTCTGTAAGTCTGTCTGTCCCTCCCTAGTTAGTTCAGGTCTTAGCGAGCCTGACATATGGTGAAGATGCGGGGTACAATTAGGGGTAAGTAGGATTTAATTAGTTATAAGGAAGGGTTGGTTAGCAGGGAGGTTGTTAGAGGAACTTCAGGCAAGCAACAGACTTACTCTGAGCGTAAACATTAGGAACTCAGAGTAGTCAGTGGGGGGTTGGAGGGTGCGTGCCTAGTAAGGGTGGAGGCATAGATAACGAGCACTCAGGCGTGTAAGACCTGCTAATTGCCATTGTTAGTGTGTGGCAGTGATGTGCTTTGTCTGTAATGTCTGTTTTGTCATGGGGTCACGATAGTGTAAATAACTCTAATTATTTTGTTTTCTGCCATTTGTTGTAGAAACTATAGTTATTTTGTTTTCTGCCATTGTTGTAGAAAACTATAGTTATTTTGTTGTCTGCCATTTGTTGTGGGAAACTACAGCTATTTCATTTTATGCCAATTCGTTGTGGTTAATTGGTGTCGACCGGATGGTTGGTGGCTGGCCAGAGGGGGCTAGTTTGGTTGATCAGTTGTTTGGATTTGACATTGTTGTCAGCTGTTGGCAAGAGGGCCAGTCTTGTGTTAATTTGACAATCCAGAGTGGGTGCAGTTTGTTCTCGGTGTTGCGGGATCTTGCGAGTTAGTTCCTCTGGAAGGGTGGACTTTTGATGTATTGTGACTCCACATCATATGATGGGTTATGCGAGTGGCCGTGTGTGTAGTATCTTTGGCATGTTGATTATATCAGTTTAGTTCAGTACCAGTTACTATAGGTACCGGGGTTGCAGATCCTAAAAACCATAATATAGTGTATATCCAACTTTGTATGTCTGGTTCAAGCACGCAGGAACGGTTAGCTAGTCTTAGTCAGTTCAGTATGTCGCACACTCCGGGTGACCGTAAGTTGCGTTCACAACTGGCCAAGGGCTCAGGAAGTCATACTCCTGTGGCAACATCTCCGGTAGTTAAGGAGCATGCAGGTAGGTTAGTGAAGGAGGTTATGGCGGAGCAACAGCTGGACACCTTGGCCGACAAATATGTTCGGTTAGGTCGAAGCATGGGGTTACAGGGAGGGGAGTTAGCGGACTTTGTAGGCCGACTCCTGGACAAGGTGGCCTGGCAGGAAAGAGAGCAGGAGGCAAGGGAAGAGGAGTTACGTCTCAAGCGAGATGCGCAGAAAAAGAGGAGGCTCGCAAGGAGGAAGAGTTGTGGCTTAAGCGCGAGGCCAAGGAGGAAGAGTTGCGGCTCAAGAGCGAGGAAGTTAATTACAAGCGTGAAGTGGAGCAGCAGCAGCTGGATAGAGAAGAGCAGGCAGAGCGTGATCGTCTCGCTAAAAAGGAGCAGGACGAGATGGATCGAGAGGCTGTACGGAGAACACCAAGCTGAGGAGGACAGAAGGAAGAAGAGATGCAAATAAAGAGAGAGAGAAGGGCGGAGGAGAAGGAGGCGGCTAAGAGCAAGAAAGAAAGGGCCGATAGGAAGCACGTCAAACTGCAGCCAAGAGAGATGATGAGGATGTAGATGAATACCTACAGCATTTTGAGCAGGTAGCCAAGCTGTGTGGTTGGCATCCAACTGCATGGGCATGTCAGTTAGTGGCTCTGCTCCAAGGGAAGGCTAGGGATGCAGTCCTCAAGTTATCTGCAGATAAGTTGGAGGTCTACGCAGAAGTAAAAGCTGCCTTGCTCAGGTATTTTCGACTCGACGCAGACGCCTACCGTCAAAAGTTCAGAAGGATGGAAAAGAAGGTGGCTGAAACATTTGAGCAGATGCTGGACAGGCTTAGGGCATGTTTCTCCCAGTGGTGTGTATCTGCTGACAAGGACCAAAGTAAGCCTAATGATGTCTTAGATTTATTCCTTCAGGAACGCCTATACGACCAGCTCTCTGCTGATATTTATCAAAAGGTGAAGGAATCATCACCGAAGGATGCAGAAGAAGTGGCTGCACGTGCTACTCGCCTGGCAGAGGCCAAGAGAGCGATGAGGGAGGTGCAGAGAGAACGAGCTCAGCGAGGTCAGCCTCTGGGCAATAGTAGGGGCAAGCGCATGCCCAGAAGCAAACCAACATTGACAGCGCCCAAAGGGATAGTAGGCCTGTCCAGGAAGAGGGCGGTGTAACACCACAGTCATTGACTAAGTCAAGGGGGGATAAGACGTGTTGGGTGTGCGGCGACAAGGGGCACCTGAGTGCGTCGTGTCCACAAAGAAGGCTTGGTGACAAAGGAGCACAGGTGGGAAGGGCAACAAACCATCGGTGGCTAGAGTACTGGCAGGGGCCGAGTTAGAGAGCCTCGAGGCAGAGAGCCCACCGTCCCTCTGCATGACGTGTGCTGCGAAGCATTACACCCCACGGTGCACGGTTACCGTGAATGGCCGAAGTGTGAGAGGTCTAAGAGACACTGGAGCTACATACACTGTAGTGGCTGAAGCACTGGTTGACCCGGAAGACTACATTGGGAAGGTGGTGGATGTGAAGATGGCTGAGAGTGGCACTTCGTACAAGGTACCTGTGGCCAAGGTGCATGTATCGTCACTGTTCGTGGAGGGCAAAATTGTTGTACTAGTGTTTAAGAAACCCTGTGAGCAAGTCCTAATAGGGAATTGGGCTGCTAATGAGTGGAAGATGCACCGCAGAAAGTACCAGTTTACCCGAATCCTACAGCAGTGATGGCTGTCATGACACGAGCTCGGGCCAAGAGGCAGCGAGAACCAACCAAGGGATTGCCTGTCACAAAGCAAGTCATTGGGAGGGACTTCAAAGAGCTCAAGAAGATGCAGGAGGAAGACCCAACGTTGGATGCACCCCGGCGTGCCGCAGAGAATGGTGTACGAGCTCGGTCAGGTCATGGCTGGGTGACTTTTGCAGACCAGGATGGACTCTTGGTGAGGACGTACACCATGCCACATGAGACTACAACCCAAGTGTGTGTTCCCAAGCGTATGAGGCTTAAGGTCATGAAGATGGCTCATGATGTACCCATAGCAGGACACATGGGGACTAAACGAACAAAAGCTAGAGTGCTGCAGGACTTCTACTGGCCTGGAATGTGTAAGGAAGTGGCTCAGTACTGCAGATCATGCCTGAAATGTCAAAAGACTGTAGACAAGGGTGGAGTGCCACCAGTGCCCCAAGTGAGATCTCCTGTCACAGGAAATCCATTCAACAAAGTAGGAGTGCATCTGAGACAGGGATCAGGGCCATCCTACTCCAGGAACAGGAGGGTGTGCTAGCAAGAAGCTCTTGCCTGCCGAGAAAAAAATGGCCCACAATGGAGAAAAACTGCCTAGCACTGGTGTGGGGAGTGAATAAGTTTGCACAGTACCTGTATGGTACAAAGTTTGTGATACAGGTGGACCACTCTCCCTTGCAGTATCTCGAGTGGGTTGAATTGGAGGGTATCTGAGAGTATGTGTTACTAGCATACTGTGGATGGAAAGCATTTGTCTACCTGTCGTTAATTGAACGTAGAGTTCAATCTTGGAAGGGGGGTATGTCAGGGTCACTGACATTGCTACTTGAGCCCGTACATGTATGTTACAGATAGATCCAGTGGAGGTGACTCATGTTTGAACTTGTGCATGTGCGGACTGATCATGTTCCATGTCAGTGTATCTTGCGTGGTTCGCATTAGAGTCAATATTTCCTCTATATGTGCTAGGGTGAGCCAGCGAACATTTCCGCTCACGTCACATGCGTGTGTGTGCGTCAGTGGATATCTGTGTGACAGCACAGCTTGGGAGAGGGTAGGGAGGTATCTTGAATTTTTTAGTGTTTTGTCCGTGGAAGTGGGGAAATTGGGTCATGCATCATCCTCACTGTGAGTTGCCCAATCATAGTTAACCTTATGTTGAATTATCCAATCACAGCCAAGTTTACTGTCGCTCAGTGTTTTTTTGCAGCTGTTTTTTCAGAGTGGAAATCTCTGACGTTGTGTGTGTTGATTCTATGTTGAAAAGTCCTGGTGAATCCTTTTTAGGAACCTTGTGTTCAGGGTTCAGGCTTAAGGATTAGCGGAGCTGCCTTGAGTCTAGAGGGGACTGATTCTGTGTTTCTGTGTAATTGTATTCTTCTCGCTGTTGGAGGTACAGTAGAAGGACTGTCGTTACTGTAATTTGTGAAGACGTGGTTGCTGCATTTGTGTTGAACTGTAACCGGTGTTCCCGAGACCCTGATGGGATGAAGACTTGGTTGCTGCGTTCTTGTTGAACTGTAACCGGTTGTTCCTGAGACCCTGGTGGGGTGAAGACTTGGTTGCTGCGTTCTTGTTGAACTGTAACCTGTGTACCTGAAACCTTGGTGGGTGAAGACTTGGTTGCTGTGGTTGGGTGCTGTAGACGTGCTGGTCTGGGGATGGCCTTGGTGGCGCTGGACAACCCATCTCGGAGTTGGGCCGGACACGTGTTGGTTCAAGATATCTCCCTGTAATCCTGCCTTAGCTGGTGCCTGTAATCCTGCCTTAGCTGGTGACAGGATCCCTGTGCGAGGAGTGACAGAGCGTGGGCTACTCTTCCTGTTGCTGTGACAGTCCGAGTGGTACATGTGAATGTTGACGACAAACAGGGGCTGTTTTGAGGTAACAGCATTGAACATTATTTCCAGGATCAAGGAAATGAGCCGTCGTTCATCGGTCGTGGAGTGGACTACCCAGTGTGTGAAAGACACTAGCAGAAATCCTTAGTGACTTTAAATTTATTTAGTAATATTATCATTGCATAGCTGGTTTAGTTGTTGGCTAATTAGTCATTACTTGTGTGTGTCGCAGGCTGCACAGGTGTTCAAGACAAATTGTCTTTTGTGTGGTGGCAAGAAACATTTATATCAACAATTTTTACATTTTGGACAACTTGGTTGGGCCATTCTCTGCGAGTATTTCATAGCAACCCAGTTACTGGATTATTAATTGGTCATGCGTGCTTTAAGTGCCCAGTTGTTGGAATGTGGCCCCGTTTAATTAATCTTGAAAGTGTGTGAACATTACAGAATTGTTGTAGTTTTGTGCATTCTATATCAGTAATTGGTCTGTCACTGTGTTACAAAATTGTAGGTCTGGGCATTCTATATTGGTGTTTGGTCTGTCATTGTGTCGGAATTCATTCCCTGGTTGCTGGCTTGTGTATGAGCCGGTAAGTGAATTTGTTGAGTAAGTCTCGGATTCACAGTGTCCTGTTGGGCCAATAGCCAAGGTGTTATCGGTCGTGTGGGTTGTATTGCATGGTAGCGATGCATCGCACCAGGCTGGGCACATTGGGATTTGACCCGAATTAAGGTTAATCGTTAATTAATTTCATGACCTTGTGTTAGTTTGGTTGTGCAGGGTGTGTATGTGACTAGAAATATGTGTGTGAATTGTGTTAAGTGGTTGAATGTTTGAGCTTGAGAGAAAGTGATGGTGTGGGCATATAGTGTATATTCAGTGTTATGGACCCAGTGTCGTGGTTTGAATGAAATTATACATGTATGAACTGTTCATCTGTTTCTGGACTGCTTATTTGAGTTGGGGCGTTAGGTATTGTAGGTCTGTAAGTCTGTCTGTCCCTCCCTAGTTAGTTCAGGTCTTAGCGAGCCTGACACCCAATTCCCAAATGCCCACTGCGGTTCCAACCCTATTCCAGTTGTACAGCTGGGATCGTTTTTGTCCTGAGACTCGAATTGTGACCCTGGTGTAACGTGAAGAAATAAGACTTTTGACTCATTCGCCGTGGTAAGTGAAAGGTCTCGAGGACTGGTGTCAACATCATCACCAGAATTGTGACCCTGACGAAACGTGAAGGAATAAGACGTTTGACTCATTCGCCGTGGTAAGTGAAAGGTCTCGAGACTGGTGTCAACATCATCACCAGAATTGTGACCCTGGTGTAACGTGAAGGAATAAGACTTTTGACTCATTCGCCGTGGTAAGTGAAAGGTCTCGAGGACTGGTGTCAACATCATCACCAGAATTGTGACCCTGGTGTAACGTGAAGGAATAAGACTTTTGACTCATTCGCCGTGGTAAGTGAAAGGTCTCGAGGACTGGTGTCAACATCATCACCAGAATTGTGACCCTGGTGTAACGTGAAGGAATAAGACTTTTGACTCATTCGCCGTGGTAAGTGAAAGGTCTCGAGGACTGGTGTCAACATCATCACCAGAATTGTGACCCTGGTGTAACGTGAAGGAATAAGACTTTTGACTCATTCGCCGTGGTAAGTGAAAGGTCTCGAGGACTGGTGTCAACATCATCACCAGTCTGCTACATCCCGGTCATGACTGAAACGTGTGAACGGCGCACTTTTTTTTGTTTTTTGTTTTGAAGGGGCAGTGGGGGTGGGTGAGTGGGAACGCCAGGAATTACCGCTGTTTCGTGCAGGTTTCGTGATGTAGTAATCCTGCCTCCGTACCCCTCTCTCTCCTGCCCTTTCACCCTTCACCTCTACCCCCTCCGCTGCACACCCGCCCTGAAATGAAATGAGTTCAAGTACTGGATCTTTAATCACATTTTGTAATCCCATTTCAAATGAGTGTTTGACCCATTTGTCAAATGTTTTATTATTTGCTTTACTATACCAAAAGAAGCAAAAGTCAGTGCGATGCGTAACGTAGCGACGAGTCCACATCCGAAGCTCTACACTCGATTTCATAGGGGAGGCCTCACTGCGCGTGGTTGAGTCCATATACGCTTCACCACATCGGTTTGAATCCATGAGACCAAAGTGCGTAGATTCTAAAGCCAGAGGAATAAACAAATAAAGAAGTGAAATGAGAAAATAAGATTTTGGAAGAGATTTTGTATCAAAAGAGTTAGAAGATGCCTGACTCGTGGATGAACGCAAGGCGCTGGTTGGGCTTTGGATACTGTGCAAACATTGCTGACATCCAAAGTATCACGTGCCTTACAGTTCCAGTCGATCCGGAATGACATGAGTTGATGCCACCCACTCCTATCCGCAGCTCTTCGACCTTCCTCACCCAAAAAAAAAAAAAAAGACAGAAAAAACAAATAAATGACTGAAGGCAGAATGGATGAAATTTTAAAGAAAAAGAATGAAACAAGCAACAGAAAAAGAACAACAAAATCCTCAACTTTGATCGGCAGATAGCTGCCTCCTTACCGCCTGATTTCCTCACACACACACACACACACACACACACACACACACACACACACACACACACACACACACACGTTTGCGCACGCGCGCGACACTTACACACACACACACACGCACGCACGCACGCACGCACACACGCACGCACGCACGCACGCACGCACACACGCACACACACACACACACAAGCAAGCAAACGCGCACGCACGGACACACACACACACACACACACACACACACACACACACACACACACACACACACACACACGACACACACACACACACACACACACACACACACACACACACACAAACACACACACACACACACACACACACACACACACACACATACACACACACACACACACACACACACACACACACACACACACACACACACACACGCACGGACACACACACACACACACACACACACACGCACACGCACACGCACACACACATACACTTTTGTATAAACTTTTGTATAAACTGAAAACTATCGGAATAAATGGAACCATGTATAACTATCTTAAATAAATGTTAGCGAAACGCCAAGAGAAACGTGGTTAAACGAGTC
>CM031613.1:53460317-53487817 GCA_018398815.1 Conus ventricosus | reverse complement strand
GGTCATGGCCCAATATGAGAGAGAGAGAGAGAGAGGAGAGAGAGGAGAGAGAGAGAGAGAGAGAGAGGAGAGAGAGAGAGAGAGAGGGAGAGAGAGAGAGTCCGAGATGGAGTCAGATGAATTTATTCACGATAAAGCATGGCCCAATATGAAAGAGAGAGAGAAGGGGAGGGGGGAGAGGGAGAGAGAGAGGAGGGGGGGGAGGAGACAGAGACAGAGACACAGGGAGATTCAGTTCCGATTCAGATCTTTCTTCTGTTAGGCCATAGCCCCTCAGAAGGGTGTGGGTATAATAATAGACATAATAGACACAGAGAGAGAAAGACAGAGAGACAGAGACAGAGAGACAGGGAATAGCAGATGAATTTAAAAAAAAAACTTACATTAACCGGTGTAAAAACAGTAGGCCCAAATGAAAACATATTTTGAAAAAAAACAACTACAAAGAAAGAAACAAACATGCTTATTATAACTGTTTCAATACAAAACACGCTACACATTTCAAAGTACGTAAGGGCGATCAGAGGTATAGGGATTGGGGAGATGGGTGGGTGTTGGGGGGGGGGGGGGGGGGGGGGGGGGGGGAGGTAGACGATTGAGGTTTTAACATCAGCGTGTTAAGAAGCTAAGATAGTGTTTTGTGAATGTTGATAGACACTGGTGTCTGATCGACTTCTCCAAAGTCTCCTTTTCTCTGTTGACTTCTTAAGATCCGCAGCGTTTGCCGTGCGGTGCGACCTGTGATGGAGGGGAATGAGGTCCTGGTGATTGAGAGGGCGGGAGCTCTTCTCAAGACATCTGTTTGGCTTGGTCTTCACCTAGACATGAAGTACACACTGGCTCTTATGTGTGTCAGTCGGCTTCCCTGCTTGGGGCTGAGTCAAGACAGGCAGTTTTCCGACTGGCCAAGGTAACACCTATAGCGCTCCGCTTTCTGTCCCCTGGGAGCTGCGCATGATTAGGGGCGATGGATTTTAATTGATAGTTGTCGTATATTCCTCCTGAAGCTTGGAGTGGGTCAGGACACGAGTGTCTTGGCCCTAGCCCCATAGTTGGACATCATGGCTGGTGGGTAGCGGAGGCAGGAAATCTCAAATCAAACAAAACGACTTCTTCACCCCATTTCCCCCCAAAAGGAGAAGGCAGGGAAAGAAACAAAGCGGAGGAGAGACTATGAAAATGAGGAGGAGGACCCTGAGACAGACGCTCAGATCCGAGGAGACACTGGTTTGGGGCTTCGTGGCTGGTAGTTGCAAATAAAGAATCTTCGTCGGCGCTCAGCCGTTTTTCAATCCACAAAGCCTTTACAAGTTTGTCGGGCAATCCCAAGTCCATTAAAAGACTGAGGAACGCGTCACTAAGCGTCAATGGGATCTGCTCTTTAAGGCTTCTGTACTTGTGGATCGTAAAATGAAGGTATTATCAGACAGTAAAATTCATCCTAGGGTATCATACACTGTTCAGGCCTAAAAGATGTCTCTGAGGCCAAAATCAAGTCCGAGGTGTATTCACAGAGACATTTATATGCATAGAGTTAAAATTAAAAAAGGAACAAAGAGAGTGCCCACAAACACCATGTTTCTGATATTCTGTTCTCCTAAACTGCCACGGACAATCAAGGTGAACTACCTGAACCTGAGAGTCAATCACTACTTTCCATCCCTGATGAGGCGTTTCAGGTGATAAAGGTTTGGCAACGGGCGGGACCGATGCTTTTGGGAAGAGGTTTGTGGTGTCTGCTGCAAGCCAATCCACAATAGGCCATGCAAAGATCCAGCCCATAGCGCGAATTGTGTGGTGGTGGCCACCCCTCTACTATGTGGCAGTTTCAACAGTCAATCCATAAGATCAGAACGGAAAAAAACTTTCCTTTTCATAATGCGAAAAAAATCGTTGCTGGTACCGCAGTCTGGAATGTCATATTCAGCAGCTGTCAAAGAAATTGAATAGTGTTTGTCTCATATCAGACAGACACTTCCTATTTTTGAAAAAGGGATGCAAGGAAGAACTATCTCAGGAAAAGAGAAATATGCTGATTAATCTGCCACTCCTCATCTGAAATTAAGCGCCTTCGGCGGAGGCGTAAAGCCTGCTAACAAATAACTGAAACGAAAATCTCCCAGCAACTTTCCTTCTGAAAATGCCGAAGTCGACAATCCGCCATTTTCACTTCATGAACTAAAATAATCTCTACAAACCTACCATCATTCTGCTCCTGGCCTTGATGAAATCCATTACCAACGTCTGAAGCATCTCTCGGAAAGCTGCCGCCAGACTGCACTAAAAGTATACAATCATTCGTGGACCACAGAGCATTTTCCGCCCTTCTCTTCATTCCTGATTCTAAACCTGGAAAACGCTTCACCAACCCTTCAAATCATCGCCCAATGGCTCTGACCACCTGTATTTGCAGATTAATGGGGAAAAAAAGATCAACTCTTGTCTGATGGCAAAGCTACAACCCGGTGGCGTCTCTCTCTCTCTCTCTCTCTCTCTCTCTCTCTCTCTCTCTCTGTACACACAACACACACACACACACACACACACACACACACACACACACACACACACACACACACGCACGCACGCACGCACGCACGCACGCACGCGCGCGCGCGAGCACGCACGCACGCACGCAAGCACGCATGTAACACACACACACACACACACACACACACACACACACACACACACGCACACACGCACGCACGCACGCACGCACGCACGCACGTACGCACACGCACACACACACAGACGCACACACACACGCACGCACGCACGCACGCACGCACACGCACGCACACGCACGCACACACACGCACGCACGCACGAACGCAAGCACACACGCACGCACGCACGCACGCAGCACGCACGCACGCACGCACGCACACACACACACACACACGCTCTCTCTCTCTCTCTCTCTCTCTCTCTCTCTCTCTCTCTCTCTCTCTCTGTCTCTCTCTCTCTCTCTCTCTCTCTCTCTCTCTCTCTCTCTCTCTCTCTTCGAAAAAGAACAATACATTTCATTTATAGTAGCTATGTGACAAATTCGATTCGGGACAGTTCCTCTAAATAATAATTTGCATAGATTTAGCAACTGTCCATCTGACCCAAATTGTGGTATGTGCTTCAAAAACTGAGGATGAAAGTCACTTCATACTAATTCGAATGTCCTTTATACACTGATCTCAGAAAGAAGTTCTTACAACAAATCTCGGCAATGCCTTTGCAGTCGTTACTCCGAGCAGAGAGAAGGACAGATTGTCAAAACCTAACAAAGTTTGGCCGTTGGTATGGATGACACGTTACACATAGCATGCACCCTGCGTGAGAAATGGAAAGAATGAAGGAAGTAAGGAAAATGAGTGATCAATATTGAACGATACTGACTGGATGACACGGGAAACGACTGAATGAAGCGCCAGCTGGCAGCTCTTCAGTCGGCACTACCCAGGTAGGCAGCCCGTTGTGTAAACGAGTGTTGATTGTAAAGCGCTTAGAGCTTGGCCTCTAGCCGAGAATAGGCGCTATATAAGTATTCATTATTATTATTATAAGCTAGTCACAAAACGTTAAGGGCCAGACAGAAAAACTCTCACCAAAATAAAACGACATAACGCACAGGAAAACAGCTTATACCGTATTTTATTTCATGTCTTTAGCTTTCATGTCAATGCCATTGCAATTGTGTCAATTCAATTTTTCTGGACAAAATCAAGGATCAAACATCATAACCCTCTTTTTGAAAATCACAAAATTGACAATTCACAAGAAAGTTTATTGAAAAGCTTCAGTAGTGCGTATGTCCGCCATTTGCACCCACACATTCCACGCATCTAGGCCTCATGGACTGGATCAGAGTCACAAGGGTCTGTTGAGGCATGGCGTTCCACTCCTGCAGCAGAAATTGGAACAGTTGGTGGAGGTCAACAGGAGGAGGGTGGTTGTCGTGGACGCGGCGTTCCAGATGGTCCCAAAAGTTCTCAATAGGGTTGAAATCAGGCGAACGCGATGGCCAGTCCAGTCGTGGAACCTGCTGCTGCCTCAGGTAGTCGTTCACCACACGGGCGCGGTGTGGAGTGGCGTTGTCGTCCATGAGGGTGGCACCGGGTCCCATGGCTTGCAGAGTGGGGATAATCAACGGCCTCACGATTTCATCTCTGTACCTTACGCCAGTAAGTCTGCCTGGCACAAGGTGAAGGGGTGTCCTGCCATGAAGGTGGATGCCTCCCCATACCATCAGGGAGCCGCCTCCATAGCGATCGTGCTCACGAACACAGCCATCAGCAAGCCTCTCCCCTGGACGACGCCAGACGCGTACCCGGCCATCATTTCGGGACAGGGAGAATCTTGACTCATCGGTGAAGAGGATGGTGCTCCATTGCTGCCTCGTCCATCGCTGATGACGTCGACACCACCTCCTTCTGGCCTGTCGATGGTGCTGTGTTAGTAGGAGACGGACGGCGGGCCTTCTTGAGCGGAGGTTGAAACTGTGAAGGCGACCTCGGACAGTCTGGCGACTTACGTTGATGTTAGTCGTTCTTCTCAGCTCCTGTATCAGAGTGGTTGCATTGATGGTTCTGCTGTGGACTGCTGTCAGCATCAAGTAGAGAGAACGTAAAAACACGGATTCTGGCTCAACCGGTCTCAACTAGTTTCGACCGGTTGACTCCAGAATCCGTGTTTTTACGTTCTCTGACAAGTAAGACTTCAACAATGAATTAAAAATGATAATCCATCACATATTCTCTTTCAATAACCAAAAAAATAACGATTATAAATAAAAAATGCAAAACTCTTCGCATCTGGCCGCATTATTGATCACCTCTGGATCTCACTTGAGACCCATGGCGCCCTAGGGCCCCAAGCCAGACCCAGAGGGTCACATATAACACGGCCAGATGTGAAGGGTTTTGAGAATATGCCTCCAACAGTAGCATACTTTCATACTTGGTTGCCTGCTCGCTATTTTCTAATTTGGGGCAATCCCCTCACCCCTTTTTAGTGACTCTTCCAGATTTGGGTTTACGGGCGTTCATAGCCGCGCTAGTGACCCAAACACATATAAACACGAAATTGGTTTGCGAGCATTTATAGCCGCGCCAGTGACCAAACACGAAATGGGAAGAGATCACTTGAGGGTAGGGAAAAGGGCCAAATTTAGACTTTTGCAATACCATGACAAACAAGAATATAAAACTACCGCAGGCATATTCTCAACGTTGTTTAGTTTGAGATTTATATATATACTGGACACATATTACTTGAGGGCAGGGGCGGTTTCTCACGTGAGACATTTGTCCAATGAGAAATGAGGATTGCTCCGCGCGAGAACAAGATTTTTGGATCACTGGCACGCGTTGCTGCCCGGCTATGTAATTTTTGTGTAATTTGACACGGGCTGATTTGCGTTGGCTGGTCGCCTGCTAGTAAAGTGTAATTTGACACGGGCTGATTTGCGTTGGCTGGTCGCCTACTAGTAAAGTGCAATTTTGTAAGCCGATAATTGAAGGGTTCGCACAAAGGAAAGCATGTAAGGAAAAAGAATGTAGCAATGGATTGTGTTTTTATTTTACGTTTCATCAAGTCGCCATAGGTTCTTATTCAAGTTGCTATCAAGTCGTTCTAAGTTCTTAATTAAGTAACCTCTAAGTTCTTAATCAAGTCACCCCAAGTTCTTAATCAAGTTCTTACTCAAGTCACCCCAAGTCACCCCAAGTCACCCAAGTTCTTAATCAAGTTCTTACTAAGTCACCTCAAGTTCTTAATAAGTTCTTGATTTTAAACCCCCGGGTGGGCAGCCCGTTGTGTAAACGGGTAGAAAGCGCTTAAGTTTGGGCCCCTCTACCGAAATAGGGCATAAATATCATTATTTTATATAAGCTACACAAAATTTTGGGGGCCAACAAAAAAACTCCACCAAAAAAAAGACATAACGCACAGGAAAAACTTAAAAACCGATTTTTTTCATTCTTTACTTTCTTAATCCCTTTGCAATTGTGTAAATTTCAATTTTTCTGGACAAAATAAAGGTAAAACTCATCCCCTTTTTGAAAATCAAAAAATTTGACAATTCAAAAAAAGTTTTTTTGAAAACTTCAGTGGGCGTAGCCCCCTTTGCACCCACACATTCCACGCATCTGGGCCTCAGAGATCAGATCCAGGGTCGTTGGGGCAGGGCTTTTCCACCCTGCAGCAGAAATTGAACATTTTGGGGGTCAACGGGAGGAGGGGGTTCGTGGACGCGGCTTCCAAGGGGTCCCAAAATTCCAAATGGGGTTGAAATAGGCAACGCGATCCGTCCATCGGGGAACCTGCTGCTGCCCAGTAGTCGTTCACCACACGGGCGGGGTGTGAGTGTTTTTCGCCCATGAGGGGGCCCCGGGTCCCATGGTTTTGCAGAGTGGGTAATCAACCCTCCGATTTCATCTCTTCCCTTACGCCATTAATCTGCCGGGCACAAGGTAAGGGGTGCCCCTCCGAAGGGGGATGCCCCCCATACCACGGGAGCCGCCTCCTAGCGTCGTGCTCACAACACCCCCTCAAAACCCTCTCCCCTGGACGCGCCAAAAACGCCCCGGGCCATCATTTGGGGACAGGGAAAATCTTGACTCATGGGTGAAGAGGATGGGGCCCCTTTTGTGCCTCTTCCTCGCTGATGACGTCGACACCACCCCCTTTCTCCTTCGAGGGTGCGGGTTAGTGGGAAGGGGACGGGGGGCCTTCTTGAGGGGAGTTGAAACGTGAAGGGACCTCGACATTTGGCGACTTACTTGATGTTTTCGTTTTTTCCTAGCCCCGTACAAGGGTTTCTTTGAGGGTTCTGCTGTGGACTCTGTCACAAAAATAAAGAACGAAAAACACGGTTTCTCCCCAACCGGGTCTCAACATTTCGCCCGGGGTTGACTCCAAACCTTTTTACGTTCTCTACAATAAGACTTCAACAATGTTTTAAAAATGAAATCCAAACTATTTCTTTAATAAAAAAAAAATAACGATATTAAAAAATAAAATTGTTTTCCCTTATTTGATCCCTGGGGATCCACTTAAACCCCCAGGGCCCCTCCCCAACAACCCCAAAGGGGTCACATAAACACCCAAGGGAAGGGTTTTGAGAAATCCCCAACAGTACAACTTTCATACGGGTTGCCGCCGTTTTTTTCAAATTTTGGGCAATCCCCTCACCCCCTTTTTAAGGACTCTTCCAAAATTGGGTTTCGGGCGTTCATACCGCGCGTGACCCAAAAAATTTAAAACCCAAAATTTTTGGGGCATTTAGCCGCGCCATGACCAAACACGAAGGGAAGAGATACTTGAGGTAGGAAAAGGCCAAATTTAATTTTTGAATACCATACAAAAAAAATTAAAACTACCGCGGATATTCTAAACGTTGTTTGTTTGAGATTTATATAATACTGGCACATATTACTTGGGGGCGGGGCGGTTTCTACGTGAGACTTTTGTCCAATGAGAATGAGATTGCCCGCGCGAGAAAAAGATTTTTTGGATCACGGCACCTTTGCCCCCGGGGCTAGTTTTTTTTTGGGGAATTTGAAGGGGCTTTTTGCTTTGCTGCGCCTGCTATAAAGTTAATTTGACACGGCTGTTTTTTGCTTTGGCTGTCCCTACTAGAAAAGTGAAATTTTTGTAAGCCAAAAATTGAAGGTTCCCCAAAAAGGGAAACATGAAAGGAAAAAGAATGTAGAAAAGGGATTGTGTTTTTTTTTACTTTCTCAAGTCGCCATAGTTCTTTTTCAGTTGCTACAATCGTTCTAAGTTCAAATTTAAGTAACCCTAATTCAAAACAATCACCCCAAGTCTAATCAAGTTCTTACTCAAGTCACCCCAAGTCACCCCAAGTCCCCCCAAATTCTAATCAATTTCTTCCCAAAAGTCACCTCAGTTTAATAAGTTTTTGTTTAAAGTCCCTCAAGTTCTTAACCAGTTGCCTAAAGTTATTTAAGTCCCTCTAATACAACCAATTCTTTTTCAAGTTATTTATAATTATCAGAAAAAAAACAATAAAATCTATTTTAATCTTAAATAGTAATGTCTAATTATACACACACGCCCAAAAAACGCTCCGTCGAGTTCTGCCAGCGTTTTTGGGGTGCAAAAATCGGCACTAAATTTTAATGAAGTTCTTACATCTAAGAAAACCCGCTTGATTACAATTCGGGCTATGGAAATGTCTTTTATAGACCCATGTTTTTATTTATTGACCCATCTTTTTAAAACAAATTAATCCGTCTGATCTATTTTTATAAAAAAAAAAAAAAAAATTTAAAAAATTTAAATTCTTAAAAATTTATTGCATTAAAAGGGGAAAAAATGACGGGGGGGTGTTCTGATGCTTTTGTTTTGCTCGTATTTATGGTTCAGATTTTTTTGACTGCTCTTTTTTCGCCAGCGTTTTTATATTTTTTATAACATAAAAAACCCCCCCCCAGCAGCAAGGGCGCCAAAAATGACAACAGTTTTAATTTCAATATTCCATAAAATTTGGTGCTGAGGCCTTAAATTAACTTTTTTCTTTTTGGGGAGCTGGCATTAAACACTGCGGGCGTTGGGGGGTTTTTTGTTTCATTATGTTTATTCTTAACTTTGATTTTTTTTGTTCCACCTGCAATCTTTTTCCTGTTTTTAACCGCCCGGATTTTTGGCTTTTTACTGCCACTTTCTCCATTTTTTAGTTTTTCTTTTCTGCGATTTTCTGGCTCGGTCATTTTTGGGGGAAAACAAATCAAGATTAAAAGAAATTAATCCCAATCGGATGTAACATTAAATTTTCTTTTGTCTTTCCACTTGCAAATTTTTTTGCAATTTTTTTTCCAATTTAACACCCCGGGTTTTCACTGGCCCTTCCCACCATTCAGTGTTTTCGATTCTGCTGTTTTTCTGGTTTGGTCTTTTTTTTAAAGGGAAAAATAAAATCTATAGATTAAAATATTAATCCCATGATTAATGCGATAATAAGTTCCAAATCTGTAATATAGACACAGCCGAACCTAATGACTTTTTTTTAAAAAGGGGTCCGCGTTAAATCAAATAAATCTTGCAAATAAAGGGGAGAAAACTCAAACTAGTTTAGGTAAAAACTAAGAACCTTTTTCCCTCCCTTTTTTTACCATTTTTGATCCCATTCGCTTCTACCGTTATGATACTTTAAACAATTTTTGGGGGCGACATTTTGAATCTTTCTAGCGAATTATTTCCGGGGTCTGTTTTTTTTTTCCGCAGCTGCCAAAGAATAAAACCCTTTTCCCCTTTTTGGCATAATAGTTTGGGCACAACTTGATCTTTGATCATAAGTTCAGGAATTTTATAGATCGTCGCTGTCATGTTTTTTTTTTAATTATAATTATTTTTTTTTTTAAAAAAGAGCACCAAAAAAACGTTACCAACCTTGTAACCATTCTGCTTTTTTTGGGGAGGTCTACGGTAGGAACACATGCTTGTAAAGCCGTTAAAAATAAACCGGGCAGATTTTGGCAAAAACTTTGAGGATTCAGCAAAACGATTGCTGTTTAACAGTTTCTTTCGCTACAAAGATTTCTATTTAAAGCAAGGAATATTCCAGACATTTAAAAAATTTTAAAAATTTAAAAAAAATACTTTATAAAAATGGCTTCGCTCGTAATGAGATTGGGTGGCCTGTGGTAATCCTTGTTTTTAGGGGAAGTAAATTACGCATTTATAAACTGCGGATGATGGCGAGAAAAAAAGACATAAAAAAGCTGTGGAGCAACTCCGCACACAAGATCACATAAAAAGAGAAAATTGACGGGTTTTTTTATTAAAACAAACGAAAAAAGGGGGCATGCGCTTACACATTTAAAGATTTTTACAACGATAAAAAATATTATCTGAAAAGGGCAAACCAATCGAAATTGCCCCCACCAAAAATTTTCAGCGAATTTTTATAAACCTCAAAAAAACAAAAGAGAAAGAAATCGCGTTTATCGTCTTTGGAAAAGACCGTTGATTTTTTTGTTGACATAATTTTTGGCTGAATAAAAAATGAACAAAAATCATTATTCGCCAAAAGGATATTGGAAGGGAACACGGCAATCAAAAAGCTAAGCCAACGCTGGAGTCGGACAAACAGAAAAGGAAGGTTATCAAAACAGCGATTTGGCAAATTTTATTTCCAGCGCCAAACGAATCAGAGCCACACTTTGTGAACACAACCCCAAACACACCCCAAATGGATCTCTATATTTACCCCATGATACGATTAGACAAAAAATTTTTGTACGCACTTACATCTTGCTATTCAAGATACAAAGATGCGGAACCCTTAACCCAAAGAGTGCTTCTGCCCTTTTCGTTCTAACAACTGATATACAATGAGGCCCCCTTTAAATTATCCTCGCTGATTTAAGTTGATGATGGGAAAAGAATTTAAAGGCCGGTGAAAACAATTTATTTAAAAAAATAGATTCATTAAAAAGGGATTCCGGAGTTCAAACACGGCTTTTTTTGAAAATTTAACAAAAAGTTAGCTAAGACTTTTTTCCTACGTATCACAGAGGCATTGACTTCCGCAACACAGAATGGGTTAGACACTGCCCTCATTCACGGGAAAGAAAAATGAAGAAATTTTAAATAACGGGGGTAAAAACCCTACAACAATCAAAAACAAACAATAAAGTTGCTGAAGGGACTCCATACAACCACAAACTATACCGTTTGGGGTTTTTTTAAATAAAGGTACCTTTATTTCCGGGGAAGCGAAGGGACACCCACAAGGGGAACGACCAGTTTGGGGTTTGATCCTATGAAAAAAAAAGAATTGTAAAAAGAATCCGCCCGTGTATTATTTTTCGAGAAACTGACACAACAAAAAAAAACCACTCCTCAAAATTTTTGGAAAAGGGAAAAACTCAGATAACCCACCAACACAGTTCCGCTTAATTAATTTTCGTAAATAATTTGAGTCAAATGGAAAACCGAAGGAAGCCAAAAGATACAAGAAAGAAAAAGAAAAGACCTTTTGGAATTGATGCGGGAACAAATTTTTAATTCCCGCTATAGGCAACATTTCGAGACTCACGCACATGGACGCATCCAGATTGCCTCAGCCAAAAAACCCAAATTTTGACACAAAAAGGATAAGGGAAATCTTGAAATAAAAAAAAAAATTCAGCGCATCAAGCAAAAAGAAAAAAATTGTCTGAAATGGGGGTTGATAGATTGATTTTTTAGATAAATTTTAGGAAAATATGGACCCGAAATAAACCCGAAGAAGATATTAATTAACTGTTTTTCCTGTCCAATTGCATAGAAAACTCTGGATTAACAAAAAACACGTTTGTGTTTGTTCTATTAATTACTTCTTTGTTACAACATTTTGGGGATCTCATGTAGTTAGAATCGATTTTACGTTGTCATGAAGAAAAAATATGTTTAGGGGAAAAATCTTCTTTGTAGTTGTCATGCGAAGCTCGACGCCAACACTGCAGTATTTCCCTTTTTCTTCTTTTTGGTTTTTCTCCTGGCTCGAAATATTACATTTTTTACCTTTAAAACCCCAAAAAACTCCTTTATCCCTTTCCCAAAAATCTCCCCACTTTCCCAAAAAACCCTTTTTGGTTTGTAATTTTAAAGCAAAACGAACTTAGGATAACAATGTTCGCCCTCCTGCATCCCTTAGCTACTTCAATTTATGTCTTTAACGTCTTCAGTAGGGGTATCATAACAAAACACTGATCGTGTAAAGTACTCTGGATCAGGATACGAGGGGTTAAAGATCTAAAAAAAATTTTAACCAAAAGTTTGATAATCAAAACATAAACCCAATAAAACAGGGTTTTCCAATTTTTACTTTTTTTTTTTTTTCATCATTAAACAAAAAGCTGATCAGAAAACTTCGAAGTCCTGATAATTAGTTTTTAAAATCACTTAATTTCTTCGTTTTTTTCTGGTGACCAACTAACATCTTAGCTTTTGCCCGGGTTCTCCAATCCCCTTTCCGAAACAGCGTTTTCACACTTGAAAAAGCTTTTTTTTGAAGCATCTGTGATTTAGTTCTGAGATCAGGTTCTTCTTTTGTAGGGGTTTTATGAACGTTCTTGATCAAAGCAAATTTTAAAAGATGAAAAGCTTCACTTTAAACCCTGTTTTAAAAAAAATTGTAGAAGTCTGTAATGACAGCATAATTTTTTTTGCCGCAAGATTAGGCACAATTTAGGCGGCCTGTTGGATTCTCTTTAGGCTTTTTTGCGCAATGGTATCATTTTGCAGGTCCTGGATCCGGAATTTTGCAACTTCCAGAATGTACCACCTGTTGACCCGGGGTCAAACCTTTACCACTTTTAAAGCTTTTTAATATTATTTTACCCCGCCTTGGACATTTAAAGTTACGAATGGAAAGGATTTCGCCATTGCCCATCCATACAGATTGTTTTCATCAAATACATGAATAGTTAGACCTTTACTTGGGCATAGTCCTTCAAGTATTTGTTGTTTGCTTTACAGTAAGGGGGCGACCCAACTAATTCCTCCCCAATCCGTTTTCAACATTGAATATTTGCAGGGTTTGACATAAACAAACTGTACTCCAGTAAAATTTTAAAAAAGCGTTCCCAACCATCCCGGGGGCAGAAATTTTTGCGGGATCCAGGCTTAAGTTTCCCAGGTCTTTCATAATTTTCAAAGACGCCGCCAACAAAAAGGATCAGCCATTAAAAAGGGATCTGAAGTCTCCCATCGTTTTTACCTCTAACTTCTGCCACGCACTTGAGCTGTTGGGAACAGAATCCATTCCTTTTCCCTGACTAAAAAGAACGCGCCCCTTTGGGGGAAGTGTGTCTTCGCAAAATTTCCCAACTTTCATTATTCAAAGGGTAAAACCCCCTTTTTAACAAGAGTTTTTGGGCAAAAAAATTTTTCCCTTTGGGAATTTTAAAGGGCATAGAGTGACCTAATGACCCATCAGTGCGCATAAGTCATAAAAAGACATTTATTTAAAGAAACACAGTACTTTTCTGATGCTCCAATGCAGTTACCTTGAAGGCGTCGGTTACGCTTTCATTATAAGATGAGAGTCGTAACCTCGCAAGTTATGAAAAAGATGGAAAACTTCCCTGTCTTTGGTTCAAAATTTAGTTGAAGATTGCTTTTACTGTGCGCTCTCCTCTGAACTTTTTCCCCTAATTGATTATGGTCCCTTACTGTCGGATTGTTTCCCCCATTGTTAGACCCTAGTTCTAAACCACAAATCCAACAAGTTGGGTGTTTTACTGTTTTTGGGCTCGGGCGTCAATATGATTTTAGATAAGTTTTGATTATTAAAAGTCATTACGCACTTTTTTGCATGCTTCTAAAAGTATCTGCAGCTTAGGTCCCTATAAAATTCTGGTGTTGAAAAGGGGGCCACCCACCTACCAAAAATAAGGGAAAAGAACAAATCGATGATATCATAAAGGGTGTTTAGAACTCTGGGGGTTGGGCCCCAAAGGGGGGGAAAAACGCTCGAGTCTGCGTAAACAAGTAGGGGAAAAATTTGCGCCGTTTCCAGTTCTTTAAAAAAACTTTAAACCCCCGGGGGGGCGTAATTGTTCGTATTAAGTCAAAGGCTATACAAGTTTTATATGACCCGGGTTGCACAGATGGAACTTGTTAAACTTTTTTACAAATTTTTGTTATTTTTTGCTTTTGAAGTAGTGTCAAAATCAATTTGTTCTACAATGTTTATGCGGGAGCCCCGGGTGTGAAAAAAAATTGTAATAAGTCAACAGATTTTTGTCTTTCGCCAATCTTGGGCTGTTTTTGGGGCACTTTTAAAAGGGGGGTAATTTTTTTTCCCCTCACCCATTGTAGAATTCTTATTTGGGTTTTTTTTGTTCTTCAAACGATCAATTTTGTCCACCTAACAGGGAAAGGTATTTCCCCTAAAGTTAAGACATTGCTGTAAGGTTCTAGTTTAGACACTCTCCTTTTTCGTTTTGCGGACGATCAGCCTTGCGAGAACACCCACTGAAAAAATTTTTTGTCTGTATCTTATGTTTAGAACTGCTTTTTTGCAACAAAACCGGGGCAGCGGAATTTAAACCTTGCCACAACGGTGCATACTTTGCCTGTTTAAACTGATCTCAAGACTTCGCCTCTGACCAACCGACCCTCATTTTGGGCCCAGCGGGTTCCCAAACTGTGAAGCATTCTCTGCCCAACCGGGGGTTTAATCTTTAGAAAGAAAGCTGTGTTTTTGTAACCCAGACTTTAGATTTTCTTCTTTATTGTACATAGTCAATTAAAACAGCTAACATTACTTTAACGGGGGTCTATTTTTAGTTTACCTGGGAAATTGAAAATAGCTGAGCAAAACCGCCCGTAGTTTGCTGGATCAATGATTCTAGACTGATTCATTTAAAGCTTTTATAAATATTCTTCCTTAACGCATTGCTTCAAACAATTTGTCTGGGGCCTTCAATATCTTTTCCATCGAGTTTTTCTTTTCTAACCAAAAAATTATTAAATTAAAAAAAATACAACGACTCCAAAGTCCGTTTTAATCCAACAATATAAACGGTCTTTTTGTGCTTGACTCAAAACTAAAGTATAAACCCCTTTTGGCTTGTTAATGTGGCTGTTTAGAACAGAGTTTAATGCTCGCTCTTTTTTAAACATTTTTTTTTTATCTAAAGGGTTTTTCCCTTTTTGAAAAAATTTGTCCTCCCCTTTTTTTGAAAGATCAAATTTTTTGTCTTTTTATCATAAAAATGGGCCTGTAAACGATTAAATTCTTCATCCGTGATGTTTGAGTCAACTAGGTTTATTTTAAGTCATTTGAACAAACTAAGTTTACTGTTATTAGTTAACCATAGCGGGGGCTTTTGGGTTTAGTTTTATTTTTTTTGCGGCAGCACCACAGCTAATGAAACGGGGCCGAGAGCTAAAGAAAAACCGCCTAGAGTAAACTGCGGGCGCCTACCCCTTCAAAGAACAACACTCTTTTCCTGCTGATACACACTAATAGTCTGCTCCATATTGAAAAGGGTAACACTTTAAAGGGCAAAAAATCCCTTCGTTTGTTTTGCGTATTTTGAAAGTCCGCCTAGTATTGCTCTTTTGGTAATTTGGGTTTAAAATCTGAAATTTTTAGTCAGGGTTTTCTTAGGGGGCAGAGACCCGCTATCCTTCTTTGATAAATGGAACAGACATCTTTTTTAAAAAATAAAAAAAAAATTTTAGAATGTTATTTTTTTAATCTGTTATCTTCAATTTTTAGCTGCCATCAAAATTTTAAAAACAAATACACGTTAAGTTTTTTATTGGCCTCTTTTTCTTTATAAATTTAAGTTTATTATGTCTCTAACAGCTCTCCCCTTCCATGAACGATTACCCCTTTGCCCTTAGGTCATCCAAAAACCGTATTTCTTTTTTAAATAATGCAAGTCTAACACTGTGAAATTTAGACTTTAGACACAAGTCAACTGTTTTTTCTCACCCCCCCCCAAAACATTTTTCTTTCTTTCATCAAAATGCTGAAAGGTTTAAGCCGCTACGTAGATTTGGGTTGGGACTACCCTCATTGTTCATTTGCACTTTCGTTTTTTTTGGGATTAACAAAATTTCAGTTTGCTTTGAATGGTTCTTCATTTTCACACAGCAATAAAAATTTTTAAAAGCGATCTTGCTGCGGCACAAAACAAAAATTCCAATAGTGTTGCCTTGCTTTTAGGATTTTGTATGTGAATCCTCTTTCGTAAAAATTCCCAATTTTTACCGTTTGTTGCTAAATCAGCCTTGCTAAATGAGGGTTGCTAACAACGTCAAACTCTAACGAGATTTCAGAAAGCGTACTTTGCTTCGGTGTCTTCAGATATAAACATTTTTGTATAAATTAAAGTATTTTCATAGACAATCTTTTTTTAAGCTCCTTGAAAGTATGGAATGCGCTTTTAAAAACTCAAAATCTGGGGGTATAAAAAAAGCGATTTCATACGCTAACTTAGGGCAAACATCCCTTTTTGCCGTCTTTAGCGTCTGCGGGCCTATTCTATTTTTTATGCATCTTCTTTTTCGTTCCTTGAAACCAAATGGGCCCTTTCATTTCCCGGTTTAGCCATAAATCAGAATAGGTTAAAAATATTCTGCTTGTGAAAAAAAAAATTTCTTGCCCCTAAGTTTTATAGAAATTTCTAACGATTCCCGCCCCAATTTGACAACTGTCCTGTTTGGGTCGTTTTGAAGCGAGTTCTTTTGAAAGTAAGACGCGCAGAGCCGGGCCCAATCCTTCATCCCTCCTGGGTCGGGAAATTAACAGTAAAAATTTGATCCCACAAAAGTAAGGGGATTTTTTGGGAACAGAAATATTCTGCTTATTCCCTTCCCCAAAGGGTTTCTTTCAGTCTTCATGTGGGTCAAGAAGGGCCCAATGCTTGTGATTTTTTTTTAAAAAACAAAATAAAAAAGTTAATTTTTTTAAAAACAGGGCAGGCTTTGGGGAAAGAAGATCATATTTTTTTGACCCGGAGATGACATATGAAACGGCTCCTTTGTACACATCCCCGGGGGCTCTCTTTGCATGATAAATTATAAAGGCAGCAAAGGCAAATTTAAACAGAAAGAAAGGGTCAGATCATATCCCAAAGTTTAGGACGGGACCTCCCAAAAACTAAAACCCATGATTTGAACAAAAGAAACCATTTGTAGGGAAAAAACGCAAAGGAGAACGTGTTCCCTTACGCATAAACGAAACCCATCAAGGTTTGGTGGGGGATGAAATTTAGACAAAGGCTCCGGGAAAGAAACGGAATCGCCTTGGCTTTACAAAACCCAAAAAATAGATGAGGGGCAGTTGTAAAACTTCAAAAAAAACAACAAAAACTCCCAACAGATAACCAAATACAAAACATGGAACTTGAAGTTTTTAAGCAAACAGCATCAAATAAAAAACAGTAAAGCAAACTCACTAAAAAAAAAGGCAGCTTTAAAAATTTAAATATCGCCGCTGTTCCAGCAAATATAGGGGGGTCTATAAAAATTTAAAACCCCTTGACGTATTTTTAAAAACCTTTTCAGGGGGAAAATTTAATAAACAATTTAGAAAACGACTGAACTAAAGAGCAAATAGAAAAAAGAAAAAAAAACTCCTAGGCTAACGGGGCCCAAACTTAGACTTGATTTTAAAAGAAAAAAATAATCCAAAAAAAAAGAGCTTAAAGAATAAGATCACAAGATAAAAACCTTTCTACTAACCGAAAAATTACGAACTAAATAGCAAAAATAAAAAACTATCCAAAGAATTTTATGAAGACACACGCTAGCAGAACGAAACGAACACTGTTTAGAGAGCGGGAGTCACTTTACAAGCTTTAAAACACCGGGATTTGCAATAATACACTGGTGTTGCTATTACAGGCGGCGGGGGTAAAAGCCCCAGTGCCTCCCCCACCACGCCCCATCACCCCCTATAAATCATGGTAAAAAAACAGCTTGATCACTTGCGAGTTTTTTAAAAAAAAATTACTGGTAAAGCTAAGACTCTTTCCCAGGCTATTAGGGTATTGTTAGCGGGCTTTTTCTACTGCAAGCAAAAAAAGTTGGTTTTAGGCAAGCACCTTGGACATTAGTTCTCTTTTTTTCTTTCTTTCTGCTAGCGGGCGATACTCCTCGACACCCCTGTATAGACAGGCGGGGATTTTGTGTTATACCCTTTTTTTATCCCCCAAATTAAGGCACCCATACTCCACTTCGGGGAATATTTTTTTTTTTATTCTCTTTTTTTGGTTAATATTAGAAAAAAAGCCAAGTAAACCTAAGCAATTAATCCCCAAAAAAACGCTGCTTTTCATTATGGGATTATTGTTTTTACTTCTTTTAACGGGCTTCGGGTTTGGCCCCGGGATTGGGTGACTATTCTTTGCGGTCATCTTTTTGTTTACTGCTTTCAATATTACCGCTCAAATTTATGTCGTTTGTCCAACCTTCTGTTCATTTTCCCGCAAAAAGAATTTCATTGTTGTATTTATTTTTGTTCCACCTGGGGTCGAGGTCAGAAGGGGGCATTAAAACCATGCCAACAGCAAAGTCACTTTCGATCTTTCGAAATTTCAAACATGTTGGACCTTTTTTTAATACTGAAGGCAAACAAAATAGAATAATGGCGCCCCTAAATTTGCCAAATACTGTTTTTGTGCATCAAAGCCCTAAAGGGAATTATCCGATCTTGCCTTGTTCGAACCGCAAACACCAAACGTAAGTACGAAAATCGTTTATTTGTTCTTCCCGCTTTAGTTTGGCCCTTTAAAATGTCAAAATAAATGTTTTCCATGCGTTTTATGCTCTTTTCTTAGACCCAGGGGAACACTGGCCTAAGAAAAAGAGGTAAGGTTTTCCAGTCATAGTTATACTTTCTGTGCACGCCCCCAAAAAAAAGGGTGCCAAAACCATGATTAAAACCAACTTTTTTCTAAAGCGTCTAGCCTTAATATTGAATTCGTTACAGATCCTTTCAAAAGCCTTCATATCTTTCTGTTGCGAATGGATTAAACGGTTTTTCATTAGGAAAAGGTGCTTGCAGTTCAGTCAAAATACGTCTGAAGGGGTAATAAAAAAAGAAAACTGTACACTGACCTCACCAAAAAATCAGATGATTTAAATGATCCATACATACTCCCACCCAGATGCACAAACACAGCAAAGTTTTTAAAGGTCTATAAAAATGCATCGGAGACTGAAACCCCACTTCGGGGGATGTGTTTTTTTTTAATAGGGGGGTTTTAAATATCTGTTTAATGGGGACTCACCTTACTTGAAAGGGGCGTCTGGGTCCAGAAATGACAAAGTACTTTTTATTTTTAATTGAGTGCGGCCCCAAAAGAATATTTTTGCATTAGTAATTTTAATGCACTCATTTTTTTCGTTTAAAAAAAGTTTGTAACAAAAACAACTCAAAACCGCCCTCGTTTTTAGAACATCATTTAAACAATTTCGGAAACCCAAAGGTTTTCACTTCATGAAAATTTTTTACAAAGTCTAGGGGTTTTAAAATAAGTGAATCCCAAAAATAAAAAATACATTCTAAAATTCAAAACAGGGCCAAATTAGCCGTTAACAATACCTGATGGGTTTTTACGGGTTTTTTCCCTAAAAGAAGCAAGAGTAACTTTTTACATTACTCTCAAAATTAAAAATGCGAATCTGAAAAACAATTTACATCCAACCGAAGAAGAATAGGTTACTTTTTTTAAAAGCTGCAAAATGTTAGCTTTGCAGCTGACAATCAAGATTAGAGTTACACCAAACAAAACTACTTAAAAAGGGGGGAAAAACCGCTCGATCTTGCTACCATTACCATTTTCATTTAGACGACTAAGCACTGAGAAAACTTATATAAGAAGGGCCCCCCAACGTTTTAAAAAGCCTTCCCCAGGGGAAAACGCATATTGCGATTTTGAAATTAAAACAATTCCCTAATTTTTCAGTTTAAAAAGATTTTTGTGGGAGGGGCGGATTTTTTAATAAAAAAACCCTCAAAAATGTTCCAATCTTTTGACCCCTTGTTCCTTTAATGACCTCAGGCAAAAGGCCAAAGATTTCCCCTACATTTTATAAAATTTTAAAATGCTTTTCGTTTTTTAGCAACTTTTTTCCCTCTCCACACTTCGTTTTAATTCCATTTTTTCATCCTTCACTGGGTTTTGGGGGTGCTGTTTGGGTTCTTTTTTGAACCCTTTTGGGTGAAACACACAGAATTTTGAACTGTGGGGTGCTCATTTGACACCAGGGCGCAGCACAATCACCGTTCTCCCTGATGGTCCATCCAGCCGGGAAAAAGGCCCAGAGCAGCAATACAAATAGATCTGCCTCCAGAAGGATCACATGGGTTCCCTCAGCAGCTAGTGGGAAGGGGTTTTTTTATTTATAATATTTTTCCCCATTTTTTTCCCTTTTTTTTTTTTTCCTCAAAATTTCAAATCTTTTTCAAATCATTATTATAATGACAGAAATTGTTGCCTGACTTGTTTTCCCCCACTACTTTAAATTTTTTCACATCATATTGTTTTTTTCAATCATGGAGATTGCATCTCTTAGGGGATCCAAGAAAAGTTGTCCGCACAAATTCTTTTCCACTACAATTTGAGTATGAACAGCAAGGGGACCACTCAAAATGTTCCATATCTTTTGATCTCCCTTGTATCCTTGAATGGGTCCTCAGGGATAGGCTCAAAAATTGCCCCTACATTTTTTACTGTTTATATAATGCTTTTTTGTTTCTTTGCAACTTTTTTTCCTCTCCACCTTTCGTTTAAAATTCCCTTTTTCTATCCTTCCTGGGTTTTGGGGGCTGTTGATTTTTTTTGAACCTTTGGGGGTGAGAACACCACAGAATTAAACTGTGGTGTGCTCTTTTGACACCAGAGGCAGACACCTCAGCCATGTCTCCTAGGTCCGATCCGCGGGGCGAAAGGCCTAGGGGCAGGCAAAACAAATAATCTGCCCCAAAGGGATCACGATGGTTCCCCAGGCAGCAAATGAAGGGTTTTTTATAATTTAAAAAAATATTCCCCTTTCTTCCTTTTTTTTTTCTCTCTAAAATCAAAACTTTTGCAAAGCATTATATAATGACAGAAGAATTGTTACCTGCACTTGTTTTCCCCCACTACTTAATTGTTCAGCATCATATTGTTTGGTCAATCAGTGGGAGATTGCATCTCTTAGGAGATCCAAGTAAAGGTTGTCCTGCACAATTCTTAGCCACTGACAATGCTTGAGTTATAGAACAGCAGAGCTGACCACTCAAACTGTTCCATATCTTTTGATCTCCCTTGTATCCTTGAATGGATCCTCAGGCATAGGCTCAAAGATTGTCCCCTACATTTTATACTGTTTATATAATGCTTTTAGTTTCTTAGCAACTTTTTTCCTCTCCACACTTTCGTTTTATTCCATTTTACTATCCTTCACTGGCTGCTTTGGGGGTGCTGTTGGATTCTTTTTTGAACCTTTGGTGGTGAGAACACCACAGAATTATGAACTGTGGTGTGTCTCTATTTGACACCAGGAGCGCAGACACAATCAGCCGTGTCTCCCTGATGAGTCCGATCCAGCGGACGAAAGGCCTAGGAGCAGGCAATACAAATAGATCTGCCTCCAGAAGGGATCACGATGGTTCCCTCAGGCAGCTAGTGAAGGGTTTTTCATATTTATAATATATTCCCCATTTTCTTCCTTTTTTTTTTCTCTCTAAAATTTCAAATCTTTTGCAAAGTCATTATTATAATGACAGAAGAATTGTTAGCCTGCACTTGTTTTCCCCCACTACTTAATTGCTCAGCTTAATATAAAAATTGCAGACAAAACAGGGAAAGTCGTGAAATGTGATAACCTGCACATTGTTTTGGAAATAAAATAATAAGTTGTACTAAAAAATGTCGCGTGGGCCAGAAGAATCAGGAGTTACATTGGCGCCTGTAAGGTGTATAACCTTAGAATTAAAAGACCTTGCAGACGTTGCGGACTTTGAACAGAACGGTGAGATAGGTGCTTTGTATGGTTTTGAGTACACTAAAGATGGTGATTATAAACGCAAAGAGGTTGGCGACAACAAAAAGTTTCCTAAACTAGAACAACTACGCAATGTAGAAGCAAATAATGCTGGCCAGTATGAATATAAAATAGTTCGAAAACCTGACAGCAAATGGCATTTAGAACCATATTTAGAATGGGAAATAAAATTTGAATTCATAAGCCCATTTACATTTTTTAGCCGTCAAAAAAGTTTCAGAAAAGCATTCAACTCTGGCCCTTTACATGTAAGTCTTATGCCAGACGACAATAGTCGGAAAGAGATTGAAATAACGCCGTATGGGAAAAAACAGTACATCCTCCACAGAAGAGAAACGGTTTTAAAGAAAGCTTCTACAAAATTACAGTTCTTTCCAAGCAGAAAATTAGGAGACACGTTCACAATGATATTTGAAATTTCTGTCTTTAAAGATGTGGAGAGGGATGGGGTTGTGGGCGTTAGTGACGTCCTTATAAAAGGAATTAATATTAGCTGGCAAAACTTAGACGTTAAACGTCTTAAAGTTACCATCGTCGTTCTTAACAATGGTGAGGATATTAAGCGCATAACAACAAGCAACAAAATCAATGTTGACTTAAATAGAAACAATCTTACAGAACTGAATTGGATTAATCTTACACATTTAGGCCTCATAGGATTTTATTATACTGAACAAGTTCTAACAGAGAGTATGATAAAATAATAACTGGATTAGATTAAATTATGTTATAAAACTATGGAGCAGAAAACTATGGTGTCAATGCAGGCGTTAAACTTTATGATAAAAACCCCTCATTGCTCATTGATTTGTGGGCGGACTGGTTGTGGAAAAACAATATTTGTCCTCGACCTATTACAAACAGTTTATCGTTATAATTTTGATTATATTGTGATTTTCTGTCCAACACTTAAAAGGAACAAAGCATATCATGATAGAAGGTTTATATGGGCAGACGATGACGTATATTTAGTTAATCCTAGCAATAAACTAAGTGAGTGTTTAGAATACTTTTATAAAGTGTTTGAGGGAATGCAGACACTCTTTATTATAGATGACTGTTCAGCAGAAAAAGATATAGTTAAAAAGAGAAACACTTTGTCAAAACTGGCTTTCAGCGGAAGACATGATGGGATAAGTGTGTGGATTTTATGTCAGAAATATAACTCAGTTTTAAAAGACTTTAGAGAACAATTAATGACCGTAGTTTTATTTCACATGAAAGACAAAGACTCATTTGATGAATGTATGCGCGAAAATAATGTTATTAAAAACAACCAAGAAAAACAAAGGATTGAAGCAAAACTACAATCTGAAAAGTTTAGTAAATTAGTATTGAAAACGGATATCCCTACACAGTATGTTTGTTTGTAGATAATCGTTATTTTTTTGGTTATTGAAAGAGAATGTGTGATGGATTATCATTTTTAATTCATTGTTGAAGTCTTACTTGTCAGAGAACAGGAAAACACGGATTCTGGCGTCATCCGCTCGAAACTGGTTGAGAACGGATGAGCCAGAATCCGTGTTTTCCTGTTCTCTAGTAGCGATCGTCTTGCCCATTGGTGATTCTTGGCCGCCCTGAGCGTGGTCGTTCCTCGGCTCTTCCAGTGTCTTGGTATCGCTGGTGAAGGCGTTGAATGACTGCGTGGCTCACTCCCAGACGTCTTGCCACCTCTCTTCCAGAAATGCCATCTTGGAGCCATCCCAGAGCCCGGCCGCGATCTAGTGTTGACAGTTTTCGTCTTGGAGGCATGGTTATTGCAGCCCCGATTAGCGGTCATTTTATACCCACCGCAGGCAAATTGTCATTGAAAAGTGTTCAACATAGGCAGGCCTTGCACGTGCACTGTGCCGATTTCTCAATTCAAAACTGCTGTGTAATCTGCGCCTGGCCAAACTTCATGCATTATTCACGGATTTTTGGTGTTTTGGCTGAGCGCATATTCTCGACCCGAAAAATGCGTCGTCTGGAAGATTATTTCAGTCATACAGTGTGGTGTGTGAGCTGTCAGAATAGCTCAGAATGAAACACGCTGCGCTTTGTTTTACGAGCATTCAGACCCATTACTTAGAGTACCCCAAAATCTAAGGCGGCCCTTAACTTTTTGTGACTAGCTTATTATTAATATGCTAAAACGGTTTCTCGAAGTTGACCATGTAAACGATAATAAATGAGTTGTGTGTATATTTTGTTACTGATGGAGCTAGTAATTTTTGCTTGATTTTTGTTTTTGATCACCCCTGTCCCCCACGCCTCCATTCTCCTTTTCCATCTCCCCGCCACCCCTCTTTTTGTGTTTGTATTATGGCCTATGGCTGATGTACAATAAACACTCGGACTCGGACTCTCTCTCTCTCTCTCTCTCTCTCTCTCTCTCTCTGTGTCACGCACTCGTACTCTCCTATTCAAACTCACATGATCACAATCACAAGCAAACAAACCGAATACGAAAGGGAAAGATGGTAAAGGAGATCGAACAAACAAGGCAGCAACGCAGTGCGCGGAGACCCAGAGAAAACGCTACGACTTTTCATATACATTAAGTCCTTCTGGATAGTTGGTATTAAGTTCAAAGCTATAATAATACGTTGTGGCCACGAAATCAGAGGCTTTTTCGTCTATCGAGTAGGAAAGTTCCTCCGATCTAGGCTTAATCAATGACAGAGCTGAGTTAGGGTGTAGGCCGATAGCAAGAGTAGTAACGGCCGAGTTAGGGCGTTAGGTCTACTGCAAGAGTAGTAACGGCCGAGTTAGGGCGTTAGGTCTACTGCAAGAGTAGTAACGGCCGAGTTAGGCCGTTAGGCCCATAGCAAGAGTAGTAACGACAGAGTTACGGCGTTAGGTCTATAGCAAGAGTAGTAATGACAGAGTTAGGGCGTGTGGTCTATAGCAAGAGCAGTAACGACAGAGTTAGGGCGTTAGGTCTATAGCAAGAGTAGTAACGACAGAGTTAGGGCGTGTGGTCTATAGCAAGAGTAGTAACGAGAGAGTTAGGGCGTTAGGTCTATAGCAAGAGTAGTAACGACAGAGTTAGGGCGTGTGGTCTATAGCAAGAGTAGTAACGAGAGAGTTAGGGCGTTAGGTCTATAGCAAGAGTAGTAACGACAGAGTTAGGGCGTGTGGTCTATAGCAAGACTAGTAATGACAGAGTTAGGGCGTTAGGTCTATAGCAAGAGTAGTAACGACAGAGTTAGGGCGTTAGGTCTATAGCAAAAGTAGAAACGACAGAGTTAGGGCGTTATGTCTATAGCAAAGGTAGCAAGGGCCGAGTTAGCGCGTTAGGTCTATAGCAAGAGTAGTAACGAGAGAGTTAGGGCGTGTGGTCTATAGCAAGAGTAGTAATGACAGAGTTAGGGCGTTATGTCTATGGCAAAGGTAGCAAGGGCCGAGTTAGGGCGTTAGGTCTATAGCAAGAGTAGTAACGAGAGAGTTAGGGCGTGTGGTCTATAGCAAGAGTAGTAACGACAGAGTTAGGGCGTGTGGTCTATAGCAAGAGTAGTAACGGCCGAGTTAGGGCGTTAGGCCTGTAGCAAGAGTAGTAACGACAGAGTTAGAGCGTTAGGTCTATAGCAAGAGTAGTAACGAGAGAGTTAGGGCGTTAGGTCTATAGCAAGAGTAGTAACGACAGAGTTAGGGCGTGTGGTCTATAGCAAGAGTAGTAACGAGAGAGTTAGGGCGTTAGGTCTATAGCAAGAGTAGTAACGACAGAGTTAGGGCGTGTGGTCTATAGCAAGACTAGTAATGACAGAGTTAGGGCGTTAGGTCTATAGCAAGAGTAGTAACGACAGAGTTAGGGCGTTAGGTCTATAGCAAGAGTAGTAATGACAGAGTTAGGGCGTTAGGTCTATAGCAAAAGTAGAAACGACAGAGTTAGGGCGTTATGTCTATAGCAAAGGTAGCAAGGGCCGAGTTAGCGCGTTAGGTCTATAGCAAGAGTAGTAACGAGAGAGTTAGGGCGTGTGGTCTATAGCAAGAGTAGTAATGACAGAGTTAGGGCTTATGTCTATGGCAAAGGTAGCAAGGGCCGAGTTAGGGCGTTAGTCTATAGCAAGAGTAGTAACGAGAGAGTTAGGGCGTGTGGTCTATAGCAAGAGTAGTAACGACAGAGTTAGGGCGTGTGGTCTATAGCAAGAGTAGTAACGGCCGAGTTAGGGCGTTAGGCCTATAGCAAGAGTAGTAACGACAGAGTTAGGGCGTTAGGTCTATAGCAAGAGTAGTAACGAGAGAGTTAGGGCGTTAGGTCTATAGCAAGAGTAGTAGTAGTAGTAATAATAATAATAATAATAATAATAATAATAATAATAATAATGAATACTTATATAGCGCCTATTCTCGGCTAGAGGCCAAGCTCTAAGCGCTTTACAATCAACACTCGTTTACACAACGAGCTGCCTACCTGGGTAGTGCCGACTGAAGAGCTGCCAGCTGGTGCTTCATTCAGTCGTTTCCCGTGTCATCCAGTCAGTATCGTTCAATGTCGATCACTCATTTTCCATACTTCCTTCATTCTTTCCATTTCTCACGCAGGGTGCATGCTATGTGTAACGTGTCATCCATACCAACGGCCAAACTGGCCTACTCTTCCGAAAGTTGGTGATGGGATTTTACGTGTGTGCAAGATGTTATGCATGCGTTCACACACGGAACCTCGGTTTATAGTCTCATTCGAAGGACTGTATGGGAAATGGAGTCAGAACCAATGTTAACTCCGAGGGAAAAATCCCCCTGTACCGAAACGCCCCGGCGGAGGTTCGAACCCGCAACCCCAGGATCACCAAGATTACGAGTCTGGCGCTCTACCAACTGAGCTATTCCGGCTACTGAGCTATTCCGGCTCAGTAATGAGACAGTTTGGGCGTTAGGTCTATAGCGAGAGTAGTAACGGCCGAGTTAGGGTGTTAGGTCTATAGCAAGAGTAGTAACG
Source organism: Conus ventricosus (assembly GCA_018398815.1). Taxonomy (NCBI): domain Eukaryota; kingdom Metazoa; phylum Mollusca; class Gastropoda; order Neogastropoda; family Conidae; genus Conus; species Conus ventricosus. The sequence continues at coordinate 53,461,371 of CM031613.1, read as the reverse complement.
GCCGTGTTAGGATGTTTGGCCTATAGCAAGAGTAGTAACGGCCGTGTTAGGATGTTTGGCCTATAGCAAGAGGTGTAACGACAGAGTTAGGGCGTTTGGCTTGCAGCAAAAGTATTAACGGCCGAGTGAGAAAATTAGGCCTATAGCAAGAGTGGTAACAGCAAAAGCCAGACTGCGCTAGATGGAAAATGTTGTGAAATTCCCTTTAGTTTCGTGATTGTGAGCATCCCTTGCGATATGTTTGGACACAATCCGTAAAAAAAGATGTTGGTTTAGAACGATTTGAATGTGCGGGATTTGGACATTTCAGAAGTGAATTCACCTCGGCTTAGTTTAGAGCAGACAGGATTTTAGTTCAGAACTATTTAAATCTGTGCATTTTGGTAATTCGGATAGTGGAATCACGTTCGGTTTAGAGGAGACAGAATAACGTTTTCTGCAGTAGACAGGAAAGGAGTCTTTGTAAGCTAGATAAATTTTAAGTGTAGATGCATATAAATTGTCTGAGCCTGTAGCTTTCTCGTTGTCGTTGTTGCTGTTGTTGTTGTTGTTGTTGTTTTGTAAACTCAAGAACAATTTCGTGAACAGCAAGCAATAACATGAAAAATGGATCCACACTCTTAAATCGTCGCTGACAAAACACACTCAGAGCGGCTGAAATTTCATTGTTTCCCGGAGAGGGGAAATTTGCAGCCTTCCGTATTGATTTAAGCTAATCTCAGAAAACGATTCTTAATCAAGTCTGGGGACCACCTAGTTGCGGTGATATCTGCTTTCTTCCGGGTTTTGTCTGTAATTTAGTTAATAACACGCTGCAACAATGCTGTGCACCTGCTCGCCTTTGTCAATGTTTCCAAAATATTCTAATTTTACCTTTCCAATTTGAGCTCTCTCTCTCTCTCTCTCTCTCTCTCTCTCTCTCTCTCTCTCTTCTCTCCTCTCTCTCTCTCTCTGTGCCTTTTTTCACAGTTTTCTTTATGCATCTTATAATGTTGCTGTAGTAATGGTAGCCCTTGTCAGTTTGTTAGGAAGTATTATGTGTTTAGAGCTATTC
>CM031613.1:53442817-53445317 GCA_018398815.1 Conus ventricosus | reverse complement strand
CTACCAGGATCTCCACTCTGTCATTGCTGCTGTTCTGAAAGCAGACAAGCTGGCAATACTTGGTGATTTCAGTGCTAGTGTCGGTTCTGAAGGCGACTCCCGGGAAGGTGTTACTGGCAAACATGGAATAGGACACTGCAGCAGCAACGGTCTTCTGCTGTTCCAGTGCTCACCAACAGTCTTCCGTCTCCCTGCCCGTAACACGACATCATGGATACATTCCCGCTCCAGGCGTTGGCATCTCATCAACTACGTCATTGTCAGGAAGAGAATTAGGCCGAATTTAAGATCTAGAGTCACCAAATCCATATGCGATGCCGAATGCTGGACTAACCACCGTCTCATGATCAGGAAACTTAACATCCAGATGCAACCCAAGAGACGCTTGCAAGGCAAGAAGGTTCCAAGACGGCTTAATGTCACCAAGCTGAAGAACACCAGAACCAAGCCAGACATTCTGGGAGAACACCTGAATCCGACTCTCTAGACAACCAGGACGTGGAAGCCTACTGGTCGACCTTCAGAGAACTGGTTTACAAAACCGCCACAGAGGTCCTTGAGCCAGCAACCAAGAAACACAATGACTGGTTTGATGACATCCAGCAGGCACTGGATAAGAAACATCTTCTGCACGAAGATGACCTCAGTGACACCAAGTCCACCTCCAAAAAAAGATGCGTTCAACAACATACGCAAAACATTTCAAGAGAAACTAAGAGAGATGCAAGACATGAAAGATGAAAGATGCTGAGCAAGATCCAAATGATATACAGGTAGGTATGGCATGAAAAATGTTTATGATGCCTTAAAAGAAGTTAATGGACCTACATCATCAGGATCATCCTCTCTGCTAAGTGCTAATGGAAAAACAGCGATCACTGACAAGAAAAAGATCTTGGAACGTTGGACAGAACACTTCAACAGCGTACTAAACCGCCCATCATCCCTTGACAAAGCCATTGACCGGCTTCCTCAAGTGCCCATGAACGAACAAATGGATGAAGAGGCGCCAGTCCAGAGACCAAGCTGAAGGTGTACACAGCAGTTGCCCTCCACACTCCTCTACGCATGTGACATGTGGACAGTGTACCAACAGCATGCCAAGAAGCTGAATCACTTCCACACAACCTGCCTCAGAAGATTGCTAAACATGAAATGGCAGGACGAAATCCCAGACACAGAGGTGCTCGACCAAGGAGGCCTGCCTAACATCCACACCATCCTGATGCTGTCTCAGCTTCGATGCGCAGGTCATGTAGCTCGCATGCCAGACCACCGGCTACCCATGAGACTCTTCCACGGTGACCTACAACCAGGAGTGCGTTCAGCTAGATGGTGCTACTCTATCGACAAAGGCGCCAGTTCCTATGAAGAAAGGACAGCTGCAGAGCAGCAGAAGAGACCGGCCAGGAAAGCCCACCCAGCAGAAGAGACCGGCCAGGAAAGCCCACCCAGCGGTCAAGAGGAAGTCTCCTGCATCACCGCACATTCCGTGCACGCATCGGTTTCATTAGCCGTCTGCGCATCCCTAAATCGTCTCACCGCCCCTAAGCCCGAGATGACTAAACTGGTCCTCGTCGACTCGACAGACGTACAGGTCTCTCTCTCTCTCTCTCTCTCTCTCTCTCTCTCTCTCTCTCTTTGTTATCGTCTTCTTAGTTTTTCTTCCTCTGCTGGCAAAGCACCGCGCGCGCGCGCGCGAGTGTGTGTGTGTGTGTGTGTGTGTGTGTGTGTGTGTGTGTGCGTGCGTGCGTGCGTGCGTGCGTGCGCGTGTGTGTGTGTGAGCGTGCGTGCGCGCGCGCGTGTGTGTATGTATGTGTGTGTGCGTGAGTGTGTGTGTGTGTGTGTGTGTGTGTGTGTGTGTGTGTGTGTGTGTGTGTGTGTGTGTGTGTGAAGTTCTTGGATTGTGTCAAAAATTGTCCAGATTCTGTAGTTTGACAAAGGAGTTATGAAGGTATACAAGGGGTTTTTATTGTTTAAACTTTTATGACTGTTTTAATTTTTTTTCCATTAACAAATAGCGTACGGGCTTGTTTGCATGACAACATCCCGCATGAAAATGCTTTGTTTCCTTTTTTTTAACTACTCAATTATTTATTCATTTTCCTTATATGCAGCCAGTATTCTTGGTGCAGTGGGGAGAGGGGGGGGGGGAAGGGGGGGGTCATTCTTGGCATAAGGCCAGAACATATTAACACTATTAATTCTGCAAGTGTAAACAAGATATTTCGCCCACAATTAAATGAGATCAGATGATTGGTCTGTTTTTGTGTTTTCATTGGTTCCAAACAAAACCAGCTGAACATTAAATGACAATCTCTGATACTCTTTTCACACTTTGTTTTCATGCAGACTGAACGAGTACTACTTATGTGAACTGAAACCATTGCCTTTGAAAGAAAAGACCTCTCTTGGTAGGGGAGGGGAGGGGAGGGGGGGGGGGGACAAAAAAAAAGAAGAAAGGTAACTTATGGGTCTGTACCGTCACGTTTTCTCACCC
>CM031613.1:53420317-53432817 GCA_018398815.1 Conus ventricosus | reverse complement strand
TCTTAGATTCTTCAATCTAAGACATAAGAGCAAGCTTTGGTTTATAATTCAATATTTCTTGCAGTCATTGCAAACCAAGCTGCTCTGTAAGTTGCTGAATGGTGTCGGTACTTTCCTTGGAATTTATTAGTTTGTTATATATATATATATATATTTTATTATATATATATATATATATATATATATATATAAAAATATATATGATGTATTTGTGTGTGTGTGTGTGGGGTGGGGGGGGGGGGGGGGGGTATGCTTTAAAGTTCGTTACGTGGGGTCGGGAGGATAAGGTTTTGACGTATTTCATTGGACTTGTCTTTTGTTCTAAACTTATGATGTCTTTATTGTAAGTTTTACCCTACGTAAAATTGATAATGAGCCTGCGAATTCACAAATGAATTTTCAAAATGATTCTTTTTTTTTTTACATGTGGTGTGACCGATGAATCAAACTCGGTATTTATACAAACCTTCAATGTAAATGTTGTCTCTAATGCATCTTTTCATTTGACATCTGCTCTGTGTATGATACCCCCCATAACAAGACAAAGGAAACCTTGACAAAGACCGGCCGGTGCCACTGTCTTGCTGCTATCAGGGACTGATGAAACAATGCTAAGAGTTATCGCTAGGGACTAATTCGGGGGGTGGGGGAGGGTAATGATTTAATCACCTCAGAACTGGGCACAAAATGGACGCATTGTCTCATTTGTTTGGCGGACGAACTTACCAGCACTCTCAGCCACTGTTACCTAGCAACCAACCTTTAACCTGGACCCGTGCAGTCGGGACCCATTACGCTTCACTTGATATTGATCTCTATCTGGGTGGCAGAATCTCATTCAGGGTCACTTCACCTCAAAAACGCGTGTGGGTCACCAAAGCGTAACCTGTGTCATTTAAACTTCAACGACATTCTGGGACACTGTCACACATTCTGGGTCACTTGACCAATAATTTCGGTGTGGGTCAATAGCCACCAGTTCTAGACTGACGAGCCCTTGACCTCACTCTGGGTCACTATGATCCGTTCTGGGTCACTTGAGACCTTGGTGTGGGTCATAGCCACCAGTTCTGAACCAAACAGCCCTCGTCGTCACTCTGGGTCACAGCGACCCGTTCTGGGTCACTTGAAGTCACCCAGGACTTGAGTTGGTGACCCATTCTGGACCTCTAATGTCGATGTGGGTATTATTACAATCTGGTCCTGGAACACCTGACCTTTAACCTTAACCCGGGTCAGCTGATTCATTTTGGGGGCGACACGAATTTACGCTGTGCTGAGGATGGGGCAACATAACCTGGGTAAAGGATAGAACTAGGGAACATCGGCCCCGGAAAACGGACCGGGGGGGGGGGGGGGGGGGGAGTTGGCCTGGGAGAACACAGAATTAGAGCACAACAGCACAACCCCTCTCAGGCCGCACTTACGTCCGGCCAGTGCAGAGATCGTTCAATATCAATGTCGACACGGCCACTGAGGAGAGTGGAAAACTGATATTGTTGACAATTCGCGGAGTAAATAAGGCTTACATCACGATTATTCAGTTTGCCGTATAATGAGTCAAGCTTTAGCCTCATTTCCCATCCAAAATACGGAATGCAACGAACAGGTGTCTGTGGTGGCTGACGCGTTGGTGACCACATCACGGGATGGGGTGGATGGTCATGGGGCATGCACACAGACGGGGCATCAAGAGACGGGGGAATATGTACACTAGGGCACATTGAAACTAGGGCACAAAGAGATGGGGGAATATGTACACTAGGGCACATTGAAACTAGGGCACAAAGAGATGGGGGAATATGTACACTAGGGCACATTGAAACTAGGGCACAAAGAGATGGGGGAATATGTACACTAGGGCACATTGAAACTAGGGCACAAGTGATGGGGGGAATATGTACACTAGGGCACATTGAAACTAGGGCACAGAGAGATGGGGGATATGTACACTAGGGCACATTGAAACTAGGGCACAAAGAGACGGGGGGATATGTACACTAGGGCACATTGAAACTAGGGCACAAAAAGACGGGGGCAACACAGAAACAGGGAAATATGTAGACTGGGGCACAGTCATGTAGACTGAAAACATAGAGACTAGTGCACAAAAAGACGGGGGCACACAGAATGACGGCACAAAGAGACGGGGCACACAGAGATGGGGACACAAAGAGACGGGGGCACAGAGACTAGGGGCACACAGCGACGAGAGGCACACAGAGACGAGGACACAAAGAGACAAGGGGCACACAAAGACGAGGGGCACACAGAGACGGGACACCAAAGAGACCAGGGGCACACAAAGGCGAGGGGCACACAGAGACGAGGGGACACAGAGACGAGACACAAAGAGACCAGGGGACAAAGACGAGGGCACACAGAGACGGGGGACACAAAGAGACCAGGTGCACACAAAAGGCGAGGGGCACACAGAGACGGGGACACAAAGAGACCAGGGCACACAAAGACGAGGGGCACACAAAGACCAGGGCACACAAAGACGGGGGCACAAAGAGACGAGGGCACAAAGAGACGAGGACACACAGAGACGAGGGGCACACAGAGACGGGGACACAAGAGACGGGGACACAAAGAGACGGGGACACAAAGAGACAGGGACACAAAGAGACGAGGGGCACACAGAGACGGGGACACAAAGAGACGGGGACACAAAGAGACAGGGACACAAAGAGACGGACACAAAGAGACGGGGCTATTATATGTTGCCGGTGATCGGTCCACTTTAAATGGTCTCTAAGTTTCTGCTTAAACCATGCCCAACACAGACTTCAGTGATAACAGCACGAGAAGCACGAGACATTGTCGGACCTATGATAATCCACAGCTGTCTGAATAGGCCGCCGATTACGACATGGACACGTCAGGTTGTGCTACTTAAAAAGTGCGGGTTATGCTGCTCACAAAAACTCTCATTGTATTACCAATCCAGCCTGGAAGCCTCCTTTCCTTCCGTTGGTTTTCAATGGCCGTGCGTCTACGTGAACGGGTGTGGACTTTGGTTGTTGTTGGTTTTTTTTTTCCCCAAGTGTGGGTGTTTAATTAAACAGATCAGCGCCCGGAAAATCACGCCAGAAAAAGAATGTGTTTCTAAGGCATTCCAATATTGGAGAGGGAAAAAAAAAGGAGTTTCGGTGCTTGGACTGTTATCACCGGACCGGGAATATTACACCCAGGAAATACGGCACTCATTTATTAAGGTAAAGTGTCTATTTCTTCTTTTTTTTTTTTTAACTTGTTTTTCCTTTCCTTTCGTTGTCTTTACTTTGTTCTGTTTCTTTTTGTTTTTGTAATGGAAAAAAAAGTGTTGTCTCAAACCAACGCAAGACAGAAAATTAAGTGTTTCATTTTCAACAATTGAATACTGGATTAGCAATGAATGTGGCCCCAAGATCACTCTACCATTACCTCACACACACACACACACACACACACACACACACACACATATATATATAATATATATATATATATATATATATTATATATATATATATATATATATATATATATATATAATGAATTATAAACAAAGCTTGCTCTTATGTCTTAGATTGAAGAAATAGGGAGATAAGCATTCATATCTCCAGTGGTAGATGATTCTGCCTAACAGTATGTGCTTGAGTGGGTGAATGGGGAAGAAAAAAAAATGCTTCTCACAATGAACCTTCAGCAAGCTTATAGTCTCCAAGGGGGAGACACCCTCCAATAGGGAGGAAAACTCAATAACATATAACTCTGCAAAGTTAGAAATTGAGTTTGTTTAGAAACTTACCGCCAATGACATTGACAAACAAAGCACATGACAAGACACGATGCATTTCAACCACTTGGGTCTTCTTCAGGCGAAAAAAATAAATCACATTTAACATGTGGGACAGTACAGACAAAGAACGAAAAAGAAGAAAGAAAAAATGACTCATCCGTTGTCGGCCATGTGGTCGGTGGGCGGAAATGACATGGGGCCAGGGGGATTATGGGAGAGGAAACGGAGGGGGGGGGGGGGGGGGGGTTGCGTCGGGGGAGGTGTGTGTGTGGTGTGTGATATGATAGGGTTGTGTGTCTAGTTTATTGGGATGGTGTGGTATCCTTGTGATGGTTGTGGTAATGGTGGATTGATAATAATGGTAAGGGGAAAGAAGGGGGGGGGGGGGGGAACTGAGGAAAAAAAAAAAAGGGGGGTGGGGGGGGGGGAAATTAAGGGGAAGGATAAAACAAAATTAGGATTAAATAGATGGAGGGTTGCTGTAACTACTGTATGAAGTGAGTGAAGGGGATGTGGTGGTGGTGTATGTATGTGTGTGTGAATGTGTGTGTGTTGGTAGGGGATATTGCCAACTGATGTGGAAGTGGTGGGTATGTGTGTTTGGTTATTGTTGGATATTGATGCCTTGGGGGTGTAGTGTGCCCAGTTTGGCAATGAGATAGGATTCTTGAGTTGTGCGTTCAAAGCTGTCACTCTGTGACTGCCAGAGTGCCATAACTTTGACATGGTCGATGTGTGTTGGGTGTGGTTGAAGTGTAGGGCGACGGGTTTGGGTCGGTGGTGGCGGATATCAGCAGGTGTTCAGAGATGCGTGTTTCAAGTGTGCGTGACGTTTCCCCTATGTAGATCTTGCCACACAGCTGGCAGTGGATGGCTCCATAATCAATGAAATAACGGGGAAAAACTTGATACCAATCATTCAGGTTAATGACATGTTGACGTAGATTCTGACTAGATACCAAGCATTCAGGTTAATGACATGTTGACGTAGATTCTAACTAGATACCAAGCATTCAGGTTAATGACATGTTGACGTAGATTCTAACTAGATACCAAGCATTCAGGTTAATGACATGTTGACGTAGATTCTGACTAGATACCAAGCATTTAGGTTAATGACAGTTGACGTAAGATTCTTCTGTCACACTCGTAACCAGCATGACGTTAACGTCTTTTCGTCATGCTTGTCAAATCGAAAAGTCTTGGGTGTTGTTTCTCTAAGCAGGTTCCTCACATGAAAGGTGAAAACGGTAGGATCATTCACTATTGGCTGTACCTGTCAGTAAAGATTCCTTTAGGACTTTCTGAAGTTCATATAAATCATACGTATGGTGACTAACCTTTCAGTGTACGGTTTGACTTAATAATGTGAAGAACCCCGACAGTGCTATTGGTGCAATTTTACCAACGACAAATGTGATGTTCTTCACTTTGCAGCACAGACATATATACACGCACTCACGCACATATATGTACACACAGACTCACATACAGAGACACAGACACAGACACAGACACACAGACACAGACTCACACACACACGCACACGCGCGCGCGCGCGCGCACACACACACACACACACACACACACACACACACACACACACACACACACACACACACGCACGCACGCACGCACGCACGCACGCACGCACGCACACACACACACACACACACACGCGCACGCGCGCAAACTCACACACATACACATACACACATATATATACGCACTCACGCACGCACCCCCCCCCCCTACCCACACACACACACACACACACACACACACACACACACACACACACACACACACACACACACACAAGGCATTATTCGCAGCAGTCATGAAGTATTATTGATCCGTTCACTCCGGAGTCTGCAATAAATCATCAATCTCAACATGAGATTCCAGCCACTGGGTAAGTTTAGCTTCGTTGGATCGCCTCCGTTTTTGTGCCATTGTGTTGAAGGTATACATGAAGGGATTGATAGCGGAGTTCAACGGCAATAAAAACACAGCCAGTGCCACGTTCACCTCACCAGGGATAGGAATACCAGCCAATGCCAGCATCCCACACAGTCCAATGGGAAACCAGCACATGAAATCAGTGACTGCAACGGTGATCAGTCGCTGGGCTATGGTCATGTCCCGTGAGAGTTTGGTCGTGTTGGTCTTGAAGGCATTTTTCTGTATCGACCAGTAGATCAGTGCTTGGCCAACAGAGATAAATAAGAAGATGACAAAGTTAAAAACAATCAGTAGACCGAACGAGTATCCTTTCCCTTTGAAGTCTTGCTTCGTCACTGGTAACGGAATGCAGATACCCGTTTGACTGTAAAACTCCCAGTGTGACAGTAGTGGTAGCGAAGGAACCGAGGCTAGAGTCAAGCCAATTGTCCAAGAGAACAGACAGGCCATGGCTGCTGATGTCCTCCGAAACCTCAGGGCGCTGAAGGGAAAGTGAAGGACTAGGAAACGGTCCAGTGTGATCAGCCAGATGATCAGAGCTGACACCTCACTGGACAGCAGAGCCAGAGAACCCGCCATGCTGCAGGCTATACTGTCTTTCCATACGTCATCAGCATGGAGGTATTTCCCGCGAAACTTTTCATCAGCTACTCCAATGATAGCAATGTAGACACCCATAAAGAAGTCAGCCAGCGAAAGGTTGAGGACAAACACACCGAAGGCATTTGCCGAGGTCATGTTCCTCATTAATAAACGCGCGCAAAAACAGAATATATTACCGCTCACCGATAGACAAGTAGCCAGCCAAAGAAACACGCGATAGAACAGCGATTCTATTAAATCTCCACATGAGGACAGTTCGTTTTGGGGAGCATCACAAGATATGTCATCAAATCTATTTGGCAGAATTTTTCGGCAACAAAGTATATAGTTCTCTGTCGAGACAACTTGTAAATAGGACAGACCTTTAAACATGTTCATCGGAAAGTTTGCAACTGGGCTGCCATCCATGTGGAGGTCAGTTAACTGGGGCGTGAACTCAAAGCCACTGGGACTGATTGTATGAATGTCGGTAAACGACAAATTCAGCTTTTGTGTGCGAGGGAATGGCCGAAAGACCCGGGAATCCAACACTGTCAGTGCAGTGAAGGACAAGTCCACCATCCTCAGGTCATTGTGCCGGACAGGAGACGAAGAATCAGAATAAAGGGAGGTGACGGGGTTCTGGGAAAGGGACAATACTCGTAAATGGTTCATAGAGAGAAAAGTAGTCATGTTCACTTGCTTCAGCTTGTTCTCACTGAGTTCAAGAATTTGGAGGTTTTCCAACTGAACATCAGGTAAGGTAGTTAAAGAACACTGAGCAAGAACAAGATGGATGAGATAGACGAGCTGGCTCACCTCAGAAAGCGTCAGTCCAGAACTGGTTGCATCCAGAGATCGAATATAAGGGAAGTGTGCCGCGGAGAAAGGCTGGGGGCAATGGAAGGTGTGACCTTGACACAGACATCCCACGGGACAACTTGTGTCACACACTATCTCATCATCACGCATCGGGCAGTGAGGCCAGCCGTCACACAGGTGGTCAGCGTGAAGACAGGTGGTGGATGCTCTGCACCTGAAGAATCCTGAACACATCATGTCACTGCATCCATCTTCGTCCCGACGGTCACTGCAGTCACATAGCTGATTGCATCGTGTGTAGACGGGCAGGCAGTCGGTGAGGTCACCGGGACAACGATAATGGCTGGCGGGGCAGGACTCGTTGGAAGACATGGGGGTGGCGTGAAACTGGCTGACGCCATTGAAAGTAACCAGAGCAGGGGAAGGAAAGAAGGGGTTGACCATCATCCTTAAATGGTACATACTGCAGCTGCGCTCATCCCGGTGATCCTGGCAGTGGGGAGTTTGATCACAGACTTTAGTGTACGGGAGACATTGCCCCTTACCACACGCGAATGAATTGACACAAGTAGGATGTGTGCAGAATGACTCATCACTTTCATCCTCACAGTCATGTACCATATTGCACACCAGAGAGAAGGACAGCGTCGCCACGTCATCGCTGCACGTGAACATGGGTATGGAAATGGGGGTTCGTTTCCGGAGTCTAACGGAGTTTTGTGTGAGGAGTGATGATGAAAATGACAGGATGTGCGCCCTGGTCCACACGCTGCAAACTGAGGTAAGCCACACGAGAGAACCGTGTATGTCACATGACCACCATTGCACAATGTCATAGGCTCTTGTCGCCTGGACAACACGAAGTGCGTGTTATTTAACAACACTGGTTTGACAGAAGCTGACTGTTCATCAGTCTTGATTGTTGTGAAGGTGCAGACCGTGCCGTCAATATCATGAAAACGGAAATACGCTTTCCGGCAGGAATAAGGTGTGTAGTGCACGGTGGTGTGGTAAAACTGAAGATAGTAACACCGTGGTTGACCCCTGTGCTCGATTTCTGTAGGATTGCGTCCACTGCGGAGTGCATGATGAAGCACGTCTCTGCCCTGGACAGCTGCGTGCCTATACATGGGATGCAAATTCATATCATTCGACGAAATGCCCAGCCAACTGTTTCCCAGTTTCTCATTACTCATCTCTGTCATGTTTAGAATCGTGCCAACCCAGTCAAAGACGCACAAAGGTAGACCTACTGTACCTCCCAGTGACTGACAATGCTTAGAGATCAATGTGTCGACCCTCGTCTCATAATCGTTGAACTCGGGTATATTGCGGACAAATGAGTAGCAACGTCCACACAGTGCTAACCTCCCCTGACAGTCAGGACTGCTGAAGGGACAGTGTCCAGTTTCATCCCGTCCATCCTCACACTCTGTCTTCAAGTTGCATTCCATGTGATGACCGAAACTGGAATACCCATCCACTGAACAGTTCCACAAACCACTGGGTAGCTTTTGGGGTGCTTTGCTTTCAGGGAAAAAAGTGAAGAAAACTTGAAAGCATTGTGTCTTGAAGCACGTCGGTGTGTACACTTTGAGGCTCAGATTCACTGCGTTGTCGACATAAGACAAATCAGACCCCTCCCGTTTGAATCTCCTCCACACCTCGCGTTGCATGTCCCAAGAGCTGTTCGTGTACTGATCAAAGAACACGAAATGACGATGTAGCCAGACAGTGGGCCTAATTTGTCCAATCCGTCTGAAGCTAAGCATGACTGTATTTTTGAGTGGAACGAATAGGTATTTGGTCAAGTGTTTGGGATCATCGTCGCTCTGGTTCCCTGTCATCGTCACGTAGCCAGACGATGAAGAGGTCATCACAACGATCAGGGGTCCCGATTCGCCGTTGGTGAGGAGCGGAGCTGCCAGTCACAGAGCAGGGCGGAAGTGTACAGAACTTACCACACAAATGTACGTGATGTTAAAGTGCTTAACTGCTGTAGATGAACTGAATTACATATGAAACACAGACTAGCCCCAGGAACGCGCAAAGCTGGAATTAATCTGCCAACTAAATACCAGACAAATCAAACAAAATCCAATCGATTTATGATTTGATGAAGCAGGTACTTTACCCACTGCTCCACATGTACATACATACATACATGCATACGTACATACATACATACATACATACATACATACATACATATAACATACATACATACATACATACTTACATACATACATACATACATACCTACTTACATACATACATACATAAATACATACACACACGTCCGTCCGTACGTACATACATACATACAAACATACATACTTACGTACGTACGTACGTATGTACATACATACATAGATACATAAATACATACATCCGTACACAGATAAATAGGTACCTACGTACATACATACATGCATACGAACACACATACATGCATACGTACATACATACATACATACATACATACATACATACATACATACATACATACATACATACATACAAATACATACATACATACATATCAATTACTTTAATGCATCAACTTGTCAAATCAACAACTATGCACAGTAGTCCAGACTGCTGGCGCATCAATAAAAGCTATCTTTCACATACTCTCTCTCCTCCTCTCTCCCTCTCTCTCTCTCTCCTCTCTCTCTCTCCCTCTTTCTATCCCCCCCCCCCCCTCTCTCTCTCTCTGTCCCCACGTCCTTCTTTCTCTCTCTGGCTCGCTCCAATTCTTTGTCTGTCAGTGCTGTAGTCAGCTTTAGTCTAATACTATTTAAAGCACAGTTTGGAAGTCCACATCTGTCAGTTTCAAGGCTGGTTCATTCATACATACATACGTACATACGTACATACCCACATACATACATACTGTTATATGTGAAACATGCAATAGTTCGGAAGGTCATTGCAGGCAAGCATGAAGAGAATGTAAAAACAGTATAATAATTATTGTAAATTCACGTGAGGACAGAATGTTTCCAGAACATGGCCGCTTGAGATGCGACAAAGCTGCTGGAACAAAGTGTCTTGATCTAAATAAAAATCAGTTTACAAAGCTGTATAGATATGTATCCTCAAGATGCGTTTTTAGTAGGTGTATTTTTAAGAGATATGTAAATGCGTTTTGTTGTTGTTGTTGTTGTTGTTGTTGTTGTTGTTGTTGATGACTTGTGAGTTGGCTTCAACGTGGTGACCGCCCTGATATGGCCCCTTGCGGTCGTCTTGGCTGGAAGCAACATTACCTTGATTACCCTTACGCTCGACGGATTTGAATGCAGTACGAAAATAAAAACTGCTCTAATGTACTGAAGACATTTCATTGTAATCTATATTGCCAGGGTTAGCCCGTGAAATGTGTGTTATATGCTTCACTTTTGCGACACTAGAAAACGAGAAATAGCATTGTCCATAAACGCGAATCGGCTATTCCTAAACGAATTGTTCACACGCATTTTGGCTTCTCATTTTCTTTTCTGTATGTTCGCTTGGTTGTCACAAAGAATGCGGATGTTTGGTTGTTCCATGACTGCACGGTCCAATCCAAGATCAATCATCAGTTTTAGTATTAAAACGAAAACAAAAGCTCTTTTTGTGTGCGTCGGTCTCCGCGAAAAGCGATACATACGACATGATTGGACTGCGTTTAACTCGTTATTGAAGTTTACTAACTTCAACGATATACAACACAATCAGACATCTTCAGAAACAGCATCACGACATGTTCTTCGGCACTTGGCAACGAGCGAGTAAAAGATCGGCCCGTCATTGTATTTTTCTGTAGTGACAGCAATAAAGAACATGATCGAAAATTCCCAGTCTAATATTTCATCAGAATACGTTTCAGCTGTCTGTTCGTTCTAACTTAAAAAAATAAGTCGGAACACAGTGTGTAAGTTTGACCTGCCGGGGGTAAGCCAATCGTTTGCTGCCCTGTGCATAATATGACCAATTTTACCAGCTGCAATTGAAATGCAAGCAAAAGTTCGCTAAACCCCGTGCACCATGTCACAACGAAACATATTACCAAATGACAGCGTAATGTCAGCTGAACCTTCAATACCCACCCGACTTAGCTTTCCTTTAGAGCCAAATCAAACATCATGTTATATGCTTTTTTTTTGGCAATCTCTTGAATTATCCATTTTTCTTATTTTGTAATCAGTAGTAAATACACCTTGTCGCACTGTTCAAATATATTGGATACCAGTTCGTTTCTACATACAGTAAATCGTAGGGTGTGTGGCATGTTTACTCCTATTAAGCTTTCTTTTTAATCTGTGAAAATACGTGGATCTTCTCTGCATTCACTGCAGCATCAAAAGGCCCCGAATTTCAGATATCTGCTGTGTATTAGCTTGACCATGAGAATCAACCCGTGACTGATTTCTAGAATTGTCCTCGTCTGGATCGGGCACAGCAACGCTTGGTCTGCTCTTCTTGCACACACACACACACACACACACACACACACACACACACACAACACACACACACACACACACACACACACACACACTCACGCACACTCACTCACTCACGCACACTCACTCACTCATTCACTCACTCACTCACTCAGAGACACTTTTAATAATAGTATTCTAGCTCTGTGAAAAATCTTACTAATGCGATGTTTAAAGTGACTTACAAGTGTTAATATGTTAATGGAATGTCCTGTGTGTGCCTGCACCCTAGTGAACACTGCGCAGGCTTCCAAGGGGGGTGCAGGATTGCTCCCAGCTGGTTTGTTCGGCAGTCGAGGACAGTACTTCTCTGGGTCTATCCACACCTTCGGGTGTATCTTTTTCTTTTTCTGTCTCACTTTATAAATAGCGTCCTGGCACTGTGAACATCTTATCATTTAGATGTGTAAAGCGACTTACAAGTGTGATGGAACATTAAACAAGAGGTATTCCTTCCCCATCTTCCTAGCTAGTTAGCTAGCTGGTTAGCTAGTTAGCTAGCTTTTTGTATGACTAGCCAGGAAAAAGCAATGTGAAACTCAAATGCCCAGCGTTGTTCGTCAAAGAATACATCCGCTTTCTTTCCATAGTCCCGGCTCTAGAAAGAAACATCTGAAAGGACACAGACAAGCAGAGTATAGGACCAGACACTGTCTAGTCCTGTACTCCGTTTGTCTGTGTCCTCTCTTTTCCACAGTTTGCTTCGTTTTCCGCTTTCAGTCACTCCGTTTTGAAACTTAGCTAGAAATAGCTGGAGAGAATAATGCATTTTGGATTTACCATTTTGAGTGCGCAGATATTTACTTTGATAGGTTGTGATATGCCGATGTGTACTGCATCTTCGTATGTGTGTTTAG
>CM031613.1:53415317-53417817 GCA_018398815.1 Conus ventricosus | reverse complement strand
ATACAGCAAAAGATTTCTGCCTTGGTTCGGCTTTCCATGTTATCCGTCGGTAAAGCAGCGTCTGCTTTGGGGTTTTTTACTCTTGAAGGAGGGGAGAGAGAAGGCGTGGTCGACAAGAAAGTAGAGATCTGCATGTCTAGAGATTTGTCCACACCACTGACCTAGAAGATAGCCCTAAGATGTTATTGACGTGAACATAGAGATACAGCAAAGGGGGGGGGGGGGGGTGTTGAATGTGCGTCAGGGAGGCACTGCATAAGGCTCCCTCTGCTGCCACATACTACACACCCCCTACCATGTACCCACGGCATGTTGATGACATGCAATCCACTTCATGCCCACCACCTACCACATCCCTAACACCACATAACGATCAGTGAATATCAGTGTCTTGCTCAACACCCAACACCTGCTGTTGACCACCTTGCCAAGCCGTGAACACTCACCAGCCACTGATGATGATGATGATGATGATGATGATGATGATGATGATGATGATGATGACATCCAATGATATGTGTCCATCCACTGGTCCTGGGGTCTTTAGAGGACTGATACATTTTGCCAGTGAACTGCCACAGTTTTTCGAGATCTGTGAATGTGGAGATCACTAGTGTTGAGGTCTGCGCCTGCCCAGATGACTCGTCATTATGGATGAAGGGGGGGGGGGGGGGGTGCCAATGGAGTAGGAAAATGCGAGCGGAATTGCAGGCTGTAAGGACACCCACGGTGGGGTTGGGTCATGACTCGTATAGTAAATAAAGACAGAAACTACAAAGGAAAACGTTTTTGAGGTAGACACATTTTCTGCGCTTGTTGCGTGTGGCGTGGCCTCCCTCGTTATTCCCTTCCCTGCCCCTCTTCTTCTTTCCCCGTTAATCAATCGACTAGCTCTTTCCTGTAGGTTTAGTTTTCACATTGTTGTGGTTTTGTTGGTTTTGCTGTTGTGTGGTATTAGTACAATGTATGTGCCTCATTTCGCAAACTGATCTTGCGGAGTTTGTGTAACTGATCCCTAAATGTCAGCAAAACGCACGCCTGCTTAGCGCATAGTATTGGACGTTGGCATTTAAATAAACCACACAGAAGGTTCGGAAACCGAATCGATCAAACAGGACATCAGCAAACCAAAGAAATCACACAGGACTTTGCCAAACGAAAGAAATCACACAGGACTTTGCCAAACCAAAGAAATCACACAGGACTTTGCCAAACCAGAGAAATCACACAGGACTTTGCCAAACCAGAGAAATCACACAGGACTTTGCCAAACCAAAGAAATCACACAGGACTTTGCCAAACCAAAGAAATCACACAGGACTTTGCCAAACCAAAGAAATCACACAGGACTTTGCCAAACCAAAATAATCACACAGGACTTTGCCAAACCAAAGAAATCACACAGGACTTTGCCAAACCAAAGAAATCACACAGGACTTTGCCAAACCAGAGAAATCACACAGGACTTTGCCAAACCAAAGAAATCACACAGGACTTTGCCAAACCAAAGAAATCACACAGGACCTTGGCAAACCAAAGAAATCACACAGGACTTTGCCAAACCAAAGAAATCACACAGGACCTTGGCAAACCAAGGAAATCACACAGGACTTTGCCAAACCAAAGAAATCACACAGGACCTTGGCAAACCAAAGAAATCACACAGGACTTTGCCAAACCAAAGAAATCACACAGGACTTTGCCAAGCCAAAGAAATCACACAGGACTTTGCCAAACCAAAGAAATCACACAGGACTTTGCCAAACCAAAGAAATCACACAGGACTTTGCCAAACCAAAGAAATCACACAGGACCTTGGCAAACCAAAGAAATCACACAGGACCTTGGCAAACCAAAGAAATCACACAGGACTTTGCCAAACCAAAGAAATCACACAGGACCTTGGCAAACCAAAGAAATCACACAGGACCTTGGCAAACCAAAGAAATCACACAGGACTTTGCCAAACCAAAGAAATCACACAGGACTTTGCCAAACCAAAACATATAGCTTTGGGAAAACAAATCGATGACACAGAACATTCGCACGGGGAATCAGTCACACAGGACATCGACAAACCGAATTCGGTCACGCTCAGTCACAGGTGAAAACATACAATTCTCTGGAGTAACTGATCGCAAAGAAAAAGTCCACACCTGCCCAACGTGGCACTGAGCACATCTGGGTATTCCCAGCGTGCACATGGTTTTCAGTATCGGAAGTACTGTGCATCGTCCTAGTAGCAATGTACTTCGTCGACCAACTTTAAGATCTACCAATCCGTTAGCATTGAATGTGGAGGTCAGAACACGCGTTTGTTGCAGGCACTAAGAGATGGAGAGAAACACGGATGGAAAAGAGCGCTCTTAGACTGTCAGCTTATGAAAAGTTATGACGCAGATACATAAAAATATTAAGTTGAGGTTTAAACATCTGCTTTACCAAATCCCAGCAATTACCGTGAAAGTGTTATTCTCATTACGGCAGAATGTTACAGCTC
>CM031613.1:53387817-53402817 GCA_018398815.1 Conus ventricosus | reverse complement strand
TCCTAGTTGTCAGTTTCCTTGTTGTCAGTTTCCTAGTTGTCAGTTTCCTTGTTAGTTTCCTAGTTGTCAGTTTCCTAGTTGTCAGTTTTCTTGTTGTCAGTTTTCTTGTTGTCAGTTTCCTTGTTGTCAGTTTTCTTGTTGTCAGTTTTCTTGTTGTCAGTTTTCTTGTTGTCATTTTCTTGTTGTCAGTTTCCTAGTTGTCAGTTTTCTGTTGTCAGTTTTCTTGTTGTCAGTTTCCTTGTTGTCAGTTTCCTTGTTGTCAGTTTCCTTGTTGTCAGTTTCCTTGTTGTCAGTTTCCTAGTTGTCAGTTTCTTGTTGTCAGTTTCCTAGTTGTCAGTTTCCTTGTTAGTTTCCTAGTTGTCAGTTTTCTTGTTGTCAGTTTTCTTGTTGTCAGTTTCCTTGTTGTCAGTTTCCTTGTTGTCAGTTTCCTAGTTGTCAGTTTTCTTGTTGTCAGTTTCCTAGTTGTCAGTTTCCTTGTTAGTTTCCTAGTTGTCAGTTTTCTTGTTAGTTTTCCTATTTTGTCAGTTTTCTTGTTGTCATTTTTCTTGTTGTCAGTTTCCTTGTTGTATAGTTTCCTTGTTGTCAGTTTCCTTGTTGTCAGTTTCCTTGTTGTAGTTTCCTAGTTGTCAGTTTTCTTGTTGTCAGTTTCCTAGTTGTCAGTTTCCTTGTTGTCAGTTTCCTTGTTGTCAGTTTCCTAGTTGTCAGTTTCCTTGTTGTCAGTTTCCTAGTTGTCAGTTTTTAGTTGTCAGTTTCCTTGTTAGTTTCCTTTTTTGTCAGTTTCCTTGTTAGTTTCCTTGTTGTCAGTTTCTTGTTGTCAGTTTCTTAGTTGTCAGTTTCCTTGTTGTCAGTTTCCCTAGTTGTCAGTTTCCTTGTTAGTTTCCTAGTTGTCAGTTTCTTGTTGTCAGTTTTCTTGTTGTCATTTCTTGTTGTCAGTTTCCTTGTTGTCAGTTTCCTAGTTGTCAGTTTCCTTGTTGTCATTCCTAGTTGTCAGTTTCCTAGTTGTCAGTTTCCTAGTTGTCAGTTTTCCTTGTTGTCAGTTTCCTTGTTGTCAGTTTCCTAGTTGTCAGTTTCCTAGTTGTCAGTTTCCTAGTTGTCAGTTTCCTAGTTGTCAGTTTCCTAGTTGTCAGTTTCCTAGTTGTCAGTTTCCTGTTGTCATTTTCCTATTGTCAGTTTCCTAGTTGTCAGTTTCCTGTTGTCAGTTTCTTGTTGTCAGTTTCCTAGTTGTCAGTTTAGTTGTCTTCTAGTTGTCAGTTTCCTAGTTGTCAGTTTCCTTGTTGTCAGTTTCCTTGTTGTCAGTTTCCTAGTTGTCAGTTTCCTAGTTGTCAGTTTCCTAGTTTGTCAGTTTCCTAGTTGTCAGTTTCCTAGTTGTCAGTTTCCTTGTTGTCAGTTTCCTTGTTGTCAGTTTCCTTGTTGTCAGTTTCCTTGTTGTCAGTTTCCTAGTTGTCAGTTTCCTTGTTGTCAGTTTCTAGTTGTCAGTTTCCTTGTCAGTTTCCTTGTTGTCAGTTTCCTAGTTGTCAGTTTCCTTGTTGTCAGTTTCCTTGTTGTCAGTTTCCTTGTTGTCAGTTTCCTAGTTGTCAGTTTCCTTGTTGTCAGTTTCCTGTTGTCAGTTTCCTAGTTGTCAGTTTCCTATTGATTCTACAGCCGCAGAGTGGTATGCGAGGGGACATCCCGTAATCACTACGTGTCAATATCACTAACGGGCGCTCTACGGAACACTAATCTAATATCCAAACGACTATTACCCGATATCACTACAGTGTCATTCGCAAGACGATTTCACTTCATACTGTACCTATACAACTATTTATGATTACCACTACGATTTCCAGACCCCTTCTTTTTCGCAAATCTCTATCTCACTCTTTTTTCCCCACTACGTTAAAAATAAAATGAAACAAATTACGAAAAGGTCAGTGTGTTTTGGCGTGTGTGTGTGTTTTGGGGTGTTTTGTGTGGTGTGGGGCGGTGTGCTTGGGGCGGCGTGCGTGTGTGGGTGTGGGTGTGTGTGTGTGGTTGTTTTGTGTGTGGTGTGGGGTGTGTGTGTGCGCCCCGCGCACGGCGAAAGGGTCTATAAATTTTCCTCTTTTCTCTCTCTCCCCTCTCTCTTTTCTCTCTCTCCCCTTCTTCTCTCTCTCTCTCTTATCCCCCACTCTCTCTTTTCTTTTTTCTCTTCCTGTCACCTTAAGTATACGTTTTTCCGGGTTTAAAATATTAGTTCGGGCTCTTCCCTCTCTTCCCTCCTCTCTCCTCCTCCCCCTCTCTCTCTCTTCCCCTTCTCTCTCCCCTTTTTAAAAATTTCGTTGCTTTTGTTGGTATTTTTTTAAAGGGCATGAAGACACACTTTTTTTTCGACCATTCCCCTTCGCCCACCCCCATTTGTTTTAACCTGTGCGACAGCAGCCAAAAAACTGACTTTTACTATAACGCCTCTCTCCCCTCTCCTCTCTTCTTTTCTCCTCTCTCCCCTCTCCCCTCTCTTTTTTTTTTTAAAATTTATTTTAAAACCAAAATTATTGACTATGCCTCGACCTCTGGGATTTACGAGCAATAATTTGTTTAAAACCCTTTGGGAATGGGTATATATAAGAGAGCGGTCAAAATAATTGATAAACCCCTCGCTGGGGCACCCGATTTTGAACGGCAGGTTTTTTTTTTCCTTCCAGTTAAGCCAAAAACTTTGTAAAAAAGCACTCTTTATGCATAAAATACACACGGCAGTGCTCCTTCCCTATTTAAGGAATATTTTTTACTTCAAATTGATCATCGTCATTCCCCCATAAAATAAATCTCCCTTTCCCATAAATTTAAAATTTTATCCCAAATCAACCCTTCTTATTCTGGTGGGGGGCTGGGGTTTAAACCCCAGAAAAACTGAAAAACAAACCCAAAAACTATTTAATTTTAAATCCAATCTTTTCCCCGACTTGATGTTCTGCCTGATCTTACCCACTTTGCCCAAAGATGTACCAATAATGTTTTTGTGAAAAATGTTTCATTTTCTTTATCAGTTCTTCCTTTTTCCCCCGCCCCCCTTCATTTTTAATTGTCCCCCATCCCCCCCACCCCACCCCAAACCCCCCCGGTCTCCCAACCCTTTCTGTCGGTTTTCCCCTTTTGGGAAACATAAAATTTTGTACCCTTTTTGGTATTTTAAATATGTCATTTTTAAAGTGTTTTCCATAATTTTATATTAATCAATTTTTTTTGGGGGGGAGTTTTCCTTTCCTTTCTTTAAATTTTTTTTGGGCCCCCGGGGGGTTTGGATGAAAAAAAGGGGAGTGTTTTGCTTTTTCCCATTCCCCTCTGAAAATAAAATTTTTCGTTCGTTTCTCTTCTCTCTCTCTCTCCCCCTCTCTCTCCTCTCTCTCTCTCTCTCTCTCCCCCCTCTCCCCTCTCTCTCTTCTTCTCTTTCCCTCTCCCCCTCTCTCTCTCTTCTTCTCCCCTTTAATTTCTTTTTTGCTATTTTTGGGTATTTTTTTAAAGGGCATGACAGTTACAAATATTTAAATTTCTCTCCCCTTCTCTCTCCTCTTCTCTCTCTCTCCTCTCTCTCCTTTCTTTTCTCTCTCTCTCCCCCCTCTCTTGAAGCGTAAATTCCAAATTATTTTCCCGGCCGAAAATCAATTTTCATAGTAGGAAAATCGATTTCCCCTGTGCAAATTCCCTTCCCCAATGGGCCCAATAATCAAAAAACCGGGTTTGGGCAAATTACCCCGGGTAATCAAAAAGGGCCCCCAAAACAATCAATAATGGGCCAAAAACAAATTTTATGTGAAAATTTATTTCCCCAAAATCAATTTTGGGTGAAAAAATTCAAAAACCGGCCCCGCAAATTTCGATTACCCAGACTTTTATTTGCCCCCGGGGTTTTTGGGATTTTTGGGCCCCTTTTGGTAAGAAATTTTGCTTAAAAAATTTTGTTTTTTCATACAAAAAAATTTGTTTTTGGGCCGGAAAGTGAATTGTTGCTTTTCCCACAAAAATCTTTTTTCCCAGGGAACAAATCAAATTTTATGTGCAATTTTACTTACCCAAAACCCCGATAATCAAAAACCAGGGGGCAAATTACCCCGGGAAAAAATTAATGCCCGGCCCCGATAATCAATAAGGGCCCAAAAACCCATTTTAAATGTGAAAAATTATTTCCCAAAATCAATAAAAGGGGGAGAAACAAAACCCGGGTTGGGGGGGTTTTCGTTTCAGGCTTTATTTGCCCTGGTTATTGTTTATCGGGCCTATTGATAAATTTTTTTGTGAAAATCGATTTTCGGACGAAAGTGTTTTTTTGGGCATTTCACCTTCTCCTCTCTCTCTCTCTTCCCCTCCCCCTCTTCCCCCTCTTTTCCCCCTTCCCCTCTCGCTCTCTCTTTTCTCTCTCCCCCTCTCTCCCCCACCAAATTTAAAGTGTCACAGATGTAAAATTTTTTTAAAAGTAATCCCTATTTTTTCTTTTTGTTTGTTTTGTTTGTTTTTCTTTTTTTGTTTGTTTTGTTTTTTTTTTTGTTGTTTTTTTGTTGCTCCTATAAAATTTTTCATGAATATCCCATGAATAAAAAATCTAATGAGGAGAGAGAGAGAGAGAGAGGGAAGAGGGGAGGAGGGGAGAGAGAGAGAAAGAGAGAGAGAGAGAGAAGGAGAGAGGGGAGAGGAGAGAGAGGGGTTTTCCCCTTAGTCAGGGTTAGCAATAGCCACGAAATTTAAACCTTCCCTTGGGTTTTGGAACTACGGGGAAGGGAAACAAAAGTAGCTAAAAAAGCGACTGCCCTCTGTCACTAATGGATTTTTTTGGGGTTACTCTATATAAGGGAAAAAGGAAGGAGAAAGAACTCGGGGGCTGACTTCAATCTCTATTGGGGTACTGTCCTTTAGCATAGTGGCAAATAGCTTTTACATACTTTTCGTGTGTTTTGATTTTTTATTTCTTTCTTTTGCAAATACGTGGGAATAGCTCTACATGATGAAATTTAGAACGCTGCAGGCAGCGGAGATTTTTGTATTGGGGCAGGAAACCCGGCCTTTTTTTCATCAAATTTAAAAACCCAAAACTTTTTGAGCACAAAGCCTTCTGGGCCCCCCTTGTTTAAAAAGAGAGAGAGAGAGAGGAGGAGAGAGAGAGAAGAGAGAGAGAGAGAGGGAGGGAGGAAGGAAGAGGGAGAGAGAAAAGAGAAAAAGAGGGAGAGGGGAGAGGGGAGAGAAGAGGGTTCTTAGATTATCTTTTCTGTCCCCTCTGAATCTCTGTTTTCCCCCATTTTTTCTGTCTCCCCCCAAACTCTCTCTCTCTCTCTCTCTTCTCTCTCTCTTTTCCTCTCTCTCTCTTCTCTTCTCTCTATCTCCCTCTTAAAATTTTCGCTGTCTCTCTGTCTTTGTCCTCTCTAATTATCTCTCTCTCCCCAATTTTTCTTTTCTCTCTCTCTCTTTTCCCTTTTCCCCTCTCTCCTCTCTCTCTCCTCTCTTCTTCTTCTCTCCCCAAATTTTTGTATTTTGGTAATTTCAATTATCGTTTTTTAATACAAACCCGGGAACCCCGGGAACATGTTTTTTATTATTGTACTTTGGTTGTTAGGCCCCGGGGGGTCTTGGGCTTATATAACGGGAGGGTGGGTGGAACTAGGAAAAAAAATGATTTTCAAAAATTTATTTTGACGCACTAAACCACCACATATACCAGGGATCGGAATTTTTCGTAAGGTCACCCAACCCCTTTTAGCTATGGGGGAAAAACGCGTGTACTGAACCCTTAAAAAAGAAATCAAATTTAAAAAACAAATTAATGGAGTACAAAAGCTCCTGTCACCAAATACGAGAAAAACCCAAAACAAAGCAAAAAAAGGGGTCAATACAATCTTTTGACAATTTTAAAATTTTTCCGTCTCTTATCTCGGGTTTAAAACTTTAAAATATGGCATTGCAACTTTTCTAGTCAGGATACAACTTTGATTCTGAAAAGTATGACATCCGGGCACGTTCGATACGAGATCCCCGTACGGCACGAGGACACGTAAGGCGCGAGGGCACGTACGGCACGGTAGGTAGGGGGGTGGGAAAATAGACCTGGGGAAATATGGAGGGGGGGGAACATAGACCGGGGGAAAATGGAGGGGGGGGGGCCCTAGACCTGGGGGGGGATAGACCTGGGGGAACTATAGGCCCCCCCCAGTGGGGACCTTTCTGACATTTCCCGTAGTGATTGCGCTAAAAAACCACCCCATACAAAAAGGGCCTTGTCACTATTTTTCTTTTTTTTTTGCTGTAGAGCAAACGGGCATAGCGATATAGACAAAGTAGTTTTTTTGAGAACCGAACATGAAAAGCTTTTTTTGATTTCATGGGCAATTTTTGTGATATGACACGAAATCTTAAAGGGGCTATGGTTTTTCGACCGTAGATCATTGGTCGTTTGGGCTAATTTAAATGGTATTTCTTTTTGGATAAGTAGTGATTGGCTAAAGCCCCCCGTATGCGATTAAAAATGACATGATCTTTCCCAAAAAAAGAAAGAAAGACTTCAACCATACCAGGGAAAGAGTTGTATCCCCTGTCTTTCCTTTCGCGACGTTTCAATGGCCATTTTACTAAAGAAAATTTAAAAATAACTGGGGGCTTAAAAAACCCCCCTTAATTTTTTCACATTTGGATACTGAAGGGAAAAAATAATCACGAAAACAGGGTTTTTACGAATCATAAAAAACTGCGGGAAAAGGGGGGAATACTTTTTACCCTTTTTAAACCCGGGTTTTTCCCAAAAATCCGATTATGCATTCCAATTCCCCGGGTCAAAGGCTTTTTTTTAAAACCCCAAAAAATCAACAAAAGATTTTGAATCTTTATAAAACTTTTTAGACAACCGGGTTGTAAAAAAGAAAATTTTAAAGGATGTGGCTATATTCTCCCGAGAGAGAGAGAGAGGAGAGAGGAGAGGGGAGAGAGAGAGAGAGAGTGAGAGAGTGAAGACAGGCGGAAAAGAGAAAGATCTATTTTATATAGCTAACAATTTAAAAATTTTATATATATATATATATTATAATTGAAAATTTTAAAAAAAGCTTGGGGCCCATTTTAGATTGAAGAAATAGGGGGGGATCCCATTCCCTACCTGCAGTGGCCCGATGATTTTGCCTAACAAACAGTAAAGTGCTTTTAGTGGGGGGATGGGAAAAAAAAAAAATTTAAAAGCTTCCCCAAAATTTTGGGCCCTTTATAAGGCCCTTTTATTTCCCGGGGGGAGGACATCCTCCAATAGGGGGGGAAACTCACTAACATATAACTCCTGGGGCATATACCGATTTTTTCGAAACTTGGTGGGGTTTTTCCTCAGTGACCGGGAAAGTTTGGTTTAAATTTTACTCCCCTGCCTTTTTAGTTTTAAAAAAAATCCAATCCCCCGAAAAGGCTGGGGGGCAAAAACTGAGTATTTTTTGTTGAGTTTTCCAAAAAAAAAAACCAAAGGTGGGCCCTCTAAGGGAAACCAAAAAAAAAATCATGAAAAGGGAAAACAAGTACATTTTCTTTGTGAAAAAATAGAAAAAATAAAAAGATTTCCTTCCCAAGAAACAAGTGTGTGGGGGAAATTCTTGGAATAAACCGCAAGGGGCAAAAAAACCAAAAAAAACTAATAAATTTCCCAAAGGGTAAGTTTCCGAGCACCGTTTTCCCGCAACTTAAGAGCAGCTTGGTGTTGCAATGACTGCAAGAAATATTGGGAAATTTTAAACAAAGCTTTTCTCCCTTTTTTTAGATTGAAGGGAAAAAAGGGGGGGATTTTGCATTCATACCTGCAGGGCAGATGATTCTTGGGGGAAATAACAGTATGTGCCCTTTAGTGGGGGGATGGGGAAAAAAGAAAATAAAAGCTTCTCAAAATGAGCCCTTTATAAGCTTATATTCTCCCCAAGGGGGGAGAGACATCCTCCAATAGGGGGGGAAAAAAAACTAAATTCAACTCTTGGGCATATTCCCCATATTTCGAAAAATTGGGGGTTTTTCCCCCAGTGACCGCGGAAAGTGGGAATTTTTATCCTCTGCCTTTTCATTTTAAGGGAAAAATCCAATCCCAGAAAAGGCTGGTGGCCCAAAACTGTAGTAAGGGTTTTTTGAGTTTTCAAAAAAAAAAACCAAAAGGGGCCCTCTAAGCCATCTAAAAGCAAAAGAAAATCATGAAAGAGCAAAACAAGCTACATTTCTTGTGAAAAGTAGAAAATATAAAAGATATCCTCTAAGACACAAGTGCTGAGAGCCAGTTCTGGAAGAATCCGCAAGGACTAAAATACAACAAACTAAAAAATTCCAAGGATAAGTACCGAGAAACCGTTCCAGCAACCTACAGAGCACTTGTGTTGCAATGACCGCAAGAAATATTGATATAAACAAAGCTTGCTTTTAAATGTCAAATTTCTTCACATAAGTGCAAGCTTTGTACGATAGCTTGATGGTGTTTTTATTGAATATTTTAGATAGTACATGTTCTTTTGGAATGATGTTTTAAGGATTCTGGGGAAATTTCTTTTCCTACGTTAGTTTTTGTTCCTCCATCATATGGAGGGTTTGTACCATAAAATTTTTCTTTTCCTGTTTTTCTTATTGCTGTTCATGTTATTATCTGGATTATATTTTAATTTGTAGTTGTAGCCACTTTTTTCAGCGCCTCTTGGTATTCGGCTGCTCCCACTGTTAAATTCTTTCTCATTGCATGAAGTTTAGATAATCTTTTGTTTATACCATTAGGTATGGTTTTTCAAAATGGGGGGTGGAGGGTTACTTTTGATGTCTACGTAGACAGGTGTGTCTTTAGGTTTTTTGTACGGTTTGTATGTTGGTCCTTAAGGTCTAATGTTATCTCTAAATAATTTACTATTTTTTTTTGGCTTCTACTGTGTTTTTTAGGTTGTGGCTTTGAAAAATTTTACAAAGTTCGTTTTTCTTGTTTTCAATGATTTTTGGTTTATGTTTAACGTGGAAAGGGCCCATCATCTCTGTATAAGCCAACCTGTTTACCAAGTATTTTCTGTATATAGACAACATGAAAAGTCCAACAAATTCACAATTTTCCGCTCCATCATAAGATCCCATCGTGACATCGAATGTGGAGTTCTGCTGGTTTTTTTTTTTACCCAAATTTTCATTGTTGCTATGGAGAAGGGTTTTTTTAGTGGGAAAATGATTTTCCATCTCAAAATCTGTTTATTTGTGTATTTTTTGGGCGAACCTTAGTGTTTTAGCAAGTAATTCTTCATCGTAGAGGGATAGAAATCCACTATGTCAAAAGTAATGAACACGTATTTTTCTGTTTGTTCAATTCTTTTAAAACCCTTGGATAACTTCATAACTATTTTTCCAGGGGATTGTATTCGGTGTTTGTTTTTATGTCCTCTGTTTCTGTTTCAGGATTGTTTTTTCTAATTTTGCCTAATTCGGATTTTGATGGTTATTAGTCTGCATGTAGGGTTGTTGTGGGAAATTAGGTTGTGGTCTTTAAGGGTTATAAAAAGCTTCTTTTATTGCTGTTGCTTCTATCCTATCACCTAAATCCACTGTGCACAAGTCTTTTTTTTTTTTGCAGATGTTGTCATAAGTAGTCTAATCACTTTTTTTAATAGTTTTTCTGAATTTTTTTTGTTTTAGGAGTTGAGAGTACTCATTAGGTTTCCATTTTATAGAAATTGTCGCTCCCTACTTGGTTGAGCACTTTTAGCATTCTGAGTGGCGTCTTAACTCTAATTATATATATATATATATAGGCTCAAAGATTTTCCCTTACATTTTTTACTGTTTGAATAAAAGCTTTTTTTTTTCAGCAACTTTTTTTCCTCTCCACACTTTGTTTTGTTCCATTTTTCTACCCTTCGCTGGGTCTTTGGGGTGCTGTGGATCATTTTTTGAACCCTTGGTGGTGAGAACACCACAGGAATTATGAACTGTGGTGTGTCCTCAATTGACACCAAGAGCACAGACACAATCAGCCGTGTCTCCCTGGGTGAGTCCGATCCAGCGGGCGAAAGGCCTAGGAGCAGGCAATACAAATAAATGTGCCTTCGAGAGAGATTATGATGGTTCCCCCCAGGCAGCTAGTGAAGGGCTTCTCATAGTTATAAATTAATATATTCCCCCTTTCTTTCATCTTCAATTTTTTTTTTTTAAGTTCAAATCTTTGCCAAGTCATTAAATAACGACTGAAGAATTGTTAACCTGCACTTGTTTTTTCCCCCCCTACTTAATTGTTCAGCATTCTATTGTTTGGTCAATCAGTGGGAAATTGCATCTCTTAAGAGATCCAAGTAAAGGTTGTTCTGTAAATTCTTAGCCACTCCAATGCTTGGGTTATTGAAAAGCAGAGCTGACCACTCAGACTGTTCCATATCTTTTGATCTCCCCCTTTCATCCTTGGGAAAGGATCCTCAAGCATAGATTCAAAGATTTTCCCTTACAGTTTATACTGTTTGAATAATGCTTTTAGTTTTTCAGCAACTTTTTTCCTCTCCACACCTTTGTTTTGTTCCATTTTACTTACCCTTCCCTGGCTGCTTTGGGGTGCTGTTGGATCTTTTTTTGAACCCTTGGCGGAGACACCACAGAATTATGAAATGTGGTGTGTCTCTATTTGACACCAAGGGCACAGACACATCAGCGTGTCTCCCTGATGAGTCCGATCCACGGACGAAAGGCCTAGGGGCAGGCAATACAAATAAATGTGCCTTCGAGAGAGATTATGAAAGGTTCCCTCAGGCAGCTAGTGAAGGGCTTCTCATAGTAAAAATTAAAAATATTCCCCCCTTTTCTTTATCTTCAATTTTTTTTTTTTTAAATTCAAATCTTTGCCAAGTCATTACTTAAAAGATGAAGAAAAAGTTTAAACCCGCATTGTTTTTCCCCCCCAAATTAATTTTTCAGTATTCTATTGTTTGGGCAAACATGGTTAAAAAAAAACCCCCCCCCAAAAAAACCCCTTTTTCCCCCAAAATTTTTTAAAAAAAATTAAAAAAAAAAAAAAAAAAAATTAAAATTTTAAAAAAAGGGGCCCCGGGGGAAAAATTTTTTTTTTTTAAAAAAAAAAATTTTTTTTTTTAAAAAAAAATTTTTTTTTAAAAAATTTTTTTTTTTTAAAAAAAAAAATTTTTTTTCCCCCCCCCAAAAAAATTTTTTTTTTTTTTTCCCCCCCTTTAACCCCTTTTAAACCCCAAAATTTTTTTTTTTTTTGGCCCCAACTTTTTTTTTGGGGGCCCCCCCTTTTTTCCTGTTTTTTTTTTTTGAAAGGGTTTTTTTTTTGGGTTGTTTGGGGGGGGTTTTTTTTTTTTTAAAAAAAAAATTTTTTCCCCCCCTTTTTTTTTTTTTTTTC
Organism: Conus ventricosus; assembly: GCA_018398815.1. Taxonomy (NCBI): domain Eukaryota; kingdom Metazoa; phylum Mollusca; class Gastropoda; order Neogastropoda; family Conidae; genus Conus; species Conus ventricosus. Next base: position 53,391,488 of record CM031613.1, on the reverse strand, counting down.
CTTTTTTTTTTTTTTTGGTTTTTTAAATTTTTGGGGGAAAAAAATTTATTTTTTTGTTTTTTTCCCCCAAAAACCCCGGGCCCCTTTTTTTTTTTTTTTAAAAATTTTTTTAAAAAAAAAAAAAAAAAAAAACCCCCCAAATTTTTTTTTTTTAAAAAAAAATTTAATTTAAATTTTTTTTTTTTTTTTTTTAAAAACCTTTTTTTTTTTAAAAAAAAAAGGGGGGGTTTTTTTTCCCCAAATTTTTTTTCCTTTTTTTTGGGGTTTTTTTTTGGGGGGGGTTTTAAAGTTTAAAAAACCCCTTTTTGGGGTTTTTTTTGGGTTTTTGAAAAAAATTTTTTGGGGGGGGGTTTTTTTTTAAGGGGGGTTTTTAAATTTTTTTTCCCCCTTTGGGAAAAAGTTTTTTTTTTTAAAAATTTTTTCCCCAAACCTTTTTTTTCCCCCTTTTTGGTTTTTTCCCCCCCCCTTTTTTTTTTTTTTTCCTGGGGGGGGTTTTTTTGGGGTTTTTTTTTTTAAAAAAATTTTTTTTTTTTTTTTTTAAAAAAAAAATTTTTGGGGGGTTTTTCCCCCCTTTTTAAAGGGGGAAAAATTTTTTTTGGGGGTTTTTCCCCCCCGGGGGAAAAAATTTTAAATTGCAAAAAAAAAAACAAATTCCCCCGGGGGGGGGGAAAAAAAAAAGGCCCCGGGGGGTTTTTAAAACCCCCCCCGGTCCCCCCCCCCCCCCCCCCCCCCCCAAAAAAAAACCCCCCCCGGCAAAAAAGGGGCCCCCCCCCGGGGGGGGGCCCCCAAAAAAAAAAAAGGGGGAAAAAAAAAAAAAAGGGGCCCCAAAAAAAAAATAAAAAATTGAAAAAAAATTTTTTTCCCCAAATTTAAAAAATTTTTTTTCCCAAAAATTTTTTTAAAAAAAAAATTTTCCCCGGGGGCCCCCCCCAAAAAAAAAAAGGGGGGTTTTTCCCCCCCAAAAAAAAAAAAACCTTTTTTTTTAAAAATTTTTTTGGGGAAAATTTTTTTTTTTGAACCCTTTACAAAAGGGGGGGGGAAAAAAAAAAAAAAAATTTTAAAATCCCCCCCTTTTTTTTTGGGGGGGGCCCTTAAAACCCAAAAAAAAATTTTTTTTTAAAATCCAAGGGGAAAAAAAACCCCCCTTTTTTTTAAAATCAAAAAATTTTTTTAAAATTTAAAAAAAAAACCCCCTTTAAAAGGCCCCAATTTTTTTTTTTTTTCCCCCCCCCCTTTTTTTTTTTTTTTTTTCCCCCCCCCCTTTTGGGGGGAAAAAATTTTTTTTTTTCCCGGGGGGGGAAAGAAAAAAATTTTTTTTTCCCCCCCCTTTTTTTTTTTTAAAAAAAACCCCCCCCAAAAAAATCCCCCCCCAAAAAAAAAACCTTTTTAAAAAACCTTAAAAATTTAAATTTTAAAAAAAAAAAAAATTTTTTTTTTTAAAAATTTTTTTTTTAAAAAACCCTTTTTTTTTTTTAATTAAAATTTTTAAAAAAAAAAAATTTTTTTCCCTTTTTCCCCTTTTTTTTTGGTTTAAAATTTTTTTTTAAATAAATTTTTTTTTTTTAAAAATTTAAAAGTAAAAAGGCCTTTTTTAAAAAAAAATTTTTTCCCAAAGGGGTTTTTTTTTTTTAAAAAATTTTTTTTAAAAAATTTTTTTTAAAAATTTTTTCCCTTTTTTTTTTCCCCCCTTTTTTTTTTTAAAAATTTTTTTTTGGGTTTTTTTTTTTTTTTTTTCCTTTTTTGGGGTTTTTTTTTTTTTGGGGGTTTTTTTTTTGGGGGGGGTTTTTCCGGTTTCCCCCCTTTTTTTAAAATTTTTCCCCCTTTTTTTTCTTTTTTTGGGAAAAAACCCTTTTTTCCCTTGGTTTTTTTCCTTTTTAAAAATTTTTTTTTTTTTTTTTTTTTTTTTTCCCCAAAAAATTTTTTTTTTTTTTAAATTTTTTTTTCTTTTTTTTGAAAAATTTTTTTTTTTTTTTTTTAAATTTTTTTTTCCCAAACCCAAAATTTTTTTTTTTTTTTTTTTTTTTTTGGGGTTTTTTTTGGGGAATTGTTTTTTTGGTTTTTTTTAAAAAATTTTAAATTTTTTTGGGGTTTTTTTGTTTTTTTTTTTTTTTTTTTTTTTAAATGTTTTTTGTTTAAAAAGGGGGGGTTTTTTTTTTTAAAAAATTTGAAATTTTTTTTTTTTTTTTTTTTTTTTAAAATTTTTGGGAAATTAAAACTTTTTTTTTTTTTCCTTTATTTTTTTTTTTTTTTAAATTTTTTTTTTTTTTTTTTTTTTTTTTTTTTTTTGGTTAAAAAACCCCCCCAAAAACCCCCTTTTTTCCCCCCCAAAAAATTTTAAAAAGGGGCCCCCCCCAAAAAAAAAAACCCCAAAAAAATCCCCCTTTTAAAAAAATTTTTTTTTTCCCCTTTTTTTTTTTTAAAAAAAAGGAAAAAAAAGGGGGGAAAAATTTTTAAAAAATTTTCCCTAAAACCCCTTTTTTTCCCCCCCCCCCCAAAACCCCCCCCAACCCCCCAAAAAAAAAAAAAAAAAAAAAAAAAATTTTTTTTTCCCCCCTTTTTTTTTTTTTTTTTTTTTCCCTTGGGGGAGTTAAAAAACCTTTTTGGGTTTTTGGTTTTTTTTTTTCTTTTTTAAAAAAAAAATTTTTTAAAAAAAATTTTTTTAAAAAAAAAAATGGGTTTTTTTTTAAAAAAAAAACCTTTTTTAAAATTTTTTTTTAAAAACCCCCAAAATTTTTTTTTTTTAAAAACCCAAAATTTTTTTTTTTAAATTTTTTTTTTTTTGGGGGGGGAAAAGGGGAAAAAAAAGTTTCCCTTTTTTTTTTTTTTTTAAAAAATTTTTTTTTTTTTTTTTCCTTTTTTTTTTTTTTTTAAAAAAATTTTTTCTTTTTTTCCCCAATAAAAAAAACCCCTTTTTTTTTCCCCTTTTTTAAACCCCCTTTTAAAATTTGGGGGGGTTTTTTTTTTTCCTTGGTTTTAAAAGAAAAGGTTTTCCCCCTTTAGGATAAATTTTTTTTTTTTTTTTTAAAAAATTTTTTTTAAAAATTTTTGTTTTTTAAAATTTTTTTTTCCTTTTTAAATTTTTTTCCCCCCCCCCCCAAAAAATTAAGAAAAAGGAAAAAAAAATTTAAAAAAACCAAAAAAAAAATTTTTTAAAAAAAATTTTTAAAAATTGGGGTTTTTTGGGGCTTTTTAAAAATTTTTGGGGGGTTTTTTTTTTTTTGGGGGGTTTTTTTTTTTTCCCTTTCCCTTTTTTTGGTTTTTTGGGGTTTCTTTTTCCCCTTTAAAAAAAACCCCCGGGGGAATTTTAACCTTTTTTTTTTAAATTTTTTTTTTTTTTAAAAATTTTTTTTTTTTTGGGAAAGGTTACATCTTTTTGAAATGTTTTTTTGGTGGGTTTTTTTTTTTCCAGGTTTTTTTTTTTTTTTTTTCCCGGTTTTTAAAAATTTTTTTTTTTTTTTTTTTTTGGGGTTTTTGGGGGTTTGGTTTTTTTTTGGGGAAAACCCCAAAAATTTTTTTTTTTTTTTAAAGGGGGGGGAAAAAAATTATTTTTTTTTAAAAAAAATTTTTTAAAACCTTTTAAACCCCCCCCGGGGGGGTTTTTTTCCTTTTTTTTTTTTTGTTTTAAAAAAAAAAAGGGGGGTTTTTTTTAAAAAAAAAAATTTGTTCCCCCA
>CM031613.1:53350317-53372817 GCA_018398815.1 Conus ventricosus | reverse complement strand
GATTTGTTTGAGGTCTGGATCTTGCTGGAGGAGACTAAAGTTTTCACACAGGATTCTGCAGACTGGTAGGTTGTGAGGATGGTATGGGATGACTACCACAGCGCGATCCTCATCCTCTCCCTTTGCTTTTGGTCTCAGGGCTTCTGTGCGGCTGGTAGAGCGTGCACGCTCAAGTGCTGTCTGCACAATATCCTCTGGGTACTGGCGGGCTATGAAGAAGGTGGATATCCTCTGCGCCTCATTCTAAAAGTCCTGCTCTCTACTGCAAATGCGTCTGAGCCTTTGGAACTGAGAATGTGGTATGCTGTTCCTGGTGGAGGATGGGTGGCTGCAGTTAAGTTGTACAGGAGATATGCATGTGAGTCAGTGGGCTTGTAGAAGACGGTGGTGGGGAGTTTGAAACAGTCTGGGTGGACAGAGATGGAAAGGTCCAGGAAGGAAATAGATGTGGATGATATTTCGTGGATGTATCGGAGGGCAGGGTGGAAGTTAGACATGTGTTGGATGAAGTTTAACAAGTCTTCCCTTGGTCCCACCGACACACCAAGGCAGTCGTCAATATACTGTTTGAACAGTGCTGGTTGTGTTCCCGTGTAATGGCTGAGAGCTTGCTCTTCCACGAAGCCTACAAACAAGCATGCAAAGCTGGGCCCCATCTTTGTGCCCATGGCGACCCCTCTTGTCTGTAGGTAGTGGTGGTCCTCGAAGGCAAACGAGTTCAGGGAGAGAACCAGTTCTGCTAGGCGGAGGATGGTAGGGATGTGAAGGTGTTTGATGTCACTCTTCTCCAAGTAGTGTTTCAGCGCCTTGGGCCTTTGGCCTTTGGCATCTAGTTATGCCCAGAAAACTGAACAAATGGGAAAACAAGATGCAAAGCATATAAACGTACTCCCAGTAAATAGTAGTACAACAAAAAGAAAAATATATATATATATAAATCAGTCACTATAGCACTTTCTCCCCTTTTGGTGGTAGAAATTTTGAATGTAAGAGAAAAGAAAGAAAATAAAAGCTGCTCTCCCCGGCGGAGAAATGAACCCGGATCTCCCGCGTGACAGGCGGGGACACTGTCCACTATACCACCGAAGACTTACAAAACTTCTTTACATTTAAGTTATTGCTTAAACTGTCCATCACAGAATTATCATTTATAGCGGTTAGTAACGGCTATTCTGGTAAAATTAAACATCGGGCATCATCCGTGACCAATAATGAACATATCTACAAATTTTCAGAAAGATCGGTCCAGCAGTTTGGTCTGGAGCGAGTGGAACACATTTTGACCTCGGACGGACAGAGACAGACACACAGACAGCATTTCTTCGTTCCCATTGTAAAGTACTCCCTGTTCTATAAGCACTGGGAGTACAAAAAGGAATGTGTTGAAGACTGATGACAGCTGTCTCTTCTCCCTGAGCTCCATGGGGAGATGCTGGGGCACTACAGTGATGAACACTTCACCAGGTTCCTCCAGTTCCGTCCATTGTTGGACACGGATTGCGTCTCTTTAGTTGGTTTTCACCCGTTGTCCATTCCGAAATGTCGTCTCTTGGTTTTTCGCTCTTGGTTTTCGCTTCCGTCTGTCTGTCTGTCTGTCTGTCTGTCTGTCTGTCTCTCTCTCTCTCTCTCTCTCTCTCTCTCTCTCTCTCTCTCTCTCTCTCTCGCTCTCTCTCTCTCTCTCTCTCTTTTCTGTCACACACACACACACCACACACACACACACACACACACACACACACACACACATACACACACACACACACGCACGCACGCACGCACGCATGCACACACAAGTACGTTTATGCACGCACTGGAGACTACTACAATCCTTTATATTCTTGTCTCACCCATGCCACTTCAACGGCACTACACCCACTCCGCTACACTCCATCCCTCATCCTCAGCCACATCCTGGCTTCTCTCCGCTACACTCCATCCCTCATCCTCAGCCACATCCTGGCTTCTCTCCGCTACATGCCATCCCTCATCCTCAGCCACATCCTGGCTTCTCTCCGCTACATTCCATCCCTCATCCTCAGCCACATCCTGGCTTCTCTCCGCTACATTCCATCCCTCATCCTCAGCCACATCCTGGCTTCTCTCCGCTACATTCCATCCCTCATCCTCAGCCACATCCTGGCTTCTCTCCGCTACATTCCATCCCTCATCCTCGGCCACATCCTGGCTTCTCTCCGCTACACTCCATCCCTCATCCTCAGCCACATCCTGGCTTCTCTCCGCTACACTCCATCCCTCATCCTCAGCCACATCCTGGCTTCTCTCCGCTACACTCCATCCCTCATCCTCGGCCACATCCTGGCTTCTCTCCGCTACACTCCATCCCTCATCCTCAGCCACATCCTGGCTTCTCCACCACAACCTCAATACCGGCCATCCACAGGGAGCAGCCATCCATGTCAGTCGTCATGAGGCAACCCACCAGACAAGACACTGCACTGCTCCCGAGTCATTTCAGTGGTGTTCAGTAGTGCCTGTTCTGATCCAACAGAGGCAGGGTATCACCTACTGACGACAATAATTGCTTAGCCGAAGAGCCAGAGAGGGAGAGAGCTTTCTAGGGGGCCTCACCACGTTCCCCCGACGACAAAACCCGTGAATATGTCTATCATGGCGACCTGGACACGTACGTTACCAAGCACTTAGACATGGAGGAGAAATTGACACTGGGGTCATCATCAGAGCCAGGCATGAAGAGATCTTGAATTTTAGACTTTATTTCTGCTGACCGATGAGGAGGATGAACATGATGCAACGGTGTTCCACTCAGGTCTGAGACTGAATGGCAGGCTGCACTTAACGCTTACTTTCATAATATATCCTGGCATTGATCAGGCCCGAGAGATATAGAGACATTCAGTGTTGATCAGGGAATTTGAGTCACGCTCTCTGAGACGCATCAGTTAAGTGGATGAAACTCGACTGTGTGGTCTCAGTCTTCTGCCAGAGTCCACAGCAAACTCGTTTCTAGATAGGAGCCGGTCATGGCAGTGAAAACCCCCACGAATAAAAGGGTCTGGCGGAAATCGAACCCACAACCTCCTAGCTGGGAGTCCGCGACGTGAACTACTGCGCCAAGGCGGCTGGTGACTACTTCAGTCTTGCAACGTTACAGAGTTCTGCCAAGTAGACCCCAAGAAGGAGACTCCTTCTTTTTTTCCTCGTTTGCGTGCAGGTCATAACACTTTTTTTCCTTCCTTTTTTTCTGTGAGAACGTCACATGCTTCTGTTTATTTTGTTTGTTTGTTTGTTTGTTTTTCTTTCTCTTTCTTGTCCCCCCCCCCCCCCCCCCCCCCCCCCCCCGCTCCCTTTTTTTCCATTTTTTTTTCTGGTCCAAATGCACATTTAAACATGTTTACATATACTACAGGACAGTTCAACAAGTGTCTGGATTTTTGCTTCTCTAGTGTCTATGGATCATGTGTTTGCGAGTGCTTATAGGGTTCAGGGTTTCTGTATGATCTGTTTCAAGTGAGAGAATACACTCGTCTGCGGGGTTTTGTTGTTGTAGTTTTTGTTGATGACCTAGTGACAATGGATTTCTTAATTGCGTTATAATACAAGTGCTCAAGAGTTGGTCCTTGACACGTGCGTGATTTCTCTTATCTTGAATGTGTAGTAACTGTGACAGAAACATGATTCTGACTTCATGGATAGGTTTAAGGTTGTTGAACGGAAGAATGATCATGTGTTTGTTTTGAGTGCAACAATGTTTGCGTTTAAAGTGAACGCACCACGTTTGTACGTGTGCATGTGTTCCAAACCATCTGGCGGGAAAGAGGGGCAGGGAGGAGAAAGGGACGTCAGCGTCCCCGCCATGTCCCCCAGGGGGGGACAATCAGGGATACACAAATGTCCCCTAGGGAACCATGTTGGACGCTGAAACGTCTGCTGGGGAACGTGTCAGGACTGGGAATGATCTGGGCTGTGACGTCGGTGTCCTTGTATCTAGAAAACGCTGTATAAATCCGTTTGTGACTCGACTGTCAAAACCAACCGGACTCTGTGTGGCATAAGTTGCCATTGAAGAAAAAAAAAACAACAACAACAACAGAAAACCCAGAGCACACACAGTTAACATATAATTAATTAATCCAGCCATAGCAACAACGCACATTCGATGTTCTGCAGGGAATTGTACAAGGGAGATAAGCAGGGAAACGTGGTTCTGAATATAAAATGTAGTTAGTTTTGATTTTGTTAGACGAAAGGGTGAATTCCAAATGCGCCGAGAATAGTATGGAGGAAGGGGGCGGAAGTTGAAGGAAAGAGGGGAATGACAGAGAGAGAGAGAGAGAGAGAGAGAGAGAGAGAGAGAGAGAGAGAGGAGAGAGAGAGGACAGACAGACAGACAGACAGACAGACAGACACACACACACACACACACACACACACACACACACACACACACACACACACACAGAGAAAGAGAGAGAGAGAGAGAGAGAGAGGGGGAGAGAGACTTGGTGTGTGTATGTGTGTGTATATGCGTGTGCGTGTGTGTGTGTGTGTGTGTGTGTGTGTGTGTGTGTGTGTGTGTGTATGTGTGTGTGTGTGTGTGTGTGTGTGTGTGTGTGTGTGTGTGTGTGTGTGTGTGTGTGTTGTCGGTGATCAAACAAATCGCCACACAGAGAATATGATAGTAGACATGCCAAGGTGGGAGCAGGAGGGCTTGCAGGAATGAACGCAGCGACGATAATGAGTGCGAGAAAAAGGGGCAAGTGCAGGGGTGATGATAGTAAGAGGGGAAAGTTGGGGGCGGGGGGGGGGGGGGGGGGGGGGGGGGGGGGGAGGGTCAGAGATGCCGAGCGAGGCGTTGGACTGAATGTCATGCTGCGTTCTGCAGCGGCATCATTCGCAGTGTCCAACGATTGTTCTGATTCCAGCAAATGGCCTCCTGAGAGCAGACTACCAAGGACTTGCCTCGTGATGTGGGCACAGTTCTGAAGGAAGAAGGGTTGGAATCAGCGACAATGTGGTGGACTCTAGCGATCTTCAGTCCTCGAAAGCAGCGAAACGTGGAGCGTGGCACAAGTACAATGAATGGCCCTCGAGTTTCAGACTCATCATCAAGCAAACAATGTCGGGTAGTAATGGTGGGGGGGGGGGGGGGGGGGGGGGTGTTGGTGATTCTTCCTAGCCGCTCTCAGACCAGTGGGCATAATTACTCAGCACCTTGACAGCACGTCACTGTCTTAGAATTATGGACTATGTCCCCTGCTCGATGCTAATTGAGCAGAGGTAACCCCAGGCGGTGGTGTCTCCCTCAGAATTAACGTCGTGTCCAAACCTGACCAGGTCTTAGCAGGCATGTGGTTTTCGTGGGACTTCAAGATCGCGAAGAAGGTTTCGAAACATAGGAAAGAAACCTTTACTGCAGAGACAAACAAAGACCAGTATGACTGGTAAGCTGATCGTCTGATTTGCGTAAGCTTTGTCTTCATGTGTGATGACAAATATAGACAAAGACCATCTGGTTCACGTGAGCTCTGTCTTCATGTTTGGTGACGAATATCGACAAAGACCATCTGGTTCACGTGAGCCCTGTCTTCATGTTTGGTGACGAATACCGACAAAGACAAGAGCTGTCCAATTTGCCCTGGAGACTTGTTGAAGGAATTGGATCTCGTTCGCCATAAAGAGTTATCTTGTCAATCAGCTGGACTGGTGGCCATTTTGTTACAGGTTATTATGTCAGTCATCCGGAATGAGTTAAGTTAAGTGATACATGTTTCGTCTTAAATATTCCAAATGCCTGTACGCAACCAACTTTGTGTTGGTTCTGGCCAAGTTAAAACGAGTTTATGAAGTGACAGCGACCGTGTGCCAAGTTAAAACGAGTTTATGAAGTGACAGCGACCTTGTGCCAAGTTAAAACGAGTTTATGAACTGACAGCGACCTTGTGCCAAGTTAAAACGAGTTTATGAACTGACAGCGACCTTGTGCCAAGTTAAAACGAGTTTATGAAGTGACAGCGACCTTGTGCCAAGTTAAAAACGAGTTTATGAAGTGACAGCGACCTTGTGCCAAGTTTAAAACGAGTTTATGAAGTGACAGCGACCTTGTGGCAGCAAGTACACAGCGTAGCCACAAATACTAACGATGGTGGCCTGTTCACCTTTCCTTTACAGCACTTAACTGATACGGCGGCTTGTTCATGTCAGCTGGCGCTGTAAATCAGCATCTGTTATGCAAATGATAAAACCGTCCGATTTAAAACCAGCGAATCATTTCTCACCACCATGCAGGGTTTTTTTCCCCTTAAGATGCCAAAATGACTTTTATGTATATATGTGCATATATACAATCCATGTATGGCCCACAGCAGACACCAGGCAGTGATCTAGGCAAGGGAATTATTTTCCAACTGAATTCTCTTCCCACGTCACTTCCTGGCAACAACCACATACTGTCAAAAGAGACTGATAGGAGAATCACCGAACAGTCTGGGACCTAACAATGTCATTAATAAGAGCCGAAACATTGTTCAACACTGTGTTTGTCGCTAAAATGTTTTCATGTTTTAACTGGAGGCACACAACTTCTTCGTCTTTCGTTTTCGGTCCAAGAGGTAAAAGTAAAGTTTGGCATAATTTCTTTAACAATAAAACGATCATCCCAAGTGGTCCATTCATCTTCAAAACACACACGCTCGTTGACAGTTGCACAGCTGACTACTATTGCTCGTTCATTGTCACAAACGCTTTTTCCTAAGAGCAAACATGTTACATTTTATTCAAAGACAATTACAATGCACGACTCTAGTAGTCAACAGCACGTTGTCATTTCCAGGTATGACTGTCACCTGAAAGTGCAACTATCACAACCGTGTAGCCCATGGCATAAGCCGTTCATTTTCAGCCTTGGCCTTTCTGAGACACTGCAGGGGGTGGTGACCAGTTTCAATGGGTAGGCTTTGCTGTTATAAATTTCCGGGCAAATTGGAAGACAGACGCTCATTTTATAACGTATTTTGTATCACTCAGCTTTAATACTCGCCTGTGCAGTATCACTCAGCTTTAATACTTGCCTATGCTGTATCACTCAGCTTTAATACTCGCCTGTGCAGTATCACTCAGCTTTAATACTCGCCTATGCTGTATCACTCAGCTTTAATACTCGCCTATTTAGTATCACTCAGCTTTAACACTCGCCTGTGCAGTATCACTCAGCTTTAATACTCGCCTATTTAGTATCACTCAGCTTTTACACTCGCCTATGCTGTATCACTCAGCTTTAATACTCGCCTATGCTGTATCACTCAGCTTTAATACTCGCCTATGCTGTATCACTCAGCTGTAATACTCGCCTATGCTGTATCACTCAGCTTTAACACTCGCCTGTACAGTATCACTCAGCTTTAATACTCGCCTATGCTGCATCACTCAGCTTTAATACTCGCCTATGCTGCATCACTCAGCTTTAATACTCGCCTATGCTGCATCACTCAGCTTTAATACTCGCCTATGCTGCATCACTCAGCTGTAATACTCGCCTATGCTGCATCACTCAGCTGTAATACTCGCCTATGCTGCATCACTCAGCTTTAACACTCGCCTATGCAGCTGGGTGAATGTCTTTACATTGATGCTGTATTGAACTCCTACCTTAACTCTGATGTCTGTCTGTTCAACGTGTCCTGTCTTATGCAGACCGCATGTAGACCAATCGTTTTCACAAAAGTTTAACTTCAGAGTGCTGAATGACCTCTCATAGTTTTGATCCCACTTGACGTTCTAAGATTCGACCTTCTAAGTCCTGTCTGTCGGTGCGACCGTATAAAACTTTGGCACACACTTTCTGCAACACCCGGCCAACCTCCAGAATTCTTTTAATTCTTTTTCTCTGGGTCGGGCATCTTTAACTTCTGTATTTCATCCTCGTCAGATCTTACTGCTCTCCTAGTGATCTTATTACCAAGAGCGACCGGGATTTAAACCCAAAAAGCGTTTGGTAATTTTGATCTTATTGCATTCTTTCAGACTCGTCAGTGCCTTTTCTATCACTTGATCTTTTCCCAAATTTCTATTGCGATCATGACATTGTCCATGAAATTGTTCTTTGACTCCTCATCCAAAGGACAGCATTCCTCATCATCTTAGTGAACACTGTTCCTGCGCTCTTTAAGCCAAAGGGCATGGTCACCCTCTGGAGTTGTTCTTGAGCAATGGTAAATGCTGTTTTCTCCTTGTCGCTCGTCTACATGGGGTTTTAACCAAACCCTTAAATAGGATCTTGCTTCTAAGTGTGGAGAACAAGCTACCTTTTTAAGGCATGAATTCGGTAATCAAAGACAGTGCGCTGTTTTCTGAAATCAATACTAAATCTGTTCAAGTTTTTTTTTTCTCTGAAGCGATACCACTGGCGTTTGAATGATGAAGCTGCTACACCCTGCGTCAATGTAACATCAGCTACAGAACTGGCCGCTTTGAGTTTGGCTTTAGGAGGAGGATATTGTTTCACGTGGGTCGGACCGGAATTCCCTTGATGGATGTCACATCCTGCGAGTGTTATCTTACCTGGCAAACCAGACAGTACTGCTTTGAATCGCTGGCAAAGACGCCTGAGTTTTAGACGTTGCAAGTGACATCTTCAGAGATGTGTACGTCACTGGGGAAACTCATCCCTCCGGAGACAGACCATCAGGAATCTGAGTTGTGTCCAGGACACTTCTAATGCTACAGAACACATCTCAACGGCCAAACGCAGCTGATCCACCCGTGTGATAATACTGCTTCAATACGTTTGCATAGTATTGCATGCTACCTACCTGTACTCTATAGTCACAATCGTCGATGTTGTTAGTGACTATGTACGGCCCTTTCCGTGCCTTTTGCAACTTGTCGTTCATGTTCAGCAGCAAAATGAAAAACTTTCTCTCCAACTTGAAACTTTCTGAATTTGGCTTTGCAGTTGAAATTATATTTGGCTTTGCAGTTGAAATTAAATTTGGCGTGCTGCCTACCGACTACGTCCAAGTTTCTATGGCTTTTTTGCTGGATCTTTTCTCACTCTTCGTCGAGTTTACGGCGCAGTGAAAGGTCTTTTTTCTATTGTGAGCGTGCTCTTCTTTCATCCATAATTCTTTCAAAATGTATATGGAGCCACGACTATTCTTCGTCATACAACATCACGAACAGAAAAAATCCAAGCATTTTTTGGGGGTCAAAACTCCCTTATTGCAAAATCCTGTTCTTTGAGCTGTTCTTCACAGAGGTATTTGAGCATGGTTTTCATGGTGCCAAGATATTCCTCGACCAGGACATTCCTTTGAGCAAGTCTTGATGACGTCTTTAATTCTTAAACACGTAAAAGAAGGTTCATTTTGAGGGCAAATTTGCCACAAATTGAGATTCCTTGTCCATGGGTATCTCGGGTAGAATATCCAGACGCATCAATATCTAACATATGACTTTCGTTACGTCTTCTCTCTTTACGATTTTCAGTGTTTGTTTCCCTCCAAGAACCTGCTAGCATGATCTATTATGGTTATGATGTACCAGTGCCATTTTTTCAAGCACGTGTTAATAGGACCTATCAAATGGATGGTGTCTCTTTCAAAAGCACAGTCAGTAACTGGAATCCTTTCCAGGGGAACCTAACATATGACTTTTGTCACGTCTTCTCGCTTTACGATATTCAGTGTTTTTGCCCCAAGAACCTGCTAGCATGATCTAGTCTGGTCATGATGTACCAATGCCGTTCTTTCAAGCACGTGTTACTAGGACCTAGCAAATCGACAGTGTCTTTCAAAAGCACAGTCAGTGATTGGAATCGTTTCCAGGGGAACCTTCGTCGTTGATGCCTTCTGATCTGAGTCGCAAGATGGCGGACATCGTTACAAAAGTGCCAGCCAAACAAAGTCGTTCCAAATCCTCTGGTTTTTGTGACTTCCAGGGCACCAAGTATGCCGGATGCCATCCTCAGTACTTCCTGGCGGAATTTCTTTGGAACTACAAAGTGCTTCTGCTTTTTTCAGTTTTGGGAGAAAATAGGGTATATGGTGCCATGCTACTACTCATAAGGGACAGTAGATCCTGATCCTATACTCCGACTCTTGCTTTGTGTTTTCAGGTCTGCTAACTCTCTCTGTCTGTCTCTCTCTCCGTCCTTCCTTCCCCTCTCTCTCTCTCTCTCTCTCTCTCTCTCTCTCTCTCTCTCTCTCTCTCTCTCTCTCTCTACCATCTCGTTCTTCTTTTCTTTCTGCCCTTTCTCTTTTTCTGACCTTTTCCTCTCTTTTTCTGACCTTTTCCTCTCTTTTTCTGACCTTTTCCTCTCTTTTTCTGACCTTTTCCTCTCTTTTTCTGACCTTTTCCTCTCTTATTTTCTTTTTCTGCACTTTTTTCTTTTTTTTCTCTATCCCCCCTATCCCTGGATGCTACATTCTGAGATGCTTTTAATGTGATCAGCACCAGCCTCGTGCCTTCCCGTGGGCTTTTGCAACAACAAGAGTGCGCTCCCATTCGACGTTTCCTTGTTTTGGATATGGTTGCTGTCACACACGTGAACTGAGCGCAACAATGAAAGTAATGAATCCCCGAGCAAAACCTCAGTATTGCCATGCGTTTTCCGCAACAACAAAAAAAGATGCGGAACAAGTAAAATCAACATTCAGTCTGATCGAACGTCACGTTTTTAGACCGTCTTTTGATCTAAGACTAAAAGTTAGCGCTTATAATTATATTTTGCAGGCATGCCAAACTTGTACACAAGCGTCATGGACATAGCTTCTGGTTAAAAAAAAAAAACACGCTGAATCAACAGAAATATTATCAAAAGACTTATCCGGCACTTGATAGCTTTTACTATTTGATAATGCTATCATGGTGGTGCTGAGGCTGTCGGAGACAGCTCCTAAAGGCCCCATCCGCTGAGGAAATCTCCTAGCACCATCTTCTAACAGCCAGCAAGGCGAAGCAATGCACACCAAATGAAACCAAGCAAGCAAGTCAATGCAAGCTGGAGCACGGACAAGCATTCAAGATGCCACTAGTTCCTTGTCATGTCAGTCCTTTTTGCCGAATGGTGTTTCCATCCTTCACAAGAGTCCTCTTTGCCGAATGGTGTTTCCATCCTTCACAAGAATTTTCACCGACGGTTCCAATTTTGAGAAGGTAGTTGCGTCTCCTGTGTTTTGTGCAACAGATCCACCTCGGAGATGTTCTAAACATAATCCCACTGACAGCTCCATCTACACTGCTGAGTTGATAGCCTTTGTCCTGGCTCTTGAAATGGTCTCTAAATCGAAACATAAAGATTTCCTCATTTTGTCGGATTTCCTTTCTGCTTTGTAGGCCATTGCCAGCTAAAACCTCAAGCACTCTCAACTGTTAAAATTATTTGAACTGTTCAACTCTCTGAAATGAGATGTATACGACATAGTTTTTGCATGGGTTCCCAGCCATATGGGCATTCAAGGCAACGAGATGGTTGATCAACTTGCCAAGAGTGCCACCAAGAAAGAGTTGGCAGATTGTCCGTCCCTCACACTGATCTGAAACCCAAGACACAGGCCTGTGTCAAAGACCTCTGGCAAGAGGAATGGAACTCGCAGACGGATAAACAAACTGTACAAAATCCGTCCAAACCTGAAAAAGTTTTTACCATGTACCCGAGGTGGCTGTAAAGAAGAGAGAGTTTTGTGCCGTCTGCATACTGGCCATTCCTTGTACACCCATTCTTATCTTTTAAAAGGTGAAGAGGCTCCGTGGTGCATTCCATGTCATGTACCACTCACAGTGAAACATGTTCTTTTAGAGTGTTGGGATTTGCATGATGTGAGACATAAACATTTCACAGCAGACTCCATGAAAACCTTGTTTGATGTCCAGCCTAAAGTGATCTTTTGAATTTCTGAGGAGGATTAATGTTTTTCATCTGATGTAAGATTTTACAGAAGAAAGATTTTCAACGAAGGTTCTGGTGTTTTTAGAAGGTGTATCTTAAACGGTTGTGTGAATATTTTGTTTTTGTTTTGATGACTTGTGAAATGACTTCAACGCGGTGACAGCCCTGTTATGGCCCTTTGCGATCGGCTGGGGTCTAGGCACCCTTACCTTACCTTGGTGTGCAGAGACAGGTAATGAAAATAGTCTGCAACGCCAGTGTCACCTGTGGCGACACAGAGGGGTTGCAAACACACGCACAGTAATATACCTGAACCGCATCACGTCCTTGAGGGGAAAGGGGTTACATTATGATGCCTGACGTCCTGGCTGAAACAATCCACAACTCAATTCCGTCAACCACCGAGAACAAACTGACACTGAACAGCACACTGGGTGGCAAGACACCGCACGCACAGTGAGGACAAACATGCTGGGAACCAGGACAGGCTGTCTGGGAGAATCTGAAACACATGGTGACACTAGTTTCTAAGCACGCAACATTTCAAGGACAGAGACCACAAGATTCCTTTTTTTTTCTGTCTGATCTTCTGTGCCGCATCAGTGGTTTCAGCCTGGCGCCGCTCTTTCCAACGCCCGCCCTTAATCACACACCCTTGCTTGTCCGGACGCAGCTCTGACAACGCCAACCCACAGGGAGAATCAGTGTCACGTGATCAAGAGGCTACACACCACAGTAGACACTGCCCATCTGCTAAGTCACGTCTACAATAGTTATGAATTATCATTTCTTGTGTATAAATGTCTTCTGAGAATGTATGAATTAAATGTACATGAAACTAAATATATCAAATACATCCATACATTATTGGTTTGAGTAGTTTCTGGCTAAATCAGAACACACTTGATGTACATCCATTATGGTTTAAAGAGAAAGTAAAAAGATGCCTTAAAGATAGTTTCATACATACCTGGTACACGCATGTTGACAATGATGAATTATATATCAATTACAGAATGTTTAAAACATCATTTGGTGTTGATCCATACTATCTAGTTTTACCACAGAATTACATGGTTATTCTCCTCAAATTTAGAACAACAAACAATAATTTACCTGTAAATAAGCTACGCTATGCTGGCACACCTACGTGTGAAAGAATTTGTGACAAATGTGCTATGCATGATATTGCAGATGAATTTCATTATTTGTTCGTGTGTCCTTTTTCTGATGCAGAAAGAAAAAAGCATCTCCCGCGATACTTCTTTGTACGGCCGTTAATTTCAACATTTTGTTTGCATCAAAAAATAAGAAACTTTTAATCAAACTAAAGAATTATATTACAATTATAAATAGCTTTTTCCAATGATTCATTTACCAAATTTTACAACATTACACAAAGTTTGCACTCTGTATAGGGAAAACTTGTTTATGAAATTTTCATTCATGCTTATTATTGTTTGCGTTGTTTGCTTGTTTATTTTGCTTAATTGATTATGGATATCACTCTATTCTGATGTGCGATTACTCATTTTTGTGTGAGTATTGTCTTATATTTCTGTGCCCCATGTGGGTATGAAATAGAATAATGCCTTGCCTTACCTTGCCTTGCCTTGCCTTGCCTTGCCTTGCCTTGCCTTGCCTTGCCTTGCCTTGCCGTTGCCTTGGTAGTGCCAATAGCCGGAATAGTTCAGTTGATAGAGCGCCGGACTCGTAATCTTGGTGATCCTGGGGTTGCGGGTTCGAACCTCCGCCGGGGCGTTTCGGTACAGGGGATTTTTTCCCTCGGAGTTAACATTGGTTCTGACTCCATTTCCCATACAGTCCTTCGAATGAGACTCTAAACTGAGGTTCCGTGTGTGAACGCACGCATAACATCTTGCACACACGTAAAATCCCATCACCAACTTTCGGAAGAGTAGGCCAGTTTGGCCGTTGGTATGGATGACACGTTACACATAGCATGCACCCTGCGTGGAAAAATGGAAAGAATGAAGGGAGTAAGGAAAATGAGTGATCGATATTGAACGATACTGACTGGATGACACGGGAAACGACTGAATGAAGCGCCGGCTGGCAGCTCTTCAGTCGGCACTACCCAGGTAGGCAGCCCGTTGTGTAAACGAGTGTGGATTGTAAAGCGCTTAGAGCTTGGTCTCTAGCCGAGAATAGGCGCTATAAAAGTATTCATTATTATTATTATTATTTAGTGTTCAGTGGCAACCTGTTCTGATCCAACACACACTGAACTCCGCTTACTAAATCCCCTACCGACAACAGTCATTGTTTAGTCGCAGGGCCAGCGCGGGAATGTAAATACTGGGGGAAAGGGAAGGATTTTATTCTTACTAAAGCCAACCACAGACATATGAAACCATAGACCTGAAGCGAACCAAAAGAAACAAGCAAATTACACGTGGCAGTCGAAGGTGATAAACTTTCGTACGCGACCATCTACGAATGAAAGAACAGAGCAGAAAAGATGGCGAGAAGCATAGAGCTGAAATGTGCAGAATGGAAAAAACGTCACAGAGTTGACGAGTGAGGGGAGAAAGAAAAGCAGAGCAGAAGAACAGCAGAGTGGAGGAAGCATGATAAAGAAAGACAGAAGAAAGAAATTCAGAAAAAAAAAGGATTAAGGACTGAAAATTATGGAAGGAGAAGAGTCAGAGGGAAAACAGGATGGGAAACATGGGAAAGAGGAAGAATAGAGAAAGGGGTGGGGGGTGGGGAGGAGTACAGCAGTATTGTGAGAAGAATAGAGAAAGGGGTGGGGAGGAGTACAGCAGTATTGTGAGAAGAATAGAGAAAGGGGTGGGGGTGGGGAGGAGTACAGCAGTATTGTGAGAAGAATAGAGAAAGGGGTGGGGAGGAGTACAGCAGTATTGGAGAAGAATAGAGAAAGGGGTGGGGGTGGGGAGGAGTACAGCAGTATTGTGAGAAGAATAGAGAAAGGGGTGGGGGTGGGAGAGAGGTACAGCAGTATTGTGAGAAGAATAGAGAAAGGGGTGGGGGTGGGGAGAGGTGCAGCAGTATTGTGAGAAGAATAGAGAAAGGGGTGGGGGTGTGGAGAAGTACAGCAGTATTTGTGAGAAGAATAGAGAAAGGGGTGGGGAGGAGTACAGCAGTATTGTGAGAAGAATAGAGAAAGGGGTGGGGGGGGGGAGAGGTGCAGCAGTATTGTGAGAAGAATAGAGAAAGGGGTGGGGGTGGGGAGAAGTACAGCAGTATTGTGAGAAGAATAGAGAAAGGGGTGGGCAGGAGTACAGCAGTATTGTGAGAAGAATAGAGAAAGGGGTGGGGAGAAGTACAGCAGTATTGTGAGAAGAATAGAGAAAGGGGTGAGGGTGGGAGGAGTACAGCAGTATTGTGAAAAGAACAGAGAAAGGGGTGGTGTGTGGAGAAGTACAGCAGTATTGTGAGAAGAATAGAGAAGAGGGTGGGGGTGGGGAGGAGTACAGCAGTATTGTGAGAAGAATAGAGAAAGGGGTGGGGGTGGGGAGGAGTACAGCAGTATTGTGAGAAGAATAGAGAAAGGGGTGGGGAGGAGTACAGCAGTATTGTGAGAAGAATAGAGAAAGGGGTGGGGGTGGGGAGGAGTACAGCAGTATTGTGAGAAGAATAGAGAAAGGGGTGGGGGTGGGGAGAAGTACAGCAGTATTGTGAGAAGAATAGAGAAAGGGGTGGGCAGGAGTACAGCAGTATTGTGAGAAGAATAGAGAAAGGGGTGGGAGAAGTACAGCAGTATTGTGAGAAGAATAGAGAAAGGGTGGGGGTGGGAGGAGTACAGCAGTATTGTGAGAAGAATAGAGAAAGGGGTGGGGGTGGGGAGGAGTACAGCAGTATTGTGAGAAGAATAGAGAAAGGGGTGGGGGTGGGGAGGAGTACAGCAGTATTGTGAGAAGAATAGAGAAAGGGGGTGGGGGTGGGAGGAGTACAGCAGTATTGTGAGAAGAATAGAGAAAGGGGTGGGGGTGGGGTGGAGTATAGCAGTATTGTGAGAAGAATAGAGAAAGGGGTGTGAGGAGTACAGCAGTATTGTGAGAAGAATAGAGAAAGGGGTGAGGTGGGGAGGAGTACAGCAGTATTGTGAGAAGAATAGAGAAAGGGGTGGGGGTGGGAAGGAATACAGCAGTATTGTGAGAAGACAAGCGAGTGAAAACCGATAGAAAGTGCATGGAAGGAAGAGGAGCAGAATGGAGGAAAATGGGATGAAGGACTATAGAGGGAAAAACAGCGGAGTCGTGAAAATAAAGTTGAGTATGGACAGAAGAAGAGCATAGAACATAAAAGAGAGTGCTTGAGTGTGTGGGGTGGGGGACAGGAGGAGTATAGTAGGGGTGCGGAGGGGAGGAAGAGATAGCAGGACAGCAAAGAAGAGACCCGAGTGATTCAGAGTAAACAAACAAGATCCCATAGCAGAGCAAACGGAACAAAGATACAAAAGAACATAACTCTTGCCTCAGTACAGACACACAGCTTAGCATCGAGAAGAATGACCAAGGACACATCAACTGTTTAGGTGGTTCGCTGGATTTGCCTCTGTCTGAGAAAATGCTGGGCTTGTTTTCCGTGCAGACACTACCACAAGTCACGTGACTAACGGAGGCCTCACGACAGTACCTTTAGACATCGGTGACTATTGTCCAGATGTAGACTACCTCATTAGACCGTACAACGCAAATGTGACATTTCTACAGAAAAATGTGTCGGCTTGTGACTTCATGTCTTTGCGACAGTTTACAGCAAACCAGGAGTGGTGTACGGAGTGTGTGGTGACTCCGCTGAATTCTGTAACTTGGACATAAGTGTGACACAGGGTATGCATGTGCGTGCTCTTGTTCATCAGCAGGTTTTCTGGTGCAATTTCAGTGACTGGAAAATATGGAAGATGTATATGTGTTACGAAAACTAATCTCTTATGATGCTAAACTGGAATGTAATCTTTATGGTCTTCAAGATACTGTTTACTATTCAACAAAACATTCAGCAGGCATAGTGACGATCAACAGGCCAACAGTTGCGATCAACATTCAAGCAGTAAAAGATCAGAATGTATTTGTACAATACCTAACGAATTATTCTGGATATGTATTGGTACCATACTATCTGCACGGTGTTTCCTTCAAGACAGAAATGGCATCGAACTGTGCCATCATGCTAAGTGTTCAGCAATCATATGTTTTTCGTAATTGCTCTGCTGCTTTTGAACAGATAGAAGTGATATACAAAAAACACAATTCATCTCGAGACTGTCTTGCTCGTATATGCTCTGATCCTTTTGTACCACCGTCAATATTTCTGGCCTCTTATCTCAGCATTCAGTTCCCTATCGAGATGGGTTTCTTCTACTGTTGCAAAGTGTCCTTTCTTGTTTTCAATGACTCTGGACACCCTGAAAAATTACCCAGTGGGAAGTTCAACTGTTCTGTGCGTAATTACTCCAGATTTCATCACTTTCTGCAATGCAATCTGAAGACTGAATGTGAGGATGGACGGGATGAAACAGAACACTGTCCCTTCAGCAGTCCTGCTTGTCGGGAATGGTGGCTTCCACCAACAAATGCTTCAAACTCGTCATCACAAAACTCTCTTTAGATATTACACAAATCTCCTATAAGTGTAAGGCTATTGGTCAGGAAATAGCTTCAGTAAAAACGAAAACAGAAAAAGGAAATTCCCTTCGTATTTTCCAAAAGTATTTTCAGTTCAATGTATTTATAGGTTACACTTCAGGTTGGTACTTGGTACCGTTTACATACAGCAAATTCCGTAAATGGTCTGACAATACTATGATCTACAATATGGATCACTTCACTCATGGTAAAGTTACCAATGTTGACAGAACGAATAACAGTGGTCAGTGGACAACGCAGAATTTTAGGGAACGTCCAATAAACGTAAAAGAAGTATTTGCAGCATTATGTGAATCTAAATCGCAGGCATTTGACCTGTTTTCTCTCGTCAAGTTGTACTGACCAAACCACAATCTGCACCGTCCACCTTCACACACACCAGACAGAGGTTACTGGTTTGTTCACTCAGACATATGACACACATGTTTATGCATTGTGATCACAACAGTCATTGTCAGTACGCCTATCATTCCAGAGGTTTTGCTTCACTGAATGCGAGTCTTGAGCAGGATAATAGATCATCATCTACTGGAAGAAATATTGAATGTGTACGTGGCACGTTCGTTTGTAATGATGGCGTTACATCAGCGCATTACACTTTAGTGTGTGACTTTCGACTGGACTGTCCAGACAATAGCGATGAATCATTTTGTGAGCATCTTTTCTGTCAAGGCTTTGAGTGTTCTAATGGTCGGTGTGTGTTACAGGATCAAACGTGTAATGAATTCTCGGATTGTGTGGATGATTCTGATGAGGTTGGTTGCTCTTCAACTGAAAATTACATTCAGTTCCAAGATGTCCAGTCGAAGCAGGGAAGTCACATTAACCTAGACGGTACAGGTTACTTTACACAACAGACGATGAAGACCGAACAGGTTTGCCCTGACACTCATTATCGATGTCTGTCTGAGTGGCTGTACTGTCTTCCTGTCTATACACGATGCAACGGATTTTCCGACTGCGTGTACGGAGAGGATGAGCGAGGCTGTAGTGAGGACCACTGTTCTGCTTTTTACCGCTGTCGGGCGTCTGCAGTATGTATCCATAGTGATCATCTGTGTGATGGCTGGGGCCAGTGCCCGCAACGCGATGACGAATTGTTGTGTGATACCACATGTCCTGAAGGTTGTCAGTGTCAAGGTCACTCGTTTCTATGCAGAAATGCATTTCCGGTGGACCTCTTTCCCCACCTCCGGTATGTGGACGCTTCAAGATCGGAATGTCACTGGATGGTTTTGACTCAAACAAATACATGATCCATCTTACTCTGTCGCATTGCTACATTTTCAACGTGTCACGCATACAGCTTCTTAACCTGCAGTACATTGATCTCGCAAGTAACAACTTAAAATATCTTGACATGTCCATTTTCTTTGAGCTACGGAATTTGAGAACACTGCGACTGGCAAAAAACCCCATCAGGTCCAATTCGATAAACAAAATGACAAGAAATATTCATTACTCACTAATGACCCTAGATATATCTGAAACAAATTTCAATGTACTCAACAGTTTGTTCCCTGTCTTCTTGCCTTTGTTAATCTCTTTGAATATGTCCTGTTCTGCCATTGAAACCATTGGAGCTTCAGGTTTTAAAAATATGCCACACTTGCGTAAAGTGGACATTACATTGAACCCAGTTAAAGATTTTCCTTTGGATTTGTTATCAAAATCCGATCACCTGGAAAATGTCTTTTCTTCAAACTACAAGTTATGTTGCGAAAACCTACTTCCAAAACAGTCGGGTGAAGTAAAGTGTTCAGCTCCCCACTCTGTTCTCCCTTCATGCACAAACCTGATGCCAACTGAAATGTACAGAGTTCTCTTCTGGATGGTCAGTGTGTGCGCTGCATTAGCAAATTTGGTCACCTTCGTTAGTTTACTCGTTATCAAAGCAGATTTCAAAAGCAATTTGTTGATGATTGCGAATTTGTTTTTTGCTCAGTCTTGTATGGGTTATCACGTTAGCATGGTTGTAGTGGCCAGTGAGATATTTCATGATCGTTACATCCTCTTTGAAAGGAGATGGATCAGCAGCCTGCCTTGTAAACTGGCTGGGTTTCTTTTCTATCTGTCCACTGAAGTGTCACTTTTGGTCATTGGGTTGATCACCATAGACCATGTCATAATCGTTTGCTTCGGTAAGGACTCGTGTACATTGAAGAAAACTTCGATGGCATCAGCATTTATAATGCCATGGTGTGTTGGAGCCGTGATATCCTTAATCCCATTTCTGCCCGGATTGTCACGGTGGGGACTTCACGGCCAGTCTGGTCTGTGCCGCCTGGCTCTGTTCGATCAATATAAGTCTGACCAGGAATTCCGATGGTTCAATGTTGCCGTGACCATTAACTCCATCATTTACTTAACAGTGTTGACAGGCCAGTTTGTCATTTACAGACACACACCTAAATTCAGAACCATACTTAATTCGTCAACAATGCATGTGTATTCTGCGACCCATGTGATACGAAATTTGGCGACCGTTAACAGCGCGAGCTGGCTCACTCTGGCCTTCGTGTTGGTGACGGCTACAAGCGGTAATGAAACATTGAACAAGACCGGAGACGCCATTGTTGTGTTCGGGCTTCCACTTGGCTCTGCTCTCAGCCCGTTTAGCTACTGGTGGACAGTGGTCATGCTGCGACGACAGAAAAAAGTAGAAGAGAAAGTACTAACACTGTTGAAATCACGGCTGGTTGTGTCCAGAAAACAGCGCGTCAAACAAAAAATCAAGTAAGACAGACAAGTTTTCATGAACAAATGAAAATAATGAATCAGTCGATCCAATTACTTATTCAGTCAATTATGAAAATCTAGCTTGGGGGCTACGCAGACGCATGCAAAGTGATATACGACTACATGCTTTCCACTTCCATATTTGACTCGTCATGTAATGCCTATTTCTCAACCTCAAAGTCATGGGTTTTCTGGGTATCCCTAATGACTCCCCGAACATCCTTCCATCTGTGGCCATTCTCCGCATCCCATGTACAGCTATGCATGAACAGGCCTGTCCTTCCCTGATGTTCTTTTCTCTTGTGACTGCCCATATTTCGCCTTCCTAGCACTGCTCCCTGTGGACTGTTTTTTTTTTTTTTTTTTTTTTTCCTCCCCCCCCCCCCCCCCCCTTCCCCAACAAGTCAGACAGATGTTCAAATGTGTCAATGGCATTTCACCTCCTGATAAAGATGTTCAAGTAGCCTTTTGGTCCAATAGCACGTCTGACTCTATTAAAGACTCAACAACTAGTAACATGGTCTCTATACAATGTGTTCAAGAGCCGGCGATAACATCCCATCTTCAGGGTTTACATTTTACCTTCGAAGATCTGCTGTGCGTGTGTGTGTATGTGTGTGTGTGTGTGTGTGTGTGTGTGTGTGGTGTGTGTGTGTGTGTGTGTGTGTGTGTGTGTGTGTGTGTGTGAGGACCACCTCAAAGATGTACCTGTTTGCACAAAGTGAATTAAGTACATCTTTGAGGTGGTCCTGAAGAACATCCGTACACACCGACCTGTCCTTGTTAAACGTCATCTGCCTGATTCACGCGTTTTACCCAAACAAGCCGTGCCTTACTGACACACGTGAATCTTGCGTAACTAAAAACGTTGTCACGCTAAACGTTAAACGTTATTTTGTCCAGACTTAAGTTAATTTTTCTTTTATTTTCTCAATTGTAAAATATTGAAGTTATGTGTAGAGAAAATTGAGTGGAAAATAAAAGTGTATTGGGGGGAAAACAACGTTATCACGCACTTTTGTCTCCAGTGAGAGTGAATGTGAAGCTTTGCAGGTGATCATGGCGGCGTGTGCTCTGTTAGCATTTCAAGAACATCGAGGAAGAAATGTTAAATGTCCATGGGAATAACTAATTCGTAGACACTGTGACTAATTCGTAGACGCTGCAACTAATGCTTAAGAACACTTTTATTTTTTCTCCAAAGCTGGGCCTCCACATCTTTGCCAACAGGCAGTAAAAACAGCAATTTTAATCTGATGGCTGAGATCAAGAAAACAAAGACCTCAAATACTGGCACACTATTTGGCCAAATCGCTTGCGAACATTATGAGTTATCTTGTATTTTGAAACCTCAAATACTGGCACACTATTTAGCAACATTACTTGTCAACATTATGAGTAATCTTCAGTTTTGGAAAATATACTGTAGGTGTTTCATTGTGTAATTTCCATACACAGATTGCTCATGGACTAACCAACATCAGATACCTACTTTCTTCTTTTTTCAATTCCAAAGTTTACTGACAGGTCCAAAGCACCCAACTCTGTTGTTTAGTGGCCTACTGAATTGAAATTTGATTCAAAGCTATCTTTTGGTGTGTTGTCGTTTACCTACCAAATCTAAATGTCCTTTTCCCTTTCTGAATAAAATGTGAACATTCCACACACACACACACACACACACACACACACACACACACACACACACACACACACACACACACACACGTACACACACACACATAAGATGAAAATCCTGCTTTGTGTGGCCGACTGTCAGCAAGGGTTTTTTTTTTTTCTTTAATTAATTTTCGCTGTACTGTAAAAATCCAGCAGCAGCAGCAGCAGCAGCAGAACAGCAAAACCTCTTCTTTCCGACTCTGAGTCGTCTGTCCTCCTCCCTCCTCCCCCCCCCCCCCCCCCCCCCCCCCTCATTGACGTGGAGCACCGGAGCATCAATGAGCACAGAAGAGGAGGGGATGGGGTTTGGGAGCTGAAGGACTGTATTTCATGGACGCGTTATTGGTGACGTGTGTTGCTTACCCTGCCACAAACATTCATTTTTCGTGTACCTTGACCTCAACTTCAACCTGCGGTTGCCTCAAATTAGCTGACTAATTACTCACATTTTGACAATATTCACGCTCGGATCATTTTGCTTTTCTCTCTAGCACGCCCTGGGAAATTCAAGCCTTCTAAAGTTCTCTTTTGTTCCTTTTCGACCAGATTCAGCTGGAGGCCTTTTCCAGCTGCCTCTGC
>CM031613.1:53320111-53341817 GCA_018398815.1 Conus ventricosus | reverse complement strand
AGATTCGATCAAACTGCAACAGAAATAGAATAAACAAAATAAACATTCAAACACGTTTTCCTGTTAATGGTCAGGCAGCAGTGTCTCGATCTCCAAATGTCACCGTTCGATCTTCGGCTCCTTATTGGCATGGGATTCGTTCATGTTTGTAGGGTGGGGGGATGGTTTCTTTACACCACGTGAAAATGTACTGGCGTTGTCAAATGGTCTGATATGATCTGGCTTGAATGGTCAACTGATTTCTTTCCGTTAATCTTCTGTTCCTCCTGCGATTCCTCCCCTCCCCTACCCCACCATCCACTTCCTACCATCGCCGCATATTCCCACTCTGGGCGCACAGCTTTACTACAGATTGTTCGTCGCAACCTTAGCAACAGCAGTCCACAGGGAGCAGTCGAGTCAGTGTCAAATCCTCCTCCGGCAACCCGTCGGAGGAGACACTGCACCGCCACCGAGTCTTTCAGGTGGTGTTCAATGATGCCTCCTCTAAAGCAACATTCGCAGGACACCACCAACTAAGCCCCCTTAATGACGACAATACTTGCATTTATCGAGCAGCCAGAGAGAGTGAACCAGAGGTTGCTATCATGTCCATCCAACGTCAATCCACACAAAAGGACTGATACCGAAGACTGTTGTAACCGGGTTAGAACTGTGACAAAATACTGTGCTACCATACCGCTGTACTGTTTCGGCAACAATTGCGAACAAAACCACCATCAACCGATTTCCACACACACACACACAAAAAAACATTGACAACTCGTAGAGCATACAGTTTGGCACAGAAACCTCGAAAACTCTCGCGAACGAAATAGCACGACTGGACTGCATGTCAAGTTTGGAGACGTGACATTTAGAGAAACGAAACATATATAGCTATCGTTGAATGAAGCACGCGCGCGCGCGCGCGCACCACACACACACACACACACACACACACACACACACACACGCGCGCGCGCGCGCGCACACACACACACAAAACACACACACACACACACACACACACACACACACACACACGCACACACAACACACACGCACGCACGCACGCACGCACGTACGCACGCACGCGCGCATACAGAGAGAGAGGGAGAGAGAGAGAGAGAGAACTGGAGGAGGGGAGGGGAGATGAAAGGTCCTTTCAAAAAGCCTAGAACATTAGGACGTTCGCAAACACTTTCCCCCACCCACTTATACAACAACCTTACACGAGAAACAATCGTACATTTGACATTCGAGTAACACTCTCACATACTGGAACTTTTTGAAAGGAGTCTGTCAGCTCTTGTCTGAACAATGAGTCTCTCTCTCTCTCTCTCTCTCTCTCTCTCTCTCTCTCTCTCTCTCTCTCTGTCTCTCTGTCTCTGTCTCTCTCTCTCCTCTCTCTCTCTCTCTCTCTCTCTCTCTCTCTCTCTCTCAGGGAATATATGTTCAACTTTCCCCTTCTCCCTCCCTCCTATCCGCACCTACATCCCTCCTCCCCGCCTCTCTCTCTCTCTCTCTCTCTCTCTCTCTCTCTCTCTCTCTCTCCTCTCTCTTTCTCTCTCTCTTCTGTTCTCTCTCTCTCTCTCTCTTCTCTCTCTCTCTCTCTCTCTCTCTCTCTCTCTCTCTCTCTCTCTCACGGAATATATGTTCAACTTTCCCTTCTCCCTCCCTCCCTATCCGCACTACATCCCCCTCCTCCCCGCCTCTTTCTCTCTCTCTCTCTCTCTCTCTCTCTCTCTCTCTCTCTCTGTCTCTCTCTCTCTCTCTCTCTCTCTCTCTCTCTCTCTCTCTCTCTCTCTCTCTCTCTCTCTCTCTCTCTCTCTCACGGAATATTATGTTCAACTTTCCCCTTCTCCTCCCTCCCTATCCGCACTACACCCCCTCTCCCCGCCTCTTTCTCTCTCTCTCCTCTCTCTCTCTCTCTCTCTCCTCTCTCTCTCTCTCTCTCTGAAAATATTTTCAAATCTCCCCTCCCCCTCCTGCCCATCCGTACGCACACCCCTCCTCCCCGCCTCCGGCCCACGAACTCAAAGCCAGAAACTGACTCTAATCGCTAAACAGACAACTAAATCCACCGCTGAAGGCGAAAGCCACTAGAAAGAAAGACAGGAAGAAAGAAAGGAAGAAAGGAAGAAAGAAAAAAGTTGGGAAAAACCAGAAAAGGAGAAGAGGATGAAAGGAGAATATAGGGGAGAGGGTACCTCGGGAACAGGTAGAGGACAAGGCTGGGAGGAGAGGGAGGGGGAGGGGAAGGGAGGTGGAGGGGGAGCGGGGGGGGGGGGGGGGGGGGGGGCTCTCAGCGAGGTGCTGTCACGCACGACCTTGACCTTCCGTGCGGAGAACCAGGTAATCGTTCTAAGCTGCCTTAGTTCCCAGGGGCCCCCAGAGTCATGGTGACGTCATGCGTCATGTCAATCAGACTCCGCGATCGTTGACTGGCAGCTACCGTGTGTGTGTGTGTGTGTGTGTGTGTGTGTGTGTGTGTGTGTGTGTGTGTGTGTGTGTGTGTGCGTGCGCGCGCGCAAGTGTGTATGTGGCGCGCGCGCGCGCGCGCGCGCGCGCGCGCGTGTGTGTATGTGTGTGTGACTGTGACTGTGTGTTGTTTTTAAGAAGGAAGTGCCTTGCCTGCAGAAGCACAAGATAGATGGAGGCAGATAGGGTTTGTCGGGTCTACATTATCTCCCATCCCACCACGACTCCGATCTTAGGGGAAAAAAACCAAATCATTAATAAGGTTGAAATTTTGAATAATTCAATTCCGCAAACTAGCAAATTACTATGGTAGTTAAAGTACTTTCCGACTGACATTTCAGCGAAATAAAATGACAACAATATTCAGTAGCTTCTGAGATCAGTATGTAAAGAGAACACTCCACGTTGAGCATTTAAAAACAAGTTATTGTTTTCCTGGCTCGCATGCAAATCATCGGCAAGCTGTGAACACTCTGCCCAGACATACACCAACAACATTTTACAGATCCTTCAATCATGCCAGAAAAGAAACAAATTCAGAGACAGAATTTATATACGATGAAATAACCGATCCGTATAATGGCACTATCAATTGGCAGCTATTGCACGGTAAACACACATACACACACGCGCGCGCACGCACACACACACACACACACACACACACACACACACACACCACACACACACACACACACACACACACACACATACACACACACACACACACACACACACACACACACACACACACACACACACACATGAACAGAAAACAGTATCACCGCCACATACCTCTTCCATTATTGCCCGTTCTTTGCTATGCAAACAACATATTAGAAGGGAACGTGGGAGAACGCAGACCTCCACAAAGACCAAATGAAAGAAGCTGAGGTCCGCCCTTGGATGCAGATCCTCCACGTGTGTTCAAAACTAAAATAAAATGTTTTTTATTATGGGGGATCACATTCCATCTTGTCACCCATTTTCGTTAAAGTGGCCGCAATAGTTTCTTGTTGTTGGGTTGGGTTTTTTTTTTCCATTTTGATCACATGCTTAAGCAGAGAAGAATGTTCTTTTGATTGTCTCTGTATGAGCGTTTATACGTGCTTGTTTGTTTGTTTGTGTGTGTGGTGAGTGTGTGTGTGTGTGTGTGTGTGTGTGTGTGTGTGTGTGTGTGTGTGTGTGTGTGTGTGTGTGTGTGTGTGTGTGCTCGCGCGTGTGTTCGCGCGCATCCGGAGTAAACTTTAATGAGCTCGACAGAATTATAATGCACGATCTTTCCAGCCATTTCATGCGCGAAAATGACACAAGATTGTCAAGGTTAGAAACCTGAACTTAACATTTTCATCGACAAATAAACATTTTACTCAGTTATCATAATTCTTTTTTTTTTTAAATGTAAAACAATATCTCTCACCACTATTGTATTATACACTGATAAACGGTATGTAAAATGACATTAACCGTGACATATATCAAGTCAAATTTGTCGAGACCAGGCCATCAAATGCCATTGTTACCAAGCAGAGGTGGAGGTAATGAACTAATGTATTATTGAAAAGATAGAACTTTGCTAAACGTTATGTACATAGCAAAGCATCATGCATACTAAGATAAAAAAAATATTACTTTTAAACCATCTGTTGATGAAAACAAAAACAACCACCAAAACACAAAACCAGAAGCACCAAGAGGATAATGTCGGACAGAGCTGGACCCCTGGGATGAACTTTTCGCCTCCAGGGGTGCACGTGATCATCACGCAACAGTGGCAGCAGCAGTGATCCAGGTCAGTACAGCGCAGAGTGCCGCTGTTGGGGCAGAAGAGCCAGCAGCAAAGAAGAAGTAGTAATAGTGAATGGGGAGGAGCTGGGAGTGGTAGTCAGATTGAACGGGGAGAGGGGGGGGGGGGGGGGGGGTAGGGAAGTTTGCTTACAGCGCTTTAGAGCGCTAAGGAATAAGTGATCAGCACAGCACCGAGGGGTCGTTTGACAGTGTCAGCGCTGACTGCCAAACACACTCTCTGTGCCTGTTGTCAGGGTTTGCTGGAGTTGTGCCTTCATACCCCTCTTCTTCCTCACCGACCCTATGCCTTTCATTCCGCTGCTGTCGCAGGTAATCATCACGTGTGAGAGAAATGTGTGCAAATTGCCTCCCTTGTTGTATCATCTTGCTAAAGACATACACACTAGCAGATAAGACTGAAAACGTAACTTTGGTGGTTGAAGTCGACATCCACCACAGATGGTTTCTATCAAGCTCTGCGGAAGAAAGCGTGTTGAGATTTAAAAAAAAGAAAAAAAGTTGATTAAACCGTCAGTTCCATGGCCCATGACAAATGAGTTTATATTTTCTGGTTGTGTCATGCGCCTGGACGTTTGATTCGTTTACTTGAGAAGCAGGTTGAAAACATTTGATAACGAAACAACACTATACACCAATACTTCATATGTTTGTCCCTGGGCTTCAATCCGCCTTTCCGTTGAGTTTCATCAAAATAGGTCAGTTGCGTGATTCACGTTATCTCTCACACAGAATAAGAAAGGTATAAACAGACACGTGTGAACACAAACTCATCAGCGGAGGCTTTGCCAAAGCGCTGGTTACCGAGATTTATAGGGTGTTTATTTGCATATACCTGTAATGTCGTCACCCGGTTTCTAATCCAATTTTTGCAGTATGGAAACCACTTTGTGTCAAATTCCGTGACCTTCATTTCTACAATTTGCAAGTATTTCTCTATTTCAGATTTAGGCTAAAGGCACAGAGAATGCTGGATCACAGGTTTGGGTTGTGTTCATGTATTACCGAACAGAAAGTAGTAGAATATGTTTAACACAGAGTGGATCATTGTATGGGGTGCGCCACGGAGCTTTAAACAACCACTTACAGCTGTCCATGTTCCATTTCCAGACACTTTTGGACGTAAGTATATATGTGATCGAACGATTTATACTTTGTCTCATTCGTCTTGCCAGACATCCTTAACATGTCTCCCCAGAAATGTTACACTAGGCCTTTAATATGTCTCCCCAGAAATGTTACAATAGGCCTTTAATATGTCTCCCCAGAAATGTTACTATGGGCCTTTAATATGTCTCCCCAGAAATGTTACTATAGGCCTTTAATATGTCTCCCCAGAAATGTTACTATAGGCCTTTAATATGTCTCCCCAGAAATGTTACTATGGGCCTTTAATATGTCTCCCCAGAAATGTTACTATAGGCCTTTAATATGTCTCCCCAGAAATGTTACTATAGGCCTTTAATATGTCTCCCGAGAAATGTTACTATAGGCCTTTAATGTGTCTCCCGGAAATGTTACTATAGGCCTTTAATATGTCTCCCCAGAAATGTTACTATAGGCCTTTAATGTGTCTCCCCAGAAATGTTACTATAGGCCTTTAATGTGTCTCCCCGGAAATGTTACTATAGGCCTTTAATGTGTCTAACCGCAAAGCTTTACCTGACTTACCCGAAGCCTTTTAAATGCGCTACCACCAGTCTTACCAGAGGTCCTTTACAGGCTTACTAGAAATCTTTTGTATGTTTTTACAAGAAGTACCAACCTGATGTCTTTTGTACGTCTTACCAGAAGTCTTTTGTAGACTTATCAAAGGCCTTTGGTAAGTCATATCAGAAGTCTTTTGTATGTAACTGAATCTAGACCTGTAATTTGGCAAAGGAATGGAAACTATTTAGAAATATCGATTTGCAGCATTCTTAACAAAGCAGTCAGTTGTGTCCGTACCTATAGCGCTGGCACCAGTAAATGACCCATATTATCACAACGTTATTACCATCACGGTTTGGAGTGGTGTGTATTCAAAACATTCAAAATGCTCGTGGTGATAGATATTCTGGACAGCAATAACATCAACAACATGAGGAGAATACGTGAAACGAAAACCTTTCACGCTGACGAGAGATGTGTCAAGCGAGTAGTGAAGTTGTATGTGAGCTGCCGCGGTGGATTCAAAATGGGATCTGAAAGGACGTACCAAAGACATGTGTGTAGAATGTATTTCGTTTGTTGTATCAAAGAACATGTAGCAAAAGAAGCTTCGTACAACGTCTTAAAAAATCGCGATACATTACCAAACAAAGGAAAGCAGTTCGATGACTGTTCCAGAAAAGGTGTATAATGTTCACATGTGCATGGTAATAACATATTATACTTTTTAAAAAAAAATAAAGAGCATTTTAAACGTAATAAAAAGATAAAGAACAGATTCTATGCTTCAAAGGAATACACAGTATAGCATGCTAGCATGAAAAGAGATCGTGCTAATGAGTCTTGAGTGTTTAAAAAACGAACAGGTACAATATAAGACGATGCAAAACAAGACAGTGCAAAACAAGACAATGCAAATCAAGACAATGCAAAACAAGACAATGTAGATCAAGACGATGCAAAACAAGACGATGCAAAACAAGACATTGCAAATCAAGACATTGCAAAACAAGACGATGCAAAACAAGTCAATGCCATACAATACATCTTATGAAATTCGCTGCACCACAACGAGCTGTGTAACAGCTCATACAGAGTTTTTAAAAGTGTCAGTTCACCTGTCTTTTTCCCTCAGTGTGATTTTTCCGTCTTTGGATCCTTTTTTTTCATCGATTGCTTGAGGGGTTTGCAAGTTCCCTTTTAGTCAGAAGTTTAAAGTGTGTGTGTGTGTTGTGTGTGTGTGTGTGTTGGTGTGTGTGTGTGTGTGTTTTTTTTCTAACTGGTAATTTTTTTGCTTTTTAATTACTTGCGGGATAAGGGCTGTGGGCCCTGACACTGGGCCGTGCTTTGTCTTTTTTTGTTTGTTCAAATTTTTGGGAAATCATCATTTGTAGTTCCTCCAGATTTAAAAAAAAATAATCAAAAAGCAACAAAGCATAAATTTTAATCGGGTTTAAACCTGGTTTCCACCTGAAGTTTTAAAAAAAAAAAGAAAAAAAGCGTTTAAATTTAAACATTTAACAAAAAATTAAAATTAAAAAAGGGTCCAAAAAACCTCTCCCACTGGTTTTAATTCATTAATCCCCTGACCACAGTTTTTTCAAAGTTCCCCGCAAACCCCATTTCATGTCACCCCTACCCCCCCTACCCCCGGCCCTCTTCTTCCCCTCCCCTTTTCTCTCTCTCTCTTCTCTCTCCTCTCTCCTCTCCCCCTCTCTCTCTCTCTCTCTGGGTTGGGGGTGTGTGTTTGTGTGTGTGTGTGTGTTGTGTGTGTGTGTGTTGTGTTGTCAAAAATTTTAGAATGTCCCATTTGGTCTTTTGGCGTGCGTGCGTGCGTGCGTGCGTCGTTGTGTGCTGCGTGCGGCGTGGGTGGTGTGTGTGTGTGTGTGTGTGTGTGTGTGGTGTGTGGGTTGTTGTGTGGGTTGTGTTACGCGGCCCCAAACTCCCAGAGTGTTTATTAGCAAAAACGATATGGGAACGGTCATTCAGCCTCAAGAAAAGCTGCGGTTTTTCCCCACCCTGTGTGAACATAGATTGTTGGGAATGGGAAAACCCCACAGGGGAAACCCCCTGCAGTAGCGCTTCCCCCCGCCCCCCCCCCCCCCCCCCCCCCCCCCCCCCCCCCCCCCCCCCCCCCCCCCCCCCCCCCCCCCCCCCCCCCCCCCCCCCCCCCCCCCCCCCCCCCCCCCCCCCCCCCCCCCCCCCCCCCCCCCCCCCCCCCCCCCCCCCCCCCCCCCCCCCCCCCCCCCCCCCCCCTATTATTCCCCCCCTTTCCCAAAGGGCCCGTGTCGTAGCTAAGGGTCTATTGTTCAATGGGAAATTTAGGGGGCCCAAAAGGGGGGCAGTAGGGTACAAAAAGGTCATTACGACACACTTGGAAAGGGCCCCAAATGTGTGTGTTGTGTTGGTGGGGGTTTTGTGTGTGGGGTGTGTGTGTGTGTGTTGTGTGTGTGTGTTTTGTGTGTGGTGTGTGTGTTTTTTGGGGTTTTTGGTTTTGTTGTGTGGTGTTGTGTGTGTGTGTGTGTTTTAGCGTTGAGGGTATTTAAAATTTGGTTTTGGTTTTTTTTCTGGCCAGGGTTTTTCTTGTAAAAAAATATTTTAAACGAGTTAATCGGTTAATTTTATTTTTTTTTTTTTTCCTGCACTCTAAAGAGTGAAACTGGGGGACCCTTCAATTCTGTTATTTTCATCAGAACAGGGTTTGGGAAATGTTGGCTGGGGGGGGGTTTTCATCTCGTGTGTTTTAGACAAAGGGCTGCATTTCTGTCGACGGGGTTAAAGGGGAAGGGGGGGGGGGGGGGGAAAAGCTCCTTCAAGGCTATGACCCCAGGTTCTTTTACGGGTATCTCTTTTTCATTTTTCCTGCGCTTTTTCCCTATTCGCAGCCACTGGGCGCGGGGTGTGTCACACTTAGGGTTTTTTTCTTCTCCTTGCTCACTCAGACAGGAACCCCAAAAGGCACTGACAAAGGGGCTGCTGTACGGCAAAAGGCCCTCCAGAAAATCCAGAGATTTTCTCCCTCGTCGATGTGTCAGCAGATAGGCTCTGCTCTTAGTTTTTGATGTGGGGGGCCCAAGTCCTGCGGGAAAGGGTTTTCCCACTGTCTTTGAGGGCCCCTGAAGACTCGTCAGTGCGGAATTTTTGGAAGATGTTGGTGCCCTGTCCCAGTCTCACGAAGCCCTTTGGTTTTGGTCCGGGGAAAATGGTAGTATGGGGGGGGGTCCTTTTTTGTTGTGTATTTTTCCGCGTCTTGTCTGAAGGCCCGTTTATATTCAGGGCCCCCTCTGCAGGGGGAGTTTCCGGCCCGAAGTAAAGAGGGGTTCTTCTTTATCCGCAGCCCCGGGGGCGGTGTTTTGTTCCCCAAAGGAATGGAGCGAGGACTCCATTGGCCAACGATGGGAAAACCGGGCATTAGGCAGTTAATGTCTTTCGTGTGGCAGGGCGAGAGGAGACGGCCTTGGAAGGGAGTCCCGGGGGAGAGGGTTTTTTGTTGGTTTCTGTTTTGTTGTTGTTGTTGTTTTTGTGTTGTTGGAGTTTGTTGGTGGTTTGGGGGTTGGTGGGGTGGTGGTGGCGGGGGGGGTGGTAGTTAAATGTTGGTGTGTTGTGTGTGGGTGTGTGTGTGGTGTGTGTTGGTGTGTGGGGTTGTGTGTGTGTGTGTTCAAACGCAAACATTGTCTGTCCCTTCTGTCTGTCTGTTTTTTCATTTTTTTTTTTTTCTTTCCCCTGTGTTTTCGGGGTCTTCGTCTGTCTGTCTGTCGGGCTCTCTCTCTCCTCTCTCTCTCTCTCTCTTCCCCTCTCCTCTCTCTCTTTTCTCCCCTCTGGTGTGTTGTAAGTTGTGTGTGTGTGTGTGTGTGTGTGGGGTATGTGTGTGTGTGTGTGTGTGTGTGTGTGTGTGTGGTGTGGTTTTGTGTGTGTGTTTTCGCACCCTAGTATTGTTTTTTAAATTTATTCTGTTGTCTGTCGTCGGGGTGTCTGTCGTTTCTCACTGTTCTGGTCTGCTCTCTCTCCCTACTCTCTCTTTTCTCTCCTCTCTCTCCTCTCTTACTCTGTGTGTGTGTGTGTGTGTGTTGTGTTGGGGTGGGGTGTGTTTTGGGGTGTTGTGTTTACGTTTTTTGTTCACACCCCTTTGCATTTTCTTTTATTCTGTCTGTCTCTGCCTCTGGGCTCTGTCTCTCCGTTTTTCTCTTCTCTCCCCCCCTCTCTCTCTCTCTCTCCCCCTCCTTTTCTTCTCTCTCTCCTCTCTCCCTCTCTTTAGCGTTGTTTTTTCATTTCTCCTGTCTTTTTTTTTATCTCTTGGTTTAACTTATGTAATTCATCGCCTTTTTTTCATTGAATCCGCCCCCGTGCTTTGGGTGAATACATTCCCCGGGGTGTAACCCGGGGTAAGAAGGGGAAGAGAGCAGCCCCCCCCCCCCTCCCCCCCCCCCCCCCCGCCCCCCCCCCAACACACCCACACCTTTTTTTTTTTCCCTTTCCCCCTTTTATTGTTTTTGAAGGAGTGAAAGAATATGCTTGCATGAAGGGCGTTAGTGTGGACTGTTTGCGCCTGAAGGAAACGGCGGGGCACCCGGCTTTTTTTCTCCCCCCGCGCTGTCTTTACCCTCGCCCCAGGGTTTGGGGGGAAACACGTGGGGGCTGTGACAAAGTGATCAGTGACTGACCAGACAAACTGACCACAGTGGACATCCATGGCAAGAACGGTGCAGTTGAAGACAAGGAGAAGAAAGAGAAAGAAAACCGCAGTTTCAAGCGCGTGCGGCTTTGAGATTCATTGCTGGGGATAGGACATCGTTGGAAGCTAGCACACACTTGTCTTTTGCCGTCAGTCATTCACGATTTAGACACTTTCTTGTCTTGTAAATACGACAGCTGAAAATATAAAAGTGCCTTTTCAGCAGCATGTGTATGGTAGATGACATTGCTTGAAACTGAATGGCAGCACACATAGTAAACTTACGTCACTAGTGAGTCAACACCCACCGAGTCAGCAATTCAGTATTGTGGAAATCCAAATCGTCACGTCCTTGACACTCGTTCCATATCAGACCCATTCCTGGGTGAAAAGGAGCAGCGTCTTTGAACACTAACATCGACTAGGATGATTCCTTTCAGATGATGCATGTCAGCATTGCAGGAATCTTCAAAAGCAATTCTGGAATGATCATTATATTCTAGTTGTTTGTACGGCTTTCTCTTCTCCAGGGGAGCAATAAAACGCCAACTTCAAGGCAGCAAGTAGTATGGATTTCGATGGGTACACCGTACGTAATAGTATCAACGGTAGAGTTAAAACGATCGGCAAGGCACACCGAGTACCGAATCCCCCCTTTCCTTCTAGTAGTTGCAGTGTTGCTGCACTGCTACTAAGGTGAACCCACAAGGGGAACTGTTCCAGCCAAAAGGGAAGCATCTCCATCACGTCTCTAAACATCGCAGATTGATCAGACCGTGGAGATGGGCACCGTCATTTTCAGTCCAGCGTTAGATCTGGTAGTTAGCTTTGAAATGGGACTGGAATAGCGTTGCACATTATTAAAACGCCACGAATGAAACCAAAAGGAAAGAGAAACCAGACCCTGGTGTTGGCGTATAACTGCGCGAAAACATTTCGGGAAAAAAAATACAATATAAACTTTCTGATCACACCATGCTTGCACAGTGAACATGTGTAACGTCTCGGAGTTATAGGTGGTGAAGTTTTGTCTCAGTTCTCCCAAGTATTGTTGTGCTGCCATGGAAAGCACTTTGTCCAAATGTCTGCGTAGACAGGAGCGTACTTACGATGTCGTCAGCACTGTGAAAACCCTGTCTGTCTGAGACCCGGCAATTGACGGGTCAGGAAGTGTTTGTTAATTAAGCACTGAAGTTGTGGGCTCGCTCTAGTGTCATGATGGGCACTGTTTGATGCCCTCTCCGCACCTGAGCTCATGAGAATGATCCTCGTCAACATACATGATGAAGGCCCTTGCAGTTAGGAGGCGCCATCGCTCTCTGTCCTCAGACATGCGTAAGATTGTTCTGTAATTCTGGCATAGTTTAGATACCCCTCCCTCGGCGGAGGTGTTATTAGGTATCATATCAATTTTGTTTTGCCAATGTCTTGACACTCAGATCTTCTGGCAGATTGTTGTCAATATTCGAATTAGCCCGGGTCCAGCGTCTTACAGGAACTTTGCTGAATGTTGTCCATTTTTAAAGCAGATCATTTGTTTAAGAAAGTGGTTTGTGTTTATGTTCTTGACCTTATTCTTTTTATTTATTATTAGTGTTATTATTTTCTTACCTTTTTTTCTGCCCGAAAGTGTTTTGTGTGTGTGTGTGTGTGTGTGTGTGTGTGTGTGTGTTTTGGTGTGTGTTTTATAACAAATTCATGTGATAACCTTCGCGGTCGGCCATGAGTAGGACGACCATGATATTTCTCTGTCATGACTGCGCCCTCCGAAGGAGCACCACTTCCTTGTCGATGACAACCCACACCCAGCTGCCAATAAGGGATCTCTGAGCCTGAGAGAGGAGCGACATCACGATCCAGGGCTCAGCCGACATCTGTCACAGCTTCTGACGAACTCTTGTCTCCACCAGCGAATGCCAAGGCCGTTTGTGACGAAAACAGTGTTCCAACGCTCTTTCTCTCTGTCTGTCTGTCTCTCTCTCTCTCTGTCTCTCTGTCTCTGTCTCTGTCTGTCTGTCTGTCTGTCTGTCTCTCTCTCTCTCTCTCTCTCTCCCTCCTCTCTCTCTCTCTCTCACTCTCCCCTCTCTCTCTCTCTCTCTCTCTCTCTCTCTCTCTTGGGCTAACTGTCTCTTCTCTCTCTCTCTCTCTCTTCTCTCTCCTCTCTCTCTCTCTCTCTCTCTCTCTCTTTTCTCTCTTTCGGCTGTCTGTCTGTCTGTCTGTCTGCCTCTCTTTGGACTGTCCCATCTGTCTGTCTCTTTGTCTGTCTATCTGTTTGTCTGCCTGTCTGTCTCTCTTTGTCTGTCTGTCTGTCTGTCTGTCTGTCTCTCTCTCTCTCCTCTCCTCTCTCTCTCTCTCTCCTCTCTCTCTCTCTCTCTCCTCTCTTTGGGCTGTCTGTCTGTCACTCTGTCTGTCTGTCCGTCTGTCTATCTGTCTCTCCTCTCTCTCCCGTTCTCTCTCTCTCTCTCTCCTCTCTCTCTCTCTCTCTCTCTCTCTCTCTCACTCTCTCTTGATAACTCAAACACTAAACTTAATGATAACAGTCTCATCTTGGAAAAGTTTGTTTGGAATGATGATTATAGCAGTGTCTTCTGTAATAACTTGTCACGAATAGACTTTCAGGAAAAAATGGCACACGCAGTTAGTGTGATTGATCTTGATGTTAACGAAGCACTGCGTTACTTTAACATGTGTATAAAGGAAGCTGCTGTCTGTATGAAAATTCAAGTAAGGCATAAAGGAAGTAATGAGTCCCAAGATTGGTTTGATTCAGAGTGTGGTTATTGTAAAAAGCATGTTTGTAGATTGTTGAATAAATTTGTGCTTTTCACATGATGATGGAGACCGTCACGAGTATTGCAAGGCAAGACGTGAATATAAGTATTTACAGAAGAGAAAGAGGAAGCAATTTAATGATACACTAATTGCAGAATTACTGTCTTCTGTGAATAGTCAGAAACAGTTTTGGGACACAGTGAAAAGGATATCTTTGAAACAAAATCAGCCTTCAAATAGCATAAGTATAGACACTTGGTTTGAACATTTCAAAACACTGCTGACAAAAGATACTAACATTGATGATATGTTGCAATGTGAATATAATGAAGAACTAGTGAATGATGATTTAAATCGCCCAATCTCTAAAGAAGAAGTTTTGTTTGCCATTAGGAAAATTAAACAACGCAAGGCTGCAGGACCAGATGGTATAATTGGAGAATTTATAAAATATGGCTGTAAATCTGATCTCATTTTGAATTTCTTGTAACCCTTTTCAACTCTCTATTTGACAAGGAATATATCCTGAGAATTGGGCAGAATCTATTATTATACCCCTCTATAAGAAAGGAAACGTAAACAATCCAGTAATTACCGAGGCATTTCACTTTGTGATGTTACCAGTAAGCTATACAGCACGATCATTAACTGTAGGTTACAGGAATGGGTAGAAGAAAATAATCTCACGGGAGAGTATCAAGCTGGATTAAAACGTAATTACTCTACTATAGACCATATGTTTACTCTGATGGCTTTTATTCAGAAACAGTTTTCTTCAATCGCAAACTCTATGTTGCCTTTATTGATTTTGAAAAAGCTTTCGATTCTATTAGCAGAAGTATTTTGTGGCCTGTTTTGTTGAAAAATGGTGTCCATGGAAAATTATATAATGTGTTGTAAGTATGTATAATTGTGTAAAATCTAGAGTGAGAAGTGGCGGAAAATTGTCAGATTATATTATGTGCACTAGCGGTGTTAAACAAGGTGACGTGTGTAGTCCTATTCTATTTTCTTTATTCATTAACGAATTAACAGTTAAAGTTATAGATAATGGGAGGCATGGAGCCCGGTTCATGGATGACTTTTTAGAATTGTTTATACTTCTTCTGGCAGATGATATTGTTTTGTTGTCTGAAACAGTTATTGGTTTACAAACACAATTGAATAATTTATGGCATGCTGCTTCTTCTCTACAACTGACAGTGAATATGCAGAAAAGTAATATAATTGTATTCAGGAAAGGTGACTATTTAGGCGCAAGAGAACATTGGAATTATAATGGAATACCTATGCCAGTCGTGAATGTCTACAAATATTTAGGAATTTATTTTTCAACCAAATTAAGTTTTAACTTTGCTTGTAAAGATCTAGCAAGCAAAGCAAAACATGCTGCTTTGTGCATAATGAGGAAATTATCAAGTCTGGGAAATCGTCATTTGAAATATTTGTAAAACTATTTGACTCCCAAATCCAACCCATTGTCCAATATGGTGCTGAAATCTGGGTCTGGATAAAGCTGCAGTGAATTTGTGAGAAAGTACATTTGTTTGCTTTAAAGAGATTTCTTGGGGTTTCACTACAAACATCTAATGATTTGATTTATGGGAAACTAATAGGTATCCAATATATCTTAATTCTACTGTTAGATGTATTCGTTACTGGTTGAAATTGATAAAAATGAATGATTCTAGGTTACCAAGAAAGCTTATAACATGTTGTGTAATCTGGATGCTAGGGGAAAACCAAACTGGGCAACAAAGTTGAGAATTAAGTTAAATGAATTAGGCTTTGGATATGTCTGGTTAAATCAGGGTGTAGGAGATGAACCGACTTTTATCCGAATGGTTCGTACAAGACTGGTTGATAGCAGATGGCAAGAATGGAATTCCCACATAAATGATAGTACTAGATTTGATTGTATAGACAGTATAATTCCTTGCATGATATTCCGACTTATTTGTCAATGAAAATGGACAGACATCTGAAATTTATCATGACAAGATTTAGACTGGGAATATCGGATATCTTTGTTCATCATTTTCGTTATAGGCAACATTACAACCTGATCTTATCTGTCCATTATGCAAAAAATGCATGTGAAGATGAAGTTCAATTTGTATTACAATGTACTGCCTTGAGTAGTCTTAGAGATGAGTTCATTCCGCCTAAATAATTACAGACAGCCATCTGTATTTTGACTCATCTTACTTATGGCTTGTACTAAAGAGATGTTGTTAAAAAATTTGCCTTGTACCTATACAAAGCCTTCAAATTCCGAAGCACAGTTTGTTCTTGAGCATGTGATGTTTTCGCTTTGATCAATATGCTTTACAAATATCATTTTTGTCAATGTGTAATCCACCCCATCATAAGGGGCTGAGGCCTATAATGATTAAATCATCCGTATCCGTATCCGTATCTCACTCTCTCTTTGTCTTTCTGTCTCTCTCTCTCTCTTTGGGCTGTCTGTCTGTCTCTCTTTCTCTCTGTCTCTCTCTCTCCCCCTGTCTCTCTCCTTCTCTCCCTCTCTGTCTCTGTCTCTTACCTCTTTGTCTGTCTGTCTCTGTCTCTGTCTGTCTCTTTGTCTCTGTCTGTCTGTTGCCTCTGTCTCTGTCTGTCTCTGTCCCTGTCCTCTCTGTCCTCTCCCCTCTCTCCCTCCCCTCTCTCTTCTCCTCTCTCTTTTCTCCCCCCCCTCCTCAATCTCTCCTCCTCCTCTCTCTCCCTCCCGCTCTCGTCTCCTCCTCTCTCTTCTAAGTCCTGCCGTTCCACCACCCACACACCCACCCCACTTCCCCGCCCTCTTCCCCCCCCCCCCCCCCCCCCTTCCCCACTCCTCCACGTTTTTGCTTCATACGTAGACTGCGGTCGATTCGAATGTCTGTTCAGTGGCATCTTTCTTTTGTTGACTAAGTCAATAGAGCGGGGAAAGAACAACAGTCACAACGATCAAACCCATGTTGACATTCTTCCTGTTGTCAATTGCAGAGATGGAAAACGACAAGAAATGAGGGGGGTGGGGGTGGGAAGGTAAAGGGAAGGGGGAGTATAGATGATGAGGGATTGAGGAAGGATCCTTGTGGAAGAAAAGAGTCTGAAAGGGGAGCCCCAAGAAATCGTGCGAATGTCTTTAGGCTCATGACCCGACTTTTTTTTTTTCGGGGGTAGGTTGTGGAGAGTGGGATGGGGATATAGGGGGCGTGTGCGGATGGGGGGGGGGGGGCGGGAGGGGGGATTCTTGCGCAGTTTTCATAATGTTTTTTTACCTGTACAGGGCCTCGACTGCAGTATTATCATACAGAGAACATGTCTTGAAACCATATCACTTTTTTTTTTTCGGAGAAGGAGGAAGGGGGGGGTGGAGGAATGTACGGAGAGTAAAGGAGCAATCTGTTCTTTGATCTTTCGCTTTTTCAGAATTCTGTTTCATTATTATCTGATTTTTTTTTTTTTTATGTTTGTCTCTTGGTTTTTCCTTTTTTTTTTTTTTTTTTTTTTGGGGGGGGGGGGGGGGGGGGGGGGGGGGGGGGGGGGATCTTATCCCAAATTTAAGGGGGTGGCCGAATGTTCTGTTTTTTAAAATCTTTTTACCAACCATGTTATTTCAAATCCTACTAGATGATAGAGTAACATACAACTTAACAAGCAAGCAAATGAATAGACAACTGTTAAGTTCGCTTGGTTTCAAAAAAACAAAAATGACAAAGATACAGCTTGGGGATGGTGGATGGGAAATGGGGGGGGGGGGGAGGGGCTAGTGGGAAGGTGCAAGAACTATGTAAGCGGAAGTACTTCACTTCTGTTGTGCTACTTGTACGTCTTTTCTTCCCTCCATTACAGGAAATGTTAGTTTGAATGTGTAAACTAATAAAGTTTTTTTTTTTTTTTTTTTTGAAAACATACTTTTATTTATTTTCATTTTTTCCCTCGCCTACAGGGGACACTTTGGGTATAAAAATGTTCCCCCCGACTCGATGTCCTCGTTAACAAGCGATTCTCTCGGTCCTCTCTGTCTCTGTCTCTGTCCCGTCTGTCCGCTCTCGCTCCTTTTCCCTCTCTCTTTTCCCTCTCTGGTATCTCTGTCCTTTCTTGGTATCTCTGTCTGTCCCGTCCCGTCTGTCTGTCTGTCTGTCTGTCTCCCCTCTCTCTCTCTCCCCTCTCTCTCTCCTCTCTTTTTCTTTCCTCTCTCTCTCTCTCTCATTTTCTCTCTCTCTCTCTCTCTCTCTCACCCCCTCTCTCTCTCTCTCTCTCTCTCTCTCTCTCACACACACACGCGCGCGCGCGCAGTGTTTAACGAAAGCACTATATGTGGCCATGCATGCAGTTACGATCAGTTTCGTTTCGTTGTCCAGCCAAAGTGCAAGACAATGAAGGTCAAGTAAAAAAAACCCCCAACCCGTTAAAAACAACGACGACAAAAAATCAGTGAGTCAAAAATCAAAACATCCAGATTTTTGCTCATGTTGTTTCAAAACATATCCGATGCTGTTTCCTTCTGTTCACTTTCTTTCTGTTTTCCTTTTTCCATCTTTTCTTTTAGACTGACCCTTTTTCAAGTCTTCTTCCCCGTGCATCCTCCCCAAACCACACACACACACACACACACAGCACACACACACACACACACACACACACACACACACACACACACACACACACACACGATAACAAGACTCACGCATGTACGCACGCACGCACGCACGCACGCACGCCGCACTGCATGCAACACACACACAGACAAATAACCACAATGTACCCGAGCGCAAACAAGCAAGAACGCACGGACCGCACACACAGCACGAACTCATGCACAAAGACGCACACACCAGTGTAAACAAACACACACACACACACACACACACACACACACACACACACACACACACACACACACACACACACACACCGCACACACACACACATACAGAGAGAGAGAGAGAGAGAGAAGGGATAGAAGAGAGAGAGAGAGCCTCAAGACACAAGACTCAAAAAACTATTACTCAAGGATAGAGATTTTAGGCAGTGCCTATTCTTCCCAATCTGTCCTGCTATTCTACAACATTCAACTAAACACCACTGCACTAAAAAAAAATATAATAAAATGGTAGAAACAATGAAGAATAATAGCAACCATTATAATATTAAACAATAACAATAGTAATAAGATAAAATGATAAAAATTTTTTAAAAATTCCATTACAAAAATCCACAAACATAATCAGAGACGTACGTTCGCGCTCCACATGCACCCCACGCCACACACATACACTCCACGCAACCGTACAAACCACACCCCACACCACCCACCCACCCACGCACAACCCACACATACATACATACACATTTTCATCAGCTAATATAGAGTCAAACATAAAGTAGGGCGTGAGACTATGATCAAAGGTT
Source organism: Conus ventricosus (assembly GCA_018398815.1). Taxonomy (NCBI): domain Eukaryota; kingdom Metazoa; phylum Mollusca; class Gastropoda; order Neogastropoda; family Conidae; genus Conus; species Conus ventricosus. Next base: position 53,323,054 of record CM031613.1, on the reverse strand, counting down.
AGATTTTATTGTTCAAGTAAAAGTTTATGTATTACTGTATGTATTTAAGGACGGCAGTGATTGACATGTTTTTGGCAGACGAGAAGAGAGTTCCACACATGATGGACCAAAAAATGTCAAACTAGATTTGAACAAATCAATGCGGACACGTTGAAAAAATGTAATTAAATGAATCATATCGCGTTGTTGCCATTTGGATAAACTCAGGCAAGATATGTGGCGCCATTTATTGCATGGGACTTTACACCACATTCTAGTACTGCCATATTAAAGATCAGTTGGCTCTGCAGCTGGTAGCATCATTAGTTATGCGAATTTTGCCCGTGGTTGATAGAAACTGTCGGAAGAATCAACTTAATTTCCCCCCCGGTCATGCATAGAGTTGATCTTTTTTAAGTGATATCACCGTCACCACTCCATACAGTGACCCATAGTTGATGGTTAGTAAAGGCAATGGGCTTCAAAAATAATTTCCTATGTGTGGTTCAACATAATAACTGAGTTATTGAGCAAAAACAAATTGCGAGCCACTGTTTGCAAGCATGATTTATATGTGATTGCCATTTTAAAAATTATCATCATAATCACGCCTAAAGACAAACGGAGTTCGGTAACCTGCACGATCGGAAAGGTTTCACTCATTTTTAGGCTCAACATAAGATGCTGTCGTTGATGTTTCTGTCTCCGATGCTAGGACCATACATTTTATTTTTGTGCGGATTAATTGACCAAGTTCCCCCGGGTTTTTGTTGCAAACATTCAAGACATCATTTATTACTTTGTTGTTTAACGATATTTGTACAGACATGATGTTTGTAACACTACAGTGAAGAAACTGTCGAGAGGCACGAACAGATCAGAGGCTGATATCATTGTGAGATTATTTGCATCGGTAGGTCATTTAATAAAATACAGAGAGAAGAGGACCAAGACAGAGCCCCTGTGGAACGGCCACAGCGTCACTATTCCTTCAGAGGAATCAGTACCGTATAATAAAACCACGCTGGGTCCTGTTTTTCAAGATATGACTGAAAGAAGGTGACTACTGCCGGATTTTGAACATATGCATCAATTTTTGTTTAATAATTAGTTGTGGTCTACAAGATCAAAGCTTTCTAAAATCGAGGAAAACAGTTCCAGTGAGTTTTCTTCTTTCGTTGATGGCTGATAGCCATGTATCACCGAGCGTGTAACGGCCGTGTGGCATGAGTGACCGTTTCGACGAAAGGCCTGACTGAAATGGTGGAAGCAGTTTATGATTTTCCATCTGTTAGTTAGGTGTTTGTGAACTGAATCCAAGAGGTTTCGAACAACGGATAAAAGAGATATTGGTCCTAAAATTGAATAAAACAGTGAGATCTCTTGATTGGGTAAGGGAATGGATTTTGCTGCCTTTAGACCAACTGGGAAGAACATTCTGATCAATACACAAATTAAAAAACATACGTAAAGGGTAACAACAATGTAAGGTAAGAGCAAGCTTGAGTATAGAAGGCATATTAAGTTAATCTGGAAACCATTGCTTTATTTATTTTTAATTTTTGAAATTAAGGAACACAACTCATTAATAGATAGCAAGCAAGGGGAAGCTAAATTGAATCTCTAGTATTTACAATCGTTCTGGCAAAACGATGTAGAACAGCTGGAGTCCTCATATCGATTAAAGAATGTGACACGGCAGCCTGTTTGTACTGAATCAGTTACCTGAAGTAAATGATTGTTTGAAAGTAGTTAGCAGACCACATATTCGCATATTATCTGATTTCTTTCTCGACATGTCAGTTAATTCATTAACAGCACGCCATAATGATGCTGTATCCCTGTTGCGTTAACAGTTTCCTAAAATGCTCAATTTTGATTTTCTAACTAGATCTGATACTCTGTATTCTCTGCTTTTATATTCAACTACGGGGGGGGGGCTTTTAAGTTGCATCCCTTAGTGCCATTTCAATAATAATGTCTTTTTGTCAGCCAGCTGCGAAGTACTACTCTGGGTTTTACCGCTTTTTCTTCTAAGTGGGCAATGTTTATCAACGATTTGAGAGAAAGATGTTACCCAGTATTATACGCTTCATTTGGATCTGAGGTAATTGAGTACGCTGTAGAAAGGACTAAGCTTAATCGAGAAAAATTTCATCTTACTGAAATTTTTGGGGGGGGGTTGGACAGCGGAGATTGAATGGTTGTGGGCCCCATATTCTTTGCTTTGGAAGTTTACAAGACCAAGTACAACAAAATGAGACAGTGGTCGCTGGATGCCTTTTTGTTGCCCACTGTTATATTGGATACCATGGCTTTGTTTTGTTCGTGTAGAAATGATCCAGCAATGTAGAAGATGTCTTTGCGAATTCTAGTTGGATTTATGAATAAGCAGAGATGAGATAGAGAGAGAGAGAGAGAGAGAGAGAGAGAAGCGAGAGAGAGAGAGAGAGAGAGAGGAGAGAGAGAGAAGATTCCCCGCATCCTTCCTCTCCAAACAACCAACCTTACATTCCTCCTCTCCTCTCACCTCACTCTCTCTCTCTCTCCACTCTCTCGTCTCTCTCACGCTCCCTCCTCTCATCTCTCTCTCTCTCTCACGCTGTCCGTGTATGTATTCACCTATTATTTTTCTTACAAACTAATCAAGTTGGTTAATTGCTTTGCTTACGCAAACTGTTTTCGTATAGTAATGATACAAATCAGGCACGTTGCATCGTGTCCTGGTGTCAACCGAAAAAACTTGTGCTTGCTGGATTTTTTTGTTCAATTCATGTTTCATTTTAGGGGTCCTTTGATGTGGAAAAAAAAGGTGTAGAGTCCGTTTTTCCCATAACTTAAACGAATTATCATTCCTCTCTTTATCTCTCTGTCCTGTCTGTCTGTCTGTCTCTCTCTCTCTCTCTCTCTCTCTCTCTCTCTGTCTCCTCTCTCTCTGTCTCTCTCTCTCCTCTCTCTCTCTCT
>CM031613.1:53305111-53312611 GCA_018398815.1 Conus ventricosus | reverse complement strand
GCCCGTTCATGTAAATGTCCATGTAAATGTCCATGTAAGTGTTCATGTAAGTGTTCATGTAAGTGTTCATGTAAGTGTTCATGTAAGTGTTCATGTAAAGTCAGGGCTCCCAACGTACTGACTTCGAGCGACATATTTCATGACTGCATTCGTACGGTACACACACAAAACGTTCGACTATACCGTAAATATCTGCAGTAGTATTCATATCCCAGTGTAACTGATGGTCAGACGGTGAACACAAACAACATTTTGCGGGTGAAATCCCTCCACAACGCGAGTCACGTGGCACGTGGAAATGGCAGCCGTGACTTTTGCAGCGAATGAGTCCCCCCCCCCCCCCCCCCCCCCCCTCCCCTTTGCCCCCTCCCGCCTCCCTTTTGACCATTGGCTGCATAATAGAATCACTACTAGCTTTATACGTTTCTTTTAACGCCGCTTTCAGCCCTTCGTTCAAGCGCCTCTCAACATTGTTCAGGCTTCTATACCCGTTTCATCACACTGGTTTCAAAGCACATACATATGCATCAGTCTACAGTAAAGGGAAATAATTTGAAAGGATGTCCTGCTCATTCAACATGCGTCAGTGTAATTCACTCAATTAGTGCGCATTTTTTGTGCGTATTTCATTTTCGAGTCAGCATGGTCACACAACAGACGCTGCCAGCCATTCAGCTCATTAATCATCATGAAATTCTCCTGAGGTAGATGATGGAAAAAATCGCGACTTTGCTGAAGCAAGTGCCCGGCGATTGCATAGAAAAAGGCAGTTCGAGGGGGAACGCTCACAGTAACTACCAAATGTTGAATAGATAACGAAACATTATTTAGTATCTTACTTTTTTTATAAGCTTCAAAGTCATGGATATGAAATATGTCTGCAGTTCACATTAAAAACAATCTTGTAAAAAAAAAAGGTACACTTTGTCAAAGCATCGAAAGTCAGAAAATGCATCATTTTGCAATTCATTTTCAAAGGCTGCTGAAGAGCATTTCACCTATCATGTGGATTTATCTATATCTCGATTAGAGGTGTGTTGTGCGTGTGCGTGAAAGAAAATCATGGAACAATTTCAAGAAATAGTTGACAATATTTTTCATTACGTGAAATCAAATGGGTTTGGTTTGTCTGCTCACAAAACGGCTTTTGTTCTCTTTACAATTAAAGCTATTGCGTTTGAAGGCAGGGAAGCTGTCTTTATAGGGTTGATAATACTTTAATATATCCAAGCAGACAAGTTAAGTTTCTCGGTGTTTTCTTCCACTATAAACTTTTGTGTGTGTAAATTTATTAATTATCTTGTAGAAAAAAATAGGGAAAAAATTGCATCATCACGTGTACTTTCTGTATACCTCTGATTAACTGGAGTCTGATCTCGTCTATGTCGCCTCAGGGCTAGTTGGTTCAATTCTGTCGTATGGCCAAGAAGCATTTTTGTTATAGTTGCAAAGACAGATTTAAACAAGCTAACAAGTATTGACTCGTTAGCCCTTAAAATTAGGACTTCCCCGATGGCTTCAATTGATTTGACTACAAGGAGACTGGTGTGTTACCCTTAAAGTGTAACTCACCCCCCTTTTTTCTTAAAAAAAAACGTGTAGCTGGTTCCAAGACATTTCCATGGATGTAACTTTCACGGTGCACAGAAACTTGTGTGTCACACAATATGCTTCGCAAGAGTCTACTTTCGCTTTTCCGAGCAAGCAAGCGCGCAGAAAAACCGAAGTTACTAAAAATAGAGGCAGTGACGTCAGAAAGGAGAAGAGAAGATGCGCCAGCACTGCCGGTGCCAGACACTGAGACCGGCAAGAAGATGGGTCGCTACTGCGTCATGTTCGGTTGCAATACCAATTCTAGTGTAAAAAGTGGAATCAGCACACATGGCTTTCCAACTGAAACTCATCTTCGACGATCGTGGGTTTCTTTTGTGAAGTTATCTCGAAAGAATTTCGACGGTCCGAAGAAAAACGACGTAATCTGTGGCTTGCACTTCAAGACCAGCGATTTTGAAGACGAGTACACGGCGCCCCTGTTTGAAAGGGAGCTTGGATTCCGACCCAAGCGCAGGCTGAAGAAAGATGCCATTCCTACTCTTATCACAGACAAATGCGCGGCTGCTCTGAAAAAGAAAGATGCTGCTGACAAGACGCTGGAGACTGTCACCAGGATCAACACGGACAGAAAGGCCAGGATAAGGAAACGTGAAGTACGCAAGGTACTCTAACTTTGATCTTTGCATTCTGATCGACGTGGCGACCTTTACATGCACGCACTTACGTCAGTCGCACATATCGTCATTCACTTTTGTATTGTTTATGTGTGTGTGTGTGTGTGTGTGTGTGTGTGTGTGTGTGTGTGTGTGTGTGTGGTGTGTGTGTGTGTGTGTGTAGAGTATATTAAACACACACACACACACACACACACACACACACACACACACACACACACACACACACACACACACACATTGTGGCACTTAGAATCTGGATACTTTTTTTTTTTTTTTTACTCTTTACAGAATTCCACAAGGCAAATGTTGGGGAAAAAATGCCAATGACTGAACATGAGCATAAAATATTTTCACATTTTGTTTGCACCAAAATACATGGTGGTGAGCAGTTGTAAGCTATTGATGGGTTGTTGAGAATATTTTTTGTCAATTTGTTTTTACAAATGGTGATGACAGCATATACATTTAAAAAAAATAAATCTTTGGAATGAAACCGTATGTTCAGACTGATCATTTGGACCAAATTCTTTTGCTAGCAAAGTTATTGCTCTTATGTAAAAGACAGAATGTACAACCTAATACCTAAACTTTGATGGCGTTGTTAAAAATCCAGACACAGAATGGACCAGTATAATGCATTTGTAAATGGGAGGGCACACAATTGATCAAGATTGTTTTCTCTTACAGATTGATACTGTGTTGTGTGGATCACAGGCGACAGAAAAAATGTACAGGGAGACCGACTATTTCAACTATGTGTAACTTATTTTTGCTGCTGCTTTTGAATGATTTATATAGGACAGTAAATATGCATATTCATGTTGTACCTGGTGGGGTGGGGGTGTAGTGGGGATAGAGAATGGGGAACGATACTTGTCGTGTGTGTATGTGTGTGTGGTGTGTGTATGTGTGTGTGTGTGTGTGTGTGCGTGTGTGTGTGTGTGTGTTTTGTGTGTGTGTGTGTGTGTGTGTGTTTGATTTTTGCTTGTGATTAATATGTATGTAGGGAGTTATGCATTTGTGTCTATTTCTCTGTAGTTATATACTTGCATTTCTATGTTTACAGTTATATGTGTGTAGCTAAGTGTGCGAAAAACGTAAACACAGAGTGATTAAAAAGAAAATTCTTTGCATATTATTTTGCATTCCTCGTCTTTTAATGTCAGAGCATTGTGGACATGAAACGTGCAAAGATGGATGTACAAGAGCAGAGTCAGCAGGAATGGAAGAGCCTGGTGACTCCGATGTGCACTGGGAGGATGTGCCAGACACAGACGATGCAGAACATGGGAGTGTTGGCTGCATGTCCTCCTCCACTTGCTGCACAGTTGACATGGCTGCTGCATCCCAACAACAGTCCACTGATGTCACGCACCGAGGTGTTTCAGCCAACATGACACCTTACAAACGCAGCAAAGGTGAGTTGTTGTTCCATAGAAACAGGCACCGTTTATAACCAGTGTGTGTGTGTGTGTGTGTGTGTGTGTGTGTGTGTGTGTGTGTGTGTGTGTGTGTGTGTGGTGTGTGTGTTTTATGGAGGAAGATGGCTAGAGATGGGGGTGGAGATGAATACTGTTAAAATGGCAAGGTGTTTCACATGAGTTATGCAGATAGCGGAATGTTGACTACCTGACAGGAGGGTGAAGATGGCTTACAGAAGCATTTCAGACAACTAGTACTTTAACACAAGCATACCTCCTTGTCACAAGTGCTATGACTACTACAGGGATACAGGCTTGACACGCTCAATAAACTGGGTGATCATGAGTCAATGTGAAACTGCAGCCAGCAGTCACTTAGTACTTGCACTCACAGCTAATTCAAACCTGATGTGTAAACTGATGTAGAGTACTGATGAAATTAATTATATAGATATCATATGGCTGTAGCAACATGTTTTCTTTCCTGTGCCAAAAGTGAGAGTGCTATGTATTTACATTTTGCTTTCAGACAATAGCAACTGAACACCAAAGTACGCTCATTCATTGTGATGTGGTAGTTAAAAATGTGGGTTGCCAAATGTCAGAGTGTTTAGCCCCATATGTTTTTGTTTTCAGGATTTGGGTGAAGCCCAATGTAGTGGACACAGCAGTCCAGACTGAGAGTTCTTTCAGCTGTTACTGTCAGTGTTCACTTCATGAACCTCCCCTGGCAAGCTCCAGCCCAGTCCACAATCAGCTAGACTGCACCTCCAGCCCAGTCCATGATGTGGATGACGATGACACCATCGAGTATGGCTGTGACTCCGATATTGGTTCTGACCTGGACTTTGACCCACAGAGCGAGTCCCATGCCACAGAAGATAGTGTCAGGTCAGTAGACTACATGTAGTTCCTCAATAAAAATAAGAGCTGTTTTCATAACAAGAGTTGAACCTGAAGGTACAAATATCATACCCAGCTGCTGTTGTGCAATTTTAGAAATACTCGTTAAAAGAAATCTTTCTGTTTACTCCCCCCATAGACCACTTTTTTTTTTTACATTCACATTGCATTAGGAATTTCTTCCCCCTGTTTACTAATCAGAAATTGTACACTTCATCCATTTTATTCTCATATCAGTCTGTCCATGTCCTCACTCACAGTTGTATGATTTTTCCCCCAGGATGACAGAAGAACCAAGTGATGACAGTTCGACCAGTCCAGTCCAATCTGTGCCAGCTTTTGAGAAGAGGAAGTACCTGGTTTTCCAGTCTTCCCTCCTTGAACTGTTCAAGGTGTGCTCCTGCTGCTGCAGTCCAGTCAAGCCAGAGCTGGAAGAATTGGGGACCCTGCTCACTGTCACTGCAAAATGTGACAGTTGTCAGTATGTCAGGCAGTGGAGAAGCCAGCCTCTCATCGGCGAAATGCCGGTAGGGAATCTCCTGCTGTCTTCATGCATTCTGTTTTCAGTGTCCCTGCTGACCAAAACATTCCGCTTGCTGGACTGCCTCAATATGGCCAGGATGTCAGACAAGACATTTTACAGCCACCAGTAGAAATACCTTCAACCTACAGTAATAAATGTCTGGTTGGAAGAACAAGCCAAAGTTATCGACAGCTTGAAAGAAGTGGGGGGCATGCTTGAGCTGACAGGAGATGGAAGAAGTGACAGTCCAGGGCACTGCGCCAAATATGGTGGATTCAACACCATAGAATGCCGCATCAACAAAGTTATTGATGTGCAAGTTGTTCAGGTAAGTTCCATATGTACGGGTACCTTTAAATAATCCTAAACCTCATTAAAGTCTTATTTGTTCCTAGGTGAAGGCAGCCCAAGTTATCTTTTTTTTAAATGGTTGGAAAGAGTGATGCTCTTTATCTTGCCAAACATTAGCAGACAAGCATAAAACAATAACCTTTTGCCTAAGATATAGAGAAGGAACAGTATCTTCACCTTCTGCAGTTACGAGTTCCACTGTGCATACTGAAGTTACACATGACTTCATCTGATTTTGTTATTGTTTTGTACTTTTTCAAGTTTGCTTTGATCTCTGAATGTCACTTGTCATTTGCAGAGCAATGAGGTGGGAAACAGTGCCAGATATGAAAATGAGGGTCTGCAGAGAACATTCCTTTTCCTGCATGAGGCTGGCCTTGAAGTTGGCTCCATTGTCACTGATCGACATAAACAAAACGAAAAATACATCAGGGAGCAGAAGCCCAATGTCAAGCATTACTTCGATGTGTGGCATGTCGCAAAAAGTAAGTGCAAATCATAAACAACTGTGTTCAGAGTAAGTCTTGCACGCCAACTGCTGCATACTGAAAATAGGTAAGGAATGTTGGAACAATCAGTTTGCATACTGAAAATAGGTAAGGAATGTTGGAACAATCAGTTTCAGTTTTCAAATGAGGAAATAAATACACTTAATGGAACATGTTCATGTGTGTGTGTGTGTGTGTGTGTGTGTGTGTGTGTGTGTGTGTGTGTGTGTGTGTGTGTGTGGCATTGATTTACCATTTATAGTGATGTTAAAACCCATCCATAAAGCAAAGTGATTGTCAAGTAAAAATATTTTGGAATTATTGAGGGTCTTGTGTACATTCGCTTTCGTGTCAAAATAGGCATAATGCTATGCACATCAAATGGGCCTAAAATCAAGTTTGATTATGCCTTATGTTGATACAGGTCTGACCAAAAAACTGAACCAGTTGGCAAACAGGGCTGGGATGGAAAAGGTGGGTGATTGGAGGAAATCCATTGTCAACCATCTTCACTGGGTGGCAGCCTCAACACAGGATGGAAATGGGGAAGTGATGAAGGCCAAGTGGGAGAGTTTGTCTTTCCACCTTGTGAACAACCACAACGGTGATTCAGGCGACATCCCACCTTGCCAACATGGACAGTTGTGCGGCGATGAAAGAACCAAAGACTGGTTCACACCGGGTGAGTTGTATGTGTCATAGCACCGACTCAGTTTTTGACTGTGTACTAGAGTTTGTGTATTGTTCTTACTGGCAGAGTCCATCATAAAGACTGATCACAGTCTAATTGGTAGAATCACCAATGTCACGACCGACCCCTGGAGGTCTGCCCTGACAGGATCGGTCTAGGTGGGAGTGAAGGAGTGACTGACCTCACACGCTCCGCAAGAGACCACACAATAAAGATTACGATACAACACCCCATTTATTCACACCAGCAAAATAAACATTCCAACACACGCACCATGCACGATCACAATAAAGCACTCCAACGCACACAACATGCACAATCACGATCAAGCACTCCAACGCACACAACATGCACAATCACGATCAAGCACTCCAACGCACACAACATGCACAATCACGATCAAGCACTCCAACGCACACAACATGCACAATCGCAATCAAGCACTCCCACACCCACAACATGCACGATTATAAATAAATATTTCACCATACGACGTACACAATCACAATTACAGCATTCCAGCACATATGACATGTACACAATTATAAAGAAATATTTCCAGTATTGACCCTTTCTCACACCACGGAGTGCGTCCACATCCCTGCCCCTGTCAAGTCCGCAGGGAGCACCCTGTCGCACTAGGTGCTCCGAGCCGGGTTGGTTCTCGCAGGAGTCGCCCAAAGCCGACACCCTCGACTCCCAAGCGGGCAGTGAAGAGCGTGTCCCGGGGGGGGGGGGGGGGACGTAGCTGTTACTGGAGGTCCTGGACGGGGGTCCAGGCCGGCAGTCGAGACGGCGGGCTCCCCTAGCAGTCCACGGTCCCGACCAAGGCGTGCCTCGACCAGCGCGGGCACCATCTCGTCCGGGTCTCGCAGACGTGGCCTCGACCAGC
>CM031613.1:53274233-53305011 GCA_018398815.1 Conus ventricosus | reverse complement strand
CTTTTTGATCTTTGTCACTCCCGGATTAAAAAAAAAGTCAAAGCAACGACAACAAAACAAAACATATAACCAAAAAAAAAAAAAAAAACAAGCAAAAAACAAAACAAAACAAAACAAAACAAAAAAAACCATGGGCAGACAAGCAGACGCTGCAGACAGCTAGTGTCCAATCTGAACAGTATGTACAATTTTCACTACCAATGGGCAGATAATTAAAAAGAAAGAAAAAAAGAATGAATGAAGAGAGAGAGAGAGAGAGAGAGAGAGAGAGAGAGAGAGAGAGAGAGAGACCGCCCCCCAAAACCCCCCACAAAAAAACAATGGGGGCTGTCGTTGGACGGACGTGGTGGCGCCCTCCGGAGGGGAAGCTCACTCACGCCGGCTCCGCGACTAAGCAATTATTGTCGTGAGTAGGGGGCTTAGTAGGTGGCGTCCTGCGTATGTTAGATCAGAACAGGCGCCACTGAACACCACCGAAGTGACTCGGCAGCAGTGCAGTGTCTCCACCGGTGGGTTGCTCTTAACGACTTGCCATTGACTGCTCCCTGTGGATTGCCGGTGCCGGGGCTGCGGCGGGACCGACCGGGCTGTGGCTGTGGACGGGGTGTGGAATGAGCGGCGTGGGTGCACTGCCTCTGAAGTGGCGCAGAGGTTGGGACAGCAAAAAAAAAAAAAAAAAAAAAAAAACAAAAAACTATGGGCAGACAAGCAGACGCTGCAGACAGCTAGTGTCCAATCTGAACAGTATGTACAATTTTCACTACCAATGGGCAGATAATTAAAAAGAAAGAAAAAAAAGAATGAAGAGAGAGAGAGAGAGAGAGAGAGAGAGAGAGAGAGAGAGAGAGAGAGAGGACCGCCCCCCAAAACCCCCACAAAAAAAAAAAAAAAAAAAGAAAAAAAAAAGAAAAAGAGAGAAAGAAACCAGCTGGCTTGCCATGAACTGCCATCAGATGAAATGATTTAAAAGAGTTCCCAGAACAAATAGCAAGATTATCGACAAAGGCAGAAAAAAACAACCAAACCACAACAAAGAAAAATAAAGAGGCAGAGGCAGAGAGACAGAAACAGAGGGAATTAGTGCCACACAACTTTCAGAAGGGGGTGGGGGGGGGGGGGGGGGGGGGGGGGGGGGGAGAGAGGGTGCTTTTGGTACTGAAAAGAGTCAGAGGCATCACCATGGGAAGTCACTATTATTCAAATTCAAATCGCAGACTGAAGTCATTCTGATGTTTGGCCAGAAGACGACAGAATTCCTGGTCTCTGTGCACAGACTGACGCTACACCTAAAGTATTCTCTTCTCAGTAGGCAAAGCACGAAAAACCTTGCTAGCCACTGAAAACTTAGAAGCCACCGCGAAGCGAAGATGGCTGTGCAGTTTGTTGGCCGATTTTGATTTGATGGTTTGGGAGGTTGTGTGGTTTCTTTGTACCATAGGGTAAATCCTGGTATCACTTTAAGGGTCGGTTCTCCAATGATTAAATCAAACGAACCCCACCACCCCGCCGTCTCTCTCTCTCTCTCTCTCTCTCTCGTTTCAAGCGTTTTGTTATTTTTCCATGAATACATGCATGCATGTGCATGGCGCGCGAGCGCGCTTGTGTGTGTGTATGCGCGTGATGTGTGTTTGTTTGTATGTATGTGTGTGTGTGTGTGTGTGTGTGTGTGTGTGTGTGTGTGTGTGTGGGGAGAGAGAGAGAGAGAGAGAGAGGAGAGAGAGAGGAGAGAGAGAGAGAGAGAAAGAGAGATGTGTATGTGTGTACGTGGGTGCGTGCACTCGATGTGCTTGTGTGTGTGTGTGTGTGTGTGTGTGTGTGTGTGTGTGTGTGTGTGGGAAGAGAGAGAGAGAGAGAGAGAGAGAGAGAGAGAGACGGAGAGGGGGGGGGGAGGTTAGGCAAGGTATGCTTGTTGTAGTGTCAAGCCGTTTTTCATGGTTGTGGGGGGAGGGGGGGGGGGGTGAAAGAGGAAAACGGGTGTGGGAATGAGAGGGAGGGGAAAGGCGGTGGGGACGTGGGGGAGGGGGGGGGCAATAAGTGTGGGTAAAGGAGGTTTGTTTCAGGGTGGCGTGTGCAGTGGTGGGGGGGGGGGGGGGGTGGTGGATGATGGTTAAGGAGGGACTTATGACGCGTGTTCCTGTTCAGGGAGCCTGTATGTGTGTGTGTGTGTGTGTGTGTGTGTGTGTGTGTGTGTGTGTGCGTATGTATGGTGTGTGTATATATATATATAGATGACAGCGCAACGCGCTCGAAACAATTTGTAGAGATTTCTTTTAATACCTTATTTTAACAAATATATATATATATATATATATATTTATATATATATATATATATATTATATATATATATATACTGACTTCCATAAAAAACGCGAAAAACAAAACAAGCTGAAGGTTGGGGGTGAATTTTATTGGTCACAATTGTACAGTGGAAGCGTGAATTCAACGTGATTTTTATTCATTACACCGGTAATGTGTGAAAATGTCATCAGCAATATGTCTTTTGTGTGGAAAATCCAAGGTCACGTGACAAACCAGCTTGAAGTCCTAATACCGTGTGTGGCCACCATTTGCGTTGACATCTGCTTGACACCTGCGGTCATTGAGTGGACCAGGTGGTTAATGCGTCCCCTTGGCACACCAGCCCACACATGGACGATGGCCTGGTGAAGTTGAGCCGCTGTTGCTGGTCGTGGACGCAGGAGGTCCAACCGTCTGCCAAGTTCATCCCAAAATGTTCTATTGGGTTTAAATCGGGACTGAGGGCTGGCCAGGGCAGCACATTGACGTTGTTATGCTGAAGAAATTGCTGGGTGGCACTGGCGGTGTGTGGTCTTGCATTGTCCTGTTAGAATGTCCAGTTTCGGTGTTGCGCAAAAAAAAGGATCGACATGGGGTCTGAGCACCTGGTTGATGTAGCGCTGTGCATTGACACCCTGTCCGCGACCAGGACCAATGTTCTGAAAGATGACTGGTCCTATGGCGTGGTTAATGCCAATTGCACCCCATATCATAACGTTCGGGCCTCCCCAGGGGTTCCGCTCTACCACACAGGAGTCAGCATAGCGTTCACCAGGTCGACGCCATTAATCTGACACGACCGTCAGCCATGTCAATACAAAAACGGCTCTCATCTGAGAACAGTATGCGTCCCCACTGCTGCCTGCGCCAGTTGATTCGGGCTTGTGCCCACTGCAGCCTGTCCTGCCGGTGTCTTGGTGTCAGTACCGGACCTCTGTGAGGACGCTACATGCCAGCCCGTTCTCCTGAAGATGCCGCCGCATAGTGTTGAGGCTGATTCGTTGCTGGAGATTCCCAGGCACCTGTCGAGCAGTGTTAGCGGCTGTTTGTCGCCTGTCCCGCAGATGGGTTCGAACAAGATGGCGATCCTCTCTTGGTGTGGTGACCCAAGGACGGCCTGGCCCGGGACGATCATCAGTGGTACCAGTGACTCGCATGCGGTGCTGCAGACGATAGATGGTTGAGATGTGGACGTTAAAGATGTTGGCGACCTGCCTGGCATCCACACAGCCTCCAGATGGCCTAGGGCACGATTGCGTTCCTCTGCTCGTAGTCTTGGCATCTCTGCAGCGCTCAGACGGCAAGTCGTTACCTGAACCTTGTAGCGCGGCTTTATAAAGGCTGCATGCCTGCGTACTTGTCGCTGGTTAACTTTGCTCTGCATGGTGTGCACGTGCCTCACATGCAGCAACCAGTTTGCCATTTTTGTTGACCCTCCCAATGCCGGGAATGATGTGTTGCTCACACAATTTTTTCACTGCACGCGAGTCTTGGACCCAAACAACTTGCCACAATGGTTCAATATTGTATATTCACCCTTTTCACCTGAAAAATAGCCTTTCAAATTTTCGCGTTTTTTTTTTATGGAAGTCAGTATATATATATATATATATATATATATATTATCATATATATACATACCAGTCTAAAATAGGATTTTTAAAATGAAGAGGTTAAAACCTACAAGCTTGTTTCAAGCTAAAAACGCTCTCCCTGAGGAGAGCGTTTTTAGCTTGAAACAAGCTTGTAGGTTTTAACCTCTTCATTTTAAAAATCCTATTTTAGACTGGTATGTCGCTCCCTACGTGGTTGAGCACTGTTGGCGTTCTGAGTGGCTTTTTAACTCTGATTTTATATATATATATATATATATATATATATTATATATATATATATATATATATATATATATATATATATATATTGTGTGTGTGTGTGTGTGTGGTGTGTGTGTGTGTGTGTGTGTGTGTGTGTGTGTATGAATGCGTGTGCATTGTGTGTGTGTGTGTGTGTGTGTGTGTGTGTTGTGTGTGTATGTGAGTGTGAATGCGTGTGTATGTATGTAAGTGTGTGTGTGTGTGTGTGTGTGCGTGTGTGTATGCGTGCGTGTGTGTGTATGCGCGTGCGCGTGCGCGCACGTGTGCGTGTGTATCAATGCAGATATGTGAGGGTGTATCAGAGTGATATTAATGACACAGGACCAAGGCCTGTGAGGTGTCAGGCTGGGTCATTTATTGTGTGCCCACGCCGCCAGGAACTCGGGTGTCCAGATGGACGCGTCCTGACCTGTGTCGTGGTGGGAGGATGGTATCTGAGGGGACAGAAGGTGGGGAGTGCTGTGGGGGGGGGGGGGGGGGGGGGGGTGCGGGGGGGGGGGGGGGGGGGGGGAGGGGGGGTGTCGGTGATATCGATGGTATGTGTAGTCGTTCGCGTGAGACGGGAGTGGAGGTGGACGTGTGTTTGGATATTTGTATTTGTACACACGCGCACGTGAGCGCGCTCCCGCCCGCGCGCGCGCGCGCACACACACACACACGCATAGACACACACACGCGCGCGTGCACAAGCACACAAACACATACTATGCAAGCAAAAACGCATTCACTCCAGAAATGCAAAAAAAAATAAAATAAAAAAAATAAAAAAAGGCATTAATAATTTGTTCACTTATTCTTTTTATGCTAAAATTCAGAAGTGGGGGAAAACGAGTGCAGACTAAGAATTTTTCCGTCATTATTTTAGTGACTAGGCAAATGACGTGTTTGTTTGTTTTTTTCTTTTTAAAAAAAAATTTCTTTTTAGGTGTACTCATTATTCGTGTGTTTTTTTTTTTATTGGCACTGCTTTGGCTATGTAGCATGACAGGTCATCATGCTGGGTTCTTGTCTTCATAGGGAAAGCCACATGACATGTACGCTCGTTTGTACACCACACATCTACATACCTGCGCGCGCGCGCCACACACACACACACACACACAACACACACACACACACACACACACACACACACACATCCCACCTTTCACTTTCTCTTTCATTTTGACCGCATTAGTTCATTCCTTCTTTTCTGTTTTCTTTCTTTGCTGTTCTCGTTTCTTTTCTCCTCTTTTAAAAAAATTCTGCTGCTATTGTTGTTCATTTGCTGTTTTAGTTTCTTTTTCTTTTTGTTTCGTTCTTTATTCTTTCGTTTTCCCCGAAGTTGGAGTATAGCTGCCTTAATGGCGGGATAAAAAAAACAAAAAAAAAACGGTCATACACACAAAACTCCACTCCCCTTGTTGGGTAGACGGGATTAATCCTGGCCTGTCTATACAGGGAGTGTCCGCAGTAGTATCGGCCCACGTACGCGGAAAAAAATATTCCGTAATTCCCTTCCGCCTCTCCCTTTCCTTTGATCTCTTCTGTTCTTTCTTTTTTATTTGCTTTTTGTTTTGTTTCTTCTTTTCGGTCGATCGAGTTCTGTCCGTTTGCGATAGAACGTCCATAAATGACAATATTGAAGCTGCATAACACAGCGTTTCCTTGCAGTCAAAGGTTTCCCAACTCGCCCAGTGTACTTCGCCTTCTTACCGAGGCACGAGAGATTTATGGCGGGCACTGAAATGAAATGGGTTGGGGGTGAGTTTATTTGGACAAAGGAGTGTCTCCCCAACAAATCACGACGACTTGACCAAAGAACGGGTCAACCAGGAAGTGGAAGAACAGCTGCTAGAGTTCAGTCCCTTACCCCCAGCCTTATCTACACTGCCCATCCTCCTCGATTCCACTTAAAAAAAAAAAAAAGTGTTCATTGTATGTGGCCCGATTGATCAAGCCATGCAAAAGATTCTGGGCTGATATTCCCTGAAAAAAACAACAACAACACACACACACACACACACACACACACACACACACACACACACACACACACACACACACAGACACACACACACACAAAGGAAAACAGTTACGGCAACAAAATCATTCCACTGGAGAAAATGTAAACATGGCAAGGAAATTCCAAAGTCTTTCAAATGGATCTGGTAATGATTATAGTTTACGATTTCCAATTGGTAAGGAATATGAACATTTTCAGAGAGGGTTCACACCTTTTGAATTCTCAGGAGATTGGTATTACGCTGTGTTAGGTCCTCGAATAAACAGTTCTTCAAAACGCCAAAAATAATACAGAATTCTCTGCCAGTCTCTCTCTCTCTCTCTCTCTCTCTCTCTCTCTCTCTCTCTCTCTCTTCAGAAATTCACATACTCTGACATATCTATCTATTCGTCTGCCTGTCTATCAGTCTATCCACGCACATAAGCCAGAACAAATTCAGATCTTGATGCGATCAGATATGACCTACCTACCTAAACATATAAAGCGGAGTCTACTTTGCCACACACGCACGCACGCACGCACGCACGCACGCACCACACACCACACACACACACACACACACACACACACACACACACGCACGCACGCATTCCCCCTTCCACCCAACAAACATACTTTACAGCCTAGGCCAATACAGAAAACAAAACAAAACAAAACAAACACAGCCCTCAACTAGGTTCATCGAATTTTCAAATGCATTTTTGGAATGTCATGATTTGGGGCGAAAATGCAAAATGTGTATATGCCGTATTGACAGAAAAGCCTTTCAAACAAGCGAAAATAGATGTTCTGCGATGGCATTTTTACGGCGTTTTAATAAAACGGAAATCTATAGTGAAACATTCATATGTATATTGACAGAAGTGTTTGGAAGGTATGCATTAAAGACAACATTTCGGGAAAAAATACCATGATCTATACGAAAACAAAGTGGACCTATGACCCCCTCCCTGACCCCCCCCCCCCCCCCAACCACTCCCGCGCCCCGGCTTTATGAAGAATGTCCTTTACGTTTTTTTGACTGGTTGGTAAACCCTTTTTATAAGTTAGGCACACACACACACACACACACACACACACACCAAGCGGCACATGCGCGCTCACACACTACACACGCACGCTCACACACACACACACACACACACACACACACACACACACACACCACACACAACACACTCACCGGCACGCACGTGAGCGCACACAACACGCACAAAACACGCGCAAATACCTACACAGAATCTTTGTGTTCAGACCAGATGGCTCAACCTCCACCGGCCTACCCCCACCAGGGTATGCCCAACCACCACCGATGAACTACTACCCACCCCCACCTCAGCAACAGCAGCAGCAGCAGGTATGGATGCTCGTTTGCTATCCCTCCTGTAATCCTCCCCATCTGTCTGTCTGTCCTGTCAGTTTGCCTCACTCTCTCAATAAACGTAAAGCAGCAAGAGCAGACAATCGGTTGCAGCCCCTCTCCCCATTACCCCCCCCCCCCCGATCTCTCTCTCTCGTTCTGCCTATCAATTAAACAACAGTTTTTTTCTTTTACTACGTGAGTAATATTATATGTAATTGTAAGTTAATAGATAAGACACAGGGGTATACACGCACGCAGCCACACGCATCACACACACACACACACGAACGCATACAGAGTAATAAACACATATACGCAGACCCACGCGCACGTGAGCACACATCCACTGACATGCACACGCATACCTACAGATTTACATACATGCATACGGGCGACTCACACTCGTACTTGCGACACAAACATTATCGCCCTCTCTCTCTCTCTCTCTCTCGCACGCACCCGCATGCAGACACAAGCACCACCATATCACCACCACACAAACAGACCATGACAGATACGCACACACACACACACAGACGCGCACGTAGAGAGACAGACACGCGCGCGCGCACACACAAAACCTGTAAGGACACGGTTTACGATGCATGTGTGTATAAAGGGCGGAACTGATTTCTTTACTGGAGTTGGGCTCCCCTCCCCCTTTTTTCCCCTCAGAATTTTTAAACAGCTATCCAGTTTCCACACACACACACACACACGCACGTACACACACACACACACACACACACACACACACACAACACACACACACACGCACGCACGCACGCACGCACGCACGCACGCACACACACACACACGCACAAACACACACACACACACCCTTACCCTAGCGCCCCACCCTCACCCCGTCCTCTCCGGCCGCTCTCTCGCCTGATCGGAAGACGAGCAGTCCAAAGATCTGCTGGCTTCAATGCACACGCTACTGGCCGGCGTTAATCAGATGACTGCTGCACGACATGTCCTGAAGAAGTTGCTCTTTTGTTGTTGCATTTGAGGGCACAGAACGTTCCAGACATGCCCTTGGAGGGCTCTCGGCTGTGGGCTGACCTCCGCCAAGGTCGGGGGGGGGGGGGGGGGGGGATCCTGGGTGGCCGGCGGGGTCAGCTGCACTTAGTTTCGCCTGCGTTCGTTTTGTGTGCATTCGTTTTGCGTACATTCGTTTTGCCTGCTTTCGTTTTACATTTGCCGTTCTACTATAAGCTGATTTACTTCATTCGGTCTGCGATTTCTGTTCTCTTCTCTTCTCTTCACCGGGCAGGTACGCGTCCCGATACACAAGAAAGTTGGTGCACGAACAAAGTGAAGAGTGCAGTGTAACATTGTTTTGCTACAATGCTGGATTAGTTTTAGCTTTTAGATCATTATGTAAACAACAGCAACAACAACAATACGCACGTGCACGTTCCACACATTGCACACCATCTAATACATGCGCAAACATTCACGTGATTTTCTTTTCTTGTTCCCTCGCTATCTTGAAACAGGCAAAATTCAAGAAGTTCAGAAGGGCCCGGTTTCAGGGAAAGACCACTCTTACCACATACACCGCTCTTGTGCAGAAGATGAATAGACGCCCAAAAGAACTGAAACGACTGTGTCACGATGACAACATGGCATCAGAACTTATTGCCCCAGCAACGACCGTGTTCGACATTGATCTCTACCTAATACATCTCGAACGATCAGGAAACCATGGAATGGATGGCAATGGCAGCAAAGTTCTCAATCTGTCAGCTTCAAGTAAATGCAGTCTCGTTTAATGTACCTCTTTCACCTACGCATTGACAAAAATCATTTTCCGATAGTTTCAAAATAGCCAAGGTTATACCCGTTTACAAACCAGGTGACAATACAGATTCCGCAAAATACAGACCCACATCAATCACTGCCTCCTCCTCCAAAACTCTTGAAGAAACATGTAAAAACGCACTCTCATCCACTTGAACGCGTACCGGTTGTTTCATCCTTGGCAGTCTGGTTTTGACCAAAAACATTCGTGTCTCACATCCTCAACCAACCTGATCAGTTACTTGCTAAAGAACATTAACTACAACAGATACGGTGATGTCCTGTTTGCTTGCTTAAAAAAAAAGCCTGTGATATAATCGACCACGACATTCTCCATCGAAAACTGGAAATATGTGGCTTAGCCGCAAATACTCAAGCTTTTCAAATCGTATCTGACAAACAGAGAACAGTGTGTAATTATCAGTACGTCTGTTTTGACATTCAAAACCTTTACCATGGCGCACTGCAAACCCTCATCCTACGTATCTTACTCTAAATCAACATCAACCATCTACCTAATAAATCATGTTCGTGTGTGAGCTTTTTTGGATCAAACTACAATCCACACAAAACATTCCGACATTACTGTTCTTGTCAAAACTAAATGGGAAAGTGCCGATGATCTTGTAAAATTGTCTGAAATCAACGAAATGTCGCTTCATCCACACACACTGACTGACTGACTGAAACCATTTACGGTCAGATTAACATAGTGTTGTACTGACTAATCACACACACAAGAACAATATTCATTCCTTTTGCCCCTTTTGGGGTATTGAGGAAGGGTGAGTTTAAAGCAGTAACAGGAAAAGGAAAACAAACAAGCCAAAATAAAACATAAATTGCTAGTCAATGCTGACATAGACCAACAATTTACAACACATGAGATAATCTAATATACTTTGACAATAGAAGGATTTGTTTTCGATTACTAGAAGACATCATTTGACAACAATTATAAGCAGATTGTGGGGAGAGAAATCTTTTTGGCAAATACGTGTTGCACAAAGAAACGTCTGATGAACATTCCGTGATAAAATGAAATTTATCACCTATTGCAGACATGCCACATTTATTACATAACCTTTCTTCTTTAGGAAAAGCAAATCGACGATCTACTTCAACTGGTAATTTATGATTAGAACAGCTAAATTTGAAAAGAGGGTAAATATAAAGATCTGGTAAGCTAGAAATATATTTCTCCTTAAAATCAGATTTATAAAATTTGTAGAAAAAACATTTACTGCTAGTTTCAATGTCATGTTGCCACCTTTGACGAAAAGAGCATTGCGAACTATTTTTGACATTCTTACATAATGTATTGACGTCTGTAAAATATTGATTGCTCCAAACACAGTCAAAACCAGATTGTACATGTATGTTTCTAGTGCACGTTAATCAAGGAGACACAGTTACTGCGCTGTTGTGCAAATGTGACATGAAAGAATAGAACCTAACACACACACACACACACACACACACACACCACACACACACAAACCCTGCTTGTTACAGGACAAAAAAGACAAAATCTTACAGCAACTTGACTATCCTCTACACTAAAGATTTTCCTGTTGGACGGGTTACACATTCCAAAGCGCTAGCAATAACTGCTGATGATACCATAGGACGTCTTTATGCAACGGAGTTTTGCGGAAAGTTGTAAAGCTCTTCCAAAATCAAACGCTACCTGGATCTTTACTCACGCTAGCTCTTTTTCTATGCCCACATTCAGTCGCACACAGGACTGTGTGAACAGCTTGTGGCTCTCTTCTCGTGCTAACACACTGAAACCGCGGCTGATCTTTAACAGACGAGTGCTCCAAGTGGTCCTTGTAAAATAAACAACAAAACCCCACACACTTAGCGTCTTGGACTCGCACTATAAGAAGCTTCACATCCTTTCATTACGCCACAGATTTAAACACAACACAGAAGTCATGATGCACATGAGTATGTCTAACTGGGACCGCATCCTCAACATTAACTCACACGTTCTCTCCATTAAGTCTTCAAGGGCTACGTCCCCGTTCCAAGAACCGACGTGTTCAAATCCAACTCGACATATTCGGGCTCCGCTCAATGGAGCTCCTTCCCTGTGACGACCAGAAAACAACAGTGTACCCTGTGACGACCAGACAACAACAGTGTACCCTGTGACGACCAGACAACACCAGTGTACCCTGTGACGACCAGACAACACCAGTGTACCCTGTGACGACCAGACAACACCAGTGTACCCTGTGACGACCAGGCAACAATGTATCTCAGCCTTCAAAAACCATTATTTCCACCTTCTCGTGTGCTAATGTTTGAAAAAAGAAGGCAACAACAGTGTATCTCAGCCTTCAAAAACCATTATTTCCACCTTCTCGTGTGCTAATGTTTGAAAAAAGAAGGCAACAACAGTGTATCTCAGCCTCCAAAAACCATTATTTCCACCTTCTCATGTGCTAATGTTTGAAAAAAGAAGGCAACAACAGTGTATCTCAACCTCCAAAAACCATTATTTCGACCTCCTCATGTGCTAATGTTTGAAAAAAAAAAAGGCAACAACAGTGTATCTCAGCCTTCAAAAACCATTATTTCCACCTTCTCATGCGCTAATGTTTGAAAAAAAAAAGAGGCAACAACAGTGTATCTCAGCCTTCAAAAACCATTATTTCCAACTTGGCATGTGCTAATGTTTGGGGAAAAAAATCCCCTACCATTCCACAGCTCAAACCTCTTTCTCACTTATAACTGACTTGGCAGTGATACGAGTGTTTTGTACTTGAAACATTTGTTTGACATATGAAGGGTGGTTTGTTCGAGTGTTTGGTTTCGTTTTCTGTTAGAACTTTTTCCCTGTTTCTCTCGCTTGGTTGTCCTGTTTTTGATTCTGCCTTGTTTGTACGTTTACTTTCGCTGTTTGTTTACTTTGTTTGTTTTTTTTTCTCCCGAGATGAATATAAGTGAAGGGTTGATTTGTTCATTTTGTTTGTGAATGTGCATGTGTACGCGCGCGCGCGCGCGCGTGTGTGTGTGTGTGTGTGTGTGTGTGTGCGCGCGCGCGCGTGCTTGTGTGTGTGTGTGTGTGTGTGTGAGAGAGAGAGAGAGACAGAGAGAGAGAGAGAGAGAGAGAGAGACAGAGAAGAGAGAGAGAGAGAGGAGAGAGAGAGAGAGAGAGAATGTATGTATATGCGTGCGTACGCGATTGTCTGTGTGTGTGTGTTCGCGCGCGCGCGCGCGCGCGTGTGTGTGTGTGTGTGTGTGTGTTCGTGTGTGTGTTCGTGTGTGTGTGTAAGTGTGTGTGTGTGTGTGTGTGTGTGTGTGTGTGTGTGTGTGTGTATGTGTGTGTGTGTGTGTGTGTGCTGTCTCTGATTGCGTATTAGTTGGTTTAATTTCTGCTTTGTCTGTGTCTGGTTACATGCTCATTTCTTTCCTCTGGTCTCTGTCGTCTCTATGGTATCCGTTTCAATTCCGACGGGGATAATGCAAGTTGATTTTGAAAAAAAAAAGGTTCTTTCCTTTTTCTTTCTTTGTGCTCTCTGATAATAGTTTTCGTCTGTTCGGATTTTCTGTTCGTTTGTTTGTTTGGTTGTGGCGTTTCATTTTTTTCCTTCTACTTGTTTTGCTACTGTGCTTATATTCTTACGTCGATCTCTCTCTCTCTGTCTCTCTCTGTGTCTGTCTGTCCATTTCTCTCACTGTCTGTGTCTTTCTGAACCTCTCTCTCTTTCTTCATTTACCTTCTTTCTATCTACTTCAAACAGCTGCCCTACCTGAAAGAGGTGAAATACATAGTCAGCCTCATGTGGCTTAATTGGTCAGCTTGATTATAGAAGCTGTACCCCCCCCCCCCTCCTTTTTTATCTTAAAAAAAAATCTTATTTCTATTTATTTCCTCATTATCATTTTTCTTTTCTTTCGTTGCTGTATTTGTATCATGGAATGCATTCACATTCCCGCGCTTACTGTTGCATTCTTCAGGTTGTTGCAAAACCTGCTCTCTTCTCTCTCTCTCTCTCTCTCTCTCTCTCTCTCTAACACCGCACACGCGAGCCCACGCCCACTTTTTGCCGGCCTCCGTTTGATATTTCTTTAAATGATATCCGGATAGATTTTGGCATAAGTGGTTGTAGAGTAGAGAGAACGTTTGATCTATTCCATTGTTATGCTCTTATCTACTGTCTGCCTGCCTCTCTGTCCCCATCTCTGTCCTTTCACTGGTCAGAAACTCGTGTTTTATGAAACATTCTATGACATGAAGTTCAACATCTAAAATGTTATGCTCTTTCCGCGTTTCTTCTTTGTATCTTGTGTAGGTGGTTCATTATGTTTCTTCTCTGTATCTTGTGTAGGTGGTTCATTATGTTTCTTCTCTGTATCTTTGTAGGTGGTTCATTATGTTTCTTCTTTGTATCTTATGTAGGTGGTTAATTATGTTTCCTCTTTGTATCTTGTGTAGGTGGTTAACTGTGTTTTTCTTCTCGCTTGTACTCCACCCATGCGAGCGCAGAATGCATAAAAAAATTCACCCTGACATTATTTCTTCGTTAACACACACACACACACACACACACACACACACACACACATTCTCTCTCTCTGTCTCTGTCCGTCTGTCTCTCTCGCTCTCTCTCTCTCTGAAATGTCAGAATGACACCGACAATCAAACAAACATGACTCTGATTCTGGCTTCATTTTACATACTGGGCACATAATATTTTCACCGTCCTGTTGAAGTGATAACAGAGCGTGTTTAGTTGTGATACGCCCATCCGTAATCGCTCAAGTGTTCCGGTGTGTGATAAACGTTTCCGGACTAAATATGGTTGAATACCCGATAGGAACCACACTTCTAGCTCTCATCGGCACAATTTCTTATGCAGTGACAGAAGGATATAATCACTCTATACAATCCAGTCATAGCCATAATCACTCTATACAATCCAGTCATAGCCATAATCACTCTATACAATCCAGTCATAGCCATAATCACTCTATACAATCCAGTCATAGCCATAACCACTCTATACAATCCAGTCATAGCCAAACGACCATACTTCTTCAAACCCGTTGTCACCTACAATTGATAAAAGAATAATTCGTATGTCCGCCTAACAACAGGGACGAATTACATGACAAAACACGACGCGTTTCGACCTCTTAGGTCTTCTTCAAGCAGTCGACTTAAAAATACGACACAGAAGCCGTAGTACCCTTCTCATGTAATGAAGGAGGCATTTTATATGCCTTAAAAAATGTACGGTTGGTCTAAAATTCGAAGCATATACAACATAATTGATCAGTTTCACTGCGAGACGACTGAAGGCGGAAACTGAAGCAAATCTTAAAAGAAAAGTTACTGGTTCCGCTGAACAAACTAGACAGATTACAGGTTAAAACACGATGCATCTCGACCTCTTAGGTCTTCGTCAGGTAAAACAAACAATTCACCGTTTTAATCGGAACGCGAAGATATTTCTTGAAAGCAAAAGGTGCCCCCTTCCTATCTGATCATACTGTTTAAATCCCTATATTTCTCCTGTTTGAATTAATGACGGCGAAACTTGAGAATCTATGCAATTCTGATTTCCTACTGGAAAAAAAAAGGTTATCAAGTTTACTCCGTTTCTACTCCGTTTTTGACCCACGTGGAAGGTGATCAATATTATTTGCTGAAAGCCGCACCTGACCATTTACTTAATCTGTCTTGATTCATACGTGCCTTCAACAAAATATCCTTTCGAGTATTTAAATAAAACGCCGATACCAGTACAGTGTCTATCAAACGGTGTCTTTGACGTACATCATACAATAAGAACCAGTGGCTGAAATATTTGAAAAAAAAAAAATTGCGTATGTGTGTGAATTCAAGCATGCGTTTGAACACAGGTGCTGTGTGGAAAGAAATGGCGCACCCATAAATTATATGTGTGAGCTAGTGTGTGCGTGTGTGTGTGTGTGTGTGTGTGTGTGTGTGTGTTGTGTGTGAGCTAGTGTGTGTATGTGTGTGTGTGTGTGTGTGTGTGTGTGTGTGGTGTGTGTGTGTGTGTGTATGTGTGTGTGCGTGCGTGCGCCGAGGGGAGAGGGGTGGAGAAGGAGGAGGAAAGTGCCGTGTTGCATGCGTTGCTGCTCCTGTCGTAATAGGGGCTGTTGGCCTTTGCCATTAAAATCGTTCAAGACTTCATGTTCAATCCCCATCTCCCACATCACTTCCTCTCCCTCATATTCTCTCTCTCTGTCTCCCTTCCTTCGCCTCTTCTCCGTTTCATTTGGTCTACTATGCCATTTTGTGACAAGACATAGCCAATTCATGAAAGTCACGTGATGGCAATACACTGACTGACTATGGCAGTGGTTTCAACCGCAATTCATCTGGTTTTCTGTCCTCCGTCACCTGCAGAGTGTGGTGGTGGTGAATACGGCCCAGCCCACGACCAACACTGTCGTCGTTCAGAAGTAAGCTCTGCGTCTTCTTCTTCTGTGTGTGTGTGTGTGTGTGTGTGTGTGTGTGTGTGTGTGTGCACGCGCGCGCGCGCGTTCGTGTGTGTGAATATGTGTGTGTGTGTGTGTGTGTGTGCGCGCGCGTGTGTTCATGCCTGCGCGCGCGTCTGTATGCATACATGATAATTGTGTTCTCTTCTTTTATCCATCATACGATAATTAGTAACAGACAGTGACTTCTAGAGCCCCCCCCCCCCCCCCTTCCACCGGCGCAGACATGCACACGCACTTGCACATGCATGTCACTGATCCGGTGCTTGTGTGAGAGAGTATTTTCGATAATCCTCACGTTTATTCTCACTATTATTCTATATCTCCTCTCCCCACGCAGTCTTCGGCCTGTAAGTCTATTGCGCTACCAACAGAACTTGCGATGCGCGAGCAACACTCCTCGTGACCATACGTAAGCATAAACCATGCACGCAGCCTACACACGGTGCGCCTGCGATGCGGACACCGTGAAACAAACACTTCGATTTCATCATTATCACGGATCGATTCACGTCTGCATGTCAAGGATTTAATGTGACGTTTGCTTTCAAATTGCTAGATGATCTTGACCTAGAAAGTGAGACAAGGTAATTCTGTTTGCGGTGACCAGACAGGCGTCATCTTCCTGATTTTTTTTTCCTCTCTATCGTTCTTGCTATTTCTTTTGACAGATTGTTGTCCTTTCAAAGCATGCGATCTTTTCTTTTCTGTTCGAGATTGACACAGCCTTGAAAAAGACCCGCGTGCGCCTGCCGATTATGATGAAATTATGCCGATGTTGTTCTTGGTTTTTTAATACATAAATTTTCATATCATGCAGATGTCATGTTAATGTTTGGTATGTGATTTTAATATGGTGTTTGTTGCACGGACGCTATTTTGGTGTTTGTTATGTAGACCCTGTTTTAATGATGGTCAATGATATGTTTGACCCTTTACACAAATGTTATACTGATGTTTGTCATGATGGTTATATTGATGTACCTTATGTATATCTTAATTTGGTGTGTGTTATACAGATAACGTGTTACAAATTGTCGCTTCGGCATTGGTCAGAGGGAAGGTATTCAAGTGTTCGTTACTTAGTGGCTGTTTTGATGTTTACAGCACAGACCTTGTTCTGGCGCGCATTCACGATTTTTAAGGTCTTATTTGGATACCTAGTCTATTATACAAATACTGAAGTTTTTCATATTTGTATCAGTATTTGCTA
This sequence comes from Conus ventricosus, assembly GCA_018398815.1. NCBI lineage: Eukaryota > Metazoa > Mollusca > Gastropoda > Neogastropoda > Conidae > Conus > Conus ventricosus. The sequence goes on along the minus strand of CM031613.1, from coordinate 53,287,961 downwards.
CACAGACGTTATTTGGGTGTCCGTTATGCAGACGTTATTTAAGTGTCTGTTGTGCAGACGTGTTATCGGTGTCCATAAGACAACATTTGACTCTCAAGGAAATATCAGACCAGACGGAAAGTGTGTGTAGGATGGGATCTAACATGAAGGGAGACAACATTCGTTTCTGTGTGAAACAGTTACGTTCCCAAACTAATGTGTGGACGGTTCCTTTTTTTTTTTTTTTTGTTCTCTGCGCTTTGTGTCTGCAGCAATGCTTGTCGCGCTAGACTGGAGGCAGCAGCACAAGTTTGAAGTCACGGGGACTAACTGTTCCACTTTAGGAGCGAAAGTTGCCTCCCTTGTCTGTCATTTTAGGTGTGTCAGACAGACGTTGTTTTGTTGTTCGGTACAGACGAGGGGTGAACCACTGTCTGCACTGTTGCCTGACGATCTTCTTCCCTCCCTGGATCATCGTCTGGATCGTCCTGGTGAGTCACCGGCATCATCATCGTCATCATCATCATCATCATCTGAGGCCTCGGATCAACATCCGGATTGTCTTGGTGAAATATTATCATCGTCATCATAATCACCATCATCATCACCATCATCGTCAGGACTATGCTGGAGACTCCGCCGTCTTCTAATGGTTCCTCATCACGCTCTTCTTGCCTTGAATCATGTGTGGTTACTGTGCATGTCTGTCCGCGCAGGCATGTTACGCTGCGCATGTGTTGATCATGTGGAGGCCTGCGGTGACTTAATTGAATGTGAGGGCCTGTGTCCCAGCTGGAATCTCGGACCAGGCGCTTCAGAGAAGAATGCTGTTAACGTAACGATTTACCTGGCGAGTCCTCGTCATTGTTATAATCATGTGATTGTCACACTCTTTGACGTTGGGTCATCGAATTATCGCCGAGGTCATCGCCGTCGTCAGTGTCGAGCAATTGTTTGTTTAAGTTGTTTCGTTTCTTATCTTCCGTACCCCCTCCCCCCTCTTCCCAACCCCATATTTGGCCCTTGTTCTTCTCCCATGTCGCTTATTCCAGTACACAGTACAGTCACGGTACGCAGCTACAGCCAGTACACAGTACCCAGTCACGGTACGCAGCTACAGCCAGTACCCAGTCACGGTACGCAGCTACAGCCAGTACACAGTCACGGTACGCAGCTACAGCCAGTACACAGTACCCGGTCACGGTAGGCAGCTACAGCCAGTACACAGTACCCAGTCACGGTACGCAGCTACAGGCAGTACACAGTACCCAGTCACGGTACGCAGCTACAGCCAGTACACAGTACCCAGTCACGGTACGCAGCTACAGCCAGTACCCAGTCACGGTACGCAGCTATAGCCAGTACACAGTACCCGGTCACGGTAGGCAGTACACCAGTACACGATCCAGTCACGGTACGCAGCTACGCCAGTACACGTACCAGTCACGGTACGCAGCTACAGCCAGTACACAGTACCCAGTCACGGTACGCAGCTACAGCCAGTACACAGTACCCAGTCACGGTACGCAGCTACAGCCAGTACACAGTACCCAGTCACGGTACGCAGCTACAGCCAGTACACAGTACCCGGTCACGGTAGGCAGCTACACCCAGTACACAGTACCCAGTCACGGTACGCAGCTACAGCCAGTACACAGTACCCAGTCACGGTACGCAGCTACAGCCAGTACACAGTACCCAGTCACGGTACGCAGCTACAGTCAGTACACAGTACCCGGTCACGGTAGGCAGCTACACCCAGTACACAGTACCAGTCACGGTACGCAGCTACAGCCAGTACACAGTACCCAGTCACGGTAGGCAGCTACACCCAGTACACAGTACCCGGTCACGGTAGGCAGCTACAGCCAGTACACAGTACCCAGTCACGGTACGCAGCTACACCCAGTACACAGTACCCAGTCACGGTACGCAGCTACAGCCAGTACACAGTACCCAGTCACGGTACGCAGCTACAGCCAGTACACAGTACCCAGTCACGGTACGCAGCTACAGCCAGTACACAGTACCCAGTCACGGTACGCAGCTACAGCCAGTACACAGTACCCAGTCACTGTACGCAGCTACAGCCAGTACACAGTACCCAGTCACGGTACGCAGCTACAGCCAGTACACAGTACCCGGTCACGGTAGGCAGCTACAGCCAGTACACAGTACCCGGTCACGGTAGGCAGCTTCCACCAGTACACAGTACCGGTCACGGTAGGCAGCTTCACCAATACCCGGTCACGGTAGGCAGCTTCACCCAGTACCCAGTCACGGTATGCAGCTACAGCCAGATTTTACCCAGCTGCAGCCGCGGCACCGGTGCACCAATGGAAAAGTCGACATACTCATCGCCTTCTGGAAAAACAAAAATGTCGTCGGAGTAATGTGAACACAATCTGTCTAAGCGTCGGTGAAATCCACGACAAATTCAAATCGCTCAGCAAGTCTGCCGCGTCCGTTGCAGTCCCTCCGAGGGATGCGTTCCGTACAAAACAAAGCAACAACAACAACAACAACAACAACAACAACAACACACACACACACACACACACACACACACACACACACCACACAACACACACACAGCCCGGAGTTTTCGATCTCAGTTTCACGTGTGACATAAGCTTACTCTTGTCGGAAAAAAGGTTTCGAGTCTACTTTGTGTTCTTCATGGACGACATAATGTGGACTGGCGGAGCACGTTTCGTGTTCTCCAAGGACGACATAGTGTGGACTGGCGGAGCACGTTTCGTGTTCTCCATGGACGACATAATGTGGACTGGCGGAGCACGTTTCGTGTTCTCCATGGACGACATAGTGTGGACTGGCGGAGCATGTTTCGTGTTCTCCATGGACGACATGATGTGGACTGACAGAGCATGTTTCGTGTTCTCCATGGACGGCATGGTGTGGACTGGCGGAGCACGTTTCGTGTTCTCCATGGACGACATAGTGTGGACTGACAGAGCATGTTTCGTGTTCTCCATGGACGACATAGTGTGGACTGGCGGAGCACGTTTCGTGTTCTCCATGGACGACATGGTGTGGACTGACAGAGCATGTTTCGTGTTCTCCATGGACGACATAGTGTGGACTGGCGGAGCACGTTTCGTGTTCTCCATGGACGAAATAGTGTGGACTGACAGAGCATGTTTCGTGTTCTCCATGGACGGCATGGTGTGGACTGGCGGAGCACGTTTCGTGTTCTCCATGGACGACATAGTGTGGACTGGCGGAGCATGTTTCGTGTTCTCCATGGACGACATAATGTGGACTGACAGAGCATGTTTCGTGTTATTCATGGACGACATAGTGTGGACTGGCGGAGCACGTTTCGTGTTCTCCATGGACGGCATGGTGTGGACTGGCGGAGCATGTTTCGTGTTCTTCATGGACGACATGGTGTGGACTGGCGGAGCACGTTTCGTGTTCTCCATGGACGGCATGGTGTGGACTGACAGAGCATGTTTCGTGTTCTCCATGGACGACATAGTGTGGACTGACAGAGCATGTTTCGTGTTCTCCATGGACGACATAGTGTGGACTGACAGAGCATGTTTCGTGTTCTCCATGGACGACATAGTGTGGACTGACAGAGCATGTTTCGTGTTCTCCATGGACGACATAGTGTGGACTAGCGGAGCATGTTTCGGGCATTGGGCGCTATGCGCGGGCCAGCGTGAACACGTGACCACGCCAGCTAGAAAGGAATTAGTAGCCGACGAGACTGCTTCGAAATGTGGACATGGAAAAATCCGATTACCTCCCTCAAGCAAGTTACGTTTTCACCTACGTCTATTAGTTAATTTGTTTGTGTATCAGCAAGAGTACACGAAAAACACGGTACTGATTTGAACTACATTTTAATGCGGATCTGTGGTACGGATCCGTGGTGCGGATCCGGTTCAAACGGCAGATCGTGGATCTCTAAAGAAAGATTCTTATAAATTTGTCACTGGACACGAAGTCTTTTGCGATCTGATAATTGTCTATGAACTAATACATCTTTTCGTGGAATATTCAAACTTTCTAGTGATATAAACGTCGACATTTCGTAATTTCCATACCCTAGTGGGGGAAGACGGGGCTCAGTCCGTACCCATACTCACTTCCCATGGCACAACAGAAAACCGATTTTCCAGGACCCAACACCCTTCAGTGGAAGCCAGTGTTTCGCCGAGTGCGCTTGGAGTGTCTGATCGATCTGTTCTAAAGCTGTTTAGGCTGCATGTCAACACACATGACTAGCAGGAGGGGAAGAAAAAAGGACAACACTCCCAAACACGAGACAGTTGTGTTTTTCTCTGACAGTGCAAATCTTGCAAACCAGTCGGTCGTGCAATACGATTCGCTCGATCCTGTTGTGCCGCGCGCGCGTTTTCCTAGGCACAGTGCAATCCGAAAGGAATGACTATTTCAAGCCCCCCCCCCCCCCCCCCTCCCCTGAATTAAAAGTATCAGCAGGAGCTATATGCATAACCGCCATCTACATGTTCATATTAAACGTCGTGGATTAATCACTTCCGCTGCAACTGAGATCGTGCGATCAAAAGAAAATAAACATCCTACTTTGCAGCATGAAATGTGCGATTCCGATTACGCTGCGAATAAGCGTGCTAAACACAATTTTTGCCTCCTTCCTTGGGCAGTCTGGCACAAGCTTCAGCCTGCCACACAGGTCTTTCAGTTCACTTGATTCCATGTCGTTTACAGCCCTGTCGACCACGAAGGCCGTCTCACAACTGAACTTGCTCACAGTCAGACCTGTGTGTAAAGGTTCCAACACAAACACCGATGATTTCCGAAACCGAAAGGCAAATTTAGAGAGAAAGCTTACTATTTATCAGTATCCCAAGTGGACGTCAGTCAAGCGACACAGTCTTTTCCATGTGGAGAAAGGTCATTGTGGTATGTCAAGAGAAATGGACGTTGGTCGTCTAACACTAGGTTTTACATGTGATACAGGGCAAGTATTGAATGTCATTAAGAACTGAATACTGGCCGCACGACTCGCGTCTTTTCCTTGTCGTTGCATATAATGGAGATACGTTTTTCATGTCATTGGGAAGATGACGTTCATTACCTCACACTATAATTACATATGCTGAAGGGAAGTCTTGCAAACCACTATGAACTGAACGCTGGTCACGTAGCATTATCTTTCACATATAATGGAGGTAAGTCTTGGTCAACAGGGACTGAATGTCGGTCACGTAGCATTATCTTTCACATATAATGGAGGTAAGTCTTTGTTACTTGGGACTGAATGTTGGTCACGTAGCAATATCTTTCACATATAATGGAGGTAAGTCTTTGTTACTTGGGACTGAATGTTGGTCACGTAGCAATATCTTTCACATATGATGGAGGTAGCTCTTGCATGTCAATAGGGACTGAATGTCGGTTACGTGACACTATCTTCTACACAGAATGAAGGCTAGTCTTGCAGGTCATGAAGAAGTGGACGTTGGTCAAATGCCACCTGTCTTGTACATACAGTGATGGAAAAATCCTGCTTGTCATATCATTTAAAACTTTCTCGTGTGTCATTATGAGTTAACTATTGCTCAACTAACACTGTCTTTACATGTGGTGAAAAGTGAATCTGGCATGTCATGTGGAACTTGATACTGGCCGCGGAACCCTTTCACGCATGATGGTGATAAGTCTTACGTGTCAGTGCATGTCAATGGGAGGCTGGCTATACGACACCATCTCTTACATATGTTGTACATAAATCTTGCATGTCATGAAGAACTGAATGCTAGTCACACGACGCTATCTTTTACATATGATGAAGGTTAGTCCTGCATGTTAACAGGAACTGAGCATCGTTCACATGATATAATCTTCTAAGTATGAGGAAGATAAGGCCTACATGTCACGAAGAGAAGATGTCGGTCACATGCCATTATTTTTCCCCCACCTGCCATAAAGAGCGTGTAACGCATGTCATTAACATTTGGACGGTGGGTCACATGACATCTACTTTTGTTTCCAGTGCATCATGGATGGCTGCTAAACTGCGCGTCATGGGGCACTGTGACGTCACGAGGCCACGTGAGCCACACGGGAACTATGCAAAATGATACATCTTCTGCTGTGATACATCTTCTTACGTGCTTGTCACATCTTGTTGTGACACTCTTTTTTTACGCATTATTCTAACTTTGGTTGAGATTGATTACTTTGAGCGGGTTTTGTATTTTGTAGTGGCCAGACTATTGGCTGACACTGTTTTAAAACTGTGTCAGCCAATAGTCACTCCTCTACAAAATGTATCGCTTGATTGAGGTATATGCAATATAAAATCATTGTATTTGATGTAAGCTGTATTAGAAATACCAAGGCAAATATTACAGAAATAAGTACGAGAAGGCAATTTACCGCAATGAAAGCCCCCTTTACGAACCTTCAATGGTGAAACCTGAACAAGCATTTGAAAACTGACCTGTAAACTCCCCGATCTCTTCAGTATATGCTCTCAAACTAAATGCACACGAGAAAGCTTCCTCTTTGCTCTGTAACGTTCGATCAAACAGAGCTGTTTAATTAACAAAGAAGATGGCCAAAAACAAAAACAAAAAAACAAACAAACAAAAAACACGAATGAATGAAACATGCAAGGATGTGTACGTAATGGTTAGGGCCGACCAAAGTCGACAAAAGCGACGGAAATCAAACCGCATTACTGCTGAAGGAATTGTCAACTGGGTCACATAATTTTGGCGCTAAATTTTGCACGTCGAAAAGAACTGGAGACGTCCATCTGCTTTACGGAATGCCGAAATCGACCAAAGTTTCCCAAATTCAAATGCATTACTATTTCTAATGTTTGGAGAAACTTCGCACTGATCACTCTCGTGTACTGAGTAGGCCCCCTTAATTTCAACATGCTTGGACAATCGCATCGGCTGCTGTCGAAAAGCGGAGAGCGTGAGTAACCTCCCTTGTAAGTAGCCATTTCACAGTTTATTTTCGATGGTATTTTTGTACACACAAAAAAAGATAATTATGAAAAATGTAATATCTTTTTTTTTTTCAATGTGAGGACTTTTTTTTCTTTGCGATGACAGGCCCGAAAGAGCAATGTGCGGTCGGCCGGGCTTCAATAAACCTGAAATTGAAAACGGCGAATGAACGTGTGTGTGTGTGTGTGTGTGTGTGTGTGTGTGTGTGTGTGTGTGTGTGTTGAGAGAGAGAGAGAGAGAGAGAGAGAGAGAGAGAGAGAGAGAGAGAGAGAGAGAGAGACTTGACCGAGGTATATGCAGCATACAAAACACACACGCACACACACATACCCACCCCACACACACAGACTCGCGCGCGCATACAAGGCAGACTAATAATGCCAATGGTAGCATTTTCATAACACAGACTCTTTCTTAAAAACAAAAACAAAACAAAAACCCCCCAAAAACCAAAAAACAAAAAACAAAAAAACGAAAAAGAAATGAGAAGAGAAGAAAAGAAAGAAAGAGAAAACCTCCTCAGCACAGAGAAAAATGAGGTTGCCTTCATTACGTTTTATTTTGCCAGTTAATGTGTGTGTGTGTGTGTGTGTGTGTGTGTGTGTGTGTGTGTGTGTGTGCGTGCGTGTGTGCCTGAGCAGTACCTCTAATATGTTCGTAACGCAACTTAAACGTTATTTAGAAGTGGACTGATCACCGAATATATCTGCTAAAAGAATCACACTGAGTGAAAACAGCAAGTCGATCTATTTATTTCTGATCAATCGCAGGCAAAGAGTAGAGAGAGTGACGGTTTCTCTTCGATCATAGTAAGGGCATAGAGGCCATAGAGGAAGAGTGGAGACAGTATTGAGGTCATACCAATCACTGCAAGGAAACATAAATTGCTCTGCTTTCTGGTCTGTATTTAGGAGGGAACAGAGACAGAGTGCTGCTTTCTGACCAATGTCTGCCTGTAAACAGGAAGAGCACTGACGTCTTGTCAGTAATTTGAAGGAAACAGAGATAGCCTTGCTGTCTGATCGGTGACTTTCTATACAGAAACAGCATTGACATCTTGCCAGCAATTTGATGGAAACAGAGGTAGTATTGATTTCTGATCAGGAACTGTCTTTCAATTGAGACAGCATTTGTATTTTGCCAGCAATTTGAAGGAAACACAAAGTTGGTATTGATTTCTGATCAGGAGTTGTCTTTCAATTGAGACAGCATTGACGTCTGGCCAGCAATTTGATGGAAACAAAGGTAGCATGAAGGTAATTTGAAGGAAACAGAGCTGCTTTTTGATCAGTAACTGCCAGGGAACAGCGGTAGCAATAACATCTTAGCAGACATTTTTCATTAAAAAAAAAGAAAAAGAAACAGACAGAATTGCATTCTGCTAAGTACTTGTACGGGTAACAGTTATTGCAGTGAAGTCTTATAAATAACTGTGAGGAAACAGAAACTACTTATTTTTGATCAGCGATTGTACATTCATTTCAGATCACTTATGTGCTGGGAACAGAGACAATATAAAATCTTTGATAAATGACAAAGAAAGGATAGAGATTGCATTGATATATAATCAACTGTAATAAAGGCATAGCGATGGTATTGATTTCTGGTCAGTAAATGCAAGGGAACAGAGAGTGAAACGATTTCTTATCAATCATATTGAAGAATTAGAGATATTCTGGTTTGTTGTCAATGACAGTAAAAGAATAGATAGTATTGATGTTTGCTCTATCCCAGCAGTGGAAGACAGACAGTGTTGGTATCTGCTCAATGATAGTGAAGAAAAGATTTGTGATCAGTGACAGATGGGGGTGGGGGTGGGGGGTGGGGATGAAGATTTACTAGTTATCCGATCTGAGAGGGAGCAGAGGTGAAATCACTCGCTGGTCTATTATAGGGAACGGAGGTAATGTTTCTCTTTTTGTCGGTCCTAGTGACGGAGTCGAGGAGTCAGGCCTGATCTCTGATCAAACATAGTAAAGGAACAAATTTGAATTTATCCCTGATCAATCGCATGGCGATGAAGCAGAGAGAGGATTGATTTCTGATCAGTCATAGTGAAGTAATGGTGTAAACTTCCCATTAGTCATGGTGATGGAGTAGATAGTATTAAACTCGGTCGTAGATTGGCAAGGTAACATAGAAAAAAATCTTCAATACTTAGTGGTGGAATATAGTATTGATGTTTGATCCATGAAAATAAAGGACTATAGACAGCATCTCTGATCATTGACAGAGGGAAACACGATGAGGGATTAACAACGGTATTGTTTTTCCATCAGTCAAGGTCAGGGAATAGACAGTATTGATTTCAGGTCAGTCGTAGAGAATGACAAGAGACTTTATAGAGTAAGAACTTCTGATTGTAAAAAAAGAAAGAAAAGAATAATAGTACTGATTTCTAGGTCATATTTAACGTTGATTTCTGACAAATCATTCAGCCTTCATTTAAGACATTATTGATTTCAAATCGATGGTAATCAGGACTGATATCTGACCAATGGTTTGAATGATAGATTTTGATTAACCCTTCTTGATATTAATTCCCGGTCAGTTTGTGTTGACCGCTGTGTGGTGTTGGTGGTAGTACTAATTTCTGATGTCATGCTTTGTACTGACATGAGACGAGTCATACGATACAACGATCGTGTTCAGTGTGGATTCCTCAACGATCCTTCACCTCGGATTTCCGATCGATCGTTTTGGAGCATGGGGTGGATTCAATCAAGACTGACTGCTGTTTGGTCCTTGTTAGTCTTGATTCCTGATCAATCTGAATGACGATGGAGAGGAGTGTGGACGTACACTGGTGCAGGACCGGTGACGTAAGCGGTTGTGGTTCGAATCTCCGGTTCGCGACACGACTCATAGATACACTGAAAGGAACGAAACGCACATAAAGAAGAGAAATGGAACAAAAGAAAAGCAGTTGTGGTGTTTCTAAGCCCACCGAGCCCACAGAACAATACCAGAACTGAAATTACTTAAAGCAACAACGAAGGAAACAGAATTAAAAAAATACAATACTATTTCGTCACAATCTCTCTCTCTCTCTCTCTCTCACACACACAACACACACACACACACACACACACACACACACACATAAAGTGAAGGGTTTCTCATATTTATAATATATTCCCCCCATTTTCTTCAACATTTTTTTTTCTTTCTTAAAGTTCAAATCTTTGCCAAGTCATTACTATAATGACTAAAGAATTGTTAGCCTGCACTTGTTTTCCCCCACTACTTAATTATCTGTTCAGCATTATATATATATATATATATATATATATATATATATATATATATATATATATATATATATATATATATACATACAACAAACTAATAAATTCCAAGGATAAGTACCGAGCACCGTTCCAGCAACTTACAGAGCAGCTTGGTGTTGCAATGACTGCAAGAAATATTGAATTATAAACAAAGCTTGCTCTTATGTCTTAGATTGAAGAAATAGGGGGAGATACGCATACATATCTGCAGTGGTAGATGATTCTGCCTAACTAACAGTATGTGCTTGAGTGGGTGAATGGGGAAAAATAAAATAAATGCTTCTCAAAATATAAAGAATGTAAGCTTGCTGAAGGCTCATTTTGAGAAGCATTTATTTATTTTTCCCCATTCACCCACTCAAGCACATACTGTTAGTTAGGCAGAATCGTCTACCACTGCAGATATGTATGCGTATCTCCCCCTATTTCTTCAATCTAAGACATAAGAGCAAGCTTTGTTTATAATTATATATATAATATATATATATATATATATATTATAATATATATTAATCTGTCCAAAGTGGCGGTACCTGAAATAAAGGCTTTTGGAGTTACAATTCCATGATGCCATATTTCTACATGGCACATGAGTAGTCTGCCGATTTCTGAGCAGAGACTGATACAAACTAAGCCTAAGTATATAATCATTATAATTAAAGCAACAGAATCTAACCGCAATCATCTGGACTAAAGTCATTCAGCGTGAATGCAGTCATCAGGACCGAAGAAATTAAGCACGAACAAAGTCATTATAATACATTAAAATCAAACCTGCCTGCAGTCATCAGGGTCAAAGATATTATGCCGGAATGCAGTCATCTGGATAAAAAAAAAATGATACCTTAACACTGTCATCAGGATAAAAAATGAACCTGAATGCAGCCATCAGAATGAATGACTTTGCCAGAACGCTCTCATCAGGATTAAAAAAAAAACAGAATGCAGTCATCAGTATTAAGAACACTAAGTCTAAATGAAGTCATGAGGACTGACACTGAGGCTGAATGCAGTCATCAGGATTAATGGCAGTAAGCGTAAATGCATTCATCAGGAATGGTGACATGAAGCCTGGTTGCAGTCATTAAAAATAAGGACACTAAGACTAAATGCAGTCATCAGGATTAAGGGCACTTCACCTGAATGCAGTCATCAGGATCAACGACACTTCACCTGAATGCAGTCATCAGGATCAACGACACTTCACCTGAATGCAGTCATCAGGATTAAGGACACTCACATGAATGCAGTCATCAGGATCAACGACACTTCACCTGAATGCAGTCATCAGGATCAACGACACTTCACCTGAATGCAGTTATTAGAATTCAGGACACTAGTGAATGCAGTCATCAGGATTAACGACACTTCACCTGAATGCAGTCATCAGGATCAACGACACTTCACCTGAATGCAGTCATCAGGATCAACGACACTTCACCTGAATGCAGTCATCAGGATCAACGACACTTCACCTGAATGCAGTCATTAGAATTCAGGACACTAGTGAATGCAGTCATCAGGATTAACGACACTTCACCTGAATGCAGTCATCAGAATCAACGACACTTCAACAGAATGCAGTCATCAGGATCAACGACACTTCACCTGAATGCAGTTATTAGAATTCAGGACACTAGTGAATGCAGTCATCAGGATCAACGACACTTCACCTGAATGCAGTCATCAGGATCAACGACACTTCACCTGAATGCAGTCATCAGGATCAACGACACTTCACCTGAACGCAGTCATTAGAATTCAGGACACCAGTGAATGCAGTCATCAGGATTAAGGACATTAAGTCTGAATACAGTCATCTGAAATAAGGACAGCAATCATGAATGCAGTCATTAGAGTAAAGGACACCACGCCTGAATGCAGGCATCAGGATCAAGGGCAGACACTAGACTTAAAGACACAGCGCCTGAATGCGGGCATCATGATCAAGGGCAGACACTAGACTTAAAGACACAGCGCCTGAATGCGGGCATCATGATCAAGGGCAGACACTAGACTTAAAGACACAGCGCCTGAATGCGGGCATCATGATCAAGGGCAGACACTAGACTTAAAGACACAGCGCCTGAATGCATTGAACAGTATTATTAAGAGCACTAAACCCTCCATGACTTCCACTCCACTGTCTCCATCGGAGGAAGAACCATCAATAATCTGAGGTTCGCAGATGACATCGACCTGATGGGAGGCAGCAACGAAGAACTACAAGACCTGACAAAGAGACTGGAAGAAAGGGCAGGTGCATATGGAATGGAAGTGAGCACAGAAAAAAGCAAAGTCCTGGTCAACAGCACAACCAACACCCATGCTGAAATCTACATGAACGGACAACAGCTTGAAGAAGTGGGCGCTTTCAAATACCTTGGCGCCACTCTCACCAAAGACGGTCGCTCTACAACAGAAATCAAGACCAGACTAGCGATCGCAACAGCAGCAATGGCAAAGCTAAACAAGATCTGGAAGAGCAGGGAGATCAGCTTTCCTACAAAGATGAAGCTGTACAAGTCCCTGGTGCTGTCCATCCTGCTGTATGGCTGCGAAAGCTGGACCATGACAGCACAGACCACCAAGAGAATCCAGACGTTTGAAACTAAATGCTTCAGGCGCTTGCTCGGGATCTCTTGGCAAGACCGGAAGACAAACGACCTTGTGAGGAGCCAAATAGCATCACTTGCAGGCCCCCAAGAACCCCTCTTGGCAACAGTCAAGAAGAGGAAGCTGTCGTGGTTCGGGCATGTCATACGCCACAATTCACTGCCCCAAACAGTCATCCAGGGCACGCTGGAAGGTGGCAGACGAAGGGGACGACAAGCCAAATGCTGGATGGACAACATCAAAGAATGGACCAGGATGGATGGCCCTACGCTGATGCGACAGGCAGAGGACAGGGCCGGATGGCGGTGCCTGGCTTCGAGAGTGTCTCTCATCTCTCCTCTACGCCCATCATGGGCAAGAGAATGATGATGATGATGATGATGAAACCGGGATACAGTACTGAAGATGAAAGACACTAAGCTTAACGACAGTCATTGGGACTGAGAACACTCGCCCTAAATGCAATCATTAGGAATAACATAGCTAAGCCTGAATGCAGGATTAAGGACACTGAACCTGAATACACTTTTCAGAATGGAGGACATGAAGCCTAAACGCAGTCAACAAGATTTAAGGACACTCAGCCAGAATACAGTCATCAAGTGCAAACTATCTTTGAGGATGTTCAGAAGATTTACAATAGAAAAAACAACAACAACACACAAACAGAACAGAAATCATCAACGTCAAAAAATCTTTTTTTTTTTTACAGTCATTAAAGTTAAGACACTCAGCCTGAATACAGTCATCAAACTTAAGAACATTCAGCCTGAAGATAGTCATTAAAACTAAGGACATTCAGCCTGAATTCAGTCATCCGGATTAAGGACACTCTGCCTGAATGTGGTCATCAAGATTAACAA
>CM031613.1:53204233-53269233 GCA_018398815.1 Conus ventricosus | reverse complement strand
TTTTCATCTTTATGGAATATCTCACGCGTATTCAGGATAAACTGGGAGTACGTTTATATGCTTTGCATCTTGTTATGGTTTGGATTGGATTGTTGCCTTTAAATGAAAATGGTTAGTATACATTCGAATGTCAGTATATTGGTATGGTCATGCGGCCGACCGCTCCAACTATAATTATGCAAAACGTGTGTGTGTGTGTGTGTGTGTGTGTGTGTGTGTGTGTGCGTGTGTGCGTGTGTATGTGAGAGCGCGCGTGCGTGTATGTGTGTCGCGCGTGCGTGAATGCGTGTGTATGCGCGCGCACGAACGCGCGCGTGCGTGCGTGCGTGCGTGCGTGCGTGCGTGTGTGTGTGTGTGTGTGTGTGTGTGTGTGTGTTGTGTGTGTAACAGTAACAGCGCGCTCGTGTGCTCTCTTATACAGAACAACACATGATTACAACCGAGTTAGACGATTCACGAAATAGAAAAAGGACGAGAGAGAGAGAGAGAGAGAGAGAGAGAGAGAGAGAGAGAGAGAGAGAGACAGACAGACAGAGAGAGAGAGAGAGACAGACAGAGAGAGAGACAGAGAGAAGCGGGGTGGGGGTGGGGAGAAAAATCTCACACATTGTCTGTCTTTTGATTGACAATGATGGTCGTGGTAGTCGGTGGAGGGAAACTCCGCCTGTTTGTGCACACACACACACACACACACACACACACACACACACACACACACACACACACACACACGCAAGCACACAAACACATACACACTGACTGTTCGTGATATGAGAACTCAGCGTTTGCGACATTCCACAAACATTGTAATTACTCTGTTAAAAAAACAAAACAAATCGAAACGAAAAGAAAACAAATCGAAACAAGCAAACAAACAAACAAAAAGAAAAAGGAAGTTTTTCCTCAGCTGTGTCTTATGTACTTATTTATAGCTTTCCTTCTTTCTTTCTCGTTGTACAGAGCATACAAGGCTCTTTTCTTATCATCATTATTTGTTCCTTATCATCATCATCCTCCTCCTCCTCCTCCTCCTCATCATCATCATCATCCAGTTGTTATTTGTAGTTTTACGAAAGGCAGGAAGGAGTTGTGATCACCTCAACCCTATCTGTATCCCCTAAAAATACCTAACTCCAGCCCATATTTACGTTGTTTTTTTCTTTTCTCTCCACTCCCCCGCCCCCTCCTCCCCCTCCCTTCCCTCTTTATTATTTAATTATCTATGTAATATATATTTTTTTTTCTTGCTAGTTTATCTTCTCGCACCCTCAGAGACACCACTCCTACGCTGCTCATTCAGACGCCGCCGTACATAGCCACACCCGGTTCAGTCCAATGGCAGCTCAGTACCCGCAGTCTGCAGAGAGCCGTCAACATCAAGCCGTCATGAGGCAAACCACGGGAGGAGAACATCGCACTGCTACTGACTGAGTCACTACGGCAGTGTTCCGAGGCGCAGCGTCTTTCAAGATTCAATAACTAGAATAATTTCAAAATCGCCCGCGAACCTAATCGAACAAAGGCCACACGAAGAAACGTTGGTCGGGAAGCTAGAAAACAAGTCAAACCCCTGACTGAAGGACCGTTCAAAGTTTAACAAAGCAAAATCAGTGAGTGGGTCACTTCACTGTGTACAGAATGTGGGTCACTTTACTGTGTACAGAATGTGGGTCACTTCACTGTGTACAGAATGTGGATCACTTCACTGTGTACAGAATGTGGGTCACTTCACTGTGTACAGAATGTGGATCACTTCACTGTGTACAGAATGTGGGTTACTTCACTGTGTACAGAATGTGGGTTACTTCACTGTGTACAGAATGTGAGTCACTTCACTGTGTACAGAATGTGGGTTACTTCACTGTGTACAGAATGTGGGTCACTTCACTGTGTACAGAATGTGGGTCACTTCACTGTGTACAGAATGTGGATCACTTCACTGTGTACAGAATGTGGTCACTTCACTGTGTACAGAATGTGGGTCACTTCACTGTGTACAGAATGTGGATCACTTCACTGTGTACAGAATGTGGGTTACTTCACTGTGTACAGAATGTGGGTTACTTCACTGTGTACAGAATGTGGGCCACTTCACTGTGTACAGAATGTGGGTCACTTCACTGTGTACAGAATGTGGTCACTTCACTGTGTACAGAATGTGGGTCACTTTACTGTGTACAGAATGTGGGTCCCTTCACTGTGTACAGAATGTGGGTCCCTTCACTGTGTACAGAATGTGGATCACTTCACTGTGTAGAGAATGTGGGTTACTTCACTGTGTACAGAATGTGGGCCACTTCACTGTGTACAGAATGTGGGTCCCTTCACTGTGTACAGAATGTGGGTCACTTCACTGTGTACAGAATGTGGGTCACTTCACTGTGTACAGAATGTGGGTCACTTCACTGTGTACAGAATGTGGGTCCCTTCACTGTGTACAGAATGTGGGTCACTTCACTGTGTACAGAATGTGGGTCACTTCACAGTGTGCAGAATGTGGGTCACTTCACTGTGTGCAGTGTGGGTCACTTCACTGTGTACAGAGTGTGGGTCACTTCACTGTGTACAGAGTGTGGGTCACTTCACTGTGTACAGAATGTGGGTTACTTCACTGTGTACAGAATGTGGGTCACTTCACTGTGTACAGAATGTGGGTCACTTCACTGTGTACAGAATGTGATTACTTCACTGTGTACAGAATGGTTACTTCACTGTGTACAGAATGTGGGTTACTTCACTGTGTACAGAATGTTTGGGTGGCTGATAGGCGGACTGTTTCCTCCGGTGCACCACGTTAAACCAATACACTTTCTTTCTATGCGCGTCCTGATTACATACGCTTCACCTGCATACCGTCATGAAATGACGCTTTGCCCTCACCCTGTTATGAGGGTACGTTCCGTCCATACATTACCATGGCAGTACGTTTCGCTTACACCTTATCATGAGCGTACGTTTCACACATATGCACTGTCGTAAGTGAACGTTTCGCCCACACAACGTCATGATGGTACGTTTCACCTACAGAGACTATCAGGAGGCTACGTCTTCACCAATGTACTGTCAGGAGGGCACCTTTCACCATCACACTTGGAAGTTTAACCTACATATTAACATGAGCTACGTTTCGCCTACACGTTGTCAAGAGGGTACGTTTGATTTACACGCTATCATAAGCGTACGTTTTCCCTGCAGACTATCATAACAGTACGTTTCATCTACACACAATCATGAGCGTGCATTTTGCCTGCACCGTCATGAGTACGTTTCATCTACACACTATCATGAGGGTTCGTTTGCACACACAACATCATGACCGTACACACTGTCATGAGGGTATGTTTAATTTACACACTATCATAGGGGTACGTTTGCACACACAACATCATGACCGTACGTTTAACTTACACACTGTCATGAGGGTACGTTTAACTTACACACAATCATGAGGGTACGTTTCCACACACCCTTTCATGAGCGTACGTTTCCAAAACACACTATCATGCAGCCGTTCCGTCCCCACGCCGTGATGGGGGTACCTTTCGTAGCACATAGCCATAAGGTTACATTTCGCCTGCACACTGACATGAGCGTACATTTCGCCCACAAACTGTCATAAGGTGCGTTTCGCCTACGAACTATCAGGAGGATGTTTTGCCTACATGCTATCATGAGTGTACATTTCGCCTACGAACTATCAGGAGGATATGTTTTGCCTACACGCTATCGTGAGTGTGTGTTTCGCCTACATACTATCATGATGGTACGCTTTGCCTACACACTGTCATGAGTGTACGTTTCGCCTACGAACTATCATGAGTGTACGTTTCGCCTACACACTATCATGAGGGTATGTTTCGCTTTCACACTATTATGAGTGTACGTTTCGCCTACGAACTATCATGAGGGTATGTTTGGCCTACGAATTATCATGAGTGTACGTTTCGCCTACGAACTATCATGAGGGTATCTTTCGCCTACACACTATTATGAGTGTGCGTTTTGCCTACATGCTATCATGAGGATATGTTTAGCCTACGAGATGTAAAATGCCTGACTCTGCTCCTTTCCGTGTTTTTCTAACTGCTCGCAAAAAAAAAAAAAAAAAAAAAAAGACATCCAAGGCGAAAGGCTCCTTGACATAGCACAGACAAGTCCTAGGCAAGCTTTGTTGTACAAAGGTAATGTACAACGCGCATACCGAAATGTTAAATGCACGTGTGCACGCTTGTGCACAATAAGATTCTCTCTATCCTCTCTCTCCTCTCTCTCTCTCTCACACACACACACACACACACACACACACACACACACACACACACACACACACACACACACCACACGAGCGGCTACACCTAAAAGCTCAAACAGTTCAAAAGCTGAAGCCTTCAAAGTGCTAGTTTAAATGTCGATTAGTGCAAATAATAGGCCTACATGTTAAAAAGCGGGAACTGTTCATGTTAAAAATCGCCTTTAGTAAGTGTCATGCACAGTTTCATGTGAATCCATGCACGTGGACCCAAAATACTGACTTTTTTTTCTTTAAAATGTATTCCAAACGATCAATAAATCATGTACAGTAGGTCTACTTCTGAAGAAAAGAGAAAAAATGAAGGAATTGTCATCAAGGGATCGGCCTTGCTGCAGCCGGAAAAGTGCAATCAATGATTCCAGGAAGAACCCCCCCCCCCCCCCCCCCTCTCCTCTCTCACACCGAAAGCAGACGGTACTTCGCACTGACTGGTCGAGAGATGACGAACATAAATATGTGTTCATATGGATGCCACATGTTGCAGCAGAACAGTGCTCACTGTACTGCCAACAGACACGCAAAAAGACGGAGGATAAAGTGGAAATGCTGTGCAGGATACGAACAGACCCACGTTCTCATATGAGCAGACCATCCACCTATGAAACCGAACCTACATACCTTCTTTTTTTTTTTGTCACAAAGGCCTGCGCCAGTCACAGACTGACATAAACAAGAGCATACATCGCCTGGATTTCCAAATACATTTTGAGCATTAGTTTACTTCACATCTCAACCAACTGCAAATGATAGCACAGGGTGATCTGCTGACCAACAGTCATCGATTGAGACTAAGAAAGCGAAGCCGTGCACCTTTCCTCCCACCCTCTCAAACAAAACAAACCAGCACACAGACGAACTGTTTCAGGGATTCAATATTCAACGCTAACAAGGGCCCACTTAGGCGAAAAGTTTAAGGGCGACCACCCTTCATCTGATGCCTTTGACAGTCACGAGTCGTGTCCCTTTCCACGTGCGAAACGCCGACTTCTCTCCCAGCCCTCCTGCGTTGATCACGCTTTTTTTTTTCTTTCGCATTCCGTCCGTTTCTTTCCCAAACTCATCATAATCTATTTTTTCTATTGCTTTCTTTTGGGTCCTACGTTAGCTACAATATTACAGTCGGTTGCATACGTGCCCGCCTCTGTGTGTGTTTGTGTACATGCGTGTGCACGTGTGCTGAAGGGGCATTGCATGTGCGCTTGCGTTTGTAGACATCTGTGTGTGTGTGTGTGTGTGGTGTGTGTGTGTGTGTGTGTGCGTGCGTGCGTGCGTGTGTGTGTAAGTAAATGCGTGCGTGCGTGCGTGCATGCATGTGTGTATGAGTGAACTCAGCATTTTAATGTACGTCGGCCTTTGTCCACAATACATGGAGGTACCAAATGGAGATGGGAGTGGTGGGGCTGGGAAGGGAGCCAAGGAGCTGGGGGAGGGTAAGGAATTAGGGAAGTGCGGGGGGGAGGTGAAAAAGATTCCAGATTTCACATTTCATGATCTTGACAATCTCTTTTAAACGTGAATGTATAGTAGAACTTCAAAATCAAAGTACCTTTGCGACCAAAACTACACTACACGGGTGTGAATGATAAAGATGTATGTAACATGAAGTACAAAAGCAAGTATCAGAGTTATGAAGCCGTAAAACTCGGCCAGACGTTACCGTTTAAAATGTAAGCTTACATCTTTTGTCAATTGCATAGAACACGTATCTTGAAACATTATGCCTGTGATTCCTATTTGTTGTTTTCAACAGAAGAATTACAGGCTCTTACAGCGATTCTTTTAGAAATTTAAGTCGAAGGTCTATGTACAGGGAACAAGCAAATATGAAATGGTGCCCATTTTCAACTTGACCCACACAAAATAAACAATTTTCATCTTCGATAGACTCACTGTACCGATGTACATATCACTCAGTGGAAGCACGTTATATCTGAACGGAGAAAATGCTACACGAAAGCAATACATGTCCATCTTACAAACTTTCTTTTCTTCTTCAAAAACAGGTTTGAATGTTCGGTAAGTGCTGTATCTGTCCCGATCTCTAACAGTTCCGTTCCACTCTTGAATAAGGAAATCGACAATTCTCTGTTTAATTTAAACAAACTCAATAAAAAAAAGTTTTACATCATTAACTCCTTGCTGCGACCTGCCAGTTTCAAACAAAATTTCTTTACCTTCAAACCCAACATTTGTTTTTGGCCAGCTCTGTCTAATTCAAGCAACATCATGTAAGCTTTATGTGGCAGTCTTTCAGCATCTATATGTAACAGTTTAAACCAGAATCTTAAGCATGCAACTAAGAATTAACATACAGAGGGTACCTACCCAGTTCTCCATGTTCCATCTTATTAGTTCTCCTTGGAACACCCATGAACCTCTTACATGCCATTACATGTACATATTTTATATGATCCAGTCTACTGAGCCCCCACACTTCTGATGAGTATAACAGTATTGGCTGGATCTTTACATCAAAACTTTTATAAAAGGCATTTTAAATCATTTCCTTATACTTTTGGAAAACCCTGCACATCTGTATAACGGTTTTCTTTCCTTTGTTGCCAAATTCATTGCACCTTTTCTCGTACTAAATGTGTGTGCGAGTATTATGTATGTGTGTGAGTGAGTGTGTGTGTGAGTGTGTGTGTGTGTGTGTGTGTGTGTGTGGTGTGTGTGTGTGTGTGTGTGTGTGTGCTTTTGTGTGTATGTGTGCGTGCACGCGCGCTTATGTGCTGGTGCTGCCTTCTGTGTGTGTGTGTGTGTGTGTGTGTGTGTGTGTGTGTGTGTGCGTGCGTGCGTGCGTGCGTGCGTGCGTGCGTGCGTGCGTGCGTACGTGCGTGCGTGCGAGCGTGTGCGTACGTGTGTGAATCCTGATGGGGCTGTGTGCTTTAGTGCCTATATGCATAGCGCACACATCCCTTAAAGACGGTACTGGCGCAATCCCTTCAACAAGATGGTTACACGTTTTTCATTGAACATGAACTTTATGACCTGACTTAATCAATCCGGACACAATGACAATAATCATGCAACAGAACAACCGTAACCGTAAGCAATATACAGACAAGGAACGGCACAGGTACAGTCAACGAACGTCGACATTGATGTTCACGGGTGTTACCTTTATAGGGTGGAAGATCGTTATTCAGCTTGTTGACCTGAAAAAGACGACCACTGTCTTCAAATCAATCC
Organism: Conus ventricosus; assembly: GCA_018398815.1. NCBI lineage: Eukaryota > Metazoa > Mollusca > Gastropoda > Neogastropoda > Conidae > Conus > Conus ventricosus. The sequence goes on along the minus strand of CM031613.1, from coordinate 53,261,729 downwards.
TTTTTTTTCCCCCCCAAAACAACTCTAAGTCACGTTCGCGCTACCTTCTGCGGACGTGCACGTGCGGAAATATTTACAGATCAGCTCTACTGTTTTATCACACAAACACGTAAAGGGGCACATACACATGCATAAACACACATAAACACCGCCATGTTATGCATTCGTACTAGGTTTGCACTTCTCTGGCATCAGCACACGCGTGCGCGCGCGCACACACACACACACACACATGTTTTACACTAAAAGGTGCACGTTTTCATCCACACACATACGCATACTATTACATATTGGCATCAAGCACGCGTGCTCCTTCACACACACACACACACACACACACACACACACACACACACACACACACACGCACACACACACACACACACACACACTTATATCAAACAGAGTATGATCACCATGATTTCGGTAATAATGTATTTGAACACTAACTTTAAAGACAGCAAACAAACAAACAAATAACGACGGCGACGACAACAACAACAACAACAACAACAACAACAACACAAACACACCATAATCCTGATTACAGTCATTTCTTCGTCGTTCTTTATTTGGCGTATATTACAAAGTAATGTAGGCCGCGGAAAGAAGCTGTCTTTGAAACGGAAATGATCAAGAACGGAAGGCATATCGCATTTTCAATCTAAAGAGGATCTCTGCACACCAGATTTGTCCCTGAATTTTCACGATAACATCATTCAAAACAAACCAAAACAACATCAGCAACAACAACATGGCTGCCGTGATGAGTGGTCAGTCTGTCTCGTCCCCTGTCAGCGGGACACTTACCGTCGGCCGGTCACCACTGACACCTACTTTAGGTTTCATGATGGATACCACCTACACGCTGAATAACACACCGTGTCATCTCCACCTTGCTCCACAAGGTCTTTGAAGTGACGTCAAATTAGTGTTGACGTCTAAACCGTGACGTGCTCTAAGGTGCATTAAGACGTCAAACTCGATGTGAAATCCAACAACCAGCAGCAGATAGGCCCAGATAATGCCAAATGAGAAGGAAAATCGCTTCTCTGAATGTACAACATTTGAAACCCTCCCCCCATACATAAACTTTTAATTCTTATAAACGTATAGATATGCACGAAGAAGTGCAGGTCAGCTCTCTGTCTCTTTAAAACATCGAAATTAGCCTCCTAAACACTGACCAACATTGTTCTAGGCTGTAGGCCTACACACAATAAACCATCTGTCAGTCTAATTAATTTCGTCACTTTTAGCTTCCAGCTCTAAACTGAAATCGCCCACTACTCTCAAGTTCAGGTTACTGTATTGTCCAAGTGCTGCTTTTTTTGTACAGAGATCGGCAAACAATGCCTTGTATGCCAGAGAACTGGTGGATTCTTTGCGAAAAGCAGCAAGATCAAAGCGGATTTCTGGAGTGTAAAAGGTCCCTGGAGGCTTATCTGGAAACTTGTACAAAATTCCCATCCTTTCAGAATATATTCATTGATGGTTCAAAGTCTGAAGATGGAGTGGCCTGTGCAGCCTATTGCCCTGGTGCTCCTTCTCAAATATTATTAGAACATATTCCATCAGATGCTTCTGTTTACTCTGCTGAACTTACAGCTCTGGTTCTAGCACTGAAGATAATCTCTCAATTTATAAACAAGGACTTTCTGGTTTTATTTGATTCGCTGTCAGCTTTGGAGGCCATAGCTGGCCGTAACCTCCATCATCCCGAACTTATACACTTTCTTTCTTCTTCTTTTTAAAAAAAAAAAAAAAAAACAACTTTTTACCTCGTTGAAAGCGGAAGATCTCAACTTTGTTCTGGCTTGGGTTTCCGGTCATGTTGGCATAGGAGGGAATGAAATGGCTGATCGTTTGGCCAAGAATGCCACAACAGGGAAACTGTCTAACATATCTATCCCCTACAGAGAGCTACAACCGAAAGTTAACGATTATGTCAGAGATGTCTGGCAGGAGGACTGGAATACACAGACGGATAACAAAGTCTTCCAGATCCGCCCAAACTTAAAAGAGTTCCTCTCATTTACCTCTGGTGGTCGCAAAGAAGAAAAGGCTTTATGCCGGCTGCACACCGGCCATTCGTATTTTATTCATTTGTACCTTTTAAAAAGCGAAGAAGCTCCGTGGTGCATTCCATGTCATGTACCACTCACAATAAAACATTTTCTTTTAGAGTGTTGGGACTTGCATGATGTGAGACTAAACATTTTACAGCAGATTCCATGAAGACCTTGTTCAGAGATGTTCCGCCTTATGTGATTTTTAAATTATTGAAAGAGATTAACATTTTCATTTGATCTGAGTTTTACAGTGGAAAGATTTTCAACAACATTTCGGGTGTGTTTTTAGAAGATGCATCTTAAAGGGTTGTGTGAATGAATGACTTGTGAGTTGACTTCAACGCGGTGACAGCCTTGATAAGGCCCTTTGCGGTCGGCTAGGTTATAAGCAACATTACCTAACCTTACTAAGCGCTGCTTTTACTTGTTGATAAAAAGAAGGATCGGTAGATGTAAGCTAAGAATTATATTATATATCCCTTAGTCCTCTGAATTCCTTGGGGAACATATGGCCGCAACCACACTCTTCTAGCGGACACGGTTTTGGGAGATCTTCTTCAGCTCGGCCCACGCCATTCCGGCGGCCTTCACTTCTGCGTCGGTACTCCTTCGCCATGTCTGTCATGATCTTCCCACATATTATACATCACATGTATTATATTGTGCCCGTATATATAATATTAGGTAGAATTACATTCCGATCCACAGACATGGACATACTAATATGATTTCGATTTGGATCTGCACATGTGGTTGAAATAAAGAAAAAACTGTTTTGAACTGATATTCCAACACCCCTGGGATTTGACTGGAATGACGCAATGTAACATCTAGCCCCCATTCTGCTGATACACAGGCCTGCTGTTCTGGTTTTTTTGTCAAAGTGGGTATCCTGCAGGCAGTAAGCTGAACATGATTTTTGTCTCAGATAGTGAAAAACATTCCGTCACTTCTAAAAATCTCCAATGCTTTGACAGTTCAGAGACGCTATAATGGAATCACTCATGATTATTTAAGATGCGTAAGTACTAGGAAATGTTCTAATTCATAAGATTTTTCAGACATTCTGATGGTGAAATTTAACATTCTGTATCTCATGGGACATCTTTGTTCACGACGCACCACCAGCAATTCAAGCATATTTGACATATATAAATAATGGATTAGAAATACAGAAATAATAGTTCTAACAAAAATACAAATACTGAATTGCGGTGAGCATCACATTTCCAAGTACTTGATGCTCCGTGCGTGACAGTTTCAGAAGCATACCCCAAAATTCAGCAGGATCCAGTTTAGTCAAAACGAGCTCACAATGCAGAGCTGTGTGAATTGTCGGCAGTCCAACATTGTTATTTGCATATGTCATAACATTGAAAAAGGCTGATGACAGTATCCCTCAAGTATGTTTCACAATGTATAACATGAATACATGCATGAACATTATACTATGACCACCGCCTCCACCTCCACCGTAATGACCATAACTACAACCACAACTAAAAAAGAAAGATAAAAAAAAAGGAAGAAAAAAACAAAACAACAGCCATCCTAAAGATGATTATACTACTGCTGCTCTTGCTGCTGCTGCTGCTGCTGCTTCTACTACTACTACTATTACCACCACAACCATCACCTCCACCAACAACAAGAACATACATAAGCCCTATATGGGAAAAGAATGGGAAAAAAGACAGACAGAAAGAAAACGAAATGGAAAAGAGCGAGGAGTGGATGGATGGGGTGGAGGAGGAGGTGAAGCCAATGTACATGCTCTACAGTGTGGGAACACCACTGCCTTCAGCCTCAAACACTGCCATCTATTTTCACTGCATGGTTCTTGTGCTCCAGCGCACACATCAGTGACTGTTACACACACACCACACACACACACACACACACACACACACACACACACACAAAACGAAGAAAGAACACACACACACACACACACGAAGAAAGAATACACACACACACGAACACACACACACGCACGCACGCACGCACACACACACACGCACACACACACACACACACACACACACACACACACACACACACGAAGAAAGAACACACACACACACACACACACACACACACACACACACACACACACACACACACACACTTAAAGACACATACAGGATATGATTGTTGCTTACGCGCACAAGCGTATACATACTGGCAGATGTCTACACTTGTAAAGCAAAAAATATACACACCCAACCAAATTGCCAGATGCACGCCTTCAGCGATTTGCAAATTGCATTCATGTTGCCGTCTGCATCCTACTAAATACATGTCTGTTCGAAAGGAATACTCGGGTTGCCGTCTGCATCCTACTAAATACATGTCTGTTTCAAAGGAATACTCATTATAACAGCAAAAGTACCTCGTGGCAGCGACGGGAGATGGTGAGGGGAGGGGGGCAGGATGGGGAGGGGGGGCAGGATGGGGAGGGGGGGCAGGATGGGGAGGGGGGGGGGGGCAGGATGGGGAGGGGCAGGATGGGGAGGGGGGGGGGCAGGATGGGGAGGGGGGGCAGGATGGGGAGGGGGGGGGCAGGATGGGGAGGGGGGGAGGAGGGGGGGGGGGGGAGAAACAGGATCAGAATGGGAACAAAGCAAGAATGGGAAGAGAAAAGAGACCGACAAGAACACGAAGAACATGAATATCACTCTCACAACCCAAAGTATCGCACTTTCATTCGTACACCACCACACCCGTCTGACATTCGGTCTCATACTTACTGAACACCGTCATTGTCCATTTCTCCCTCCCGTGAATCCCGTTATTTCCTGGCCAGAATCACTGTTTCACACTTCGTCACCCACTCTGACAACAAACTTCACACGACCCGCGCTTCAAAAGTTTAATTGTAGCTGATTGGCTGAATTCAGTCATGTGATCCCCCCCCCCCCCCCCCCCACCCCCATTCCTCGTGTTGAACGTGTGTGTTGTTAACAAGTCAGTCGTCTGCTTTACTGTCCTCTTGCTTGTTTCTTCATCTACGTCTTTTAACTGTGTTTTCCTTCTTTCACGTCCTTGTCACTTTGGCCTGCCAATCATTTTGTTTCTTCATTTAACAACACCCGACGTCTGTTTCTCGTGTCCACACAAGGGCAATAAACACCGTTTAAGCGCATGCCATGTTGCGAGGGCCGATGGACTGTTGCCTCCCTTGCTTCGGATTTGGCTGTGCAGAAAGAGCCTGCGGTAAATTTGTACTACTGTGTGCACATCGTCCCTGTAGTTGACTGCCATGATATAGCTGTCTACCGGACTGTAAGCAACATAATCAATCAATCAATCAATCAAGCAATCAATCAATTACTCAATCTTAACATCGTGGATTCCAGTTCCCCCATCCCCACCCCAACTCCTCGCCTTCCCAAAAGAATGGACGAAGGAGACGGTTGAAAGGTAAAGAAATTTCTTTCTTCGTACTTCGTCGTGGTCCGGTCGGTGGATTTGTCATGAAAATGCGCGTGCATATACTGTCTCTCTTGCCTCTTTCGTCTTTTCCCAAGGACACCACAATATTGACCAGTACCGGGTTTGATCCAAGAAACAACAGGTCTTATCGGATCTTCTTTTCATGTCCTCAGAATCCCAGTAACTTGAATAATGTAACTCATCTAATTCGGATCATCAACAGTTAATGTCTCCTAAACATTTAATGTGTCTTCCACACCACGAACTCAAGTTTCAGCGTTAGGAAGATACAGGCAAAGTAAAGCACAGTCGTCCGGTTCACTTAGTGTTCAATCACCCAGGCATACAGGTCGCCGAAAAAAAAAAACAATGAAGTGTTGCAGAATTCCCCGAAGCTCGCGTGTAGTGGGGAAAACTTTGAGCAAAGTGGTCATCACAAGATCGTCAGAGGAGAAGCCGCCCCCTCCCCCCCCCCCTCCCTCCTCATGCAAGAGTTCCCATATATTCCTTAAAGGTGGGGTCCATGTGAGTCCCTTTCCGAGGTGGACAATTGTGACACGAGGGGTCGGGCTGCATTCGCTTCATGACTCCTGAATGCACCTCACCTTTCCTTTGTTGTCTGAATGCGCCTGCAGGAAGGTCGAGCACCTCAAGACAAAGTCCCCTTATGACGAATGTATCAACCAGTTAAACGAGCTGTCAGACACCTGTTGTGAGCTTACGTTTGTTTCTTATGGACCGTAAAGTCATGGAAGTTGGAACTCTTCCCACCTGATTTTTCCATTGCCTTCAGAGGTCTGTTCCTCGGTAGTCTTTCTCTTCCTTTCGAACGAGGAGTAAGTTCATCAGCTGACGAGAAGCCTTCCTGCCATGCAACTTTCTCACTGACGTCACTTTGACGTAAATGGCGATTAGACAGGCTGCGCACGTTCACTCTAACTTAGTATGTATAAAACAAGCATCTGCACCTCCACTGGAGGAAAGATTGCTGGAACTGCTCATGGGAGAGCAAGCAAAGAAACAGGGTACGCAAATGGCGTGACCCTAAGTTCCAGAGACCGAGGGGTACACGGCACGAGAAAACGTAACTGAGGACAGAAAAGCTTAATGTGACTTCTTACCTTCGTTTGTCCATCACACCGTCACCCCCCATCATAACTTCCTCTTCCAGGATCGTCAGGAAACCTTACAGGTATCCACCACGTCCTACTGATTGCCTACGGAAGGACCACTGTATCCCCAGGGACGTGCAAAACATGGTGAAGTCCAAACGACTTGCTCCAGAGCTTTAGAGCGGATCGTTGGCTTCGGCCTCTACGTCAGCCAGGTACAGATCATCAGCTCTGTCCCAGCTGGCTTTGATTGGCGGCATGGACTCACCAGAGTGGTCCTACAAGGGGTGTGGGGGTGGAGAGTGAATGCTGCTGCCAGTTCTTCATCAACGTCGATCTTGGGGGGGGGGGGGGGGGGGGGGGGGGGGGGGGGGGGGGGGGGGAGGGGAGGGGTTGTTGTGGCACTGCTGATGACTTCCTGATGGTATCTCCCCATTTGCTGCAGTTCTCTGTGGCCCTTTGAGAGCTGGTAAAGAACCAGCTTGTCCACTTCCAGATGTTGTTCTTCCACCCCTTCTGATTCTCCTCTTTACCTTCGGGAGAGGGGGGTGGGGGTGGGGGGACGGCTCTGTGCTCTGCGTCTTTTTGTTGTTGTCTGCTGCCTAAAACTGATATGCATATCTATTCCCTGTTACCTTTTTTCTTTTGACACGATGGATCATCGTCTGACCCAGTGGCACGCCTGACCCCTTGTGGATTTCTCTAGTTGTAGTGTATGCTTTGTACAAGATGGTCAAAATCTTGACGTTATCACCATCTCGAGGGTTTGGATTCATCTCAGGGGATCTGCAGCTAGTGCGTAAGTTTCACACGCGTCCAATGGTACTGAGAGACCAATGAACAAACGAGCCTGATCTTTTTTTTTAATAATTTTTTTAAAAAGATAAATGTGAAGGGGATGTCTTTATGTCGCTATGATGGTCCTCCGAAGACGATGAAGAACAGCAAGAGCAAAGAGGAAAGGCTAGATAATAAGTACACATCCACCCAACCACACTCACAGCTGATTACATGGATCTCAGATTACCCTCAGTCCCCATTCTCTTGCCATAGGCATTTTCTTACCGAACACGTCGTCATGCCTGAGACATGTATATTAAAAACCAGTTTTATGACTGTAAATCATGTGTCTACTTACCCACAGCGAGACCCCGGAGAGCTCGATTCCCCGATATACAATGTAATGCATGGGTATTATGCACTGCGGGCAACACAATCCATGCACTTTAAAAACTGAAAGCCACAGGGCATCAGTCCCCACTCTTTGACTCAGTGATGACCAGAGACCCCAATGTGGACCATTTTTATACGGAGCCAGAGACTACAGGACGTTGATCCCAGCTGTTTTCACTCCGCGACGATAAGATCCTATTGTAAACAACCGACGATAAGATCCTATTGTAAACAACCGACGATAAGATCCTGTTGTAAACAACCGACGATAAGATCCTGTTGTAAACAACCGACGATAAGATCCTATTGTAAACAACCGACGCTTTAAGAGCTGAAGGTACAGAGCGGTAATTCCAACTGTTTCACTCCATAATGACAAGATCTCATTGTGTGAAATACGTTCTTTAGAACCAAAGGCAATAGTGCGTTGATGCACAGTTTCGCTCCGTGATGTCAAGATTCGATTGTGAAAAGCACATAGTTTGAGTTGAAACCACAGGGTGATAATCCCCATTGATTTACACCTGAATGACGAGAGCTATTTGTGAACCACATGCACCTAGGAGCCGTGGCTGCGTGGCATTGATCCCCTGATGGTAAGATCCCAACGTGAACAATTTGTTCTGTGGATACTAAAGCTAGAGATAATCCCCACTCTTTCACTCTCCGATGACAAGATCGGAGTGTGAACAGCTCGTTGTTAAAAGCAAAAGCAGTTCTCTCTCCACTGAGAAGTTCGTGATTGTCGTCGTTTCTTTTTCTATTTGAAAAGCAACTTGTTAGCATGAGTGTGCTGAATACGGCCTTGTGAGTCGGAAGGTGGGATAGGCCAAGGTATATGGCGAGGACAGCGGTATGAAAGACACACACACAAAAAGCCTTTAGCGTTTTCTTCAGGCACGCCGTAATTTCACGTGAAAACATGACCCTTGACCCTTTTGAAATTGTAAGTGGATGCAGAGGACCAGGGTCAATGAGCTGTGGCGGATATGCGGCTTGGATGGAGACTGGGAGTGACAGTGGGCGGGAAAGAAAGTGGTGTGTGTGTGTGTGTGTGTGTGTGTGTGGAGAAGAGAGAGATGAGAGAGAGAGAGAGAGAGAAGACAGACTGAGAGGGAGAACAACGCATCGATTGGCCAGCGGCCGCTCTTCATTTGGACAAACGTTATGTTCCTGAGCTAGGATCGCCTTCATTCAGATGATTCTGGTTTTTGTTCTTTATTGTACTCCCAGTTCTTATAGAACAGGGAGAACTTTACAATGGGAACGAAGAAATGCTGTCTGTCTGTCCGTGGTCAAAATGTGTTCCACTCACTTCAGCCAAAACTTCAGGGCCGATCTTTCTGAAAATTTGTATGTTCATTATGGGTCACGGATGATGCCCGAAGTTTTATTTTACCAGAATAGCCGTTAATAACGGCTATAACGGCCCAGAACGGTTTTTCTTCTTTATAGAATATCTCAGAAAGTACTTGTATTCAAGATAAACTGGGAGTACGTTTATACGCTTTGCATCTTGCTGCATCATCTTTTAGTCCCCGATGTGAAACAGCATCGCTCAACATGGCCTTTCCAACTGCCCAGCTTTGCGCACAGGAAATGAACTATATTTTGAAAATGAGTTTCTGGTAGTTTAATCGACATCTGCACCCTCGATTCGTAAAGTGACTATTTCCATTTTGAACAGCCTTGATGTTCCAACTCACAGTGCCTGCCTGGAAATAAAGAAGCCGAATTCTGGAAAGAGAGATCCCTAAAATCAATTGCACCTGTTTGAAAAGGTGCCAGGGTCTGAGAGCTTTAACAATCTGATTCGATCGTGAAACACACAGACAATATTTTGCTGGGTATGTGGATGCGTTTTCTCCTTTCAGAGAAGATCTGCTTAATGAATGGTTTGCTAACAAAGCTCACGGACAGTAGTTCAGGCAAGAAACAAATCACGGATAATGGTACGTTCATTCAAGAACAGCCTCAACGTAACAGGACGGTGTGTGTTGTGTGTGTGTGTGTGTGTGTGTGTGTGTGTGTGTGTGTGTGTGTGTGTGTGTGAATGTGTGTGTGTGTGTGCGCGCACGCGCGTGCGTGCGTGCGTGTGTGTGTTTTGGTATTCTGTTTTTGATCTTCTTTCTTTTCGATCAAGCAACTAATTTTGATTTGCTCAGTTACTGGACTTGTGATCCACGTAACTGACACATGCACGCACGCATACACACGCGCGCGCGCACTCTCTCTCTCTCTCTCTCTCTTTCCACACACACACACACACACACCACACACACACACACACACACACACACACACAAGAAAGTGAACGAGAGCGGAACATCAAGCAACAAAGGCCATATTTATTGTCACTATGTTCAGATACACACACACCAACACAGAACAACCTCTTCTCACTCTTCCTGTGGTTGAAAAACAAGCAAACGAACAATAAATGCCGTGATGACATTGGAGTACAAATCATCCCTCAACAACAACTGAAAAATCAAACAAACCGAAAACAAAAACAAACAACATATCAGCAAACATCACAAACAAAACCTAACGATAAAGAGGGAGGCCGACTTCTGATACCAAGACAAGGGGAGGTGAGGGGAGGGGAGGGGAGGAGAGCATGGGGTGGTTTATAATGCTGTTGAACACATTCACACAGTCTCGTGTTTGACAAACACGTTATGGATCAGCCACATAATTATTTCAACACTCCACATGTCAAGATGGACGAAGCAAGTTGCTCTCGTTGTCTTCTTTCTCTCTCTCTCCTCTTTCTCTCTCTCTCTCTCTCTCTCTCTCTCTTCTTTCTTCTTCTTTTTTTCCACTTTTTTCCCCATCTTTTTTTAAACTGCACACAAGATGGTCACCAAAGCTGCAAATCATCAACACTCAACAATGACGCCTTTGTAAAACACGCTTTTCACCTTTCTGACCGATCATTTTCTCACAGATTATATCAGTTTATATGTATCTGGTTTTCCATATCACGGATGAAAGAATGAAGAAAAAAAAATTCCAGAACTAATGCCGACTAACACAATTACATATGATCACATGACCAGGTTAAAACTCCCCAAGCAGCCATCACAGCGCACGAACTCGTTCAAATACACTACACTACATGTTGCTAAGCCGGGTCAGAGGAAAGGAAAAACCTTAAAAAAAGAACAAAAAAAAAAAAAAAAAACCCGTCACAAGTCATATCTAATACTCTCCCTCTATGAGTATGTTTTACATCACACTGACATCATTACTCCCAGGTAATCACTTCCCAGGGGATTCGTCCAATATCCCCCCCCCCCCCCACCCCCTCCCATCTCCTTCTTATCGTATCTAGTCAATTCTGCCGACACGGTACTCATTCATCAGTTCTATGAGTACTTCTTGTGTGGAATTAATCAACAGCCAGTATACGCCTGGTATTTAAAAAAAAAAAAAAAATCCAATGAACGTTATTCTGTTTACTGTTCCTTTCCCGACCAGTCTCTGTTTTTGCCCGCACAGAGCCTTCTCCCACCCCCTCTCCTATCCTTCCTCCCCCCACCACCACCGCCCACGATCAAAAAAAAAAAATAAAAATAAAAATTAAATCACCAGAATTGTGAAAACACACAGAGTACTAAAGGAAGATCTTCGGCAGTAAAAACACATCTTGCTTTTGAACCCGGAAAAGGGAGGGGAAGGAGACAGAGGGTATGTGGGATGGAAGGTGGAAGGTGGGGGTGTAGACCTTACACAGGACCACAGTAACATGGTCGGGAGGGAGGGGCGGGGAGGGGGGGGGGCGGAAACAGGGAGGGGGAGTGCGGAGACGGGAGGGCGGATGGAGGGAGGGGCAGATATCACAAGAACTTGCGCACTTAAGCCAGCCCGGTAGCGAGCGCGAGCATGTTGTTTCTCTCCAGTCGGTCACCCCCCGCAGTTTAGAGAAAAAAGAAAAAACAATTGTGAAAAACTGTCGAATTCGGGCTTCTCTCCGGAGTACAATGTTCGTGTGACACCGGTCACGTGATGACCATCACTCGATACAGCCAGTGCAGTGGGCATCACAGCGATAAGGACCAAGCGAAACAAATTCACACCGATGCCGAACACGTAAGCCCACGTGCACACGCACACACACACACACACACACACACACACACACTCTCATGGCAGGACACTCGCGCCCACACAACGGTGCACACACACACACACACACCACACGCACACACCTTCCCGGGTAAGATCTGTCTAAACCGAAATCACATACTGCCACATATGAAAAACGGATACGAAAATCACAATCGTCTCAGTCAACGGTAGCACAGACCGCCCGCCCTAACAAACTGAATCGATTTCCAAACTCTACGCAAATCGATTACGCAACATCAAAGAAACAGCATGAACAGATCCGAGAGTCCCTCACTCTCACAACGAGCATGCTGACATCAACATATCGATCAACATGGAGCTAGACGGTAAAACTCGAAGCGTGAGGGAGTGGAGGAAGAGGGAGCGGGGAGAAGCGGGTCCACAGTGGGTACTTCCAACAAAGGAGAAAGACAACGCCAGCACGTGCACAAGAAATGAAAACGATGACGTAGACGAAAAGCTCCATCTACTAAACTAAACACGACCCTTCCTCCTAACCCTTCTAGAACGCCTTCTCAGCTCCAGCTAGCTAGCCGCAGGCGCGCTTCTCTGCCCTTTCTGTGGATGTAGACGCAACGAGAATGGTCACTGTTCGTGATAATACTATTTCAATAACTAGATATACGCCTCGCACGCAGAGCACAGTCTCTTGATCAACACTTGCTGTACGACGACATCTTAAAAGGAGATGGGCCATTTTTTATTTTTTTTTTTTTTCTCTCTGCCAGTTGTGTGTTGTGACATTTCGCGCTGCGAGTGTAGACGAGATCACTAAACGCACAAACCAATCGCCATCAACATAATCACGTGAAGCAGCGTCATTTCCGCTTCATCATGTGTGAGAGGGAAGGAGGAGACATGGGCCACATTCAGATAAACGTTCGCCTCCTCCCCAACAACCCCACCCCCCCAAAAAAGGAAAACAAAAACGAAAAGAAAAAAAGAAGAAGAAAATCTTCAAGGAAGAAAAAAAGAAAAGAAAAAAAAAGAAGAAGAAAAAAAAAGTGTTACGAGTTCACAAATTCTGTGACAAGTCCGTGTGGAGAATTTCGTGACACATGACATCACTCACAGTCTCACCACCACAAAGTTATCAAAATATATACACCATCGTATACAAAATACAGGAACACGTGACTAGGACTGACGAAGATGAAAAACATTCCTACACTTTTTTTTTTCTTTTCTTTTCTTTTTGTCCACAGTTGTGTCGTCGTCATCTCATCTGACGCGATTTCTTCAACAAGGTTCTGAACGCTTTCTACATGTCAGGCTGGGTACAGCGCCAAACGACAGTGACCCAGACAAACGTCCTTTGGTATGACAAGGAAGTGCTCGACAACATGGATCACCCAGCAGGCATTTTTTAGTTCAACTACAATCACTCAAATGCCATAAAACATCCGGAGAAAAAAAAAAAAGAAGGAAAAGTTGAAAAAAAAAATCAATGTCATTATAATTCAACAGAATCAAACGTTTCTTCTGTTTTATTGTGTGGATATGAAGGGCGTGGAAGGGTTGGGGAGGGAGGGGGATGGGGAAGGAAGCGGGTGGGATGAACATCAGTATTGAATCCTTCTCAACAACTTCATTACCATACTCATATACGTAATCCACACACACTTTACCAGTTTCATGGCTCCCGTGCGCACAAGACAAAAGAAAAAGGAGAGCGTTCATTCTAGTTCCGTATTAATTCCTTGAGCTACGGACACGACATCAAAGAGCCATTGTCTTCTTCACGACTTCATGCGACTCTTCACATCCCAGCGGATCCACGCTGGTTTGTAGTTTGCGACACACAAGAGAGACAAGACAAAAAAAAATCTTTCATCGCAGACACGGGATAAAAAACAACACAAAAAACAGCAAAAGGGGACGAATGAAAGGAGGGGAAGGGGGGTCGTGGGAGAATGAGCGGGGGGGGGGGGGGGGGGGGGGGGGGGGGGGGGCTCTTGACGACTTGAACGTACTACGGTCTGCTATTGACCAGATCCATACTCTGACAGAACATCACATTCAACGAGTCCATTATCACTACCGACGCGAAGACGACGACCTACCTAACGTGAACAGGACGACTCTTTGCCGTCGGACTACAAAGAAAAGAACCCCGTCCAACGACGGGGAGTAATATCAATATGAAGTGCCGCGAGACCCCGTCTCGTCGCTGGCAGTTGATGACGTCAGACAGGGTCCTTAACGATAACGAGCAGGAAGGGAGACCAGCAGCCTGCTTCCTGCCACACACACCTCCATCACGTCCCAAGGCGTTTTTGTATGAGGCCCTAAATCGCCATGGCAACTGGCGGAAGGATGAGAAAAAAAAAAAAGAAGAAAAATTAGGTGGTGTCATACCCGTGCACGATTTGGAAAACAAGAACAAAAAGATTAAAAACAGAAAGAAAGAAAGAAAAAAAAAATCACGATATACAGCGGTTTATAAGGGGCGCGCGTGTGTGTATGTGTGTGTGTGTGTGTGTGTGAGTGAGAGAGAGAGAGAGAGAGAGAGGAGAGAGAGAGAGAGAGAGAGAGAGAGGATTATTGTCCGTTTCAAACAATCACACATTTCACGGCTTTTTGTTGTGTTAAAACAGCATGCCATACGGGGGAAAAAACGCAGTTAATTTTTATGATTTGAATACAGACAAACGACATCAACAATAAAACGATGGCGAGATAACAATAATAATAATAATTAAAAAAAAAAAAAAGCAATGACACGGTAGCATGTTGAACTTTTACTTCGCTTCATCAAGGAAAAGCGTTTATAATACATTCGAAGGGTTGGGGGGGGGGGGGGGGGGGGGGGGTATTTTCTTTCCGGATTGTGTTGAAACCTAAACATGTAAGTCTGTACACTCCATCATAAGAAGGGGGGGGGGGGGGGGGGGGGGGAGGGGGGGGGGGGGGGGGGGGGGGGGGGGGGGGGGGGGGGGGGGGGGGGGGGGGGAGGGGGGGGGGGGGGGGGGGTAAGAAGCAATAACGTGCGCTCGTAGCCAAACACATACACTCAAATGCGTGCGTTCTACACACATAATAGCAGCCAAGTTCATTCATACTGATTTCACAAACATTCGCAGATCTAAACATGTTTCTCCGAAAAGGACGAATGAGATTAAAAGGAAAACAAATTGTACATCTATGTTGTCGCGCGCGCGCGCGCACACACACACACGTACAATCCCCGTATCAATGGCACAAAAAAAGCGCTGACGCAACACACACACAACGCACAAAACACACAGCACGCGCACAAGAAACCCCGTAACTGTTTACTACATGACCCAACGCTATTGATTGTTATGACTGAAAAAAGTATATCACAAAGTATTGAGTCCAGGTAACATTCGCATTTCCATGCAACCCCCCCCGCAAAAAAAAAAAAAAAAAAAAAAAAAAAAAATAAAAAAAAATGTAAAGTTAAAAATACACTCCGTTCCATCTGGAAAAAAAAATCTGTGTAAGCGTGCGCACAGCAAAATCATTTGATCTATCTATGGTACGTATGTGGGTAGGAGTTGAGATAGGGAGTTCCCTTACTACCTGGCCTCTAATACGTCCCTAACTTTCGAGTCTTCAGGAGTGGTGTATTCGTTTCTCATTAACCTTATTTCAAAACGGAATGTCCTAATGTGCTCATTTCTTTTTCTTCTAAACGAGTTCGTAATGTGTTCTACTCAATGCTCTGAAATCCTGGTCGTTTAGGTTTAAGCAGTTTTTGGTCTGCCGATTGAGATTTAAATCCTGATCTGTGAATTGACAGGGAGCACTGATTTCAACGTCATTATTAACCGCGTCACTTGTACTTTGTTCCATATTTTTGTGTGTTGTGTGCTAACTTTGAAATACAGACAAGCTCCATACAGCACTAGAAGGAAAAGAATAATTATCTCGTCAACAGTTTATGCCGAGTGCGCGCATTCACGCATACACGTGTGAAGGGTTAGTCGAACAACAACAACAAAAATGAAACTGAGCTATGAGGTATACTGCCACTTTAGCGACACTGAATGCATTCCCCCTCTTGTACTGCGAGGAAAAATTCAACAATGATTGAGTACATCGAACTGTCATGTCCTCGACAGACGACGACGATGACGAGAAAGATAAACGCAATCCAAAGTACTGGAAATAGTTTGATGGCAGTGCAAAGCTGCATCAAGTCGACATCACAGGAACATCCCCAACCCCATTACCTCACAGGTTGTCTCACCACTCCATCTTCCAACAATCTTCAAAACGTCGTACACAGTCAGACCCCCCTCCATTCCCTCCCCCCCCCCCCCCCCCCCCCCCCACCCCCCCCCCCCCACCTGCACCCCCTCCCCACCCCCCACCCCCCCCCCCACCCCCCCCCCCCCCCCCCCCCCCCCCCCCCACCCCACCCACCAACCATTACCCCCCCCCATCCCCACCCCCCAATCAATTTTCATGGCGAACAATAACGTCAACTGGTTCCAGATTCATTGGTCGAACAACGTCAGGATACGAATATATAACATGTAATTTTCGCGAAACGATATTTCATGGCGAAATTAACGGCACTGTATTAAAATCAATGATTAAAATTTTTTTAACGCTTGCTTGGCAAATAGTCTGGGCTCACAGATGTTTTATAATTGAAATGTTTAACGCCACAATTTGTCACGAACATTACTTCTCCCATCACCCACACCGCTTCCTTAACACAAACATCCGGCTGTTTAAAGCTTCACCTTAATGCTGATCAATTTGAAATTCACACACACACACACACCACACACACACACACGCACACACACACACACGGAGGAGAGAGAGAGAGAGGAGAGAGAGAGAGAGATGAGAGAGAGAGAGAGAGAGAGAGTGAGAGAGAGAGAGAGAGAGAGAGAGAGAGAGAGAGAGAGAGAGAGAGAGAGAGAGACAGACAGAGAGACAGAGGTTGACAAGGTTGATATCAGGGAAGAAATGGGATCAGAATAATTGTTGAACATTTTCTTGAAACGTCTGCCGGCAAAGAATCATGCGGAAATGCAGTTGTACACGACAAGAACAGTAGCACAGCCAGTCTTTTTTTTCATCACGTCGTCACGAGGTCAACCAACAGCACGTGCGTTGACAACAGCAAGGTGTTATTTTTCTTTGAGGCCAAACGACGGAAACGCCACATATACATACGGGTCACTGCCAAGTATGTTTTTCACAAAAATCTCGGCATACTTTCAAAAATGAATTTCCTGAAGGAACCACTCATGATTAATGGTTCTAAAATCCTCACCACAGGCGAGCTTCTTATTCATCACGAAAACAGACGCATCAATAATTCATAGACTTATGCCATGTTTTTTTTGGTGAAGCTGTATAATTTTACATTAAATCGGAAACCACGGATGAAAATGTATACCAGACGTGTTTCGGTAATGTTTCTCTTTGTTCTCGTTGTTGCTGACACTGCTGTTGAAAACGTCTTTGTTTCGTAACAATGGCCTAGCTTAAGGGATACAGAATTTCCAAAGCCCCATCCCCACCCCACCCCTTCCATTTCATTTGATTTGGACAAGTTTATTGACTTTCCATAGACATCTGGAATGAGAGCTGCTTTTAAAAACAATGCCGTAAAAATCTTCAACAATGAAAACATGCGAGAACTCTTTTTTGTTGTTGTTGTTGTTGTTGTTGTTCAACATCCTGAAGATGTATATCTCTTACAACGGCAGGCGTGAGGAAAATTATATTCTCTTGTCTCCCCCTTCAAGCTCATGTGCATTTCAAACAAAGGGGCGTCTTCTTTTACCTCTTTCGGCCCACAGAACACCTGTTCTTTTTTCCCTCGGGTGAAGATTACAGACATCTGCTTTCTTTTCTGAGACATCCAACAATATGTCTTCATCCCACTGGTCACTCCACAGCTCCACAGAGAGAGAGAGAGAGAGAGAGAGAGAGAGAGAGAGAGAGAGAGAGGGGCGAGTGCCAGTGTCTCAGTCCTAAAACAGAGTCGGTGTATCATGAAGTTGTCAACATTCGGACAAGATGCGTGGGGTCATGATGATAGCTGCGCAGCTCACACACAAAACTCTGCTTTGCTAATTCGTAATGCGCGCGCGCGCGTGCGCGCGTGCGTACGTGTGTGTGTGTGTGTGTGTGTGTGTGTGTGTGTGTGTGTGTGTGTGTGTGTGAGTGTGTTTGTATGTGTACGTGCGCGCGCGTGCCTTCGTGCATGTGTGCTCTTTCACGCCACTCTCAAGTTTTAAAAAAAGTGACATTTTACAATATTTCATGTGACTGGGGAACATGTACGTCGTCTGTAAAAAGTTCTAACTATAAAAATTCAAGTAAACACACACAGAGACATACATTTTGTGTGTGTGTGTGTGTGTTTGTACATTTGACCAACGGCACATTACTTCTTGGATAAATGTAAAAACAATGTCTTTGAACATCGCTTTCCAGCAAGACATACGATCAATCGGCTTAAAAGTCACTACCCCCCCCCCCCCCCCCCCCCCCCCCCCCCCCCCCCCCCCACCCCCCAAGCATACAGCGGTCAATACTGTCCACACAAAACGGGTGCAGTGCTGATTTCGTCACATCCCTCGTGGCGTCACTCATTCCATTCTCGTTATGACGTCAGCTTGTCATGTCCTTTACTGTTGACACGCGCGAGGGCAACGACAACGAAGAAAAAACCAAATCATACCTTCTAACAACGCGGTACCAACTGACTGAGAGCGATCACCATTCAAAGACGTAACTGACCTATCAATATTTTGTTGTTGTTGTCCGCCATCGAACTGTATGACGCGCACTCCCCTGACGTCACACGGGCGATCGTCATGGAGATTTTTGCCACTTCCCATTTCTCCCGTATCCACTTCCGCACGAACAGTCTGGTATTTGTTCCTTCTTCTGTTGAGAACAGTGGAATGCCATTGCTTTCTTTGTTTCGCTTCCACAGACCTGACGTAGATAGATACAAGCAGAAAAGAAGGTAAAAGGTAAAAAGAAAGAGCCAATTTCTCAAAAGTGTCAACGTTACGTAACTAACATCAAATAGAAAAGAAAAAAAAAAAGGGGGGGGGGGGGGGGGGGGGGGCACTGTATATACGAGTCTCCCTTTCAGTGGGACAACGACCATCGGTGTCTTGCCGATGAGGAGTATAGGCATGATCTCATGCGGACATCTTCACAATTGAACCCGAGGGAACACGCGCGCGCGCGTGTGCGCACTCACACATACACAACTGACGAGAAAAAAAGACAAGACAGTGTCCATGCTGATCTGACAAATGCAAAGAAAAAAACCCCAACAACCCCACCCCCCAAAAAAAAAACAACAACACAAAAAAAAAAAAAAAAAAACACCCCAAAAAATACAAACAAAAAAGAAAAAAAAAAAGAAGAGAAAAACAAATACAAAAACCTGCGTACAGCCACTGAGTGAAGACAAGGGCCACTGACGCTCTCTCCCTCTCTATGACTGGGAGGAAGAGAACTGACTCAACTGAATGTCGTTATCGTTGCCGTCCTTCCCGGCGGAGCCGAAGCCCCCGAACACCCCCAGGCCGAAGTCCTTGACCCCGGAGGACCCCGAGCCAGACCCCGGGGTGGTGCCTCTCCGGCCTGAGCCGCCCGTCCGTGGGTGGAGACGGGGGTCGGGGGGGTGGTGGTGGTGGTGGTGGGCCGAGGGCGAGAGGCTGTTGTCGTAGTCGAGGTTGTCCAGGTTGGTGGTGAAGGAGTTGCTGGAGCTCTCGTCCGAGAACATCTGGTCGAACTCCCACTGGCAGCTGCTTTGGCTCTTGGTCCCGGTCCCGGCCCCGTCCCTGCCAGCCGTCTTAGGGGCTGTGCTGCTGCTGCTGCTACCACCACCACCACCAACACCACCACTACTGCTGCTGCTACCAGTCGTGCATGTCCGTGCCCCCACTGTGGGTCCTGTCAGGTCTTTGGTGCCCTCTCCCCTGTGCCTGTTGGTGGACGACATCAGAGAAGAGGAAGACGAGGAGGTGGAGGTGGAGGAGCTCCTGGGGAAGTGGGTGGCCTGGTGCGGAGGCACTTTCCCTGCCGTGGTGGACGGGTTGGTGGTCATGAAGCCCGCGAAGGGCGCCGCCGTGTCTGGAGCGCCAGAGGAGTGCTGGGCGCGGCCCGTCCTGGGCGTGGACGACTGGCTGGCGCTGAACCAGTGGCTGCTGCTCCTGCCGGTGTTGTCCCTGCCATGGGAACTGTCCCGGCCGTAGGAGCTGTCCCTGGCGTGGGAGCTGTCCCTGCCGTAACTGTCCCTGCTGTGGGAACTGTTGTCCCTGGGGTAACCGTCCCTGGCGTGCAAACTCTCCCTGCCGTAGGGACCATCTTTAATGTGGGCGCTGCCCTTCCCGTAAGGGTTGTCTCTGGCCTGGGTACTATCCCTGGAGCTGGAGGTGTCCCTGCCGTGGTAACTGTCCCTGTCGTGAGAGGCCGTCTTTGAGAAGCTGTCCTTGCCGTAGGCCATGCTTTTACTCTGGAAGCTGTCCTTGGCGCGGAAGTTGTCCTTGCCGAGGTAGCTTTCCCTGCCACGGTAACTGTCCCTTCCGTGGTAGCTGTCCTTGCCGTGATAGTTGTCCTTGCCGTGGTAGCTGTCCTTGGCGCCATGATAACTGTCCTTGGCACCATGGTAGCTGTCCTTGGCACTATGATAGCTGTCCTTGGCACCATGGTAGCTGTCCTTGGCGTGGTAGAGATCCTTCCCGTACCCGCTGTCTTTGCCATGCAGGCTTCGATCACTGCCGTGACCGTGCACCGACGACTGAGAGGAGGAGGAGGAGGAGGAGGAGGAGGAGGAGGAGGAGGAGACCGGCGCAAAGGAGGCTGCGCTCACAGAGGGCATCGAGGGATGTGACGACGAAGAGGAGTACGACGATGGCCCTCCAACACCACCACCACCACCAGAATCACCGCCACCTCCAAACGCATGGGACTTGGACAGGCTGTGCTGTTTGGATCCGGGCCAGGAGGCGGATTTGCTGAACTCTTTGCCGCTGCCGTCCTTACTCCCACAGCCCAGAGGCGCTCCCGTGGAGGAGGCCGGCATGTCTGTGGAATAGGAGGAGCGGAGAGGACGACCACTTGGGCATGCCGCCGTCCTTGCTGGGGCAGGGGGAGGTGCCTGAAGAAGTCATGGTGGAGGTGGACGTGGAACTCTTCATTCCCACGTTGCTCGGCCAGCGAGCCTTCTGGGAACCGTTGCCGTACTTGTCCCCTCCTTTCCACGCGTAGTCCGGGTTGGTTTTGGGGCCCGAGCCGCCGTAGCTCGTCTGCTGCCCTCCCACCCCTTCCATCCCCGCCAGCTTGGGACGAGCCGAGTTCCCGTGGTTACTACCATGGGAGGAGGACGTGGAACCTGCTGACTGGCTGGAGGAGGACCTGACGACCCCGGCGGCACTCAGAGCTTGGCCCGAGTTCTTGATGACCACGGAGGGGTTCAGCCCTGGAGGGATGGCCTTGGAGTAGGGCAGCGAGGACGGGGTGAAGGTGGTGCCTCGTTTGACGGGCCTGCCCGAGCCTGCCCCACCACCGCACGATTCACTGACCCTGAAGGACAGAGATTCGTCATGCGTCCCTGAAGAACCCTGCAACCCTCTGCTGAAGCCCGAGGTTCTCCCCGCGGTAGTGGAATGAGGCTGACTGGTTCTGGGCGAGTCCAGAGTGTTCACAGAAGAATTCTGGACACCTCGACTGTAGAACGTTCCGCTGAGGAGCGTGCAGACTCGCTGTGTGGACCTGTGATGAAACCGCCCTTTCCCCTCTGACCCCCATGGGGGCCACCGACACCGGCCGGTGCTCTGTGACCTTGAACAGCGCCATGACCTTGAAGAGAGCCGTGGCTTTGCGTTCCTAGACCCTGCGGATGTCCATGAATCTGAGAGGTCCCATGACCCCCGAGTCCTTGAGGCGGGCCATGACTTTGAGGACCGCCGTGACTCTGGGGCGCTCCCTGATGTTGAGGAGCGTTATGTGTCTGAGCGGTGTGTGCCGAGGAAGCGGAGAAGGCAGTCCTGGGGTTGTCGCTGTCCGTCACCTGTTCCGTTTTGATGGTCTTGGGCTGCAGCATGGCCGACTGGAACGTGGCAGGAAAGGTGGAGCTGGTGAAGGTCGCCAAGGCAGTGAACGCGTTGCTGCTGCTGCTGCTGCTGCTGGTCGCCAAATACGACGACGGGAAACCGCACAGCGATGACAACGAAGAGGATGAACACAGTGGTCTTTCTGGCATATACGTCTGACCGAGCTGCCCGAGACTTCTGCTGTGTGAGTGTGAGAAGAACTTCTTGTCCGGTGAGGGTGCCAGCTTGCTGTCCATGGCAGCTCGGCTTGGGAACAGTCTGTCCATACCCGCGAAGGCTGGGGCGGGCTGGCTGGGTGGCTGAGAGCTGCCCATCTTCTGGGACCAGCTTCTGGAGAACTGCGAAGAGACGGAGGAGTGCGAGAAGCCCTGGGACGTGGGGTGGGGCAGATGCTTGCTCAGCACGCTGGGAGCAATCAAGGTCTTCTCGCTCTTCACCCACGGCTTGATATCGCGCAGCGGCAGAACCAGATGAGGCACCTTCTCTCCCAGCACGCGGCACGCTCCCCCTCCCTTACTCAGCTTCATCTTGCAGTTCTCCTTGACGTCACCTCCCTTCCGGTCACTCTTGACGTCATCGTTCTCACCGCACAGCGTCATTTCCGCCAGATGACGTATCAAAGCGGCCTCACCGTCCGGCTGGAGATCCAGGATGGCAGAGGCGGAGGTCAAGGCCGCTTTGGAGGAGCGGCGACAGAACTGCTCCAGACTGCCGTCGGCCTTGCAGAGTGAGGTCAGGGAGATGACCGTGACCTTGTCGACCTCCATCAGGAAGGAGTGGGACGGGCGGTGGAAAGCGCTGCCTTCCAGCATGCGGTGAACCACCTCGCTGCTGATCTGCATGACGTCGGCACGCAGGCAAGGCGTCAACGACTGCAGGTGCTTGTGGGAGATGCGCAGGTGCTTGACAAGGTCGTCCTGGAGAACCACTGTCTGGGGGTTGCTGCAAGATACATTATCTGTTTGATTATGTGTTTGAAAACAGAGAATGAGGTCGTTTTGTTGACTGTTTTGAAATGGAATATGTAGCGCACACACATCACATGTACGCTAGCGTTCATGCATACACATAAACGTGTTTGCGGGCTCACATGCATGACTTGGCCGTAAACTGTAAATACCACTGTAGTCAATGGAATGATTTGTCAAGAAAGCAGAGAGCCTGTAGTCATAGCATTTAGACATAAACTCCCACAAATCATTGCTGGCAGTCCTCCCTTTATCTATCTGTCTCTCTCTCTCTCTCTCTCTCTCTCTCTCTCACACACACACACACACACACACACACGCACACGCACACACACACAAGCAATGCGTACCAATATATAAATCTGAGCAGTTTTCAATACTTGGTTAAGACTGCGAAATGTATATGTTTCATGTGCAAGCTGCACAATTTATAAACTTCACAGGCAAACTGCGGAATACACATGTTTCAAGGGTAAATTGTGGAAATTATACATCACACGGGCAAACTATAGAATGTAAACATTCACAGGCAAACTGCAGAACGGGCAAACTATAGAATGTAAACATTCACAGGCAAACTGCAGAACATGCATGTATCGAAGACAAACTGCAGAATTTACAGCGATGATGGCAAGTGATTTGTCACCTGTCCAAATTGTCCGGAGGCAGTTGATAGGTGGGGAGGGGCGCCGTGACGTCGTCCTCGAACAGATCCTCCACCCCCTCCTCCTCGTCCTCGTCCGTTGGGACGTCAGTGAAGATGTCAAAGCCGTTGTCTGGGTTCCCTGTGCCGCCTGCAAATCGATCGACCGAATCAACGGCGTCCATCAAATCAACACGTTCACCGTCAGCCCCAGTAATCAAACCAGTCATTCAGTCAGTGTGGCCATTCAATTATTTAAAGTGTCTGTAAAGTATCCAACTGAGTCAAACAAGCCCATTCATGATATGAATCCATCCGAAAACGGAATCAACAAATTCATCCTTTCACCAACCCATCTACCAAAAGAAACCATTCGTAAACCCATCCACAGAATGAACCCACCCGCCAACACATCCATCAAATGAATTCACCCATTAACCCGTCCATGAAATGAATCCATTTGTCAATCTATCCACCCATAAAACATCCTTCAATCCATTCATTGGATGAACTGATCCGTCAATCCATCCATCAAAAATCAAAATCTGTCAACCCATTCATCAAATGAATTAACCCTTCAATCCATCCATCCAATATGTACATCCGTTGACCCATCTATCAAAAGAACCCATTCGTCAATCGACCCACGACATAAATCCATCCGTCAAACCATCCAAGAAATAAACCCATCCTACATCCTATCCATCAAATGACCCATCCTTCTACCGTTTCCATCAAATGAGATCCTATTTCAACCCATGCAAAAATAAACCATTTCTCAACTTATGTATTAATATATCCGTCCAAACAACCCGTCCTTTCTCTGATCAGATCAGTCCCGACACACCTGACACAAAGGCGTTTTTGTTTTGCTTTGTTCTTTGGAAGAGGGAGGGTGAAGAAGCGTGAGGTGGGTTGTGGGGGGGTGGGGGGGGGGGGGGGGGGGCGAGATGGAAGAGGTAGAAAGGACTGGGGAAGGTGGAAGTACGTCACAACACACACACACACACACACACACACACACACACATACACACACGTCAAAAATCTGTTTGAATATGCTCCTTCAAATACGCGTGCGTGGGCGTGCGTGCGTCCGCCGGCAAGCGCGTGTGCCCGTTGGGTCGTGTGTGATTCTTCATCTATTATTTACTTTTCCCGACGCAACCGTTCTCAGAGGAAGCAAAATGTCAAGCGATACCAAATGCGATCATTCACAGTCCGTTAGGCACGCCGCACACCGAGCGTCGACGCGTTCGACTCCTACCGGAGCGTCAAAATGAGAACTCGTTTTAAAAAAAAAAGGAGAGAGAGAGAGAGAGAGAGAGAGAGAGAGAGGGCGGTTTCCCCACTGTCACGGCAAAACAAGGTTGCACATGACAGGCATTCGCATGGAATCCGTTGGACTGGTTGCGACGGAAAGAGTGGGCGCTGTGTGGGTGTGCATGCGCGCGCGCTTGTGTGTGTGTGTGTGTGTGTGTGTGTGTGTGTGTGTGTGTGTGTGTGTGTGTGTTTGTGCGTGTCTGTTCTCTTTACAAAGAAGGCATTAGCGCGAGCCCGTGACACTGGACCCCATAGGAAACAAGATCAAACCTCTGTCCAAAAGCGATATAAAAAAAGTAGGAAATAAAGCAAGGCCACAACGCAATGACCCCGTTTCCACACACACCACACACACACACACACAAAAGCAAACAAAAGGGCAGAAAACTACGTCCAGATGGAAAAAAAAAAAGCACGAATTAAAAAATAAAAAAGTAGTGAAAAAAGAAAGCCCCAACGAAACACCGATCGGTACATGATAAAAACAATTGTTTGAAAAAAAAAAAAAGCCCTTCCCCACTGTTGATATTATGAAACTGAAAAACGCAAAGGACAGCCTGTGCAAACAGCAAAAAGAAAGTGAAAAGAGGTCGACTGTTAACGTAGGTTGGTGGGTAAGCACGGGGTGGGGAGGGTGCATGGCAGAGAGGTGGGGTACAAGTACGGTGATGACGAGAAGAGGGTGGGTGGGTGGGGGGTGGGGTGGGGTGGACGTATTACCTACTGGCGGGGGACAGGAGAATGAACTGTATAATGGCCCCTCAAGGAAATCTTCAATGAGGCAGGGAACAGTAACCAGTATATATCACACAAGTAGGATAACCTCGTGTGTGTGTGTGTGTGTGTGTGGTGTGTGTGTGTGTGTGTGTGTGTATACATATGTATAAATAAAACAAAACACACGTGTACACATACCACAAACCTAGATACAGAAAGTATATATATATATATATATATATATATATATATATAATATATATATATATATATACACACAGAGAGAGAGAGAGAGAGAGAGAGAGAGAAGAGGAGAGAGAGAGAGGAGGAGAGAGAGGGGGGGGGGGGGGGGAACAAAAGTGCACACGAAGTGTGGTGTACATAAATGAAAGACAGACGTCGTGCGTCCCAGCCAAAAAGACCGGACACACCGCGGACAGAAAAGGTCAAGGACCGAAAGGTGGGCGGTGGCGGGACGTCAGACAACGAAATAATGCAAAGCCTGACCTCGGGGGAAGAGAGAAAAGGGCAAGAACGTTGGGATACTATTTTCGGACAGAGAGGAAAAATGAGAGGGAAAGGACAGAGGGGTGGTAGGGAGAGGGTGAGAGTGGGGGGCGGGTTCCCACATACATACACGTATGCAGCATACGGGCTCGCGCGAGTTGGGCGGAAAGCAACCGAGAAGATAGATGTTGAAAGAAACTGCACACATGAAAAATGCAAATTGATGGAGGATAGCCTAGGATTGAAATGAGAAAAGAGGGCGTAGAGGAGGAGGAGGAGGAGGAGGAGGAAAAAGAGGAGTGGGGGGAATGGAGGAGGGGGAGGATGAGGATGAGCGGCAGCGGCAGCAGGAGAAGGAGAAGGAGCAGGAGGAGGAGGAGCAGAGAGAGAGAGAGAGAGAGAGAGAGGAGAGAGAGGAGAGAGAGAGAGAGGAGGAGGGGAGGCGAGGGCACGGAGAGAGAGAGAGAGGAGAGAGAGAGAGAGAGAGAGAGAGAGAGAGAGGAGGGGAGGGAGAGAGAGAGAGAGAGAGAGAGAGAGAGAGAGAGAGAGAGAGAGAGAGAGAAGAGAGAGAGAGAGAGAGAGAAGAGAGAGAGAGAGAGAGAAGAGAGAGGTGGCCGGAAGAGGGGTGGGGGGGGGGGGGAGTTCTCTTCACAAAGGAAGCAATAATGCTCATGGTGCACTAGATGAGCGCGCTAATGTAGACAGGCATTGTGGGTCTCAAAGAAAAAAAAAACAACCCACACAGGATGCACAAAAGACGAAAAGGGGAGGAAACGGATGGGGTCGCCTGCATACAATACAGAAGAAATGGGCAGAATAACGGGGAAGGGAGTAGGGTGGGGTGGGGGAAGTAAGCGGTGGGGGTGGAGGCAGGGGCGAGACAGGAGGGGGTGGGTGGGAGCACACATTATACAACCACGTATGCATACGAGCGTGTACGTGGGGGTTAGAACAACAGACATATATCCATGGATATACAACGCAAACACTGGCAGCGGAATGGCTAGGAGTGAGATGGAGGAATAGGAGGAGGAGGTGTTGGGGAAGAGAGAGAGAGAGAGAGAGAGAGAGAGAGAGAGAGAGAGAGAGAGAGAGAGAGAGAAGATCTAGTTCGATGAGAAAAAAAAATTACAAGCACGTAATACCCCTTAAAACAAAATAAACAAAACATACGTGTACACATACCACAAACCTAGGTACAGAAAGCACAGTCTAACAACAAAAAGACATACCTACACACTGTGGCTTACACTTAAAAAATAAAAAGGCACAGCATAACAGAATGCACGAGTCAAAACAAAGCACACACGACTTTCTCTGTAGGACCCAGCCACTCTCTTCGTTCATTTCACAACCACTTACACACGCAAATGAAAAAAGCATGGCCTATGTCTACTGACATCACAGAATGCACGACAGACGGGGGAAGGGGTGGGAAGGAGTAGGGGGACATTACTCACTGTGGAGATGATAGGACCCTGGCAGGGTCCACACTCTCTCCTCGTCACTCTCATAGCCGTTCAGGTCTCCAAGGTAACCTGAAATCACACACAGATCAAAGCAAAGTTAGGTTAACACGATTTGTGGGTATTATGTGCGCGCGCACATACACACATATATAAACACACATACATCTCTTTCTCTCTCTCTGCACACACACACTCACACACATTCATATATTCATATACGTGTGTGTGTGTGTGTGTGTGTGTGTGTGTGTGTGTGCAGCTGTCAATTTGGCACCCGCATCATATTCACATCCGGATGAATTCAGACCTGAAGCGCAGCGGGATAACACGTCGGCGATTATCTGTCGCTTTGGACTTCCATTGCTCGTCTTCAGTGACACGGAACGACGTCACGGATGACGTCACGAAAATGACAAATTTAGAAATGAGACTTCCTCACAACTGTCGTTCCCTGCACTCCCCATTCGACTGACATCACCAAAAGGATAAATGGAACCAACGTCTCTTAGCAACACATTCCCATCTCCTAAAAATGATGACGCCCGAGAAATAAACAAAACGCACGAAACAAAACATCCCCGAAACTCTCCCCTCACCGCCCCCACCCTCCCCTCACACACAGAGAGAACAACAAGAATGAACAAAACAAACAAAGAAAAAAAAAGTAAGAAAAACACATTTCAAACCGGCTGCCGTCAGCTTTTGATATTTATTGGTGCTTCCCCTCACAACATAGTCAATGGTCACCTGTAGAATTTCTACCGACGTAGTAAATATGGTGGAATGAAGAATTCTTTGAAACCAGCAAAACACCCAGTTTTGATAGAACAACGGAACAATCATCATCTCCGTTTGTTTGTTAGCCCATCTATCAACAAGATCTCCCCTCTCCCCCCAAACAACAACAACAACCACACACACACACACAGAGGATTTTTCCAAGGCGTGTTGGAAAGACTGCACGTGGCCCAAGGCCAAACTCATTAAAGTTTGGAGCAAGTTTGGAGCAGTTCTGTTACGCGAGCCAAGATAAAAGGGCGGAACCAGGATCATTAGAGAGAGAGAGAGAGAGCATAGCCACGTTTGTGTTCTAGTCGTCTACATCGCTAAGGTTTGACTTCGCTCCATGCCAGGGTTGTTTTCTCACTGAAGTCAATTCCCTGCGCTACGTTTACGGGGATGGTCGTTAGATAAGCGTGGTGATAATGATAATAACAATAATAATAATGGACAGTTGTTGAGTGCTTTCCTTCTCAACAGGAGCCTAAATTGTTTTATAACAAACTCAATGGCATCAATATTCATCACACTGATATATGTATCAAACATCTACCAAAATTGACATACGTGAAGAGAAACAGAACATGCGTACCAACTAAACACGTCGTTTCGCCGTTGGCCAATGCCCGAGTCCGAGAGAGCTGGCTTCTATTTATAAGCATCAAAGTATACTGGCCATTGCGGAAAACATGTACATGCATTCCGGACGAAGATGAAGTACAAAACAAAATAAGACAACACACACACACACACACACACACCCCACACAACACACACCACACACACACATTCTGATGTTGATTTATTGCTTTAAAATATCTGCACTGTTTCATGGTCCACTGTTTTTATGACTGTTGCAATACTGATTTACAGAATGCACCAGACCCTCAGGCCTGAAACCTTTCTTCTGCAGTCTGGAGTACAAAATCCAAAATGTTTCCAGCACTCTTTTGTAGGCTGTTCACGAGTGCAGGTATTCGTGATTTTCTAATTTTGTACAGAATAAACGCCCACAACGCCAAACGAATGCCGATGACGACAAAGAATCACCTAGCAGAAATGGCAACATAACACACATTTCTACTGGTCGATTCGGTGTCGTAAGCAGCATTCACTGGGCATTCTGGGCGTTTTCTTTATTTCACCAGGGGAGCAAAAGCTGCCATACTTGTGGAATTTTGTCTCGCATTGAGATACATCAAGTATGTATTGTATGACATATACCCACATGATTTTTGTAACACAAATTTTCAAGATTTAATTTTTTTTCTTCAGAAACTACTTCATATATGTAAAGACCAGCTTTTTTGAAAGTGAAATATTTCTTTCTGGGCTTCTCGATGTTTATCTTACTGAACTGATCAGGAGAAAAACCAACACACACACACACACACACAACACACACACACACACACACACACACACACACACATCTTCGATTACAGGCATTCACAAACAAACTGCACACTGGACTGGTGCATCTATCTTGTAAACAGAAAACCGTCCTCATTTCATACCGTCCTTAACTTCGCGCAAGCGAGGCTGATGTTGGAGTCAACACGTAATATACTTCTTCACCAAACGAAAGATAGATTAAGGGCGCTTTTGCTTTTGTGTGTGTGTGCTGTCTAAATGTCTTTCTTCGTTTCTGTTCTTGTTTTCCCTTGAGGAGAAATAGGGTAGGGGTGGGGCGGCTCGGGTATCTGGGAGGTGTGTGTGTGTGTGTGTGTGTGTGATTACAAAAACGTAACTGGTTTCTTCATTAACAAGTAATTCAAATACGCCCACAACTTCAATTAGTGTACTGGAATAAACACGCTTCCTCATTAAAACGTAAGCAAGAGATACCCGTATCCTAATTAACACACAGTGGACAGAACTCCGCATCCTCATTAACACGTACCAAAGACGCCTGCATCCTCGTTCCTAATGCCATTAAATCCCCAAGTCCCCCCCCCCCCTCCCCCCCCCTCCCCCCCAAATCCCCAAGGCCTGCCATGGATGAGCCCTCTCCTTTCAAACCAGCTCTAACAATCTCCCAGTAAAATCTACTACCGCACAAACCACCCCCCCCCCCTCCTGTCCACCCCTCCAGTCCCCTCACTCTTCCAAATCCGCGTCCGGTTGCCCTTTTGTTAACCACCTGAATGCTGACCTTTACCGAAAGCTGACATGACAGTCCGGAACTACAGGAGGATAACGCTCTGCTGTGCAGACTTTCAAAGGGGTCACTCGTTAGTTCCACTGTTACTCAGCACAGCCGACCACACACACACACACAAAATAAAACACACACACACCACACAAAACACACACGCCAAGCCTTTAGAAAGCTGTCAGCACACCCAACAACAATAACATGGGAACCTCGCTCTTGACATCTCCGAGGTGGGTACAGTTAGGCTGCGATGGGGGCAGGACCTAGTTTGCTTAATTTGTCACCCTGCGATTATTAACAAAAAAAAAACAACATTTAAAAAAAAAAAACAACATTTAAATTCATGACCGCGCAAACTCGTTCGCGCACCTCCACACAAACGCGCGCGCGCGCGCGCGCACACACACACACACACACACACACACACACAAGTGCGCATGCGCGCGCGCGCAGGCACACACGAGAACACACACACACACACACACGCGTTTCACCTGGTTTAACTTAGTACGAATCATGTGAAGAGACTTTAGCTTTTCCTTCCATAGATACTGCTCTGTCAAACAGGAATTCTTCATCTTCATTATTATCATTATTTATGCATCTGCTATGTTATCTCTACCATCTTTTTTTTTCTAGAAAGTTCACACACACTACAAATCCCCTCCCAGGATCTATCTTCTAGTCACTGTTGATGAACCTGCAGATATCTTCTCGTCACTGTGAATGAACATGCAGGTATCCTTTAGTCACTGTGAATGAACATGCAGGTATCGTCTAGTCACTGTGAATGAACATGCAGGTATCTTTTAGTCACTGTGAATGAACATGCAGGTACTTCTAGTCACTGTTGATGAACATGCAAGTATCGTCTAGTCACTGTGAATGAACATGCAGGTATCTTCTAGTCACTGTTGATGAACATGCAAGTATCGTCTAGTCACTGTTGATGAACATGCAGGTATCGTCTAGTCACTGTGAATGAACATGCAGGTATCTTCTAGTCACTGTTGATGAACATGCAAGTATCGTCTAGTCACTGTTGATGAACATGCAGGTATCGTCTAGTCACTGTGAAATGAACATGCAGGTATCTTCTAGTCACTGTTGATGACATGCAAGTATCCAGTCACTGTTTAAACATGAGGGATCGTCTAGTCACTGTTGATGAACATGGAAGTATCGTCTAGTCACTGTTGATGAACATGCAAGTATCGTCTAGTCACTGTGCATGAACATGCAAGTATCGTCTAGTCACTGTGCATGAACATGCAAGTATCGTCTAGTCACTGTTGATGAACATGCAAGTATCGTCTAGTCACTGTGCATGAACATGCAGGTATCTTCTAGTCACTGTGCATGAACATGCAAGTATCGTCTAGTCACTGTTCATGAACATGCAAGTATCTTCTAGTCACTGTTGATGACCATGCAGATCCCTTCTAGTCACTGTGAATGACCATACAGGTACCTTCTTGTCACTGTCAATGAACAAGCAGGTATCTTCTACTCACTGTGAATGAACATGTAGTCACTGTTGATGAACATCGAGATCCCTTCTAGTCACTGTGAATGAACATGCAGGTATCTTCTAGTCACTGTGAATGGGCATACAGGTATCTTCTAGTCACTGTTGATGAACAAGTAGGTATCTTCTAGTCACTGTGAATGAACATGCAGGTATCTTCTAGTCACTGTGAATGGGTATACAGGTATCTTCTAGTCACTGTTGATGAACAAGTAGGTATCTTCTAGTCACTGTGAATGAACATGCAGGTATCTTCTAGTCACTGTGCATGGGCATACAGGTATCTTCTAGTCACTGTTGATGAACAAGTAGGTATCTTCTAGTCACTGTGAATGAACATGCAGGTATCTTCTAGTCACTGTGCATGGGCATACAGGTATCTTCTAGTCACTGTTGATGAACATGCAGGTATCTTCTAGTCACTGTGAATGAACATGCACTTATCTTCTAGTCACTGTGAATGAACAGCAGGTATCTTCTCGTCACTGTGAATGAACATGCACTTATCTTCTCGTCACAGTGAATGAACATGCAGGTATGGTTTTCGTCACTGTGAATGAACATGCAGGACATCTTTTGGTCACTGCTAAAAAATGCAGGTATCATGCGGTTTATAAACACAGCAGGCATCTACTGATTATGTTACTAGAGATGTCGGGTATCTCCCCGCTGCTCAGTTGTTGATGAAAATACGGTATGTTCTAATCACCATTGCTGATGATGCGGGAAACATGTAATCACAGCTGATGAAGATCCGGGTATCTTCAATCACTGCTGATGGAGGATGCAGGTCTATTCTAATCACTGCTGATGGAGGATGCAGGTCTATTCAAATCACTGCTGATGGAGGATGCATGTCTATTCAAATCACTGCCGATGGAGGATGCAGGTCTATTCTAATTACTGCTGATGAGAGTGCAGGTCTATTCAGAATCAAAAATAAAATTAGTTAGACATGAAAGATAAATAGTCTAATTCCTGTCAATTAGGATGCAGGTGTATCTTACTTCTGCTGATGAGATAATTACTGCTGATGAGGAGGCAGGCATAAAATTTTAATTACTGCTGATGAGATAATTACTGCTGATGAGGATGCAGGCATAATTCTAATCACTGCTGATGAGGTAATTACTGCTGATGAAGATGCAGGCATAATTCTAATCACTGCTGATGAGATAATTACTGCCGATGAGGAGGCAGGCATATTCTAATCACTGCTGATGAGATAATTGCTGCTGATGAGGATGCAGGCATAATTCTAATCACTGCTGATGAGATAATTACTGCTGATGAGGAGGCAGGCATAATTCTAATCACTGCTGATGAGATAATTACTGCTGATAAGGATGCAGGCATAATTCTAATCACTGCTGATGAGATAATTGCTGCTGATGAGGAGGCAGGCATAATTCTAATCACTGCTGATGAGATAATTACTGCTGATGAGGAGGCAGGCATAATCTAATTACTGCTGATGAGATAATTACTGCTGATGAGGAGGCAGCATAATTCTAATCACTGCTGATGAGTAATTATGCGATGAGGAGGCAGGCATAATTCTAATCACTGCTGATGAGATAATTACTGCTGATGAGGGTGCAGGCATAATTCTAATCACCGCTGATGAGATAATTACTGCTGATGAGGAGGCAGGCATAATTCTAATCACTGCTGATGAGATAATTACTGCTGACGAGAATACAGGTACATTCCCAACCACTGCTGATGGAGGAAGCGGGTGAAAAAAGGAAGAAGACAGACTGTGACACCTGGTCACCGGACTTGTCAATCCTGTCCCACGCCAACGGTCCCTCGCCGGTCAGCACACCCCTCGGTAGCAGCAGCAAGAGGGTTAACTCGCTCCTCCACCTCCCACCTTCCCTTATGAATCCCGTCCTCCTTCCCCTCCCCCTTCAAAGCGACCCCATCCCTACCCCCCCCCCCCCCCTGCACCGTCCTCTACCTTCATCCTTCTTCTTCTGTCCTTTCTCCTCCCGATACCTGTCTGAGAGACAGAAAGAGAGAGAGGGGAGAGGGGAGGAGGGATGAGAGAAGGGAGGGACAGAGAGAGAGAGAGAGAGAGAGAGAGAGAGAGAGAGAGAAAGAGGAGGGGGGGGGGGAGTAGGGAGGGGGGAAGAGAGTGGGAGAGAGTGAGAGTGTGCATGTGTAGAACAGAGAGAGAGAGAGAGAGGACAGAGAGAGAGAGAGTGAGCGAGAGAAAGGGAGGGACAGAGAAGAGAGAGGGAGGGAGAGAGAGAGGGATGAAGGGAGGGAAGGAGAGAGAAAGGGAGGGACGGAGAGAGAGAGAGAGGAGAGAGAGAGAGAGAGAGGGGGAGAGAGAGGGAGGGAGGAGAGGGATGGAGGGAGGGAGAGGAGAAAGGAGGGACAGGGAGAGAGAGAGAGAGGGGAGGGAGTGAGAGAAAGGGAGGGTCAGAGAGAGAGAGAGAGAGGAGGAGAGAGAGAGAGAGAGATAGAGAGAGAAGAGAGAGAGAAAGAGAGACTGGCGATCATTACCACCGTCAGTAACACCATAACGAAGGCGTTAACCGTTGCCTGGCCGAGGAGCCGCTGATCCCTGGCAAAGCTCCTTCCAGCGTATGTCTGAAGATTGAAAGAAGAAGGAGAGCAAAAGATGATACTGCCTTCCCTGACGCCAGTGAACGAAATTAGGCCCATCGTTATCCGCTGACGTCATTTCTGATCTCACAGGGAGGCGAAAAGTACACTGGCGCTCTCGGGTGTCACCATGGAGACACGGTGATGGTGTTTTTGTCTCTCTCCTCTCTCTCTCCTCTCTCTCTCCTCCTCCCCCCCCCCACCTCTCTCTCTGTCTCTTTCCCCTGCATTTATCTCTCTCTCTCTCTCTGTTTGAAGAGTTGGTAGAGCAAATGGGAGAATGGTGGAGGGAGGAGGTGGTGGGGGTAGGGGTGGGGTGGGGGTGGGGGGGGGGTACAAGGATTGCAGGGCGTCTTGTTTAGGTAGCAGGGAGTTACAAGGACACAAGCGAGACACCGCCGGAAGGCGAGGTGATGGGGACGTCGGCAGGCGGTGATCGTGCATCTGTGATCACGACTATGATAGTACTGGACAAGGGATTGGCCGTGCCCATGACGTCACCCGGTGTTTTGAATGGTTGGCACGTCCGTCTGTCTGGCTCTCGCATTCTGCTTTATTCCCTCTCGAACAAACATGCACCAGAAGGGCAGAGCGTGTTAGGGAGGGAGTGTGTGTGTGTGTGTGTGTGTGTGTTGTGTGTGTGTGTGTGCGTGGTGTGATGGTGTGGTGGTGATGTGTGTGGAGGTAGGTGTGGGGAGAGGAGAGAGAAATAAATATATATATTATATATATATATATATATATATATAATTATAATGTGTGTGTGTGTGTGTGTGTGTGTGTGTGTGTGTGTGTGTGAGAGAGAGAGAAGAAGAGGAGAGAGAGAGAGAGAGAGAGAGAGAGAGAGAGAGAATATCAGGAATTACTGATGACGATGCTTGTCCACTGGTCATGGTTCATGCAGATGCGGGTATACTACAGTTACTGTTGACGAAGATGCTTGCAGTCTTCACGTCACTATTATTACAGACTGTTATTAAGGTATCTTTGAGTCACAGCTAATGAAGATGCAAGTTATCAACCGAACATTGGTTACGAAGATGCAGGCATCTGTAAATAAAAATGGAGGTCTATACCAGTTGCGATAATGAAGATGCTGGCATCTTCCAGTCACTTTTGACGAAGATGCAGGCATCTTTTAATCACTGTTGATGAAAATGCGGGGTATCTTTTCATCACTGTTGATGAAGATGTATGTTTTAATCACAGTTAATGACGATGCGGGTATTTTCTCTCTCTCTCTCTCTCTCTCTCTCGCGTGCGTGCGTTTGTGTGTGTGTGTTGTGTGTGTGTGTGTGTGTGTGTGTGCTTTCGTTTAAAAGAACGCTCTGTTACTTTTATTGTTCCTCCGGAGTGGAGATCAGCAGAACGAGCACACGACAACCGTTTCGCTCCCTGAAGAGGACATGAGACCTGATACTGGATCCTGGTGACCTGCTGGTCAGATGTACTTCTAACTTAGCAAAAAAAAAAGAAACTCCAAAATCCACCTAGATCCTTTTGAATGTCTGAAGAGTGTCTCTTAAACTCACAAATACACACTCCCCGCCCACACACACGCACGCACAAACACACACACACAAGCGCGCGCGCACACACACACACAACAAACACACACACTCACGCACGTGGATGTGTCGTTTATGGTTAGGTCTGACTTGCCACTTTTCTGTGACATAGGTGTACACGGTGAAGCAGGCAAGTTACGGTAATCACCGGCGCCTGTGTCTTATTACCATGGGCGGTGCTAGTTTCGACAGTGGCAGTAATGCTTGGTGGTAGTGATGGTGACGGTGGTGATGGTGGTGTTCAAAAAAGTAAGTCTAGTCTTTTGCCTGCGTTTTGTATTCTGATGCTGAAAGAATGACGACCTCCTCGACTGGCGACGGCGGCGATGATGATGATGACAAGAGACGACAACGATGATGATGATGATGATGATACTTGCATTAGCCAATGTTGGTGGGCCTGAGCCTTTGGTATTTTTTGGGATGAGGAATCCGACAGACGCACATACATGCTTATATTTCCATGCGTTTGGCCATAATGTTGCTGTTGTTGTTGTAGTTGTTGTTGTGATGAACTGACATTTAGTTGAACCGCAGGATCCAAATCCGTTTGTGATGACCACTCATCTTTCACACTCCATCCTGCACATCTAAATCACGACACAAGAAGTTATCGGTCAGACCCGATCCAAAACTGTTCTGATTATTTATTTATATATTTATTTATTTATTATTTATTTATTTATTTTATTTATTTATTCCCCCTTCTTGGCGTGACTTTCACGAGATAACACTGCTGTGTGTGACAGACTTTATTTCCACCTCAAATACCAATTCATTACGTCCTTTATTTTTTCTTCTACTGTTGAGAGCCCACGGTCGATGTCTTGATCATTCTGGTATTAGACTGGAAAAATCCGCATGACATTAAATTTTGCTGTATTTTTTATCCTTAGATATACGCCAAAAGATCTCATGCCCGCAAGCTTTTCGCTTCCATTCGGCTCACGCAGAAAACACCAGACGAAAATATCGAATACCTAAAAACGGCAACACTTCCAAGGAGCACCCCCCCCACTCCCTTCTTCCCCCCCCCCCCCCCCCCAACCTCATCCTCTCTCCCCCACGCCGGAAGGGGGTCCGAAAGCGGCGACAGGTCCAGGTGTAACATCTCCCCAAACCAGTCCTTTCTCGCGCCCGCCAACGTTCCGAATGCGGGCGACACTTCCTAGGCGCAAATTCTCCCCAAACCCCCGGTCCTTCCCGGAGCTGGTGACGTGAGTGAGAGTGAAAAATTGACAATCGCTGTGCCGAGGGAAGTGGGACCAATCGCTTGAACTTCATTCCACATTCCCCCAATCACTGACCTCCTCGTCACCCACAGACGAGTCATGCATTTGGATGAGAAGGCTTGATTGCTTGCTGACCGGGGGTGAGGGTTGGAGAAAAGGGCAACGGTCGGGGGCGGGGGGAGAGGGGGGGGGGAGGGGGGAAGGGGGGGGGGGCAGATGGGGGGGAGAGGGGAGGAGTACTTTTGGGGGAGGAAAGGGGAAGAAGAGGAGGAGATGGATTTTGGTATGTCTGTTCCCCGTGCCTCTGGTTTTCTATACATTTGCCCTCTCACCCTTTCAGTGTGTGTGTGTGTGTGTGTGTGTGTGTGTGTGTGTGTGTTCATTTCCTGTTCAAGTAAAGGACTTTCTTTCCGTTGATTAATACAGGAGGTCCTAAGGAAGTTGCCCAAGTCCTGACAAGGTATCACAGGGAAAACGTACTGCACAGCAAAAATGACAGGCATTTTCCATTCCACACACAGCACTCTGAGAATGTGGGATCATTTTTTTTTCTAATGCAAAAGTGGATATTTCTAGTCTTTGAAAAATTTCCCCAAAAAAACATAGCGTTTAAATTTCGGCCAATTAAATAATCATAAAGATTTGTAAAACAACAAACTCTCTCTCTCGCTCTCTCTTTGAGCCGCTGTGTGTGTGTGGTTGTGTGTTGTGTGTGTGTGGTGGTTGTGTGTGTGTGTGTGCCCGTACGTTTTTAAACAAATACGCATGGTCGACGCTCGTGTGTGTGTTGGTGTGTGTGTGTGTGGTGTTGTGTGTGTGTGTGTGTTTAAAATTTTAAAAACGTCTACCCACTCTTGGTGTATTAGACGGAAAAAAAAAAGACACCACTTCATCAACCCCAAAACAAACAATCAAACAAACCAAACCGTATGATAAAGCTAGAATACTACAAATGGTTTTGGTGTGATAGAGAAGAGTGAGAGATAGGGGACGGATGAAGATGGTCCTTCGTATATTTTATTGTCGATTCAGCAGCAGGTGAATGATTGACTCACTTAAAAGTAACCTCGTACGTATGAAATGATAAATGTGGTGTGTGTGTGTGTGTGTGGTGTGTGTGTGTATGTGTGTGTGTGTAAGAGGAGGGGAGGAGAGAGAGAGGGGGGGGGGGGGAGGAACAGAATCAACATGTCCCGTGCAACAGCGTGCGCGCGCGCACTCCCAATCACGGAAATCACACTTCTCTTCCTTTCTTTCTTCTTTCCTTTTCTCTCCCTTCCCCAAAACCTCCCCCCCCCCACCCCCCATCACAACCCCACACCTCACAACAAGAGGACACAGTGACAAAACCCATTCCACGTGAAAAACCCCCCGGTCGATCGACCGTCGGCCAGAACCAGCCGGACCTGACTCCCAGGAACACCCAGAGACTTGCCCCGGGGAGGGGGGGGGGGGGGGGGGGGAGAGACAAAGGGTGGGGGGGGGGGGGGGCAGGGCCGTCAAGCCCCGGAGGATCAACGCACCTTGTCCAACCCCCGGAGTCCTGACCGGCCTCCTAATCCACGGGAAGAGGATTTCCGTAACGACCCTAATCACGCGAGTGGGTGGGATCCCCCCCCCCCCCCCCACCCCCCCCCCCCCCCCCCCCCCCCCCCCCCCCCACTCCCACCGCCTCCTCCTGTTATTGGGGTGGCTCTTTTCAGCCTGCTTTCCGTCATGCCGCTTTTTCGCACTTTTTTCTTTCTTTTTGCGAGTGCGGGGGATAAAGGTGGCTCTAAATGGCAATGGAAACAGGCATTCTGTTCGTTTTCGTCATTTTTTCATCATATCTTTTCCCTTTTGTTGTTGTTGTTCTTCTCCCCCCTCTTCCTCCTCCTCCCCCCCCCCCCCCCCCCCCCCCCCCCCCCCCCTTTCATAATCTCCCTTCCCCCTCCCCCCCCCCCCCCCCCCCCCCCCTCTCTCTTCCTCTCCCTCTCCCCCCTTCTCTCTCATCAACCCCCCACCTCCGTATGTCCCCCTCTTGTCCTCTCTCATCTATTTCCTTTCCCCCCCTTCTCCCCCCCCCCCCCCTTCTTCCTCCCTCTTTCTCTCCTTCACCCTGTCCACCCCCTCCCCCCCCCCCCTCTCTCTCTCTCTCTCGTGTGGAAAAAGGCCCCAGGGGGTGTTAAAAACGGGTTTCCGTAAAGTGGGCGCTCTTGTTATTGTCGTTTGTGAGCCCTGTTTCCCCCACCCCTCCTCAGCTTTACTACATCTCATATGCATGCCACACTTTAGTTTAGCGGGTCGTATTGAAGAACAGCCTATACTGAAACCTCATTCCCCAAAATCATACTCTCTCTCTCCTCTCTCATCTTCTTCTTCTGTCGTCTCTCTCCGTCGCTCTCTCTCTTCTCTCTCTCACCGATACATACACATCGCCTACGTACATATACAAAAATATACGGCACACACACTCTTTTAAAAATATCACAAACACCCACATGCACGCGCCGTGCGCACACACCACTCCTAAACACACACAACAAAAACAACTCTTCGATTTTACACACCACACACACACACACACACACTCTCTCTCTCTCTCCACTAAGAAAAACAAAACAAAGAAAAAAAAAAAAAAAAAACAAAGCCCCACCACACACACCCCAGACACACACCCCACACACAGGGCGGGAGAAAAACTTTCACATTCGCTCTCGTCTCACACATGGTTAAAAATGGGAACAAGTGTGTTGTGTTTTGTGTGTGGTGTGTGTTGTGGTGTGTGTGTGTGGTGTGTGTATGTGTGTGTGAGAGAGAGAGAGTGTGTGTGTGTGTGTGTCAACCTCGGGGTTATGTCAGTGGAGGAAGGACTAGCGCAAAAGCCCAAACACACTCACAGCTTGCTTACAATCTCATTCATATATCATGCATTCGTCAAATCAAACCACTAGTAAAGTCTATAACTTTACTACACATAATCATGGAAAAAACATCAATGCATATGGAGTCAAAACAAAATAAAACATTCTCTCTTTCCTTGAACTTCACAAAACCAATTTATCTAAATCATCATAACTAACCCGGGTATAAATAGATTTTTCACTTTACCTGGCCAGGTGATCTTAAACTATTCACGAATCACTGTCTTTTCTTTTCTTTTTTTTTTTTTCTTTTCTTTTCACTGTCACTTTCACAAACACCAGTCACGACACAACTGCTGGCACTGGTCAGGTTGGACCGCTGGCACTGGTCAGGTTGGACTGCTGGCACTGGTCATTGTTCAGGTTAGACCGCTGGCGTTGGTCAGGTTGGACTGCTGATGGAAAGTGGCGCTGCCAGGTATGAGGTCGAAACCCCGGTTCGGATTGAACAGTGACTATCAGACATCGATCTGTTCTCCTTTCTTTCTTCCTGCATTAACGCATTGCACTCTCTCTCTCTCTCTTCTAGTCTGCTCTATCAAATGGACATGGTTGCTTTTCTTTTCTTTTTTTCTTTTTTTTTCTTCTTCATCAGTTAGCACTCTCTCTCTCACATCTCTCCTTAGTTCCTTCCTCTGCAGACTCTCTCTAGTGCTAATGCTTCAACTCGGTTCTGTTCACTCCTCTCATCTCTCTGCTCTTCTCTCGTCAGAGCCTACACCCAGAACCTCTCTCTCTGTCTGTTCGTTCCTCCTCTTCTCCCCCTTCTCTCACTCTACACATTCTTTCTTATCCCGTTTTCCCATCTGTCAAAGGGTGAGTACCATTGGTCCCGAATTTTCCCGCCTTGTAAAAGACTGCCCCCCTTCTAATTCCATTGGACGTTCAAATCGTCACAGTCACAATCTACTGGCCTTGCTCTCTGTGGTGGTCAATGGGTCATTTAATTAATTAGCTTGATTTTACCCCCACCACACAAAACCTTCCCCCCTTTCCTACTTCAACCGCCGACGTCTGGCTTAACTATGGACACTGGTCTTGTAAATTAGCCGGATCAGTCTGGCCTAGACGTGGCGATCCGTCTGGCCAGACCTATTGAGACGTTGATCAGCCTCTCAGTCCGTCTGCCGTCTCCGCAAGAACTAAAAATAGCCTTTAATTGGCTGAGGCGACGCTTGAAGTCATCTACCTGGCGCCAGGATGTTTGAGTTCGGGCTTAAGTCCGACTGGAGCTGGCTGGCGACTGACCACGAATTCGGTTTTTCTATTTTTGTCCGTGACAATTTCCCCTTGCAAAAGACTATGCTCAGCATTGTCTCAAAACAACGGTGCAAAAAAAAAACCAACCGAATTTGCTGACAACACAGCTACACGTGCAAGGTTTTGCAAAATTATTTACACAACGGTTTACAAGTTATCAGGATGTATCGCTCGTAAATATCACCCCAATGGGTTATCATTGACGTGCGCTTTTACTTTTTTTTTCAACTCATTTTCTGATAACCTCTGTGCGCACCTATGCAATCCCCTGCCTGCGGATTTGCCACATCTTCTCTTCACAACTATTATGAAAAGCACAATCTAATATGATCACGATCCGTGACACCTCACTGAGGAATTTCGTCTACCTGGCGCCAGGATGTTTGAGTTCGGGCTTAAGTCCGACTGAGCTGGCTGGCGACTGACCACGAATTCGGTTTTTCTTTTTTTCTGACAGGTGTAGTGTGTGGTTTGTGTGTGTGTGTGTGTAGTGATGTGTGTGTGTGTGTGTGGGTGTGTGTGTGTGTGGTGTGTGTGTGTGAGTGTGAGTGTGTGTGTGAGTGTGAGTGAGTATGTGTGTGTTTGTGTGTGCGCGCGTGTGCGTGTTTGTGTGTATAAGAAAGAGAGACAGACAGGCAGACAGACATACAGCCAGACAAAGAAGGGAAAAGACAGACCCCAGAGCCATGCAATTTCCCGTCACAAGACGAAGACAAATTGAGGGCACGCACCGCTTCCCCTCTCCCCAACCTTCCCCCTCCCCTGTGCCCCCCCCCCCTTCCCCCTATTTTCCTTCCTTTTTTTTCCAGATAACCTTCACCAGCTTCACACGCCTCTCCCTCCACCCCAGATCCCATGTCCGTGTCCGGGTTTTCTCCTTCTTCACTCCCACATCATCCCCCCTTTCCTCTAGGCTCCTCCCCCCTCCCCTCTCCTCCCTTTTAGAAGTGATTGCATGGTGCAGGAATATAATATTGCCCAGGAGAACAACTGTTACACTGTCACTGATTTTACCGATTCAATTTTTTTTTTATTTCCAAAGTGCTCCCGTTTTCAATATTCTCAGGTATCCTGCTTCTCTCTCTCTCTCTCTCTCTCTCTAGGAGTACAACTGTTACAACTGTCCCTGATTTTACCGCTTCTATTTTTTTTTTTTAATTCCAAAGTGCTCCCGTTTTCAATATTCTCAGGTGTCCTGCTTCTTTCTTTCTCTCTCTCTCTTCTCTCTCTCTCTCCCCCCCCCCCCCCCCCCGTCTCACTTCCACCCCTTCCTTCCAATCATCTCCTCCATATTACCACCCCAAACAAATCAGTGCTTCCTAGCTGAGGATGGGTGGGCGTGTGGGTGAGGAAGCAGATGGGGTGGGGGAGGGGGAGGGGGACTGCGCCCAAAGTAACGAGCAGCAGGAAAAAGGGGAGGTGATTGGAAAGTTGAAGAGAGAGGAGAGAGAGAGAGGAGAGAGAGAGAGAGGAAAAGAGAGAGAGAGAGAGAGAGAGAGAGAGAGGAGAGAGAGAGAGCGTCCATCTTCATCAACTGTGACTGGACAATACCATCTTCATCAATGAGCAATGTCAAACTGATTCACGCATCTTCATTAAAATGATCTCTCTCCCTGTCTCTCTCTGTGGATGGCTGGATAGGGGGCGATTTGTACTTAGTGTGTGT
This sequence comes from Conus ventricosus, assembly GCA_018398815.1. Taxonomy (NCBI): domain Eukaryota; kingdom Metazoa; phylum Mollusca; class Gastropoda; order Neogastropoda; family Conidae; genus Conus; species Conus ventricosus. Next base: position 53,218,390 of record CM031613.1, on the reverse strand, counting down.
GTGTGTGTTGTGTGTGTGTTGTGTGTGTGTGATGATGTGTATGATGTGTGTTGAGAGAGGAGAGAGAGAGAGAGAGAGGAGAGAGAGAGAGAGAGACAGAGACAGAGAAGGAGAGACAGGCAGACAGACAGACAGACAGAGACAGGCAACAGTCAGACAGACCAACCGACAGAGAAGAAAGGTGGGAGCGAGGGAGAGGAAGGCGGACGGAAAGGGGCGAGATGGGGTGTGAGGGTGGAGGTGGGGGAAAGGGGGGGGGGGGGGGGGGGGGGGGGCAGAAGGACCAGAAGAGGCCCAGACCTCCACAGCGTTTCCCTGTCAGAGACAGACAGTTTCCTGGCAGGTCACGTCTCCATGTCACTCACAGTCAACACCCCCTCTCAACACCCCCTCCTTCCCACCCTGTCCCAGCAGCCCTCATAAATCCACCCCTTCACCGTCCCCGCCCGACCAGCACACATACACATGCTCATAAATCACCAAGGGCCATTCAATTTGGCCTATCTACTATCGCCACACATCCCGACCAACGCTAGCTTTCCGCTGAAGCGGTCACAAGTTTGTGAGACCGTTAACAGGATATTTCGATTTTTTTCTTTTTTTCCCCCTTTTTTTTTGTTTTGAACTGAGCATTTAGAGCGATGTTTAAAAAAGAATTCTCAGGAACACACACACACACACAGAGCACACAACACACACACACACACAACACACACACACACACACACACCATAGAAAGACACACACACACCACACCATAGAAACACACACACACGCGCGTGCGCACCCTACTGACCCAATTTTCACAAAACTAGGCGGAAATAAATCATGGACGAACCTATCAAATATCAACGGACATCCGGATCACAGGGCAAATTCAGCGTCCGCCGGCATGAATAAGCAACATCTACTGTAACAAGTGCATCGAAACTTCCTATGTGGCCTAATGACTAAGCCATTAAATTTCGTAACGGATCCGTGGCGCCGATCCGAATAGAATGGAGGATCCAGATCCGTCCCACCTTTGCAGAGCTCTGCACTCTTCCAAATACCGTTGCAGCTGAGAAAATAATATATATATTATTTATATATATATATTATATATATAAAATATATTTATTTATATTTTTATATATATATAATATATATATATTATATTATATATTATATATATATTATAAACTGAGAAGGGGAAATACATACTAATAAAATGTGTGGAAAAATATTTAGAAGGAGTATAACAAGTGAAAGCGAACAATTCTTAAGTCATTAACACAATGACTTTGCAAACATTTAGGAAAAAAAAAAAAAAAAAAAAACAGAGTAGGTGGGGGGCGGGGGGGGGGGGATAAGGTTAAAGCTGGGGTGAGCGAAAGAAAATCGGGTGAAAAAGAGGATGTTAATGCGTAAATATTCATTCCTTAGTAGCATATGGGAACTACTTTTCTCTGTCTTGAAAACCGAACCATTTACGTTGTCTGTCCAGAGGCGCTTTTCGCCCGCTGAATCGGGCTCATCTGTTAAGACAGACAGATAAAACAGATCCATAACAGAGATAGGCATAGTTTATTATGGCTTATCAGCTTCAGAGATCCTTCATCTTTGAGGCCTCCGTCCCTCGGTTATTTTCTCGTGGGAAAAAAAATCCAACTAACAAAAACGCGCTGTGAATTAGTCGTTTTCTTGTTTTTCGGCCTTCTATGGCGGTCAAACGGGATCCCCACGATAATGAGGAGCCGTAAAACCCAGGTGCCTGTGACTCATGTTGGGGGCGCATTGGTATCATTGCGCAGCCCTGGCGGGGCCTTTGAATAAATGCTTTGGAACGGCGCGGAACCCTGTGTGTGTGTGTGGGGTGGTTTGTGTGTGTGGGGGTGGGGGGAGAGGAAGAAGGAGAGGGGAGAGGAGAAGGAGGAGAGAGGGGAGAGAGAGATCCTCGTCAAGACCAGTGACCATAATGCCTTTTTCCGTGAACACGAGTGTTTGTCACGGAAGCTCTCCACACTGTAAATTAACCGTTCACACGTGACAACTGAACATTACCCACTGTTCCCAGAGAGCGAGAGAGAGAGAGAGAGAGGGGTTGGAGAGAAGAACCGCGTCAAGGCAAGTGACCATAATGCTTTTTTCACGTGAACCACGAGTGTGCTGGTCATAGGAAGCATTCTCTTACACTGTGAACTAACCGCTCTCGCGAGACAACTGAAAAACCACTAGAGCAATGAAAAGATCCGGGGCATAGCCTCTTCTCTTGACAATGATGAGCGTTCATACCATGAAAAAACTGGAGTGATGGAGGACCTTTGACGCTAAACGAAGTGTAACTGGTGTGTTCGGGGGATAGGACGTTAGGGGCTCCCTGTTTTAGTCTGGTAATATTTTCGGCTGACCTTGAACAAAGTCTTTCAAAGCTGTCCTTTGGAAAATAAGTAGATGATACCAATCAATAAAAGATTATGAAGAAACGAGGAGAATTGACTGGCGCTGTTTTAAAAAAAAATAATTAAAAAAAAAAATTGCGAAATTAGTTTTTCTACGTTACGAGGTTTTTGACAACTTTCGCCGGCCATACACTGATCATGCACTTCCCCGCTAACTTCCGCATTCCTGTGCGCGTGTAAAAGCAATGGCAGCCGAGGCGACTGATTCATCACCAGAACAACAATCATGTTTGCCACCATCAGAGGTGAGTCTTTTTGCAAAAATGTATAGATTTAATCATTTTAAACTGACCCGTTTTGTTTACCGCACCTAACAGCAGCAGTTATCACTTGTTCGCTGGCATCTGAGTGTTGAAAGAGTGGAATCAGGTCAGTGCAGAATCAAGCCGGTTTAGTATGGCGGACTGTTTGTGACACAAACGCACCTTTCCCGCAAGTCTTCACGTCTACAACATTACCTTTTCGCTTGTCTTACTGCTGAACTGTATTATAATAGGTTTCTAATTCTGTGAAAGGAAAAAAAAATACGAGCTTAGTAAAGTCATTTAGTCGGGCTTTGTTCATTTTTACCCCCTTGAAAGCACCACAGCAACTCATACACATATAAACTCAAGCCCAAAAGTTAAGCAACCCAGTGAAAGATTTCAAAACTTATTTTTAATTAATCACTCGGAGACATTTCGTTGAAGAACTCAAAAACGTGTCGGCCAAAACACAGTCACACATCCACTATTAATTCATGGCATGGTCCATTTTCAGGTAAAATTTTATCACCGTTCAAAGTTGTGCAAACGTCCAAAATAGTTGCTTAACTTTTTGCCTCGAGACATCTGGACTCCCCGTCCAGCCAGCAAGCATCTTTTGGCTGACTGTCTGTGGTGCACTCTCTACATAGGAGAATGCCAAGTTGCCAGATGATGTCAAGTTAGTCCTTGACGGTGGTGATCTTCTGCATCGTTTGTCTTGGGGCAGAGGAATTACCTACAACCAAGTTGTGTGGAGAGCTACGTTGACTACGTCGTCGGAACTATGGCACACGAGCAAGTGTGGTGTTTGACGGATATGTCAGCGACCCATCCACCAAGGACGCCACGCACCTTCGGCGACAAAACGTTCGCAAAAACATCCTGCGATGTTCACTTTGATGGTGAAATGCTCATCTGTGACACGAAAGAGAGCTTTCTCTCTAACCCAGGTAACAAACAACGCTTTATCTACACCCTTGCACAGTCCATGGAAAATGAATTAAAATATATTCCATGCCGATGGTGATGCAGACTGCCTGATTGTGGCAGACAGCCCTCACAAAAGCCACAGAACATGCAGTTGCTGTTGTTGGGCGAGACACTGACTTGCTTGTGCTGCTGTTGTACCACTTCCAGCCACAAGGTTGTAACGTGTATTTCGACACAGGAGGGAAAGTCTGGGACATTGGAGCAGCACGAGAAAGTCTAGGCCCACAGATCTGCAGGAACATTCTGTTTGCCCATTGCACTTGGGGGCTGCGACACCACTAGCAGCCTCTTCAACATGGGCAAAAAGCAACCGGTGATACATCTGAGGGAATCCGCCGTTTTCCGTCAGATGGCACAAGTCTTTAGCAGAGGCACCAGCGCACCACACAAGAAGAGATCATCAAAGCGGGAGAGAGGGGCTCTGGTGGCTTTGTATGGTGGAGCAGAAGACGACAGCCTAAACAAGCTGCGCTACATCAGATACACCGCCAGTTAGCCAACCCCAACAGCAGCAGCAGTGGACGCCAGAAGGTTGCCACCAACACACTCTGGCTGCGAAGTTCCACTCCTTCGAACTTATTTTCAAGTCCAAATATGGAAACGGCTTGAAAGTGAGAGGCTATGCCGCTGTCTGCAGAAGACTGGGGTTGGGGCGTGACAGATGGCATGCTCCTGCCTGTTTATACTGACGCTGCTGTTTGCCCCTGAAGACTGTGCTGCACGTTGTCACGTGCAGCTGCAAGACAGGCTGTGGAGTAAGTTGTGGGTTGTCGACAGCATGGACTGGTCTGTACAGCAGCTTGTGGTCACTGTCATGGGAAGCTGTACTAACAGCGTCATCAGTGACACAGCTGCTGATTCGGATGTCGAAGACTGAGGTCAAAGGGTGAACGGGCTGTTACGGACAACTTGCATCTGAAAGGTTGTCGAAGTTTCCATGTCATTCCCTTAGTGAGAGAAACATTGCATTCAGTGCTGTAGTTGGAGTTATCAATCTTTGAATTGTATTGTGGAGAGGTACATGCCAATGAATTACTATTTTCACTTGGTGGTTAACACTGGACAGGTTTATAGGTCATCCTGACATCTGCATGTTAAACTTTTTATCTTGTTGCCGGACCGAGCAAAATTAAGGGAGGTTACCATGAGAACGGTGTGTATTTCGATACTTAACTGAGGAATGTCCTCGACTGTGCTGTGTAGTTCAACTCAAAATAGTTTCATGTTTAAGTCTGCAAACAATTCCACTTCCAATCTTGGGCTGCATGTCTCTGCTGGTGATGTACAATCCGACATGCATGCCAATTTGTCACGGTGGTTTAGGGTCTCGTTTTGATATTATTGAGTATATCAACCAAACTGCTGAAGGACTGGTACTTAGGATCTTTTTTTATTTGGCTACTTACATCTTTTGAAGCATAAAAGTAACTTGAGTTGCTAGTTTGTTATAGTGAATGCTGATTTATGTCACGGAATGGATTTTGCCTGTTTTTGCTTATCGTGCAAGCCATTATTCCGCAAAAATTTTTTTTACCCCCATTATTTTTCTCGATTTTGGTTTGTGAGAAGGGTCATGTATTTCGAGTTTAAAAAACATAAAACGAGCTTTGAAAGACTTTGTTCAAGGTCAGGGCATATCAGGCCAAAATATTACCAGACTAGTTGCTGCACGTTGTGTGGAGAGGCAGGGTCGCTCTCAAAAGCAAACAAAAAGGTGAGGGCCCGGAGTGAGGCATCTCGCTTCGGCCCGTTTCCTATTTTTTCCCATTTCGCCGATTCCTGTTTCGCCAATTGTGATAAACGATGCTTTCATAAAATGCCACCCCTATTCGCCCCCCTCCCCCCCCCCCCCCCCCCCCCACACACACACACACAGACACACACTCCCTAATTTCTTTCTGGATGGGACGACATTAACATTTCATTTCCTTAGTTGTAAACTTACTCAATGGTTAAGACAACAAACACCGCGCGCGCGCACACACACACACACACACACCACACACACACAACACACACACACACAAAAATCTCATTTTGTCAACAATGATAACTTATAATTCAAACAACATAAAAAACACCCTGTAATATATGGTGGACTCTGTGAGTGCGTACATTTTCGATCTTTTGTCTGGCCATCATCTCGGGAGGTTCTCAGTGAACTTCATTTTCCGTTGTTTTTGTGTTTTTTTTTCTTTCTGGAGTTAACCATTTTATATGGAAACATTCGTTTATTTTCATTACATAGATCACGTCCAGGTTTGTGCGAAAGCCAGATTTGTAGCACTCACTATTTTTTTCACTGTTATTCATTCTGCGAGTTTGATGGATATAAACATTGGTAGTGGTTCGCCATTCAACGAAATATCCTTCAGTAATGGAAATGAAAGCAATAAACGACGATTGGGACAACTCGCCCGATTTAAAAAAAAAGAAAAAAAAGGGACCAGTTTGTATTGCCACGGAATAAGATATTCCTTTACACTGACTACTGACTGACAACATAAAAAAATCCACGGGAGAAAAAGACAACCTGACACTCCTGCGAGGGACGAAACAGCGCAACTGCAACTCACTATCAAAAACAAAAAAAAAAAACGCCTTCACAAAACATACACAGACACACACACACAGATACACACACGATTGGCGCGCGCACACACACACACACGCGCGCGCGAGTGCACGCGCGCACACACACACGATTAAGAATGACGACAACAATGGACAGAGCATTACGGTAATGGAGAAACCGAACCTTCCCAGCACGGAGTGCATTTCAAAGAGTAAAGGGACTGCGTATGTGGCGCTTTCCCTTTTCTATTACTTTCCTGTGTGTGTGTGTTGTTGTGTGTGTGGTGTGTGTGTGTGTGTGTCGGGCGTGCGTGCGTGCGGCGCGCGCCGCGTGTATGTGTACGTGCGTGCGTGCGTTTTCTATTATCCCACAGACGACACCGAACTGATCAAAACTTTGCAAACGCATTCTCGTGGGCGATTTCTTCACCGACTAACCGCGCAATACAAACCACGGGGCAAAACATTTCTTTGTTTGTATGAGCGTGTGTGGCGTGTTGTTATGTCCTCTTTCAACCTCTCTCCTCACAATTTCTCCCACGCATTGTCGACATTACCCTTTACCTCTGAGAGCAAATTGATAGCGATGTCGTCACACACACACACACACCCTGATGTGGCCCTTTGCGGTCGGCTGGGCTATAAGCAACATTTTCTTACACACTGTCACGACCGACCCCTGGAGGTCTGCCCCGACAGGATCGGTCTAGGTGGGAGTGAAGGGGGTGACTGACCTCACACGCTCCGCAAGAGACCACACAATAAAGCACTCCAACGCACACAACATGCACAATCACAATTAAGCACTCCAACGCACACAAATGCACAATCACGAATCAAGCACTCCAACGCACACAACATGCACAATCGCAATCAAGCACTCCCACACCCACAACATGCACGATTATAAATAAATATTTCACCATACGACGTACACAATCACAATTACAGCATTCCAGCACATATGACATGTACACAATTATAAAGAAATATTTTCCCGTGTTGACCCTTTCTCACACCACGGAGTGCGTCTCCATCCCTGCCCCTGTCAAGTCCGCAGGGAAACACCCTGTCGCACTAGGTGCCCGAGCCGGGTTGGTTCTCGCAGGGAGTCGCCCAAAGCCGACACCCCCGACTCCCAAGCGGGCAGTGAAGAGGTGTCCCGGGGGGGGGGGGGGGGGGGGGACGTAGCTGTTATGGAGGGCTGGACTGGGGGCCAGGCCGGCCAGTCGAACGGGGGGCTCCCCTAGCGTCCCCGGTTTCCCGACCAAGGCGTGGCCTCGACCAGCGCGTGGCACCATCTCCCTCGTGGTTCAGCCAGAACGTGGCCTCGACCAGCACGTGGCACCATCCAGTTCGTGCTCCAGGTGAAGCCCCCGGGAGGGGGGGGGACGTAGCTGGGAGGAGAGTCGGGAAGGGAGAAAAGAAGAAGGAAGAAGAAGGGTAAATGGAACCCTGCCGTCATACCGTCTGACCATTGCTGTCAAGTCTTAGCCATTCGCATGATGGCGAGGGGCAGTGTATTCAACGCACACAGTAAACTCATTGAATCAAGTCTTCTCACACGATGCAGGTAAAAGACTGCATTAAATCAACAGGTTATAAAACAAATATGAATTATCTTCACCCTTCTCTCACTCACGCTTAACGTTTTCCTTCCTTAGGAAATAAATCAACACAGCGACCATCGCTTAATAACTGCCACCACATTTGCAAATAGTAATTCAATGGCATAATTGTCACATTTTATAAACACATTTCAAATATAACACAAATCTCCAACCACGCCTCCGAACGACAAATCATGCGTACGCACGCTCGTGAACATAAAACTCGTTCTCCTTGCACACACAAACAGACGGTGGCCGAAGGATAAAAGTCCGGCGAATGTGACAGGGGCGGACGAGCGAGACCAAGCAAGTTCCAACCCTGAATCACCAGGTTCTCTCCCTTCCCCACCGACTACCGCATCACCAGATACATAAACAGGAGAAAGAATTTTGGAAATAATTTAGAATGGCCAGGTTAAAGATTGAATTAACCAGAGAAAAGGTCTCACACAATATTCCTCTTACAATTTCGAAAACAAAAGAAAATTGCGCAAAAGTGAAGACTAAGCCGGCTAACAACAACAAATCAAAACAAACAGACCACGAAACTGATGCTTACCAGCTACCCGTGGGTGACCCCGAAGAGGCGGGTCAAAGGACTCTCTCTACCCTCTGTCCAGTCGAGAGGACAGAGGCGAAGATGCGGAAACAGAGAAATGATGTCCCTCTCCTACAGGCCGACTGCAGGAATTGAAAGTACTGACTGTACTCTCGACGATAAGGTAAAGAACCAGGACTGGAGCAGGCGCCCCCAGAGACATCTTCCGCTCGAGTCAAGAGCTAACCTCCCTCAGCAATGGCGGCCAACATGCCATGCTGCGTCACAGAGTGAGCATACTTCAAACTAAAAGAAACGAAGCACGTGCGACAGGTAAAAGACAGGCGAGAGGCCGATAGACAGAAAGCTCGAGAGAAAGGTACCGGCCACCCGTGAACTTGCAGGATGAATAGCACGGGCGGTGGAATTAGAGAGAGAGAGAGAGAAAGCAAACCGAAGTTGAGCTGAACCACACCAAGGTGCAACTGCACCACAAGCCACCCTAAGGGACGGATACACGACAACAGCAACGACAATAAACAAATAAGTAATTCCGCCACCCTCGGTGGGTCGAACGTCGTAGGCCTCGCGACAAACTCGTGACACACACACACACACGCACACACACACACACACACACACACGTACGAACGCACGCTGAGATGCACAAACACACACACACCCGCGCGCGCGCGTACCCACACACACACACTCTCTCTTTCTCTCTCATAACAGCAAGAAAAACGTTAGGGCCAAAGAAGGGAAGAAAACAAGCCTGCAAAGAGACTAGCAAGCACGGCAAATGTCAGGCAGTCTGCAGCTGACAATACCTGCTGTACAGCTCCACGGAACAGAACGGCCAGATAAAGCAGGAGTCACAATAGCTGGGTTGTCGGCGATCGGACGGCCTAGTACTCCGTGAACGATTGATGCGACCCCCTTTTTCCTCCTTGAGACCTCGTTGCCCAATCCCCTTCACCCCTCCTTTTTCTTCTGTCCTGCGCTCTCTCTCTTTTCTCTCTCTCCACCTCCCCCCCCCCCCCCCCCCCCTGTATGTATCGCGCACGCACAGACCCGAACACGAACACATGCGTATACACACATTCATGTATAGAAACATCCGTGCGTACACGCATGAACACACACATCACACACACACACACACACACACACACACACACAAACGAGAGAGAGAGAGAGAGAGAGAGAGAGAGAGAGAGAGAGAGAGAGAGAGAGAGGCACACACCAGACACACTTTCTTCAATTACTTCATTACTTAGTGTGGGGACTTTAATTACATCGGACACTTTACAGCACACGCCATGAACCCACCCCACCTAATTCAGAGATGTCCCACCTGATGTAATTTTTGAGTTTCTGAGAGAGATAAACAAAATTTTTCATCTGATCACGGAAGAATTATTTCAAAGTATGACTTTAGGACATCTGCTACAATGAGTCGTGAGTGTGCGTTTTCATTTACTTATTTTCATGTTATTCTTTTTTTTTTAACAGCCTTGATATGACCTTTTGTGGTCTGCTGGGTCATCAGCAACATAAAGTGAAAGTCACCCTCTCTCTCTGTCTCTCTTTCACACACAAACACACACACAACACACTGTCAAGGAGCGTGAAACCTCTCACAAAAGGCATTAGACGCTTGGAGATAAAGGGACATTGTACGTGGTATGCAAATAGGTAATTGACCAATTAACCAGGGTATCTTACCCACCGCACACGGCCGAACTGTGTGAAGGAGGCCGGAGGGTCAGATGACAAACAACACCTAGGAGAGAGTTCGGACCTGCCGGTGGCGAAAGGGGGAAGGAATGTAACCACTACGACTTCGGCACCCCAAGTGAGCGCTAAATGCTCAGTCAGCTGAGGTTCTTGTGTAAACAGTCAGTGAAGAGCAGGAGTCTTGGATTTGTTTGGATGGTATTGCCGTGGGTCACTGTGTTGGTTCTATTGTCAGGCTGGTTGAATGCGTGTGGAGGTTGTAGCAGCCCTCCTTAAGATAATTACTGTGTTAACTGACCACCGAAGTCGGCGGGAATTTTCGATGTCCATCTGGGGCTAAGTGTGTGTTTGCTAATCAATTAGGTAGGGGTGTGTGTAAATGCTGATGTGTGTGGAATGTAGCGAGTGGAGAATTCAGGGTACTTGTGAACTAGGGGTTTGAGAAGCAGCGTGGACAAAGGCATGGCCCGAAGGGGAATCCTTTGTTTCCCTCCCTATATAAACTGAGGGAGAACAACGTGTCGTGAGAACAACACCAGGAGAGAGAGAGAGAAGGCAGAGGAGAGAGAGAGAGGAGAGAGTGAGCAGGACAGAGAGAGGGTCGAGAGAAACGTGGTCTGGGAGATAGAAGAGACAGCAAGGTCTTAGAGTTAAAGACAAGCTGGAAGAGAAGGAAACTAAGTTTGAAGCCCGGAGGTGGGTGAAGACAGACAAACTGAATTTGAACCCAGAGGTGGGTGAAGAAGACGAAGAAGAAGAGTTCTACGTCAAGACCCCAGAGACGACCACGAAGACCCAGTCCTGAAGCCTGGAGCCAGTCAACCAAGGGCATCACCATCAAGCAGTGCTGAAGAAGACGTGAAGAGACTTTTTTTCAAGAACTGTGGTGTGGTGTGAAAGCGTGGTTGTGTGTGTGAAAACCTGGCCAGGTAAGAAGTCATTTTATTATAACCCGGGATTAGGAAGTATTGATCTTTATGTTTGGATATTCATTGTGTGGATTGATTGTTTATGATTAATTATAAGTAGCATAGAAATTGTATTTCTTGTGCTCAGTCGTGTTAGGAGAGAAACGAATGCGTGACATCCCATTCCCAGAGAGAGGTGAATGTTTGGTGTGCGCATGAGTGTGCATATGCGTGTATGAGTGCAACGATACCCTTGGTGTGTTAAGCCTGACTAATAATACATCAACTTAGTGCACTTAAGCAATACCATCACGATTTCCCCCGTCCTGGACACGCCACACACACACACACACACACACACTCAAGCAAGCACACACACACGGAGAGCGAGAGTCAAAAAGAGAGAGAGAGAGAGAGAGAGAGAGATGGTGGGGGGGGGAAGCAGATGTTTGTACAGAAGCACATTCAAAACATCGCACATGTACACACGCAAGCATCCGCGCGAGCGCGCACTCTCACAAAGTGCCCCCCCCCCCCCCCCCCCCCCCCCCGATACACTCACACACCACACACATACAAACCACACCCTGGCTGTACTAAAGTCCACGCCACACCCAAAGCGGCGAAACGAAATGTGACATAATTATGAGACACGCACTGTATCGAATGATCTATCAGACTGTGTCGCTTTTCCAATTTCACCGTTCACGCCCTGTGTTAAGTCCCGTACAGCAACAGGCGGTCTTTGATGAGATTATGGCCACGATGATAGCATTACCATGTATCCTGTGTGTGTGTGTGTGTGTGTGTGTGTGTGTGTGTGTGTGTGTGTGTGTGTGTGTCTCTGTGTGTGTGTGTACGTGTGTGCGTGTTTGCGCGCGCGCGCGAGTGCGTGTGTGTGTGTGTGTGTGTGTGTGTGTGTGTGTGTGTGTGTGTGTGTGTGTGTGTGTGTGCGTGCGTGCGTGCCCCTTTGTTTTAGCTGGAAAATACAAGGTCATTCTCTGTCTTTTTTCTCAGGTAGGCGCTGCGCCACATGTTTCTTGTGACGCACTTGAGTTGCTCTCTCTTTCACTGACTAATGACATTATCTCACTGTCTGAAAATGGGTTTCCCATGTACGCGCATGTTTATACAAATAATGGTTTGGGTGAAGGGTCTTGGTAACGATAAGGAATTCAAGCGTCTTTTTTCTTTCCAACGGCCAATCGACTGCAGATATCAAAAATGGTATGAAAATGTTAAACACAATAAAACAAAATTACCTTCACAGCACTTCTTGCAAAGCACATGAAGTAAGAACACGTCGGATATTGAATTCTGATGAACACTTGAAGTATATAGCACACGAAAGATTTTGGTTAAGAATATGAGTGAACGGTGTATTACTATACGTAGAGAGAACAAAGAAGTTGCTAAACTGATATGTTCGTTGTGTACAGGTTCTAAAGATGAGTTTTTAAAAAATACATTCATTGTCAGGCTATTCAGAATCCTACAGCCTTTTAAGTCTACCGACTGATGTCATCCACTTAACATAGTTATGGGTGGAATTTGTCCCTCCTCTTATGTAAAGCATTTCAACATTGCGTTAACGTCTTACTTCGCGGATACGGTTATTCCTAGGAACAAACCATTTGCATTCTCTTCTCTCTCTCTCTCTGTCTCTCTCGATCATGTAACTACGACCGTGTGCTCCCACCCCCTCCCCATCTCTCTCTCTCTCTCATATCTCTCTGCTGCAGATAAGAGTTTATACCTCCATCTCTCTTTTTCTCTCATTCCTGTAAATACGTGCTTGTCTTATCCCTCCCCCCCCCTCCCCTTTTTACCCTCTCTCTCCAGCAAATACGCAAGTATGAGCTTGTATCAACTGGAAATGCAAACTCTCTCTCTCTCTCTCTCTCTCCCTGGTGATGCTTGATAGTAAGGTATTTAACTTACTACCCACCCGATCAATAATCCTGTACGGGTGCGCCTCGCCCGACCTAATCATGTCTCGCCTGTGCCATGTTTTCTTCACGCCCCAGTGCAAGCGCTCCCTTCCTTCGGTGGGCTAAAAATACCCCAAGCGTAACGTCTCGCCTTCATCGGTCAATCGAGCGGAGAGTCGTGAGATGTTGAGGCCAGATGTGACTGGGCGGGATTAGGAAGAGGGGTGAGAGGGGGGTGGGGGGTGAGAGGGGATTAGGGAGTGAAGTGAGGTGCACAGGATTCATTTCGCCCCTGATTCTAACCTTACCCCTCTGACGATCTCTTTCTTCGGTATAAAGCTGAGATCATCTGATCACAATCGCTGCTACGACAGTAACTGCATGCACGCGAGCACACACACACACACACCACACTCACACACACACACCACCCACACACACACGCCAAACACACACACCAGAAACACCCCAAACAACCACGACGACAAACAAAACTTCAAGAAATTCAAACTCTAAACAAACGTAGACATCCCCTCCCCTCACCCCCCCCCCCTCACCCATCCCTCTAAAGAACGTGCACAGAAAAATGCACACCTCTAGCCTTCAAAAACAAAACAAAAGAAAGCCTTGCTTGAGAGTCTTGTCACTGATTGCAGAATCCACCGCCTCGACTGCCCTTTCCAGTTAACTGTTCTTCCGCTTCCCTTCCTTGGATTCTTTCTGACAATGCCTTTGTTTCCTTGTGTTTTTGTCTCTACTCTAATCCCTGTCAAAGGGACCCCCTGCTTCCCCCTAAAAAAACAAAACAAAAAACAACAACAAACAAAAAAACAACGCATGCGAACAAATTCTATACGACGTAAACAAACAAAGACTTTTGATGATTGCAACCCCCATCCGCACTCTTGATAGTAGCCCATACCCCTCCCCTCTCTCTCTCTTTATATATATATCGGGGGAGCGGGGATTAAGTAAGGGGGAAAAAATGACAGGGGTGGTGGTGGTGGTGGTGGGGGGGGGGGGGGTTGAAGCGGGAGCGGGGGGAAGGGGGAGCGGAAGGAGGAAAAAGCGGTTGTACTAAAAGAGAATATCCACACAAAAACCTTGCAAATTTTAGTAAATTTTAGTCGGTAGTAAAAAAAAGATTAAATATGTCTGCAGCTCCTGTCCCAGAGGAAGG
>CM031613.1:53196733-53199233 GCA_018398815.1 Conus ventricosus | reverse complement strand
TACTTTGTTATCTATATCCATCCACCCATCCCCAACTCACCCATCTGTCTGTCTTACCTGTCTGCCAATCTATCTGCCCCCCCCCCCCCAAAAAAAAAAAAAAACAACAACACAAACAACAACAACAAAAACAACAACAACAAACAAACCATCTTCATCTACCATTAATCAATCGCCGTCTATCTATCAATCAGTCCACCCATCAATCCGCCTGTCTATCTATCAATCAGTCCACCCATCAATCCGCCTGTCTATCTATCAATCAGTCCACCCATCAATCCGCCTGTCTATCTATCAATCAGTCCACCCATCAATCCGCCTGTCTATCTATCAATCAGTCCACCCATCAATCCGCCTATCAATCAGTCCACCCATCAATTCGCCTATCAGTTCGTTCATCCCCCACCCCACCCCATCTCTCTCTTTCTCTGGATTCTCTCCCATATCTATAGATTCTGTCTGTTTCTTTCTCTGGCTTCTCTCCCATATCTATAGATTCTGTCTGTTTCTTTCTCTGGATTCTCTCCCATATCTATAGATTCTGTCTGTTTCTTTCTCTCGCTTCTCTCCCATATCTATAGACTCCGTCTGTTTCTTTCTCTCGCTTCTCTCCCTTATCTATAGATTCCGTCTGTTTCTTTCTCTGGATTCTCTCCCATATCTATAGATTCCGTCTGTTTCTTTCTCTGGATTCTCTCCCATATCTATAGACTTCCGTCTGTTTCTTTCTCTGGATTCTCTCCCATATCAAGACTCCGTCTGTTTCTTTCTCTGGATTCTCTCCCATATCTATAGATTCCGTCTGTTTCTTTCTCTGGATTCTCTCCCATATCTATAGATTCCGTCTGTTTCTTTCTCTGGATTCTCTCCCATATCTATAGATTCTGTCTGTTTCTTTCTCTGGCTTCTCTCCCATATCTATAGATTCTGTCTGTTTCTTTCTCTGGCTTCTCTCCCATATCTATAGATTCTGTCTGTTTCTTTCTCTGGCTTCTCTCCCATATCTATAGATTCTGTCTGTTTCTTTCTCTGGCTTCTCTCCCATATCTACAGACTCCGTCTGTTTCTTTCTCTGGCTTCTCTCCCATATCTATAGATAGATCCAGGATTCGTTCTGCTCACAAAGAGGTCTTCGCTCTCCCGAGTGTCTTCCAGATGTTGATATACTTGGGAGTTCTTCAACATCGCCATCATCATCATAATCATCATCATCCATGTGATCATCATCATCATCAATATCATCATCACCATCACCATCCTCATCATCATCATCTTCGTTACCCCTTTTTGGGGAGGTGGGAAGGGTGGGGGTAGGGGTGGGGTTATCCACTTACCTTTTTGCCTGATCCTAACTTTCTCATTCTTGTTCGAATTTGTTGCTGTTGTCATTGTTGTTCGGCATCATCATCATCATCATTTTTGCTGTTGTTGTTCTTCTTTCTCTTTCTTATTCTTGTTCCAATGTTCTTTGTTGTTATTGTTGTCATTGCTTTAGTTGCTGTTGTTCATCATCATCATCATCATCATCATCATCATCATCACCCTCCTCTTCCCTCTCCTCATCAAAGTCATCATCAATAATTATCATCTTCTTCCTTCTTCTTCCGCTTCTCACCATCATCATCACCTTCAACATATCTTTACTCCCCAACTCCGTCGTAATGTTCCTTCCTTCCGCTGTTTTTTTTGTTCCTCTGTCTATCGACCTCCCATCAGCCAGTCACCTACCGCACACCCAGCCTACCTCCCTCTGCCCTTCTCTCTCTCTCTCTCTCTCTCTCTCTCTCTCTCTCTCCGTGCACCCTCTCAGTGTCTTGCTGTTATCAGCAGGCCTAATGGCAGAACAAAGAAGGCGCTTATGTCCTGGCCCAAAAGAAAAACAACATCTCCTTACCTCAGGCACGTACGTGTAATCTTCAAGGCTGTTTGGCGATTCTCCCTCTGTGTGTGTGTGTGTGTGTGTGTGTGTGTGTGTGTGTGTGTGTGTGTAAGAGAGAGAGAGAGAGAGAGAGAGAGAGAGAGAGAGAGAGAGAGAGAGAGATGGGGGAAAGGGTAGTAGAGGGCTGTGTGTGCGTGTGTGTAGATCACAGACAAACCCGTGGAAAGAGACAGAAACACACACAAACAGAACCCCCCGGGCGATGGAAGACAATAAAAGCTCACTTCGACACAGCCATAACCTGGCAATCCTAACAAAACAAGAAGCTGCCACACGACGCCTTCACAAAGTGTCTACAAGCTTTCCTTCGATGAGGACGCTGTGAAGAGCGTTTTAGGAAGTGTTTGTCAGAAGCCTTTCTCAGAAGTCTTATGCAGGAAGCCCTCGGAATTATGCCTGTATAAAAAGAATCCCTCTAAAGAAGCCCATAGGAGCTACGCAATCCCTTTGAAGAAGAGTCCATCTCAATGAAAACACAAGATCAGGTTCTTGAGTTGCACTGGTCTAGTCCGTTTACCAGTTAGCAAAACAGCCCCCAATTGCAGAGCTGGAGAGAAGAAC
>CM031613.1:53186733-53194233 GCA_018398815.1 Conus ventricosus | reverse complement strand
GAAGACAACAACAACAACAACACACACACACACACACACACACACACACCCATGCCATTATTCCCATCAGTGTCCGTCGCGCCTTTGACACATCCGTCGCCTCGGCTGTTCCAATCCAATCAGGAATCCAGAACAAGGAGATTGGGGGGGGGGGGGGGGGGGGGGGGGGGGGGGGGGGGGGGGGGGGGGGGGGGGGGGGGGGGAGGGAAGGGGGGTGGGAGGGTGGGGGGTGCAAGCGACAAGAAGAAAGCTGCACCGGCAACAACATGTCAATCAAGCTCAAGGTCAACAAGATCAAGAGAGAGAGGAATCGAATGCAGCTAAAAACACGAACACATTCCTGCGACAGTGAACCAAGGAGCGTCTCCAGTGACAGCACGAAGCACAAGAGGGGAAGACGTGTGGACAGCGTTGGGGGACGGGGGGGGGGGGGGGGGGGGGGGGGGGGGGGGGGGGGGGGGGGGGGGAAGAAGGAGGGAAGAGTGGAAGGGCTAAAAGGGAAGGGGGGGCTTCGAGATGCGGGGAAAGCGAAGGAACGGAGGAACGTGGAAGTGGGACGGGGAGGGCAGTGAAAATGCCCCGAATGGAAATTGAACCATAACCCAGTGATGAAGGTAACTGACTCTCTAAAGCCTGGGTTGAAAGCGCGTGTCAAAACGTAAAAAAGAACACGTTGATGCAACACTGAAACAACACCAATCGCTTTCCGAAAGACAAAACAAAACTAGCAACCACTAACCGAAATCTTAACAGCCAGCTTACTGTAACAAATGAACATTTTATATTTTAGTTTAACTCGAAGATAACATCTCCAAAGACTGTGAGTTTGAAAGATGTGCGTCGTTTCGGGTCACTAATTTGAAAAAGTAATATACACTGCTTATTCAATACACTGAAACACATACAAGCCCCCCCTCAAACAGAAACAATACAAGCACAGCATTTCCAAAGACAAAACAAACAAGCAACCCATTCAATAAAACGTTCAATACAAAGGCCAGACTCAATACAGAAACAAATGAAAACATATGTTTATTCAATACAGAAAAACACAGGGCCAGACGACGTAAACTACAAAAAACCGTGCTGCATTCTGCAGATTTAAAATACAAGCACAGCATTCAATACAGAAACAATACAAGCACAGCACTCAATACAGAAACAATGCAAGCACAGCATTCAATACAGAAAACAATACAAGCACAGCATTCAATACAGAAACAACACAAGCACAGCATTCAGTTCAGAAACAACACAAGCACAGCATTCAATCAGAAACAACACAAGCACAGCATCAATACAGACCTTTTTTTTTCGCGTTCAGAGCTTCCCCTTCAACGAAATATGTAAAGTTCGAGCAATGAATCGACAGAGTTTGACGTTCGCTCCACCATCTTCATGGAAATTGCAGGCATCTGGGTCATGATTATCATCCCTCTCCCACCCCAATCTGTGGGGTGTGTGTGTGTGTGTGTGTGTGTGTGTGTGTGTGGTTGTCCCAAAATTGGCAACGACTGATCATACATATACGGACACGCATGCGCGCGCGCACACACACACACACATCTATCTATCGATACACACACACACACACACACACACACACACACACACACACACTCTAGCTATCTGTATATACGCATACACACACATCTACCTATCTATCTATCTTCACCCCACACTCGCCACAACTTAATATATACCCACTGCTGGCTGCTGGTAAAAGCTACAGCAGAAAAGGAAATCGATCGTCCACAACAACATATAGCACGCTTTGATACAGAAAACAGATTGGCCGATCTGAAAACAGGTCACCCAATTTCTCTCTCTCTCTCTCTCTCTCTCTCCTCTCTCTCTCATGGGGACAAATCGGCTAGCCAGCGGCCTGGCCAAGGAGGTCAGGCGCAGCCCGGCTGCGCGTTCAGTCGCTGCCACCGCCCGCCAAGTTTCCAGCTCCCTTACCCATGGTTAATACTGTTTCTTGATGACAGGACCTGGTGGAAAGTGGACGGAAGTCAAAACAGCAGGGTAGGGAGCAGGGTTAGGGAGGAAAAATGGGGCGACGTGCAGGACGGGGAAAGAGGAGAGGGGGGGGGGGGTGTTGGGGGGAGGGGGGGGGGGGGAGATAGTAGCTGTTGGCTTGGAGGGAAAGCTTCTCTGCATCGTATGGCCCGGTTGTTTTGATAGGTAAAGTTTCCCACAGAGAGAGAAAGAGAGAGGGGGGCAGGCACAAACATGCATACATCTTGCATTATAAACACACAGGCGGACATCCAAATAGACAAGCGCACAATAAACAATCCCTGATAATGCAATTTCTCCAGGTCGGTCTGTCTGCCTGCCTGTCCTCCCTTGAGACTTCTGGCCCAGATACCGTGCTTCTCCTCCGCCTATTGCTTTTTAACAACATCCTGCTTTCCATTAGACCCACCCCACCTCACCCCAATCTCCATCTGCCCCCCCCCCCCTCCAAGGACCCCCCCCCCCCCCCCCCACCACCACCGACCAACATTTGCAGCCAGCCGCTTGCTGGATGGAGATGATCGCGGTCAGCAGACTATTCAGACATTCATGGCACTCGAGACAGGAAGTGACATGGGGCAACCATTTCCGCTAGCTATTTCCGTTTGCCGTTTCCGGGGTGGGCGGAACCGAATCTGCACCCTGGAGTGAATTCTACTCGACGGCTAACGATCGAACCGCCTCCCTGCGGCAACAGGAGTCTAAAACATCGTATTGTGCACTTGATACCAGGATCTCCGGTTGTGATGTTGAAGTGTTGAATCGGTGCCTTTCAGGTTCTGGTCGTTCGGTTTCTCTCTTGTTTCATTTTTCTCTTCTCTCTCTCTCTTGATGCATACATTGTTTCATTTAGTACTAGCGTCGTAGAAAAGCAACGGCAAGTACGGAAAATGCCTAACTAACCGAATACTATTACGCTATGAAATAAAGAATCAATCAATCAGTCTCTCTCTCTCTCTCTCTCTCTCTTGGGGCCAAAGCCTTTAAGAATAAAACATCTAAATCTGTCCCTCTCTCTCTCTCTTAGCTTCCCGTCGTAAATCAGTTCAGATGATAATAATTATGTTCTTCAAAGGAGGCTGAACTGTAAACATTATATTTTTCTTTTCCTTCCTGACCTTGCGAATATGTTCGGTCAAGCGCACGCCAGTCCCACACAGGACACGTAATGGTAGCAGTACGGCCCTCCTGTGTTTCTCTTTGTCCTCTCTTTGTCCTCTTGTCCTTCTTTGTCCCTCTGTATTGTTGTCATCACTGCTCATTTGTCCGCCATCACTCTTCTGTCCGTTGTTGTTGTCCAGAATGCCTGCGCCCACCCCCTTCACCTCTTCCCGTCCCATCATCGTTGTCCTAATTCCCCATTCCTCCTCCTTTATGTCCATCATCTTGTCAACTATTTCCCTCCTTCCTCCTCTTTTGTCCATCATGCTTGTCCTATTCTCTCCCTTCTCTCCTTAATCCAACAACCTTCATTTCCAAATTCCCATCTCTCCTTTTATCCATCCATACGTTGTCTATATTCCGCATTAACTCTTTATTCCTATGCATCGTGTGCCTAATCCCATGCCATATCCTTTAGTCATAAACATGCTGAGATCCATACCCCTCCTTTAATCATCACGTGATACTAAATAAAAACCCACCGATTCCTCATCTGTTTGTCTTCGTCTGTTGTCTATCCTGCGTCATGTCTGCCTCTTTCTCTCTCTCTTGTCCTACCACACACACCCACCTTTATGCCATCACGTTACCTAATCCCCATCCACACTCCTTTTGTCCTCATCATTGTCCTATTCCCCATTCCTCTCCTTTATGTCCATCATCATTGTCCTATCCCCATTCTCCTCCTTTATGCCATCATCGTTGTCACTATCCCCCATTCCTCCTCCTTTATGTCCATCATCGTGTCCCTACCCCATTCCCTCCTTTATGTCATCATCGTTGTCCTATTCCCCTTCCTCCTCCTTTATGTCCATCTCGTTGTCCTAATTCCCCCATTCCTACTCCTTTATGTCCATCATCATTGTCCTAATTCCCCATTCCTACTCCTTTATGTCCATCATCGTTGTCATACCTTTTTCTCCTCCCTTCTCTTTTCTGTCCATCATGCTTGTCACTACTCTTCTCTCCCTTCTCCTTAAAAAACAACAACCTTTTTTTCAAAATTATTTCTTTCTACATACATACACACTTACAGAACTGCATCATATTAGCATAAACGTAATATTCATATGACGTGCCTGCATAAATGCAAAGACGTAGAGCAAAACATGCATGGAGGGATAACCCAAACCAAGCATATACATGGTAATGTATATGCTCTGCCAAACCAAATACACAAAGAAACAAAAAACAACAACACCGAATACACAGATTGTTTGTCTGTCTGTCTTCTCTCTCTCTTCTTTGTCTGTCTGTCTGTCTGTCTCTCTCTCTCTCACACCCCACACACACACACACACACACACACACACTCCTTGTCCGTCATCGTTGCCCTCGGCCTTATCTGCCAAACTCTCCCTCTTTCTACCCATCATCGTTGTCTTGACTCTTCACCACCACCACCATTACCCCCACTCCTATCATCTTTGTCGTGGTACCTTCTGTTTCCTGACCCCTTACGTTGTTCTGCCTCTTCTTCCTTCTGTCAATCATTGTCCTTTCTCTCCTCTGTCCTTTTTCTATCCGTCATAGTCAACTCCTCTCTCTCTCCATCCATCTCTGTTTGTTTGTGTGCCTTTGTCTCTGACCGTCTGTCTCTCTGTCTGTCTGACTGTCTCTCCAAGTTGTGTTCATCTCTGTGTCTCTGTCCTACCATGTTTTCTGTGTGGACGGGCTTTACGACAAAGCGACCCTCGGGAGATTTGGGGTTCGCCAGACAGTTCGATCGCTTTGCTGGTTTGGACATACGTGTGTGTGTGTGTGTGTGTGTGTGTGTGTGTGTGTGTGTGTGTGTGTGTGTGTGTGTGTGTGCGTGTTGTGTGTGGTGTTGTGTGTGTGTGTTGTGTGTGTGTGTGTGTGTTTATATATATGTGTGTGTGTGTGTGTGTGTGTGTGTGTGTGTGTGTGTGTGTTTTGTGTGTGTGTGTGTGTTGTTGTGTGGCGCGCGCGCGAGTTGTGTGTGTGTGTTAGCTTACCCCTGTCTGCCTTTCCACCTCCTCCATCTCCTCTCTCTTTGTCTCCACTACTCGCTACCATCGCCCTCCGCCCATCCATCCGCGCTGCCCCTCCCCTTTTTCCCACTCTCTACTGTCTATCTGATCTGAAACACCCCCCCACCCCCCCCCCCCCCCTCTTTTTTTTTTTTTTTTTTAACTTAGTTCTGTTCACGATAGTACTTTTGCATCTGTTGTAATAATAATAATAGCAATAACATTTGGGTTGCTTCCATACTCTGGATTTGGAAGGAAAAAAAATGAACACGAAAACATTTGTGGAGGCGTTCAAACTGGATACAGCTGCTGTACACACCCCTCCGAAAGCAGTTATTAATGAAACATCAGTGCTGTCACTGTCATCCTCACAATCATCATCTGCTGTACACACCCCTCCGAAAGCAGTTATTAATGAAACATCAGTGCTGTCACTGTCATCCTCACAATCATCATCTGCTGTACACACCCCTCCGAAAGCAGTTATTAATGAAACATCAGTGCTGTCACTGTCATCCTCACAATCCTCATCTGCTGTACACACCCTCCGAAAGCAGTTATTAATGAAACATCAGTGCTGCACTGTCATCCTCACAATCATCATCTGCTGTACACACACCCTCCGAAAGCAGTTATTAATGAAACATCAGTGCTGCCACTGTCATCCTCACAATCATCATCATAAGCATTTGCTTGTTGTCGCTTCAGTTCAACAGACGTAAATTTGTTTATGTACACATCTGTTCAATAAAGAAATGCTTAAAAAATATTTAAAAAATCATCACCATCATCATTGTCATTACTCTCTCTCTCTCTCTTGTAATGTTTGTTAAGATGATCCGCTCTCGTGTGCGTGTATGTGCACAAGTGTGTGAATGAGAAAAAGGGGGGGTGGGGGGATAGAGGTGAGGTGGGGGAGAGGCGAGGGAGGGAGGAAGCTGTCGGAGTGAGTTGTGGGCGAGGGGTGGTGGCGAGAGAAAGAAGAGAGGGCTGAGGTGAGCGATTGATTTTTACTGAGCTACGTTCAAACATGCCCTGTTGTCTACATGGCTTAATTGTTGAAAGGACGATAAGAAAAACTTGTCATTGTCATTCTCTCTCTCTCTCTCTCTCTAACATGCCCCATTGTCTACATGGCTTAATTGTTGAAAGGACGATAACAAAAACTTGTCATTGTCATTCTCTCTCTCTCTCTCTCTTAGGTTATGTTTGGTTGAATCAAGGCGTTAATGCGACTGGCGATTTTCTCAGAGTCTTTAGAGATAGACTAATTTCGTGCAGGTGGCAGGAATGGAATTTTCATATGGATAACAGTGAAAGATTTATTAATTACAGGTCCTTTTGTACCGTACCTGATGTTAAAATTTATTTACAGCTAAACCTGGACAGGCACTTAAAGTATATAACGACAAGGTTCAGACTTGGTATTTCTGAAATTGCCGAGCATTATTACCGTGATCGTTCTCATAGTGAAGCAGATTTAATATGTCCACTTTGTAGAAAGGATACAGAAAATGATGTGCATTTTGTGTTGTGTTGTCCTGCCTTGCACAAACTAAGAGCTCAGTATATACCAATCAAGTTTTTTAAATTCCCAAGCCAGTTTAGATTGGCTCTTCTTATGGCATGTACTCATGAGCAAACTGTTAAAAATTTGTCAATTTATTTATTCAAAGCATTCAAGTTGCGATCGTGTATTCTGTCATAATGTATTATTTCGAATATGTAATTGTTATGTTTGCGTGCAGTTGCTCAGCTACTAAGATGACTGTAATTAACACGCAATCCCCTTCACGAGGGGCTATGGCCTAAAACGTGAATAAATTATCTCCTCTCTCTCTCTCTCTCTCTCTCTCTCTCTCTCTCCTCTCTAACATGCCCCATTGTCTACATGGCTTAATTGTTGAAAGGACGATAAGAAAAACTTGTCATTGTCATTCTCTCTCTCTCTCTCTCTCTCTCTTCTCATTTTCAATTTGCACCAGTCTGTCGGCGGATGATTCCATCCTGTGCCACTGTACATCCCTGCTCTCCGCCCCCACTTACCTCCTCACCTTCCCCTGGAGGCAGAAGAAGAGAACGAGGAAGAAAGAGGAGGAGGAGGAGGAGGAGGAAGAGAAAGAGGAGGAGAAGAGAGAGCACCGGAAGAAGAGGAGCAGCAGAAGGAGCAGAGAGTGTCATTTTCCTTCCGACAAGGGGATAGATCTTCTCGTCTAAGAAATTATAGGTCACCCCTCCCAACCCCCCCCCCCCCCCCTCCGCATCCCCCCTCCTGTCTCCTCCCTATCGCTCGCTCCTCCTCCTCCCTAGTCTTGTGTCTCTCAAG
>CM031613.1:53144233-53181733 GCA_018398815.1 Conus ventricosus | reverse complement strand
GTTGTTTTTTGTAGTTTCTTTTCAGCGTTTTTTTTTAAATAATAGAGAAGCAACGTGAGCACAAATGCAACCTGATACGACGAATTTCATAGGATTAAGCCCACTCACATAGCTCAGACACACTGGTCACAAACAAGACGACACACGTGCGCACGCAGGATGCATATCTTAACATTCGCATACACATGTTGCAAGAACACTGTGCAAACGTATGAAACAGAGGAAAGATCCATTCATACGGCCCTCATCCCAAGACACTGACAGACTAAGGATTTACCGCCGCGTCATCAAAATAGAGACCAGTATGATTCTGGGGAAAATTGTACTACTGAAACAATATAAACAAAGAAACAAATAAATCAAGTTCTGAAGCACCAAAGAAGCCTAACATTACACAAATATTCACTGAACTACCACCAATGAAACATGACTTGTACAGTATCAATATTTCGGTCTCCGCACTGTTCAGAGTGTGCGGGATCCACCTGAACATTTTATAAGACAGAAAATGCCCTCGGGGTGTATGGTGTGGGGGGCAGACACCCTAACTCATTGATAGCTGCTACTGAAGTTAGCTTTTTTTTTCTTTCTTCACTGAATCTAAAGTCTCGGCCACATTGCAAGATTTGAATGCAGAATGCGCCGGCGTTGAGTTGAAGGATTCGCAAGATAGATACTACGGTATATATATGTACACACACCACACACACACACACACACACACACACACACACACACAGCCGTGCTCCATACTCCACAGATTCAAATCATCAGCTCAGTGACTCAAACAGCATCCGTGTCAGACCTATCGAGTCCGAGGCTGTGATGCGATCCAGTGTGTCAGAGTGATGACCAAACGATCCTGACGACACGTCTAAAATCCAGAAGAGCCCAACTAACCTCTGTTCTTGACCCGAGTCACCCGACTGGACCGGCTCAACTTCAGAAACGTCACGTCACACATGGGATCGACCACGAACCAGTAAAGGTCACCAAGATATCTGACTTTTCCTCGATGCGCGTCAATGTGGCCCGAGTATGGGTGACCATGAACTTTGACCTCAGTCTAGGTCACAACTTACTTTTCACCTTTAGGTCACCACGAGATTGATCAACCACTGGGCTACATTATCCCTTACCGTTTCTCTAGGATCTGTGAGATTGATCAACCACTGGGCTACATTATCCCTTACCGTTTCTCTAGGATCTGTGAGATTGATCAACCACTGGGCTACATTATCCCTTACCGTTTCTCTAGGATCTGTGAGATTGATCAACCACTGGGCTACATTATCCCTTACCGTTTCTCTAGGATCTGTGAGATTGATCAACCACTGGGTGTCACGGTCAAAAATAAACACAACCAAAGTCGTGGTCCGTCGCCAGCCAAGTTGGTTGGACATAAGCTCTAACTCAAATATTCTGGGCGTCAGGCAGACGGCCCCATGTGTCGTGTCCAGCCAATTAAGCATAGCGGAGAGGCTCCACGGAGACGGTCTGTCCAGCCAGACGGACTAAGTAGCTGACCGACGCCTCGATGTCTGGTCAAACGAGTCTCGACGCCCGGATCAGACTCATCCGGCCAATTTGGGCACAGCGAGAGGCTAATCCTAATCTTCCACGGAGACAGCATCGGCCCCGTAGACAGTCGGAGTGGCTGACCAACGTCTCAACAGGTCTGGGCCAGACTGATCTAGCCAATTTACGACCAGTGCCCACAATCAGGTCGACGTCGCCGGAAAGGGGAGAGGGAGAAGGTAGTGTGTGGTGGGGGTGATAATCAAGCTAATCAATTAAATGACCAATTGACCACCACAGAGAGTAAGGCGTGTAGGCGTGACTGTCATGATTTGAATATCCAATGGAATTAGAGAGGGATAACTTCGGGTACGAGGTGGTAAAAATACTGACCAATGGTACTCGCCCTTGGACACGGAGTTAGGGGATAAAGTAATGCGTGAGTGAGAGAGAGAGAACGAACAGAGAGACAGAGAGAGAGAGGTTCTGAGTGTAAGCTCTGCAGGAGAGAGGGGCAGAGAGAGAGAGATGAGGAGAGAGGAGAGAACCAAGTTGTAGCATTTAGCACCAGAGATAGTCTGCAGAGGAAGGACTAAAGAGAGATGTGGAGAGAGAGAGTTGCTAACTAATGAAGAGAAAAAGAAAGAAAAAAAAAGGAAAAGAAAAGAAACCATGTCCTTTGATAGAGCAAATGAAGAAGAAGAGAGTGCAAGCGTTAACGGGAAAAAAAGAAAGGAGAACAGATCGATTTTGTTTTCCCTTTTCCCCATCGCCCGGGGGGTTCGACCTCATACCTGGCAGCGCACTTCGCAAGCAAAACCCAAAACCCAACCCATGCCGCATTTTAGCCGACCATGCAACCCAACCCAACACCCGGCCCACTTTGTGTCGTGCTTGTAAAAAGGACATGAAAAGAAAAAAAAAGGAAAAAAAAAAGGCAGTTTTCGTGAATATTAAATCACCTGGCCAGAAAGAAAAAACTATTTATCCCCCGGGTTATTAAGTGTTTTAGATAAATGATTTGCAAAGTTCGGGAAAAGAGAAAATTTTTTATTTTTTTGATTCCAAATCATTGATGTTTCGTTCATATCATGGTAAAATTTAGACTTTACTAGTGGTTGATGTACGAATGCAGATATATAATGAACGAGCAAGCTTGAGTTTTTTTTGGGGCTGTGCGCTAGCCCCCTCCAGACATCCCCCGGGTGACAATTATTGGGGCTTGCCAATTTTGGGCCCATTTTTTATATTGTTCAACTTCTCAAGAGGAAGCGGGGTGGGTTAAAGTTTTGAAATCCTAAGAAAAAGGTTTTGTCTTTGTATGTTCCCAAGATATTAAAATACTGGGCTTGGCATTCCCTTAAATAGTTAATCTAGGTTGGCATTTCAGCCCCGAGTACTTTTTTGTACAATTGCCAAAATTCGCTCTCATTTGGGTGGGCGGGGGCGTCTTATAAAAAAACTACTTTGCCCCCAAGCAAATATTATCATTCATGGGATTGTCTATTACGTCCCTGTGTGGAAACCACCTTTTTGGCTGTGTAGTAAAAAAAATCTTTTTTAAAAAAAAAAAAAAAAGAGATCAATGGCGAAAAAAAAAACCCCCCTATTAAAAATTTGTGAGCGTCCCCGTGATTTAGGTACCGGGAAAAGGTTGGAGCTTTTTTTGAAAACCAACAAAAATGGAAAAGATAACGAGCGGAAAGACGCCGTGTTGCAGTAAATAGAAAGGCGAAAAAGCAAAAAAATGCGGGAAAACAAAAGACTAAAAAAAACCAGGAAAACAGAAAGATACGGGAAAGGCAAAAAACAGAAAGATTAAGGTTTAAATTAGAGTTAGGCGAGTAAAAAATAAAAAGGGAACCACCGGGGGGGAGTTCTTCCCCATGACTCTGGCATATACCCCCCCGACCAAGTTGGGCCAAAAATTTTTCCTGAAGGGAACCGATTCGATTGTTTTCAAAACATCCACGTTTCGAAACGTTTGCGACCAGTAGGTTGGCCTTCAAAGATGGAGCATTTTGTCAGGTTGGGCGGGTAACTTAACTTTTCAGAGCCAGCAAAAAACAATTGATTTTGGGTGTAAAGGAGCCGTTGATGAAGGGATTTCCCCAGGGGGGTTAAAAAAGAAATTTCATCGGCTGATCGCAGGGGGAAACGTAACACCCAGTTTTGGGGTGAACTTTAGTCCTTTTTGTGGGGGGGGGGGGGGGTTTAAAAAGGGGGGGGGGGGTTTTTTGGGGGGGGGGCCCCCTTTGGGGGGGGGGGGTGGGGGGGGGGAAGGGGGGGATGGGGGAAACACCAAAAAAATGGGGTGGGGTTTTTTCCCCCCACACCCCCCCCCCAGGGTGGGGGGGGGGGGGCCGGGGGGGGAAAGGTGGGGGGGGGGGGCCAGAAAAACCCTTGCAAGGGTGGATAAGGGTCGCCGGGGGAAACGACCTGAGGGGAAACCCAAAAGGGACCCCAATCGAAGGGTAGGTGCGGCCTTGGCTAGCATGGACAGCACAGGTCGGGAATGGGGGGCACTGCTGATGGTTCTTTACCAGTGGAAGAAGGGGGTTTGGGCCGAAAGGGTTAAAGTTACGAACAGGTTGTTCATGGGGTGTAGTTAGAACAACGTGGTCGAAAAAGGGTTTTAACAGGGCAAACCAGACCTGAATCTAATCGATGGCCATGTGAAGGGGGTTCCCCATTCCCAAAGTAAAAAACGTCCCCCTTACTTCTCACGAGTTGTCTCGTTGGGGGGGGGAAAACCCCCCTTCATGTTTGATTTTTTAAAAATTTTCCCCAGGCAAGGACCAGGGTCCGAGTTGTATCTCAGGGCAGCAGTTAAAAACCGGACAGAAGGGGGAAAAGGTGAAAAACCTTGTCGTTCCAGCAAGGAAGTCAGATAGTGTGTCGCCTGATAGTTAGGGCAGCGCCGGGAACAAGACCCTTCCTCGTGAATTTTGGGGGAGTTGGCAAAGGTAGAGAAACAGGAGGTTAGGGGATAACAGAATTTTTTGGAAAAGGGGGGCTGTTATCCCGAGTGTTCCCCAAAGGAAGACAGGAAGGTGACCACCCGTTTAAGGGACACAGGTTATCTGAACCTGCAGGTCCTGGCGGTCACTCGGGACCAGCAAACAGCTGACCCAACTTTGATATTTTTATTGGCCAGGGGGAATGGCAGACACAACGTTTTGCATGTCATGTGACGGTGTCAAAGGTCGCCCAAGAGGGGGGAAGAGGGGGCACCCCTTTTAAAGCCTCCTTTTAATGCACACCATCAGGGGGTGGTTTGATCTGATGGCCCCCAACGCCCCTTTCCAAAAAGGGGCACAGGGAGGCATGTAAGGTTTGCAAAGGAAATTTGCAGGAGGGGTGGTTGCGAAAAGAAAGACAGGAAAGTGGGAAGAATCCTCAAGGTGGGAATCAAGTCCTTTAGCTTCCCCCTTTCCCAAAAGCGCGATGCTTGGGAAAGGGCCATTCACCACATTTAAAAAGGTGACGGGATTACCCAATTGATGTGAATGGGGGAAACCAAAAATTTTTCCATGCAAAATTCCCCCGCAAAAAATTTAGCGTAGGCTCAACTGGGGGCAGCACAATCATTGATGAGGAAAAAACCCCCGCAGAAGAAGGGGAGTTTGTTTCCCCAAATTTCCAGAAAGTCTAAGGGGGTTCACGTAGAAGGGGGTAAAGTAGGGTTCTAGGGTTTTTTTTCGAGGGGACACAAAGCACCAAAAAAGGGAAAGGGGAGAAAATGGAAAAAACAGAGAGACCAAAGACCAAACAAAGTCGGGGTTGCAGGTTTTTTGGTTTCTACAGGGGTTTGTTCCAAAAATTTTGCTGCAACACGATCCTCTCAGTGATTGGCAAACAGGGAAACCCCAGTGGCGAGTGGGCAGAAACCCGCAGAGCAAGCACTCGACGGGGCGGAAAGATGTTCCCGTCCCCTCTTGAAGCTACCCGGGTATTCAAAACCATTTTTGTTGCGGGGCAATCATCAGGCGGGGGAGTAGGGGCATATGTTGCAGGGGGCCGAGAGGTTTGAGTTTCCTGTGAAGTATGCCCAGGAGCTGCGAAGTGTGAAGAAGGGACGCAACGGGGAGAAGGGGTTTAGCTTGTGTGGCCCTGCAGAATTCCCCAAATACTTGTAGGGAAAGAGTTCGGATAGAGACAGATCAACAACCCCTCAAATTCCTGCAGGAGGCGCACTGAAAAAACCGGGGCTGCGTTGGGGGGATGCACCAGCCCTACAGGTACGGTGCATCATTTTCCCGGGTCGCAGAATTTGGGCGACTTTTAACGCGTATCCCCAGCAAGCTGCAATCAAAGAAGTCAGCAATCCGGGGGGCTTTGTTTATAATAAAATGTTGATTCAGTTATGTTGTTGGGAAAGGGGTTTATTCCCTTGGGGAAGGGTTTATAAACTTTTTGTGGGAAATTTTCATATTTTTTTTTTGGGACTTGCTCATTAATGTAGTTAAGCTTGGGGCAACAGCGCTTTTAGTGATGCATTATTTTCAATAAGTAGGGTGGGATTCCCAGTGAATGCGGATGTATATACTTTTTGTCTTTTCTAGGAATTGTGAAGAGAAATGTGGGAAATCCGAGGTAGGGGGTTGCTAAGGCGCCAGAGGTTTTTTTTTAAAAATGAGTTTTAAAAACGCAAGAGGCACGTCAATGATAATCTTGGGGGTATTACAATGTATATTTTTAAATTTTTAAACCGTTGGTTTAAAGTATTTTTCAAAATTTGCCGTGAGCTGTGTGTCACAAAATTTGGTTTGGTTTTTTTTTTACCGTTTTTTTTGAGACAATGCGGGGATATCTTTTGCAAAGGGGGAATTGCACGGTCAAAAATAAACACAACCAAAGTCGTGGCCGTCGCACCCCAAAATTGGTTGGGCATAAGCTCTAAAATAATTTTGGGGCAGGCAGGGGGGGGGGGGCCCCCTGTGTCGTTCCAGCCCAAAAAAGCAAGCGGGGCTCCCCGGGGACGGTCGTCCCCAGATGGACCGTAGCTGACCGCCCCTCGATGTCTGGTCAAAAAGATCTCGACGCCCGGATCAGACTCATCCGCCCAAATTTGGGGCACAGGGAGAGGGTAATCCCAAATTTCCCCAAAACACATCGCCCCGTAGACACGGATGGCTGACCAACGTTTAACAGGTCTGGGCCAGATGTTACCAATTTCACCCCTGCCCCAATCAGGCGGTCCCGGAAAGGGGAAGGGAAAGGAGTGGGGGGGGTGAAAACAACTAATCAATTAAATGACCAATTTAACCCCACAGAGATAAGGCGTTAGGCGGACGCTGATTGAAATCCCAAAGGAATTAAGGGGGGGTAAATTCAGGGAAGAGGTGGGAAAATACTGACCAATGGTACCGCCCTTGGACACGGGTTTTGGGGGAAAAAAAAGCGTGAGTTGGAGAGAGAAAACGAACAAGAGACGAGAAAGAGGTCTGGTGTAAGCTCTGCAGGGGAAAAGGGGGAGAGAGAGAGAAAGAGGAGAGGGGGAGAAACCAAATTTTAGCATTTAGCACCCAAAATAGTCTGCAGAGAAGGGTAAAAGGAAAGTGGAGAAGAGAGTTGCTAACTAATGAAGAGAAAAAGAAAGAAAAGAAAAGGAAAAGAAAAGCAACCATGTCCATTTGATAGAGCAGACTAGAAGAGAGAGAGAGAGTGCAATGCGTTAATGCAGGAAGAAAGAAAGGAGAACAGATCGATGTTGATAGTCACTGTTCCATCTGAACCGGGGTTCGACCTCATACCTGGCAGCGTCACTTCGTCAAGCAAAACCCACAACCAACGCCAGTGCCAGCAGTCTAGCCTGACCAGTGCAAGCAGACCAACACCAGTGCCAGCAGTTGTGTCGTGCTTGTGAAAGTGACAGTGAAAAGAAAAAAAAAGGAAAAGAAAAAGACAGTGATTCGTGAATAGTTAAGATCACCTGGCCAGGTAAAGTAGAAATCTATTTATACCCGGGTTAGTTAATGATGTTTTAGATAAATGATTTTGCGAAGTTCAGGAAAGAGAGAATGTTTTATTTTGTTTGATTCCATATGCATTGATGTTTCGTTCTATGATCATGTGTAGTAAAGTTATAGACTTTACTAGTGGTTTGATGTGACGAATGCATGATATATGAATGAGATCGTAAGCAAGCTGTGAGTGTGTTTGGGCTGTGCGCTAGTCCCTCCTTCATCGACATCACCCGAGGTTGACACTGGGCTACATTATCCCTTACCGTCTCTCTAGGATCTGTGGTCTTGGATGCACATTGACACCAGCTTCTAAGGATGACTGTAGTAAAAAGTCTATCAACAATTTCTTTTCTTAACGATAAACACGGGGCAGAATTCGTCATCTGTGAGTGCGCTAAGTTTCCCGAACGGTCACATTCCCGCCCCCCCCCCGCCCCCCCTCATTTCCTTCTTCTCCTCTCACAACGACACCCCTCCGATTGCAACACACTCAAAACACACCACCTCTCACAATATCCCACCATCCATCCCTTTCTTCCACCCCCATTCCATCTACTCCCACCTACCCCTTCCCCATCCCACCCCCTTTCCCCCATGTGACGTCACCTGATACCATCTTGCGAGCAGCAGTTGACGTCAGCGCCCCGCTGGATGAGGTGACGCGCCACCCGGACGCTGCCCTTGACGCAGCTCTCGTGCAGTGCCGTGTAGCCCGCGTTGTCCCGCCCGTT
Source organism: Conus ventricosus (assembly GCA_018398815.1). Classification (NCBI taxonomy): domain Eukaryota; kingdom Metazoa; phylum Mollusca; class Gastropoda; order Neogastropoda; family Conidae; genus Conus; species Conus ventricosus. Next base: position 53,173,515 of record CM031613.1, on the reverse strand, counting down.
CACCTGGTACTCCCCGCTCCTCAGGCAGTACAACGTCACTTCCTGCCGGGCACACCCACATCACGTCAGACCGGGCTGAACCAAGTCAAAATGAAATCCAGTCCAGTGAAATCCAGTCACGGGCAACAAGTCGAGGTCCAGTGAAATCAGGTCAAGCGAAGCTAGTCTGGTCCAGTGAACTTAAGTCAAGTGAAACAAGTCGAGGTCCAGTGAAATCAGGTCAAGTGAAACAAGTCGAGGTCAAGATCAAATCAAGTCCGATAAAATCGTGTGAAATGAACCCTACTCAAATCGAATCCAAGACAAATCAATTCTGGGTCATCAAATCCATTTATCAAAAGTAAAGAGATACCGTACCACCACGTCAAAGTCAAATGAATTCCAGTGAAACGAGTCAAATCAAACTACATCCCGTGTCAAATCAAATCACGGTCCAACGAAATCAAGTAAACAGAAATCGGGTCAAGCCAAACCAACTTCAGGTAAATCAAGGAAATTCAGCCAAATGAAATCCAGTCCTGTGAAGTCAAGTCAAGTCGCATGAAGCCCACAGAAACCAAGTCCACTCCAATCAAGTCAAAACAGTTCCAGACAAATCGATTCACGAAAAAGCAAGTCAGGTCAAATAAAACCTAATAAGGTCAATTCTAGCCGAGACAGACCGAGTGAAATCCCAAAGTCATGACGATCCAACTGCCAGTAAAAGCAAGTTGAGTTCGGTCAGGGGAAGTCTACACCATTCAAATCAAGCCAGAGCAAGTTTCGCTTTGCCAAGTCAAGCTCAAGCCAAGTTACATCACAAGCGAGTGCGATCAAATCACAAAGCAATCCCATCAAATCCAGAGAAGTTGCTTCAAATCAGATAAGATCAGTGACCCTTCCTTGTCTTCCTCTCCATGTTTAGGACCACATAGTAATGATGTGCCATTGCATCCCCCCGCCCACACAGATCAGAAGAATCATCAACAAACCATTATATCCCCAGACCCATATAAATCAGAACAATCATCACCAAATTATTACATCCCCATACCCATATAAATCAGAACAATCATCACCAAATTATTACATCCCCATACCCACCACATAAATCAGAACAACCATCAACAAACTATTATATCCCCATACCCACATAAATCAGGACAATCAACAACAAACTATTATATCGCTATACCCACATAAATCAGAACAATCATTAACAAACTATCAAATCCCCATACCAAAACAACGTGCACAAAAATCAGAACATAACAAGCTACTGCATATATATACCTATCCAACGTACACAAAAATCAGAACAATATACAAGCTATTGTATCTCCATATCCACACAACAACGTATACAAAACCCAGAACATTCGTCAACAAACTACTGTATTTCTATTCCCACACAACATACACAAAAATCAGATCAGCAATATACAAGTTATCATATCTCCATATCCTCGAAACGTACACAGAAATCGTAACAACCGCAAACAAGCCAACACAACGTAAACAAACAATCGTAAACAAGCGATTACAGCGCCATACCGACACAAAAATCAGAACCAACATGAACAAGTAAAAAAACAAAAACAATAATGTTGAATATGCCGTATACTCCACGGCACAACACTTTACAAAAATGAGAGACACAGAGAGAGAGAGAGAGAGAGAGAGAGAGAAGAGAGAGAGAGAGAGGAGAGAGAGACAGACAGACAGACAGACAGACAGACGAAGACTGGCCGAACGGCCTGTTACGCCGTCAACCATCTAATCCAGAAGAACTCAGTCACGAGCCTCTGGCTGCTGCCCGCTCTCAACGTAATTGGTTTCCGTTGGACACAGCCATTACGTAAGTTTACACCCTTCATTAACGGCCAAACGCCATGCCACCCCTCACATCCCCCAACCCTTACCCCCCCCCCCCCCCCTCTACAGTTCCCATGCTCCCTCCGGTTAACTAACTCAATTTCATACCAGGTCCCACGTACGTCATTGATCACGTGCCCCCATTCCGTAAAGAGTGGGATTTTACGTCCTGTTGTTGTAAGGATAATGAATGACTCTGTCTCCCACAGCGAGGCCTCAATGGGGGAACACAACCCTCCAATCCATCCAACAACAAAGCTCATCTTTTATTCAGCATACTACACGTCCTTTTACGTACGATATGTGAAATCCGAAGGTTCTCCCCACTAATCACAAGGACCTTCTAAAACTTTGGCCTATCACGTAGGTAGGAATACTTTTCAATAAAAAAGAAAGAAAGATGAAAGACTGAGACGAAGTTTACACAATCTAGTTTCTAATTCGGTTCATTCCCTCTTAAAGCCACTTCTCCTTCGAACGCAGCAACATACGTTTCGCCTTCACGTGCCAGGTCAAAAAGGAAATTGTGTTCAGCATGATTTTCCCCCCATGCACCAAACATCAACTGTTTAGGCTGCACGTATACACCCAAAAGGAAACAGTTCACAGAATGCAAGACTTGGTTAAAGAATGAAACACACACACAACACACACACACACACACACACATCAGTTCTGATATCTTGTCCACAACCAAATATCACTAGAAGTTCATTCAAAGTGGAAATCACTGGCCAGCATCCATTTTCGTTTGTTTGTTTCAGGTGTTGTTTGTAGAATCTAGCCAATACAAGTGAACAGAGTGACATTTCTAGAAAAGATGTTGGATGTTTTCTTTTGTTTTTCTCCATACTACAAAAACATACAGTACCAACTTCGTTCCTAATACTCTGTGAACATCCGAATTCGAGCTGTTGTATTCTTTGAGAGTTTTTGTTTGTAGTTTTCCCTCATCTTACTTCGGGACACGTAATTTTGTTACTTTCTGAAAACAGCTTTCTTTTAACATTTCCTAGTAAGCCGTTGCTGTATCCACAGCATTCAAGGCGACTGGTCTAACCTTTCCACAGCGGTTAACTGTTGACTGAAACCAGTGCCACACACGGCTTCAAGGCGGTGTTACACATAAACCGTGCACAAGAATTCCCGTGGGTGGCTGAAACCTATGTCCACACAGCGTAGGCTTCCAAGGGCGGTGTGGGGTGGCTGAAACCTATGTCCACACAGCGAGGCTTCCAAGGGCGGTGTGGGATTGCTCCAGGCAGGTTGGCTCGGCGGCTGAGGACCGTGCTTCTCTGGGTCCCACTGGCACCTTCGGGTGCATTGTTTTCTTCTATTGGTCCTGAGCATGCCTACAGTTCTATGTAACACTTATCGTCCGTTACCGCGAACATCATCTTTCTCCGAACGGACAATTCCATTTAAGTCTAAGTGTCTATGAGCGTCATACTTTGTCAAAAACTCATATTCAACGATAAATCCTCATGTTTTTGTCCAATAAGCTACAAATCCGACAGACATCTCTCTTCTCTCTCTCTCTCTCTCTTCCTCAAAATAGCTGTTTTGGCAATCAGTGTATTAAGACAGCCAAACAGTGGCTAAGAAATCATTTCCTCGGACTTTTCAACATCTATCTTCTTCCTTATATACTCTAAACGCATCAAATCAGAACACATTCTGTATTTCTATCAAACTCACTTATCCTTTTACAAAATAAAATCCTAGCACTTAATGGCTTTACAATATCAGTTCATTTGTACCTGCTGAAGTATGCTTTCTTAACTCCATGTGACATTAAACTCGTTCATATCTTTTTGTGCATCTGAAATCCCTATACAACTAAGATCAATTTTCTTGATGGATACTTATCTATTCACTGTATCACTCTTCATTCCACACAGACAGACACCTTTTCATATGGTATTCAAACTTCCATCTGTGGTATTCAAACTTTCATCTATGAGTTTAGCAGAAACGCCACACAAAGATTATTTTTGACAAAATTACACATTATAGCATTGCAACATGGCTAGTGGGTGTCAAATGCCTTTCAAAACTATATTTTATACAAACACATCTATTTCTCTAAATGTTCTCTCAAAATTTTACATACACTCTCCATTAAATCTCAAGCAAACCACAAATCTACGAAGTATCTCAAACCGTGTTGGGTTCTATTTCATGTGTCTTGTTTCTGAATTCTCCCTACTCTCTAAGGAAATTGTTCTACGATCTTTTTCTTTTCAATCCACATGTGATTTTCTGAACATTTCCTCTACTCTCATTACTTCCAGGAATGACTGCTGCTAATGATTATTTCGTCCACTCAACCGCTACTGCTCATCCTCCTGCATCTTCTCCACTTCAACCCCCTTCCCCTCCATCTCCTTCCTTCCCCCCCCCCCTCCCCCCTATCTCTCTCTGACACACACACTCCCGTCAACAGTAAGAAAAAAAACAATCACGGGATGACGTGATCTGCAATGAGACTTGGTGGACGAGCGCCATAAACGGTGTGGTTGTTGTGGTCTACGAGTGGTGATTGCTGTTGTTGTGGTCTGCGAGTGGTGATTGCGTGTTGTTTGGTCTACGGGTGCCCAGGACCCGGCTGATTCAGGTCAGTTATCGCTGCTAATACAGCCTCTCAGTGCTGGGGAGTCGGAAGGTGGTGCTGCTGCTGGTGGAAGGGAGGGGGAGGGGGGAATGGTCGAAGAGCGGCGAGCGAAGAGGCGGGGAGGGGGGGATAAGTGGTCGGCGAAGGAAAAGGGCGTGATACATTTGTGCGTGCGTGCGTGTGTGTGTGTGTGTGTGTGTGTGTGTGTGTGTGTGTGTGTGTGTGTGTGGTGCGGGCGCGCCCCGCGCATATATGGATATGCGTGTGTATGAATATGTGTGTGTGTGTGTGTGTGTGTGTGTGTGTGTGTGTGTGTGTGTGTGTGTGTGTGTGCGTGTGTGTGCGCGCGCGCAGGCGCTCGGCAACTGACATACGGGGTAGAAGAATCAGATGAACCTTGGCAAACCTTCAAATTTCTTAAAACACAACTACGAAAGTTAGCAGGAAAAAAAGTCACCAGCAGCAACACCACTACCCCACCCCCCTCCTCCCCCGCAAAAGAAAAAGAAAAAAAATAGATAGAAAATCGTAAGAAAGAGAGCCAAAAACGAAAAGAACGAGTGTAATGGAAACTTGCGTTGGGAAAGGGATAAAAGTAAAGTAGGGTACGTAACATTGGTTCTATCGTGCAGCTCCGTTCTCCCTCTTCTCGACCTCTACCTAGGACGTGAGGTTCAGAATGTGGGTGAGAACGATGATGAAAATCGAGAGCTAAATTGCCCCAGTTATCTCTGACGCAAGCCTCGTGCGCCCACGTTGGTTTTCTTTTCTCCCCCCACCACCCACCACCCCCACACCTCATCACCCTCTCCCGACCCCCGCTATTTCTTTTTCTCCACCTCTTTGTCTCGTCCTCCTGCTCCTCCTTCTGCATCCCGGATTCTTCTTTCTTCTTCTTGCTATTTCTTTTCTCGTCGTCCTCCTCCTCCTCCTTCCCTACATCCCGGTCTTCTACTTCTTCCTCTTTCTTCTTGTCTTCACCTTCATGTGTCAGTCCACTGATTACTGTTTTCAGCCATCCGAGTCGGCCCTCGTCGGCAATCTTGTTGAATGCAGGTCTAAGAAGTCAATCAACATGTTGTTCCTCCGCTTACATTCCTCTGTGTTGTGTGTGTGGGGGGGGGGGGGGGGGGGGGGGGGGGGGGGGGCAACTGGCAGGCAGGCATGTGGACAGACAGTTTCATTTCACCAAGAGAGGCGTCACTGCGTTGCGGACTAATCCATATACGCTACGCCACATCCGCTATCGTAAGTTTTGAGACCACTACTGCGCATGATTTTAAGCTGATGGGATAAATGAATTAACAACTGATGATGAGAGAATTTAAGAAGAGGGTCTCGTGGCTATGACTTAGCAGATATCTGACCTACGCATCAGCCCAACGCGCTGGTCAGAGACAGTCACGAAGACACTGTGCCAGACAGGAACATGCGCGCGCATATTACACATGCGCAGATGCCCATACACACACACACCGCGCGCGCGCGGCACACACACGCACACACACACACTAACACACACACAACACATGCCGGCGCCACCACACATCAGAGAGATAAGGGAAGGTGGAGTGGAGGGGAAACACAATAAAATAATGATACAGAGAGAGACAGGGAAAGAAACAGAAAATTAACACAACCACACACACATATACATGCACGCGCGCGCACACACACACACACGCACATAACGCGCGCGCACACACTTTGAGAGAGATACGAGACGGTGCAATGGACGGGGAACACAGAATAATGAAATGAAAAGAGAGAGAGAGAGAGAGAGAGAGGAGAGAGAGAGAGAGAGGAGACGAAAAGAGCATAGAAATAAACGCACACGCGCGCTGGCTGGTAAGGACACACACACACACACACACACGCGCGCAAACCACACACACACACACACACACCACACACACACACACACACACAGAGTGCGGCGCACGCGCGAAGCTGACATTTAGCGATACCAGTAGGGTGCACATGAAGGATGGGTGGATAACATAAAGAAGGGAGGTCTAAGACTAGATGGATGGGGAGTGGGAAGGGAGGAAGGGATGGGGGGGGGGGGGGGGGGGGGCGAAATGTGGAACAGCAGCAGCGCGCACGTGAAGGAGGGAGGGAGGGAGGTTGGAGAAGGAAGGTGAAATATGGGAGTGGAGTCTCGTCCATCATGTATTGAGTCCCCCCCCCCCCTCCCCCGTTCCGGTTGACGGTAATGCAGCGAGCGGTGCATGTATCAAAGAGGGAACGGCTGGGGAATGGGAGGATGGGAGGGGGGGGGGGGGGGGGCTGCAGGGAAGGTGAGAGGTATGGGCAGACGGGGGACAGGGGTAGAAGTGGTAGGAGGACAGGGGTTCAGCAGGAGTGAGGGGTAGGGTTGAGCTTTGCAACAGCGATCCTGATATGATTTGCGTGCGTGCGTGCGTGCGTGCGTGCGTGTGTGTGTGTGTGTGTGTGTGTGTGTGGTGTGTGTGTGTGTGTGTGTGTGTGTGTGTGTGTGTGTGTGTGTGTGTGGAGAGAGAGAGAGAGAGAGAGAGAGAGAGAGAGAGAGAGAGAGAGAGAGAGATAATAGAAATTTACGAGCGATATGGTGTGTGTGTGGTGTGTGTGTGTGTGTGTGTGTGTGTGTGTGTGTGTGTGTGTGTGTGGTGCGTGCGTGTGCGTGTGTGTGTGTGTGCGTGCGTGTGCGTGCATACGTGTGTGCGTGCGTGCGAGATTGAGAGAGAGAGAGAGAGAGAGAGAGAGAGAGAGAGAGAGAGAGAGAGAGAGAGAGAGAGAGAGAGGAGACAGAGATAGAGAGAGAGAGAGTGGGCACGGGCGCGAAGGTGCACGCTCCTTTATGAGCATGCCAGCTTGAACACTTACGTGTGTACGCTTATCAAGTGTTTGCACACTTAAAAGTGCATACGTGCCACTGCGTACGGCTCGCACGAGTGGGCTGGTTGGTTGGTACACACGTCCCATAACAAAGATAACGCAAAAAGAAAGGACTGAACCGATTTGAACGGCACTTGATAGATAGATGCACTGGAACCCAAGGACAAACCATTAACTGCTCTGCGCGGAACCAGAGACATCGGAGATACATCTCCCATCTCTCTGCGCGGAACCTGTGCCGCACTAGCTCCACTTTCTCTCTCTCTCTGCCGTCTGAGGTTTGAGGTGGTATGCACGAGGTCTGTCTCCTCCTTTCTTTATGTCTGTTACTTACTCTAAAAGGCTCTACAGTCTCGAGACTCTCCAGCCTTTTGTCTCTTAGCTCGGGCGCTCTCCACTCTTCCTCTCGGACTCATTGTACGGATCCAGATAAAAGGCAACACGTACTACAGTCTCAAGACATCAACAGCTGTTCACCTAAGGGAGAAGAAAAAAAAACAAAAACCACGAAACAAAACCAGCTATTCTCCTTGAAGAAAACGGCGCGAAAAAGTGTAAGTTGTCCTAAGGATCACAACTGTATTTTTTTCCTTCGGATCACAACGGTCATTGTGTGGATCATGATTAGTTTCCCGTGGATGATCTCCCCCCCCCCCCCCCCCCCCCCCTGAGGATCACATTAGTTTCTCTCCCACCCCACCCCTCACCCCACCCCGGCTCCCGCCATCTCTTTTCTTTTTTTTTTTTTTCCATTTTCTTTCACTCTTTTGGATGAAATTGGACTACGTGGGCTCGATTCCGTTTTAAGCCACCCCTAAGCCCTGAAGCGAGTGTCTCTCACCTCTCCCCCCCCCCCCCCCTCTCTCTCTCTCCCCCAACGTCTGTTCACCTACATCAATGTTTACTGGCTAGCTATTCGTCACAAAGTGTAGCAGAGTACAACTGTCAACGAAACCCTGACACGTGCCAAGCCAAACGCGTAACACTTGGCGGCCCTATATTTTCTTCGGTTATCTTTGTTTTCCTCTCTCTCGATGAACCACGTCGTTAACAGCGAAAACGGCCATGGTCCATGTTCCACCACAGAACACGGGATCGGGCCAGGGATGGGGCCAGCAAGGTGGGGGGAAAGGCTGTGATCTCGTTGGTAACAAATGTTTCCCTATTTTTGCTGGTTTTTATTATGGATAATACCTGTTTCGCAAGAGAAATGGGGGGGGGGGGGGGGGGGGGGGGGGGGGGGCGCAGTTGCAACCTGTGACGAGAGTTTGGGGTGGGTAGGTGTGTCGGGTGCACCCCGATAGATCCCCGCACCGATAGATCCCTAACCCGAACCCAAAACCCTATCCCTTTGCGGGGATCTACCGATGCGGGGATCTTTCGGTGCGGGGATCTATCGGTTCGGTGCAGGGATCTATCGGTGCGGGGATCTATCGGGATGACCCGGTGTGTCCTCTAGGGCAAAGACTCGGAATGTTTTCTCTAATTGAGTTAGATCAAAATTTCATGGAAGGAGCAGCTTTCTGGTAATAGTCATCGAAAGGAATTTTTCTTTTTCTCGGGACCGTTAGAAATTCTCAAGGGTGGCTCAGGGATAATTCTCCTTAGGCTTGTGCACTTAAAAGTGTTTGTAGCTCCGAGTGACAGAATGAGAGGTAAGTGCAAACATTCAACACTGCATGAACATCAAAGAATTGACACAAGTTAAGTGTACTTTCACACAGCAACTTTACTTGTTTATACAAAGGAAAAAATTATACACATGAATTAACTTCGGTGCGGGCTGACTTTTCCCGCATGATTCATCATTAAGAGAAGGACATTTCTGGATGAGTTGAGTTGGAGTCCACTTGGCAGATCAGAACTTATCTGATGTTGGAGAGGATTGTTGCTCTCTCTTCTCCAGTAGCTGGTGACTGGTCCACCTTCTCTTTAAGCAGGCTGATCAGGTGAGCCTCCTGTACTGTGCGGGTAGACCCGGAGCAGGAACAGGAAGCTAAGCTCTGCTTGCAAAAACAGAACCTGGTCTGCAGTTAAGTAGCTGAGCGTCTGGCTTGTCGAGTTCTCACACTTGCCCTCTGGCTTTCAGCAAATGTGTGAGATCTCAGGCGACAAAAGACTAGATTAGCATAGATATATCTCCCAGAATTATCAGTTCTCCACTTTCACTCAGATTCTGAGTGGATTTTGACAAGGGGTAGGTGACAGTTACACCATGCTAAGCAGTTGAAGTCACATAACTCTTCAATTTTTCTTACAAATCAAGTTGAAGTAAGTTGGAATACACTTAGGCCAAGAACGCATATGGATTCGACTTACAGTCATCTCCTACAAAGCATTTAGATAATCAACAGTATTCATACATCAACTTAACATTTTTCACCATTACTATTTTTCCTGTCAGAAGGTAACATTCAGTGATCATCTCAGTAGATAGTATTGAATACTGGTTAAAAAAAAAGAAGTCATATTGTTAACATAGAATGTGAATCGAGCATCTTAACACTTTTTGCCAAGTTATAGCAAACAGAACTACTACAACAGAATACACACTCATCATCTTGATTGATGTGACCCAGTATTGGCATAAAGTTAGACTGTTAAAACATAAATGATGGCATACATACAAGCAATGCGCAGTCTCAAAACTTACACAGTTTCAACTTACAGTTCTTCTGGGTTGATCAGTGAAACCTTACACCGGATTTCACAGTCAGTCAGTCATTCCCCTGACCGCTGGGGTCGTTGGGGGACGTGATGAGGCAGCCGCCGTTTCTCTCCAGGCTCTTCTGTTGGTGGCTGTCTTGAGGAGATCTGGCATGGTTATTTTGGTCCAGTCCTTTATATTGTCGGACCAGCTCTTTCTCTGCCGTCCTCGTCTGCGCCCTCCTTCAACGGTACCTTGAAGGATGGTTTTGGAGAGGGTGTTGTGACGAATGACTGGCCAAACCATGCCATCTTCCGTCGTTTGACGGTTGCCAGAATGGGGAGATAAACGTTCCCCTTGTCTGGTATACATCAGGGCTCATAATGTAGTTCACTATTGATGATCAGTCTTGCAGCCTTTGGTAGAGCGGTGAAGTGAGGAGGAGGTTAATGGTTGAGTTTTACGTCCTCATAGCGAAAGCGTTTAGGGACATGCTGTTCTTACATGGTCTCCCTTTCTGTGTGCTGAGCTACACATCCGGTTTGATTGACAGGCTGTCAGGGACACATGACAGCCGATTGTGGCACTTTTAGTCAAAGCTGAGGGGGCGGGGAGTTAGTAAGCAGGGGGTGGTGGTGGTGGTGATCACCCCCCACCAACGACAGTGCAGGGAAACGTGTAGGAAATTCGAGAACACTATCTCGTATACGTTGGCGATATCTTTAACCTTTATGTGAATTTACAAAGCTACCTAGTCCCCAATTGTGAAACATGTGTACAACCTGCTGTCTGTTTCTGTGCCACAGTGAGGGGGGGGGGGGGGGGGGGGGGGGGGGGGGGGGGGGGCGGCGCGGCTTAGCGATCAGTGCCTCTGATCAGGGACCGTACAGCTGTACGGTCCCTGCTCTGATCTAGTGGAGGCAGAACAGAGGTTCAGACACGGGAAGGGAAGACCGGCGGGGGCCCTTGAGACTCGCAGCACTCGCATTGTCTCTGTGTCGGTGAGCTGAATTAAAAGGAACACCCAGCAGAATGCATGGAAGGTGGGGGGTGGTGGAGAGAGAGAGAGAGAGAGAGAGAGAGAGAGAGAGACATAAGACATAAGACATAAATGTTTATTCGTTTAGCATCTAGGCCTCAACAAATGGCTGAACAAAAATTGAATTAGTCAAAGACATTTAAAGAAGAAAATAGAAAAGAAACAATCGTACACTCTTACATTACAAAAGAGGCAAACAACATAAAACCAGCTCAGAACCAAGGACATACAAAGTTATAAATTACACCTCGGGCATCCTACGATCATTTTGTCAGTCGTGTTCTTTCCAGCATATCTAGTCGTTCACAGTTGCATCCTACGTTTAAAAGCTAGGTAAAGAAATATCGCAAACTGTTTTACTATTTTTGGATTCTTTGAAGACTTAACAATGTATATCTAAAAGCATTTCGCTCTCTATAGTATTTGAGTGGTATGAGATCACGTCGAAGGTCACTGAGGAGCGGGCAACACAAACAAAAATGGATTTCATCTTCTTGGTTATTATTACACATGGGGCAAATTAATTCTACATCTCTATAATTTTTGTATCGAAGTGAGTGCGATTTGATATTACTCACCCCAAAACCTAAATTTAACAAGCGCTTGCTTTACAAGTCTGTTTGTGTCAATTGCAAAATACAGTTCTTGGGTATGATTCGTTTTGAATGATCTGTACATTGTAAATCTTTCACTTGAACAAATTCGACTGCCCCAATCCTGCCAGTAACAATCTATCAGTCTTTGTCTAAAACAATTAATGAAATGGTCAACTGATTCTACACCTTGATTTTCCCACACATATCCAATCCAAACTGAAACAAAAACTAATCGAATGTTGGTTACCAGTTCTTTTTACCTTTCTCGTCCAAATTAAATAGCATCAGGTAAGCTTTGTAGGGGAGGCGATTTTCATTCATCCGTGTCAGTTTGATCCAGTATTTAATTGATCTAGTGTATGCATTCACATACAATGGGAATCTACCAGTATCTCCATAAATCATCGCATTAGCAGTCCTTTCTGTGACACCTAGAAAGCTTTTTAAATGCAAAAAGTGTACTTTTTCTATGTATTTTATACTTTCATCAAGACCCCAAATTTCTGACCCATTTAGAAGTACTGGCTGCACTCTAGCATCAAAGAGTTTACAAAAAAATTCAATAGACTGGATATCATAATTATATAATAGTGTCAATATACCAATAACCGCCCTTTTACCCGTGCAGCTAGGTCACCATAGGAGGATGAGAGACTCAATTTTGTAGAAAAATATAGTCCTAAATATTTGTATGTGTTGACTACTTTAATTTCAGAACCGCCCAAATGCCAGTGTTCGTGCGCTGCAAGAAAACGCCTTTACGAAAAACAATTATATTACTTTTGTTCATATTAACGTTTAATTTCAATTTAGTTGATGATTCATACAAATTATTCAGCTGATTTTGCAACCTACTTGCGTTTCAGATATTAATATAATATCATCTGCAAAATAACAAAATAAAAAGTTCGACAAGAGTAGGTGTTAGTACAGCCCCATGTCTTCCATTGTTAATTATGTCAGCTGCTAATTCATTTATAAACAATGAGAATAAGACAGGACTGCAGACATCTCCTTGCTTTACTCCACGCAGGCAGTTTATGTAATCTGTCATTAGGAACCGTTTCAAACCCCGCGTCTTTAAGTTAGTATACATGCTTTTCACACAATCAAATAATTTACCTCGAATTCCGTTTTTCTGTAGGATAGGCCATAACAATTTCCTTGAAATAGAATCGAATGCTTTCTCGAAATCAATGAATGCGACATATAATTTACGATTTCGAGACGTTGTTTCTGAATAACGGCAAACAGTGTAAATATATGATCTATGGTTGAGTAGTCTTTTCTAAAACCAGCTTGATGTTCATCTATGATATTATGCATATCAATCCAAACTTGTCTATGATTTATGATATGGCTATAAAGCTTTCGCTGATGTCTGTAAGCGAGATACCTCTATAATTGTTGGGATTGTCTAAATTACCTTTTTATTGTAATGGCTGTATTAAAGACTCTCACCAGTTTCTGGATAAATACCTCGATCAAATAGTTCGTTAAACAATTTTTCAAAAAAGTTTATAACGACATCTGATGCGCACTTAAAAATTTCTCCAATTATACCGTCAGGCCCGGGGGATTTCCACTTTTCAGCTTTTTAATGGCGTTTAATATTTCTTGATTGGAGATTGGTGCATTAGTACTTTAAAAATCATCTTCTGTGTATTCCTGGAGTCATTTGATTATTTACTTCACCAATATCCTCAGTACAATCCTCGATCTCCAAAGATCACGAAAATGGTTAAACCATTTATCTGTAGATATACTGTTCGATGACTGTGTACGTTTCGGTGCAAGTTGGTTCACCTTCTTCCAAAATTCTTCTTGATTATCGATCCTATCCAAGAGTTCGGAAAAGACTCTAGTTTTATTTTGTTTCTTTTTCCCCTTAAGTAATTTTTATATTCTCTTCGAGCCTTACGGTAATTATGCAGATTATCTGATTTCAGCTTTTTTATTTGTTCATCATTAGCTGCCCTTGGACATGGGTTATGAAAGATTCTAAGGAGTTTTCTTACATTTCGTCTTTCAACAAAACATTCATTATCAAACCAACTGTTTTTCTGATTACTTATACCAATCCGCTTATTTAAAGCATACATGAAGCAGCGTCCATCATGCAACCATTAAATACTTTCAGTGCCTTATTTACATCAACTTCAATAAGTCTAGTTGCCAAATCAATCTTTTCTATTATTATATCAGACTCAAGAGATCTAAGAAAGATGTCCTTCTTCTGTGGATTCCAAATCAATCTTTTAATGTAACTGGCATTTTCATTTGATATCTCATAATCAAAATCATTTCCATTTGTTACCCACACAGCGAGAATTCAACAGGCATATGACTGGATTCAATTCTATCAGCAACAAAAAGTGTACATGTTGGCAAGAGTGTATGATATAATTCTTCTGATAAAATAAAATAGTCAATAACACTACACCCAAATCGGATTTCATATGTATAGCGACCCTGGAGGTCGCCCTTACAAGCACCATTAAGGATGCAGAGTCCTAGGTAGAACACATGGTTAATAACATTTTACCAAACACATTCTCTTGTTTGTCTTCTGACTTCCTTGTCATAATATTTACATCATTTTTTGAATCGATGTGAAAAGGCAGACAACAACTATTATTTCATAAGACGTGTCAGAAGTCCGTGCATTCAAATCCCCACATACCATAACATGCATATTCTTATCTATCATCATGTCCGTCAAACATTCTTCCACCAGACTTATATCACTATCAATATTATTAATTTGATAGAACGGACTTCCACTTGGTGGCACATACGTACACATATATAAAAAGATTTTTGTTTAGTCCAAGACATTCTTTGTCAATAATAAAACACAAATATTATCATACTTACATTTTACTTGACGAACAAATGGAATTAGTGTAGTTTTAATTAATACAAGAACACCACCTGATCGTCGACCTTGTTTGAAAACTTTTGGGCAGGACTGCAAAATGCTGTATGATTTGGAAATTTAAATGCATGGAAGTTATCTACAAAGGTTTCTACTAAAGTTACAAAGTGAAAATTAGAAACATAAAGCAATGAATAAAGTCTGTTTCATCCAGTTTTGACACAAGACCGTCTACATTCCACGTGACGAAAGTGAAATTATTAATCTGTGTTAAACATACCTCTTCTCCGTTATCCAAGTGATGCACTGAATCAACATCAACACAAGTTCTGTCCAGTGTGTGCGCACAGAATCAACATCAACACAAGCTCTGTCACAGTGTGTGCGCACAGAATTAACATCAACACAAGTTCTGTCACAGCGTGTGCGTACAGAATCAAACCCCTCCAGCCCAGACCCCACGGGATCTCGGTCCTCCCCCAATTGACACAATTCTACACACGCTGCTTCACCACAGCATACCCGTCCCCTGGATCCATCCAAGAAAGAATAACGTTCGTCACAGCCTTCTCCTGGGGAGGTAGTAGACTTGTTGATTTCATAATTATGTAAAGTTTTTGTCGGAAGTTTCTCAGCCTTCTGTTGGCCGACACATCACTTTGAGTCTCTTAGGGTGTCGTTCATTTGATTTGTAGTACCATCGCTTGCCATCGATCAGGAGGTGGGGCGAAAGCCCTGCTGGCCTTCTTCGTTTGTCTTCCCCGGCCCTCTTGAGGAAACGGCACCAGCTTCTTTCGTACCTCGCGGACTCCTTTAGAGTAGTCTTCGGCGATGAAGATAGTGTTTCCTTCATCCAGATATCTTAATTGTCTCTTGGCTTTTAGTACACGTTCTTTGTCCTTGAAGTTGGTAAATCTCGCCACAATAGGAGCGTTGTCACTTTTCCCCAGTCGGTGAGCTCTGTCCAAAGAAATGTCATCCGTAATCTTCAACTGGTCTTTGATTACACTTTGTACCAGGCTTTCACAATCGTCCCAGGTTTCCTTCGACTTCTGCTTTTTAAGGCCAGAGAAAATCAGATTATTTCTCTTTGACTTCCTTCTTGATCGTCAAGCTGTTTTTCCACCTGTTCAACTCTGTCCGACAGCTCACGATTAGTTGTTCTCAATTGCTCATTTTCAGTTTTCAAAGTTTCAATTTCCTCGCGTTGTTTTGTCACTTCTTCCCTAAGACTGGATACCGCTTCATGAAGATTGTTGAAGTGAGCATTCAGGGTATCAACCGTCGTGACAAGCTCTGGTCCATACCTGTAAGAGACCGCAGAACGTCATGGATGGAGGGTTCCCGATCGGACCCGTCCTATCTGTTGAACTTGTTCTGCCGTCCACAGACAGGTTACTGCTTGCTGATGGAATCGCGTTTGGCGCATCGTTACAGTTTCCGTCTTCTTTGAGTCTTGACCAGGTCCTGGGTTCAACTCAACATCGCCAGACCTTTTAAGCAGAGTGGCGATCAGAAAGATCAGGGCGAAGGGACAGGCGCATACTACGAATTTTCACTGTCTTCAACGCAGCAGTCTACATTGTTGTGCTCGTCTACGCATAAAAAATTTTGAAAAACGGGAACAAACCTCCGCAGACGCTCCTGAAATTTTAGAGGGCATGCTGGCATGGCTACTGTGCAGTTATTGATTATGAAATTCTAATGATCGGGGCAAGAAGACGATTAATTAACAAAAATGACAATCAAATTCAGAGCCGACTTGAAAACACGTCTTGCCTGGATCAGTGAGTTCAGTTCAGTCGAGAGAGAGAGAGAGAGAGAGAGAGAGAGAGAGAGAGAGAGAGAGAGAGAGAGAGAGAGAGAAAAGGGGCGGGGTGGAGGGGGGTGATGGCAGAGACTGAAAATTGTTGTCGATTGATTTTACTCTTAATTGCCGTTTGTGTGTGTGTGTGAGAGAGAGAGAGAGAGAGAGAGAGGAGAGAGAGGGGTCGGGAGGAGGGGGCTAGAAGGAGGGGTAGGGGTGGGGTGGGGGGGTTGTACAGGATGGCAATTGTCACGTGACACAATCTTCAGGGATAAGCTGGTATCCTTTCATGGCGTATTCGACACGTGCTCTCCAAAGCAGCTGCAGTTTTACACCCGTACCCTACCTTTCGATGAGAAAGCTACCCCCCTCCCCCTCCGACAAAACCAACCCAGCTGACCCAATTTCAATTCAGTTAAAACAAACAACAACACAATGCAACAGAAGAACAAAAAGAAAAGGAAAGAAAAAACCATGAGCACTGAATGGCCAGAGACCGCCAAATCTCTCAGGTAGATATGAAGGGCAAGTCTGGGGAGGGAAAGGAACGAGATCTACGTTCCAACCCGTCTCCCCTACCTCTGCACCCTCTTTCCCTCCTCCCTCCCCTCCGCCACAACACACACACACACACACACACAACACACACACACACACACCACACACACACACGTCTCTTTAGAGTTTCTGGCCTTGTTTTACACAAAATCGAAAACCAAAACTTCAGTTTTCTCATCAGTTTGAACAACGGCAGACTTTGACAAAAACATGCTGTGGTCTCGTGGGTTTTAAGCATATGACGAAGTAAGGAAAAGGTTAAAGATACTTTTTTGCACTCTAGAAATTGGACTTAGGAGAACGTCCTATAAGACCGGTAATATACTGGATGTAAATGGCACTTTCTGGTCACTCGATACCTTCTTGAAAAAATCTGCATTGACACAAACCTGACCATCTACATGGAAATTTCTATTCCAGTTAAAAAAGAAGAAGATAACATTCGTTACAGCAGAATGCAGCTGACGAATATTCTTATATCAAGACCGGTTAGAGATTTTCGATGTCTTATCCCTGCTCCATATGCATAAGACGCCAGACAAATGCATGATACAGAACCTAACCGTTGCCAGAATTGGGACACGACACTTTTCAGAAGAGGACAGTGGACTGTATCTTTATATGACAAATTCACAAATAAAACCTGTACGGCTGAAGGGCCTTTGAGCTCGAAAAGGTCACATAACTCAGACAAGCACGCAATGTTAGTGGACATGAATTCAAACGAAACCAATCAACGTTCTTTCTGCAACACCGACACAGGGAGTGTTCAACATGGCTGACCTCATTTCCCAGTCTGGCGGCTCGGTGCAGCAGCGTCTCCCCAGAGTTCTTGTTGACCGCAATGCGCTTCACTTCCGGCGGAACCGGAATGGCGGAGTGACCGCTGACGTCACATCCTTCCTCCCTCCTTCGGGTACAGCACCTGCCAGCCAAACACGTCACGTGTTACATTCCACACAACAAGGAGCACTGAAGAACCCTGAAGCAAGCAAGCCTGTACCTCGACCTCATCACTCACCTGGGGGGACATAATGTCGATCTACACCTGCGCCCCATTCTCTCTTTCTCCTTATCTGTATGTTTCTATAGATCCTCTTTTTAAAAATAACGACAGCAAACGCACACAATATACATGTGCGATCACACGTCGGTGAGGAATGCAGGGAAAACACAAAGAGAGAGAGAGAGAGAGAGAGAGAGAGAGGAGCGAGAGAGAGAGGAGAGAGAGAGAGAGAGAGAGAGAGTCTTACACATGTTGTGCAGTGTGTTCAACGGTCAATGAGGGCAGATAGATGAATGACAATTCGCACACACACACTTGTGGAGGCGTCAGCGAGTGCTGAAGGGTGAAAGTAAAGTCAAGCAAGTGCTGGCTCCAGCTTTGAAGAGAAACACGTGTGATTATAAACTTTTGCTCTCCCTGCTGTCTTACGCGCATGTGCGGGCGCGTACACACACACACACCACACACACACACACACACACACACACACACACACACACACATACACACACACCACACACACACCACACAGAAAGAGAGAGATACACCACCATTCTAAATAGGGCCAGAGAAACATTAAGAGATAGAAAGAGAGAGAGAGAGAGAGAGAGAGAGAGAGGGAGAGAGAGAGAGAGGAGAGGAGAGAGAGAGAGAAGAAGAGAGAGAGGACAGACAGAGAGAGAGAATGTGTGCGCGCGCACACACACACACATACGCCCGGGTACACACATACACACACACATGCACGTGTGCATGCACACACACACACACACACACACCACACACACACACACACACACCACACACACACACACACACTATTGCTCCTGTAACTATTTCTACTTCTACCACCACCACCACCACCACCAGCACTCTCATCACAACCACCAACAGCAACGACAACAAATAAGATGACTACGGCTTAGGAAACTGCAACAGTGTAGGAAGAGGATGGGGATGGGGGGGGGGGGGGGGGGGGGGGAGGAATGTGAAGAGGGTGTAAGCGGCAAAGTCGAGTGGGTCTTGAAAAGAGGATGAGGAAAGTGGGTGGAAAGGGAGGGGAATGCGGGTGAGGTGGGGGGGAGGGGCTGGGTGGAAATGCAGTCACGACAACAAACAAAACTGCACAGGTACATCGGGTGCACGTCTGAAGTTAAAAGCGGGAGAAAAGGAGGAAGAGCTGGAGGAGGAGGTAAAAGAAATCCAGGAGAGAAAAGGGGGTAAGGTGGGGTGGGGGGGGGGGGGGTGGGGGGGTGTAGGGGGTGAAGAAAGGGAGAAGAAGAGGGACAGAGGGAGCTGGAAGAAGACGAAGGAGTTGAGGGACCAGAGGAGGTGGCGATGGAGGAAGAGAAGACGACCCTGACGACAACAATGAACTGTTCACTCTTCCCCTCCTTCTGCCCTCCTCCACGCCACCCCTCTCCTCCTTTACCCCACCACCCTCCACGCCTGCTTCTTCCCTTACTGAGAAATAAATTTTCTCTCTCTCTCTCTCTCCCTTTCTCTCTCTCTCTCTCTCGCTCTGTGTGTGTGTGTGTGTGTGTGTGTGTGTGTGTGTGTGTGTGTGTGTGTGTATGTGTACGCGCACGTGCGCGCGCATGTTTGTATGTGTACGTGCATACGTGTGTGTGCACGCGCACGGGCGTGTATATGTATGTGTGCGTGTGTATTCGTGCGCCTGTGTGTGTGTGTGTGTGTGGTGTGTGTGTGTGTGTGTGTGTGTGTGTGTGTCTGTGTGTGTGCGCGCGCGCGCGCGCGCGTGCGTGAGAGAGAGAGAGAGAGAGAGAGAGAGAGAGAGAGAGAGAGAGAGAGAGTGAGAGTGAGAGTGAGAGACAGAGAGAGAGAGAGAGAGAGGAGAGAGAGAGAGAGAGAGAGAGAGAGAGAGAGAGAGTGTTGTTATTCTCGGAAGTGGTGGTGGGGGTGGTGTTGAGAGGGTGATGAAAATAGAATAAGGAAAGTGGGTGAAAAGGGAGGGGGTAGGGGGAGGGTACGGAGGCTGTGGTGAAGGGGGGGGGGGGGGGGGGGGAGGGGGGGCTGGGTAGAAATGCAATCAGGACAAGGAAGAAAAAAATCGCAAGTGCATCGGGTGCAGGTCTGAAATGAAAAACGGGAGCGAAGGAGGATGAGCTGGAGGGGGGTGGGGGAATAAATCCAGGAGAGAAATGAGGGGGGAGGGGGTGAAAGAAAGAGAGAAGACAGAGGAGGGGGGAGCGGGAGGAAGAGGAAGGAGGCCAAGGACGAGAGGAGGTGGAGGGGGAAGAAAGAGTCGACCCTGACGACAACAATGAACTGTTCACTCTTCCCCTCCTTCTGCCCTCCCGGTGTGTGTGTGTGTGTGTGTGTGTGTGTGTGTGTGTGTGTGTGTGTGTGTGTGTGTGTGTGTGTGTGTGACGTGAAGAGAGAGAGAGAGGAGAGAGAGAGAGAGAGAGAGAGAGAGGAGTGGAGGTGGTGTGTGTGTGTGTGTGTGTGAGACAGGAGAGAGAGAGAGACGAGAGAGAGAGAGAGAGAGGTAGGGGGAGTGTGTGTGTGTGTGTATGTGTATGTGTGGTGTGAGAGAGAGAGAGAGAGAGAGAGAGAGAGAGAGAGAAGAGAGAGAGAGAGAGGAGGAGAGGAGAGACAGAGAGAGAGAGAGTGTGTGTGTGTGTGCGCGCGCGGTGCGTGAGCGTCGCGCGCGCGCGCGTGTGTGTGGTGTGTGTGTGTGTGTGTGTTGTGTGTGTGTGTGATGTGTTGCTGTTGTTGTTGATGGTGTGTTGTGTGTGTGTGTGCGCGCGTGCGTTCGTGTGTGTGTGTGTGTGTGTGTGTGTGTGTGTGTGTGTGTGTGTGTGTGTGTGTGTTGTGTGTGTGTTGTGTGTGTGTGCGCGCGCGGCGCGCACCGCGCATGTGTTTGTTGTTGTTCTCAACCTCGTGGCAGTCATGCATACCAAACGTAACAAACGTGTCTGCTATGATCTCATTCCAAAGACGGATGCTAGATACACAACTAAAGGTAAATTCACAGTAAGAACTGGAATATATGGACATTATTGTGGGACAGCGGTATGTAAATGGGTGTCCTACGACGTGCGTCACTGTATTGAAACATCAATGCGATCAACTGACAAAGTTATTAGAACTGGGAATTCAGGTTTACGTCGATCCCTTTGCTCCTATGGCTTATGGGTAGTGATTGTGGAGAACACCCACTGCGCATTTACCATGTGCTCTTCTTAACAATGTGGTCTCCTATCCTTATTACTTACACCTCATAATTCTGTGGGACATGTGTCAATGTGCTTGAGTTTCTGTTCCCCTTTTGCTTCTTTGTTGCTTGTTTTTGTTGTTGTCGTTTTGTTGTTTACTGCTTGCTCTCTCCGTTGTCCTGTCTGTCCTCCCCACCATCTGTCCCCCACCCCCCTACCTCATCCCCCAGGCAAGAATCTTTGGCTACCCCATGTGCATGTTACAGTATTGTGAGTTTGTTCATTCTCAACATTGGGAAATCAAAACAAAGATGGGGAAAGAACAAAAAAAATCAATCATCAAACACTTGTTTTCATCAGCCAGCCGATCCCGTCAAAGAATACAATCCCCAATCTTGTGACTGATGAATGTAAAACAACAGCAGCATTAACTGCAAAAGAAGAAGAACAACAACAAAAACTTGGAAGTACAGAAAATCTCCTTGCACATTGGAGCCTCTTTCCTTTCTCTTGCCATCCCATTTTTCCGCCCGTGCCATCTCAGTGGCCGTCTACCACACCGCTCATTCCCGCTTCTTCGTCCACTACCGCAGCCTGGCTTGTCCTGCTAGTCTATGGTGTGTATTGTTCATCAAAACACTGACAGTGAAAGTTGTTAGATGTTTTCATTACACTGTCTATTTCTTTGGGATTTCTACGCGTATGCATTGCTTCGCATTTCTTTTTTTTTTACCTGCATTTTTGTAATTGATATTTATTCTTTTTTGTGAGGGCAGGATGAAAAAAAAAAGCATTCAATGTCGAGGCGTCAAGAGGCAACCCACCAGAGGAGACACTGCCCTGCTGTCGAAACACTTTCGATGGTGTTCAGGGGCGCCTGTTCCGACCCTCAAACGCAGGACCCACCTCTGGGCCCCCCTACTGACGACAGTAATTGCTTTGTCGTGGAGCCCACGTGAGCGAGCTCTCCCATCGAAGGGCGCCACCATATCTGTCCCAAGACAGTCACCATGATTTTGCCTATACCCGTTAGAACCTCACCATAAGCTTAGACGTACAGAAGACATCGAAACTGAGGTCACCAAGACAGCAGGGCATGAAGGGCCACAGAATCTGAGACTTCTTTTTTATGCTGACAGAGAAGGTTAGGGGTGATGACTGTGACTATACCGATTTCCTTTTCGTTCCGAGACTGCACGACAGGGCGCTAATCTACGGCAAGTTTCACAATATTCCCAGCGTCAACCAGGCCCGAGAGATACAGACACCTGCAGTGCTGGTCAGGACATGTGAGCAACACTCAGACACGCATCCATGAAATGCAAGAAACTCGTCTGTGTGGTTCAAATCTTCCCATGTGAGTCCATAGCGAACTTACCGCTATGCAGGAGCTGGTCGGGACAGAAAAATCCCACCAATGAATAGCTCTGACAGATTCGAACCCCGCCGGGAGTCCGCGACGCTAACCATTTGGCCGCGGCGGCTCAAACTTCAAACAACAAAAAACTACGCAAAACAAAACATATCAAAGAAAAAACAACCCAGCGAAAACAAAAACACGAGCACCCAAAACCAATATGAAAAGTATTCGCCGACAGACAAAACATGTTGCCTGATAACGTGCGCGCGCGCGCACACCCACCCACACACATGTACGCACGCACGCGCGCGCGCGCGCGCACACACACACACACACACACACACACACGTACACTCAGAGAGAGAGAAGAGGGGAAGGGGAGGGGAGAACCACAGTCGGCCGTGAAATTGGACACGTTTCCCGAAGGTCAATACAGCGTCATGTTCACGCCAACGCATGCACGCACCGAGGTGTGGTGTGGTGGTGGTGTGGTGTGGTGTGGTGTGTGTGTGTGTGTGTGTGTGTGTGAGGTGAGCGAGTATGTGTGTGTGTTTTACGCGCGCGCGCGCGCGCGCGCGTGTGTGTGTGTATGTGTGTGTGTGTATATGTGTGTGTGTGCGTGCGTGCGTGTGTGAGCGCGCGTGCGTGCGTCTGTGAATATGTCTGGGCAACCAGGCGTATCTCATGTTTGCATATAATTATGTGCAGTGATGTGCAACCTCGCGCAGAGTGCACGCGCATGTGGTGTAAGTGCGCTTGTCCCGTTGTACAACAAGCCTGCCTGAGTGTCCAGTGAATAGCAGTCTGTCACTCCCGCCACGACCCCCCTCCTCCTCTTCCGCCTTCCCTCTCCTTCCCTATTTCTCTCTCCGCCGCCCCTCTCTCTCTCGTGGTCTGTTCTGACATTTAATTAGCGTTTCTTCACACACAGCACGCACGCACGCGCGCGCGTACACACACACACACACGAACACACACAATTTATATACTCTTAAAACACACACACACACACCACACACACCACACACACACAAAAGGCAACAATTTTCGCCGACATCTATGCAGCTCTAAGTGGCAAAAGACTGACGTTCTTCAAAGGCAAGCCATTTGTTTGTTGATAGAAACTGTCAACAATCCAAACCCGGAGGCCAGTCCACAGGGTATATAGCTTTCTAGCTGTGGCGGCAGCTGATTGCTCCTCACCATGTTTGTTTACAAACATGATCTGTCAATGCCCACGGACAACTCTCAATTTGCGTTTCTGTTTCAGAACATATAAGTGTGCACGGCATACCGTCCATTTCCCCTCTCCCTCCCGCTCCTCCTCTCCCCCCCCCCCCCTCCCCTCCAACCCATCCACCTCTCCCCCACACCGTGCCTCTCAAAAACGTTCCCCCCCCTCCCCCCCCCCCCAATATTCTGAAGCTCTCTCCTTCATCCTTCTCCACCCCCACCCCCAAGCCCCGCTCGACCCCTCTCGACCTGTCTGGGTAAACAGGACAACATGGAGCGCTCGCTGCGGATGGTTTGGAGAAGTAGGGAGCGGGCGCATGGTCGGGATGGTGGTGGCCGCCCCCCCTCCCCCCCCCCCCCCCCCCGGGGACGAACCGGGGGGGGGGGGGGGGGGGGGGAAGGAGTGGGTGGGGGTATAGGCGGAGGGAGTGGGGGAAGGTGGAGAGGAACGAGGTTGAGGAGACGGGAGAGTAGGGGGTGGGGGTGGGGGGAGGCGGAGGCGAGGTGTGAGGAGGTGGGACTCCAAGGGGTTGCGGTTGGGGTGGGGGTGTTGAGGGTAGTGGGGGGGGGGGGGAGGTGTGGAGAGGATGGTGAGGTGGTGGGAGGTTAAAATAACTGGCGGTCTCTGCTCTGGTATGCCAGCGATTCTCCCAAAGGCGTGTGTTTTGCTTTGCTTCACACACACACACACACACCACACACACACACACGCACGCACACACACACGTACGCACGCACGCACACACACACACACACACACACACACGTACACACACACACACACACGCACACACACTCTCTCTTTCACACACACACACACACACATACACACACACATACAGAGCGAGACACACTGCTTAAATAATCAAAGCACCTCCAAATATTTAAAACGTACAATCTCCCCCTCCCCATCATCTCTCCTTGTTCCTTTGTCCTTCCCCCATCCCTCCATTGCCTTCTGTTGTCCTTCGCTGTCTCCTGTCGTCTAGACACGCTAAGCTTTTAGCCTCTCACTTTCAATCGCCTCTAGTCTGTTTTTCTCTACCCCCTCCCCTCCCCTACCCCCCCCCCTCCCTCCAGTCCACTCCATCTTCTAATTATGCGAAACAAGTGCTATTGTCTTCCCAACTTCTCTATTTTCTCTCACGGAGAATCAATTTTGCTGTATTTTTTTGGACAGCCTTTGCATCTCTCTCTCTCTCTCTCTCTTGGATCTATTTATTAACCAATCGATTCATTCAAAACGTGTGTGTGTGTGTCAACCTCGGGTGATGTCAGTGGAGGAAGGACTAGCGCACAGCCCAAACACACTCACAGCTTGCTTACAATCTCATTCATATATCATGCATTCGTCACATCAAACCACTAGTAAAGTCTATAACTTTACTACACATGATCATAGAACGAAACTCAATGCATATGGAATCAAATGAAATAAAACATTCTCTCTTTCCCTGAACTTCACAAAATCATTTATCTAAAACATCATTAACTAACCCGGGTATAAATAGATTTCTACTTTACCTGGCAGGTGATCTTAACTATTCACGAATCACTGTCTTTTCTTTTCCTTTTTTTTTTCTTTCACTGTCACTTTCACAATACGGCACAACTGCTGGCACTGGTGTTGGTCTGCTGGCACCGGCGTTGGTCTGTGGCACGGTCAGGCTGGATGCTGATGAAAGTGGCGCTGGCCAAGTATGAGGTCGAACCCAGTGAGGATAGAACAGTGACTATCAACATCGATCTGTTCTCCTTTCTTTCTTCCTGCATTAACGCATTGCACTCTCTCTCTCTCTCTTTTCTAGTCTGCTCTTATCAAATGGACATGGTTGCTTTTCTTTTCTTTTTTTTTTTTTCTTTCTTTTCTTCTTCATTAGTTTGCAACTCTCTTTCTCTCCACATCTCACCTCAGTCCTTCCTCTGCAGACTATCTCATGCTAATCCTCACTTGGTTCTCTGCTATCATCTCCTCCCTCATCTCTCTGCTTTTCTCTCCTCCGAGATTACACTCAGACCTTCTCTCTCGCTCTGCCCTCTCTGTTCGTTCTCCCTCGATCTCGCCGTTCTCTCCCTCTCATCATCCTCTTAAATCGTTCCGATCTGTCCAAAAAGGGCGAGTACCATTGGCAGTAAGTTTTCACCGCCCTGACACCCGAAGTTATCTTCCCTCTAATTCCATTGGAATATTCAAATCATGACAGTCCACGGCCGGACAAACCCTTACTCTCTGTGGTGGTCAATTGGTCATTTTAATTGATTAGCTAGATTTCATTCCACCCCCACCACACACTACTTCCCACCTTTCCTACATAACTGGCGCCGTGTGCTTAAGTCGTGGACCACTGTCAGTGGGTAAAAGTGGGGGGGGCCACTGATCTGGGTGGCGTCCACGACGTCTGATTAAACAATGACGCGGTTTCCACAAAATGGCCAATGAGCTAGCCCGGGCGTCTAACGACTCGTCTCGCTAGACATCGAGGCGTCGTCAAAACGGCTTATCATCTGGGTGATCGTAACCGTCTTCGTGAAGCGCTCCACTAAGCTTAATTGGCCGATCCGAACCAAGGCCCGGTCTACGTGCGCCAAGATGTCTGCGTTGGGCTTATGTCCCAGTTGAAAAGTGGCCGGCGACTCCCAATTTGGGTTGTTCATTTTTTTGTCCGTGACACTTTCCCCCTTGCAAAAGACCATGCTCCGCATTGTCTCAAAACAACGGACAAAAAAAAACAACCGAATTTGCTGACACACAGATACACGTGCAAAGTTTTAAAATACTTTTACAACCAACGTTTATAAGTTATAAAATACAATCATTAGTGAATCCCTACTCCATTGGTTATCATTGACGTGCGCTCTTGCGTTATTTCAACTCATTTATAACGACCTCTGTGCGCACTTATGCGATTCCCCCTAGCTGCCGGATTTGCATATCTTCCTTCACAATTCTTATGAAAAGCACAATATAATATGATCAACGATCCTGACACTTCCACTGAGGAATCTCCATCCTCCACTTATTTGCAAATAATGCATCACTACACAAGCGACTGTATGCTCCGAAGCCTACTAACTACATTCACATGAACAATCTCACAAAGAAAATATGAACAAGTCTCACACAAAAATAATAATGAACCATAGCCCAACATGGGAATGAAAACCATATCCAATCAAACATAACTGTCATCAACACATATTATCACAAAGGCCCCCCCGATATGACTGACTTCCTCTGATTGGCACTTGCTAGACTACAACTGCTTCTAAATAGTCAGCATCGACATTCTGTCGACCTGGGATGTACTCGCGCGCACGCGATACCTGTAGGGCTGCAATGCAATTGCCCACGCAAACCCCTGCGCTGTTATTTATCAGCTGTGCCTCCTGCAGGAATTTGAGTGTTGGTGATCTGTCTCATCACGAACTCCTTTCCCATACAAGTATTTGTGGAACTTCTGCACGGCCCACACGACAGCTAAACACTCCTTCTCCACCGTTGCGTACCCTTCTTCACACTTTGTCAACTTCCTGCTAGCATATCTCACAGGAAACTCGACCCCTTCATGCTCCTGTAACAATACTGCACCTATCCCACCACCTGATGCATCTGTCCGCAACAAAAATGGTTTGGACATATCTGGTAGCTTCAAGATGGGACGGGAACCTAGTCTTTCCAACACCGTCTGCAGTGCTTGCTCTGCAGCGTCTGACCATTCGACCACTGCCGGTTTCCTGCCTTGACCAAATCACTGAGAGGACTCGTGATTGCAGCAAAATTTGGAACAAACTCCCTATAGAACCCAATAAAGCCTAGCAGACTCCTGACTTCTGTTTTGGTCCTTGGTCTCTCTGAATTCATCATCTTCTCCACCTTTCCCCTTTCTGGCTGCTTTGTGTCGCCTCCGACAACAAAACCTAGGAACTCCTACTGTCTAGCCCTTCATACAGTGACACATCCCTGTATGACTCTCTGGAAACTTAGGCAACAAAATCTCCCCTTCTTCTGCTGGGTCTCTTTCACCTCATCAATGATTGCTGCTGCGCCTATGTGCTGAGTCTCACGCTGAATATATTTGCGGAGAAAATTCGCATGGAAAAGTTTTAGTTTCCCATTCACATCAATTCGGTAATCCCGACCGACCTTTTCAGTGATGGTGAATGGTCCTTTCCAATGCATCAGCAGCTTGTTGTGACCCGTGGGAAGCAGTACCAGGACTTGATCTCCCACCTTGAGGAATTGCTTCCTCACCTTCCTGTCATATTGCTTCTTCTGAACGACCCTAGCCTCCTGCAAACTTTCCTTTGCAGCCTTGCATGTCTCATACCTGTGCCCACCTTCGGAACAGGGCGAGATTGGGCCAATCAGATCAGCAGCCACTCTCCTGAACGGTGTGTCAATTAAAGGGGGATGTTTAAGATGCGCCTTCCTCTTCACCCCTCTTGTGGCTGACCTTTGACACACGTCACATGACATGCAGAAACGTTTTATGTCTGCCATTGCTCCTGGCCAATGAAAATCATCAAAGATTCGGTCAGCTGTTTTGCTGGTGCCGAGATGACCCGCCATGAGCGACTCGTGACCCACTGACATGACAGTGTCACGATAACCTGCTGGTACCTCTAACTGAGTGGTCACCTTACCTGTCTTCCCCTTGGTGAACACTCGGTACAACAGCCCGCCTTTCACAAGAAATTCTGTCTCACCTCCTCTAACCTCCTGTTTCTCTCCACCTCTTGCCAACTCCCAAGACTTCACGAGCGAAGGGTCTTGTTCCTGCGCTGCCCTAAACTCATCAGGCGACACATCTATGCCCGACTTCCTTCCTGGAACAACTAACGGTTTAACAACCTTTTCCTCCTTCTTGCTCCGTGTCTGAACTGCTGCCCCTGTAGCAGTCAACAACTCAGGATCCCCTGGATCCCTTGCACCTGGAATATTTCCAATGATCAAATCGTGAAGGGGTTTCTCCATCACCAACGCAGACAACTCGCCTGAGAAGTAAGGGGTACGTACTTCTATCTTAGCAACTGGAAACTCCCTCACAGTGCCATCGATTAGAGTACAGGTCTGGATTTGCCCTGTCAAATCCCCTTTATCGACCAGCGTTGTTCGTACTACACCGCATGAACAACCAGTGTCTCGTAACACTTTCACCCTCTGCTGGCCAATCCACCCTTCTTCCACTGGTAACGAACCACTCAGCTAGTGCCCTCCATCCCTGACACTGACTGCTGTCCAGTGCTAGCCATAGGCTGCACTCCACCCTCTTCCGATTGGATCCCTTTTGGTTCCACTGCAGGTCGTTTCCCTTGACGACCCTTATCCACCTCTTGCAAGGCTGCTGCCTTCTGGAACCTCATGCGACAATCCCTCGCCAATGTCCCTTCTTGTGACAAATGAAACACCTAATGTCCCTTTGCCCTTCCTTCTGCCCCACCACTGGGTTTGCAGACTTTGCAGGAAACTCCCCCAGTCTCCTTGCACTCTTCTCACCTGTGCCTAGCACCTGTCTCTCTGCACTTAGTGCCCAAACGTGCCTCTCTATACACCTTGCGAACTTCAAAACTCTCCTGCTGTCTCCGGCTGTTCTTTCATTGATACCCAACCTGACATCGATCATCGCCTTCACA
>CM031613.1:53131417-53143233 GCA_018398815.1 Conus ventricosus | reverse complement strand
TGTCATCTTCCAACTTCTCTATTTCCTCTCGCCAGGAGAATTAATTTTTTCCTGTATTTTTTTGGACAGCCTTTGCATCCTCTCTCTCTCTCTCTCTCTTGGATCTATTTATTAACCAATCGATTCATTCTAACGTTGTGTGTGTGTGTGTGTGTGTGTGTGTGTGTGTGTGTGTGAGCGTGCCGCGTATGTGTGTGCGTGTGTTTGTGTGTTCAGTTTGATGATGCCCCCCCCCCCCCCCCCCCCCCCCCTGCCAGATCCTCCCTCTCTTCTTCTTCTCTTCGTCTTTCTGTCCAGACCTAATGTGGCTCCGTGGTCGGCTCAAACTGTCAACAACAGGGCAATCTCCCTTTCTCGGTCTCTACTGTGGTTTCTCGGCAGTCTCGGTCCGCAAAATCTGTCTGTCTGTCTCCTTCTCTCTCCCCCCCCCCCCCCCCTCCCCCTTACTTCTCCCTTCCCCAACTGAACCCGACAAATTCCTGTAAAGAAATACGGCTTTCACTTCACACAAAACCCTATCAAAGCAAACATAACTGATATTATTTTTGTCAAATGTGTCCGCCACACACATATAGCCATACAGAAAGAAAAAACAAACGAGTATATGTGGTCAATTATACGCACTTTGATTTAGAACAGAAAACCACTCCACGATCAGTTCCATCCCTTATTTTGCCCTCGTTCTGTACTTTTGCCCCTTTCAGTCAGTAACTACTAACAACAGCAGCAACAAGAAAATCACCTGTGTGTTGCCTTTCCTGTATGGTATATGATGCGCTCACGTGCGTAAACCCATGATAAATGACCTGCTTTGATAATACCCACGTGGCACTGAGGTTAGTGTAAGAGAGAAAGAGAAAGAGAGAGACAGAGAGCTTGCGCGCGCGCACGTGTGTGTGCCAGTGTGCGAGTGAGTGAGTGAGTGAGTGAGTGTGTGTGTGTGTGTGTGTGTGCGCGCGCGATCGCGCGTGTCGATACGTTTGTGTGAATGCGTGCATGCACGCGCACGCATGTGTGTGTGTACCTGTCCGTGTGTGTGTGCGCGTGTGTGTGGGTGTGTGAGTGTGTCTGGTGCGTGTATGCGCGCGCGCGAGCGTGCAGTGTGTGTGTGTGTGCGTGTGCGTGTGCGTGTGCGTGCGAGCGCGCGCGTCTATGTGTGTGCGTGTGTGTGTGTGTGTGTGTGTGTGTGCGTGCGCGCGCGCGCGCACGTGTGTGTGTGTGTGTGTGTGTACGCGTGTGTGAATGTTGGTATGAGAGAAAGAGAGAGAGAGAGAGAGAGAGAGAGAGAGAGAGAGAGAGAGAGAGTTTACGAGTGTGTGCGTGTGTGTGCGTGCGCGCCAACATTCGACTCTCGTGAACCCTGCTGCCTGTCTCCACATCATGCCGGAGGGCGTGTGTTGGGGTTGATCCAACGGTGACATCCCATTTGGTCTACTCCCATTTGGTCTACTCCCATTTCGTCTACTACTCCCATTCGTCTATTTCCATACTGACCATACTGCAAGGCTCCCCCCTGGCGTAACCAGTGTCCCAGTCTACTCCAAAGCAGAATCGATGGTCTTTAGATTAGAGTAGGGCGAAGCCCGAGAGAGGACGAAGGACGAATGAACGAAGGCCGTTAGGCCAAGTCGTGCTCACACATTTCTGAGTAGACGAAATGGGAGTAGACCAAATGGGAGTAACCGATCCAACATATGGTTTACATTTCATCGCTGACATTGCTATCACAGCAATGGGGTCAGCGACCTTCGTGCCTGTGCTAACTGTCATCAGCCCTGCGTCTCTTTCTCTCTCTCGTTCTATATCTTTCTCTCCCCCACTCTCTCCAAACACGTGGTGTATCAGTTTACACACACACACACACATATATATATATATAAAATATATATATATACACACACACACACCAAAACACACACACACACATATACATACACGTGCGCGCTTGCTTCTATAACAATCAGCCTCTCGGTAGTTATCTCACGCACACACGGGCATACAGATAAACGGACACATAGCAAATCACACGCACACACACACACACACACACACGCGCGCGCGCGCGATTGCACACTACACAATAAGTCGGCCTCTCTAAGCAGATACCACCAGACACGCACGCTCTTAACTCTCACTTGATGGAAAAGAGCTTGCGGAAAAGAAGATACGACACGAATAGACCTGCCTGCCTGCCTGCCTGCTTCTCTCTCTCTCGGCGCGTTCTTTTTGAGTATGCCTCTGTCCCGTCTTTGTTCTTCCTCATACGATTCTGCAGTTTCCGTCTGATCCGCTCTCGACAATTTGGCATTCGTGCCTCAACTTCACAAAACCAGTGCTGTGTACACATCCTAGACTTCATAATGGTCTCTTGTGTTCTCTCTACATATGACTAGTTGTGGTCCAGCAATTTTCGTTTCTTGAAAATAACGCAGATAAACTCTCTCTCTCTTCCCCCCCCCCCCCCTCTCTCTCCTCTCTCACACGAGATACGCTCGCGAAGCAAATATATACGCTCCTGAGATACAAGCCCTCTTCACCCCCCCCCCCATCCCCCTCCACACACACAAACTGAGTGCGCGCGAAAGAGAGAGAGAGAGAGAGAAGAGAGAGAGAGAGAGAGAGAGAGAGAGAGAGAGAGAGAGAGAGAGAGAAAGAGAGAGAGTCAGAGACAGATACAGAGAAACAAAGACTGAAAGAGAGGAGAGAGAGAGAGAGAGAGAGAGAGAGAGAGAGAGAGAGAGAAAGAGAGAGAGAGAGAGAGACAGACAGACAAACAGACAGACAAACAGGGAAACGGATGTAAAGATAGTGAGAGGAGTGAGGTGGGCGATGGGGGATGGGTGGGGGTGGGGGTGGGTAGTGATAGCTGGACTGACAGTCGAAGAGGAAAACCTTTTGCTCGTACGTCAGTTCTGGACGCACCAGAGCAAAACCGATGACGCATCGGAGAGCGGCATCTCTCTCCTCTCTCTTCTCTCTCTTGCTTAGAACGTGGACGGTAAATAAAGCAATAATGACCGTCTCTAACGAACCTGAGGAGTCTCTCCTGACTTCCTCCCAGCTCAGTGTCCATGCACGTGACAAGCGGTAATTAAAATCTCTGCATCAGGTAGAGTCTGTAAGCGTCCGCGAACGCCAACAATCATCGGTCCCTGGTACAGTTCCAAGGGGAACACGATGCCCACTGCGGACCTGTTTGAGCGTTTTCATTTGCGCTTAGTTCGGACTGTTTTCCCATTTATATTCTCACAGGCGCAATAGCCCCCCCCCCCCCCCCCCCCCACCCCCCACAGTTCCCTGCAAAGCGTTTGCATCTGGTCTTCCCAAGTTTAATTTCTTCTCTCTCTCTCTCTCTCTCTCTCTCTCTCACATACACACACACCCCGCACACGCAAGAACTAATGTAACCGTTTGACATTCTTGCACACACACACACACACACACACGTGTGATACACACACGCGCGCCACGCATGCACGTACCACACACACAACCACAACACACACACACACACACAACACACACACACACCTTCACTAATAACCGCACACACGCACTAATGTAACCGTTAACCTTCTTTAAAACTTACACGCACACTTACACACACACAGGCGTGCGCGCACGTACAGGCGCGCGAAGACGCACGCACGCACGCACGCAAGCGCGCACACACACACACACACACACACACACACACACACACACACACACACACACACACACTTGCACGCACACATACGCGCGCGCGCTCCACAAACAAAGGGCAGAAGACTAAAAAAAAAACACAAAAAAACCCACGTTAACTATTCTACTTATTAATACTTATCAACTGGCAGAATATTCCTATGGTCAGACCACACTGCTTTTTAAAATGGCAGCTTCTTCTTCTTTTCCTTCTTCTTCTTTTCCTGCTCTTTTTCTTGTTTCTTTCTTTTTCTTGTCGGTGAAGCAGGTAGGCTGGATGCCCGCAGGGTGACTGCATTCCCGAGACTGGGCTGGCTGTTGAGTTGGCAACAGACAAAAGCCTCTCCAGGTGCCTTTTATTAAGTTAATGGCCTGCTGCATGGCTGCTTGGTAAATGGGGGGGGGGGGGGGGGGGGGGGGGGGGGGGGGGGGGGGGGCTGGGGGGGGTGGGGCGGGGGTCGTGGGGGGGGGGGGGGGGTGGGGTGGGGGGGGGGGGGGGGTGGGTCTGGTGTGTTGGTGTGTGTGGGTGTTTGGTGGTGGTGGTGTGTGTGTGTGTAGTGTGGTGGTGTGTGCGTGTCGGCAGGCGGCGCGGGGTGTGTGTATTGTGTGTGTGGTGTGTGTGTGTGTGTGTGTGTGTGTGTGGTGTGTGTGTGTGTGTGGGTGCGCGTGCGTGCGTGCGTGCGTGGTGCGGACGCGTGCACAATTGTGCGACAGAAGACCAGAAATGTAAAGAAAAGAAATAATTGTGAAAAAGAAAGACAAGACAGACAGACAGACAGACAGACAGACAGAAGGAAAGAAACGCGTGTTTCATGACCACCTGCGCATGCCAGGAGGAAGAACAAACACGAACAAAACAAACCGCCTCAAACTATAAAAATAATGTTATTGTAGACTCCGTTACTCCAGCTTTGACCCCCCCCCCCCCCCCCCCCCACCCACCCCCCCCCACCCCCCCTTCTCCGCTCCATACAAACATCAATTCTTAATCCAAAACCACCCTCTTCTTGCACAACACAAAGAAAAACTATACCTACGCATGCACGTGCGCACGCAGCCGCACACACAGATATACAGAGGCTATTATGCGAATGAGCGCGCACTTGCATCCCATTCCACAGACAAGCTCCCTCACCTCTCTCTCCACCCATTCCCTGTCTCTCTCTCTCTCTCTGACTGTCTCTCTCCCCCCTCCCCTCTCACCCCCACTCCCCCCTCTCCCACCATTTTTTTTTCTCTCTCTCTCTCACTCACCCACTCTCTCTCTCTCCCCATCCATTCTCTCTCTCTCTCTCTCTCCCTCTCCCATCCATTCTCGCTCTCTTTCTCCCACTCCCACCCATTCTCTCTCTCTTTCCCCCCCACCCGTTCCCTCTCATTCTCTTCTGTGTCTCTTCCCCCCATTTCCCCTCCCCCCCCCCTTTCTCTCTCTCCCCCCCTCCTTTTCTCCTCTCCCTCCCCCTTTCTCTCCCCCCTCTCTCTCTCCCTCTCCCCCCCCCCCCCCCCTCTCTCTCTCTCTCTCCAAGACACACGCGCACCTGCCGATGCAACAAAAACCGAGACCCTCGACAAAAGGGGGGAGAAAAAAAACCCCAGTCGACCGTTCGACAGCAGCGGCCAACCCCCGTGGGTTCCGGGCCCGCTCCCCCTTCATGTGTATGAATGTAGTGCGTGCATGACACAGGGAAACGACAGCTACAGCTCCGGGTAACGGGAAGAAAACAGCTTTTCGACTTCACGTGCAGCGCAGTGCCCTCCCCAGATGGTTGTTTGGCTTGCGTGTCTGCTTGTCGTCTGGCGACAAAACGGGCGCCGTTTCCGAAACGATAAGGGGAGAGGATTGCAACGTTTCAACATAACGACGACGGGGGAAGCAGGGGGGAAACGAAAGGATGAAGAAAGTGAAAGACGGAGAAAGAAACCCAAAACAAAAGAGACAAAACAGTAAAGAGGGAAAGGGAAAGGAAAAAAAAGAAGAAAAGAAAAAAAACAAATAAAGAAGAAATAAAGGAAGGAAAGAAGCAAGAAGAGGGCAAAAGAGAGAGAAGGGGAAGAGAGAGAGAGAGAGAGAGAGAGGGGAAGAGAGAGAGGGAGAGGGAGAGAGAGGCGGGCAATATATAAACAGAAGAAAGAGACAGAAGAGGGGAAAAAAGAGGTCAAGGAGAAGAAAAAAGGGAAAAAAAAAAAACGTATGAAAGGAGGCAAGGGAAAAAGCCCAAAAAAAGACAAAAAAAGACAGAAAAACAGGCCAGAAAGACAAAAAAAGCAGCGCGGCCAAAAGACAACGAAAGACAGACGCAGGCCGAAAGAAAAAGAAAGACAGACGGGCGGGCCCGAAAGACAAAGAAAGACGACAGCAGGCCAGAAAGACAAAAAAAGACAGACAACGGGCCCAGAAAGACAAAAAAAAGCAGCAACAGGCCAAAAAAAAGACAAAGCAGACGCGGCCGGGAAAAGACAAAGAAAGACAGACAGGGGCAAAAGAAAAAGGAAGAAACGAGGCCGAAAGACAAAAAAAAAGACAGACAGCAGGCCAGAAAGAAAAAGAAAGACAACAACGGGCCAAAAGGAAACGAAAGACAGACAACAGGCCAAAAAGACAAAGAAAGACAGACAACAGGCCAGAAAACAACGAAAGACAGACAGCACCCCGAAAGCAAAGAAAGACAGGGCCGAAAGACAAAGAAAGACAAAAGGCCAAAAAGACAAAGACAGACAACGCCAGAAAGAAAAAGGGAAGACAGGGCCCGAAAGCAAAGCAGACGCAGGCCAGAAAGACAAAGAAAGACAGACAGCGGGCCCAGAAAGACAAAGAAAGACAGCAGGCCAAAAAGACAAAGAAAGACAGCAGGCCAGAAAGATAAAGAAAAAAGGGTTAGCAGCAGGACAGAACGAATTTAACGCGGAGGGGTGGGGTGGGGGGTGGGGGGGTAAAGAAAGGTACAAAAGAAAAGAGAAAAAAAAAAACACTTTGGTCCACTAAAGGAGAGAGAGAGAGAGAGAGAAGAAAGAGGAAGAGAGAGGGGGGGGGGAGAGGGGGGGGGGGGGGGGGGGGAGGCGATAGGGGAGGGGGGGGAAGGGGGAAAAGACTGGGCGAAAAATCCATTTAAATAGACTGAAAGGCATGAGAGTTAGGGAAAAAGTGATCAAAAATTTAAAGTGAAGGCACACGAGAGAGAAAAGAAGAAGAGAGGAGAGAGAGGGAGATAGGAGAGAGAGAGAGAGAGAGGGGAGTAAGGACAGAGAAGTGAAGGGGGAAAAAAAAAAAAAGAGTAAAAGAGGGGAGAGAGAGAGGGGAGGGGGGGGAGAGGGGCTAGTACCCAATCCCTTTAAATTTTTCCTTTTTTTTTTCTCTTTTTTTCCCCCCAAAAAAAGTATAGAAGAATCAAAGACTGTTATCTCTTCTCTTCTCTCTTCTCTCTCTCTCTTCTCCCCCTTTCTCTCTCCCGCTGTTTTTTTTTTCTTCTTTTTTTTTTTTCTCTCGGTGTTTCTTTCTAGTGAGTATCGCGGGGTCGCTCAACTTTCGCTGCAGGGGTACAGGGTTTAAAAAGCCTACACATGCGTCTACTGCTACTGCTGTGTTTTTGGGGGTCGTTCAACTTTCGCTGCAGGGGTAAGGGTTAAAAAACCCTCCAGCGTCTACTCTACTGCGTAGAGACTCGGTGTAATGTTCCTACCTCTTTCCTTACATAATGCATCCATGAAAAGTGGCACACACGTTAAAAAAACAACCCCCCCCAAAAAGCGACTTCCCAGCGCGCCCCACAACACACACACCACACACACACACCCAGAGGTTTCAACCTTTTCTTCAAGGGGGGGTCGACTTGAACTTACTGTTGCTTGGATCATGGGCACTACATACGTGCTCTCTCTTGGGTTTTAAACTAAAATGTGCTCCTGCTTCCACTTTGCTGGGTTGCAAAAAATTTTTCCTTTTTTTAAAACCCAATTTTAGAGAAAGTGTTTCTTATTGAAAGTGACAACGATTGTTTGGCCATTGCGATTTTAAAATTTTTTCAAATTTTGGTTTTTTGTTCACCGCCCCTTTAGGGGCCAAGGCCCCTTTTTTTTCTAAAAATTAAAATTCTCCCCCCCCCCCCCCCCCCCCCCCCCCCCCCCCCCCCCCCCCCCCCCCCCCCCCCCCCCCCCCCTCCCCCCCCCCCTTTTTCCCCCCCCCCCCCCCCCAATTTTTCTTCCCCTCCCTCCCAAAAGGGGGTTATTCCTTTTTCCCGGGGGAAATTATGTTTTTTGACCAAAACCCCTTTCTTTTTCCCCCCATCTCCCCCTCCCCCCTTTCCCCCCAGGGGGAAAGAAAGAAGGAAGGGGGGAAAGGGGGGGGGGGAGGAAAAGGGGAAAAAAAAGGGGGAAAAGACAAAGAAACCCCCCCCGGGGAAAAAACCAAAAGGGGAGGAGAGAGAGAGAGAAAGGGAAAAGGGGGGGGGGGGGGGGGAGGGGGGAGAAGAGGGAAAAGAGAGAAAGAAAAAAGGGGGAGGGGGGGGGGGTTTGGGGGGGGGGGGGGGGGAGAGAGGGAGAGGGGGGAAGAGGAGAGAAAGGGGAGAGGGAAGAAGGAGGAGAGAAGGGTTTAAAGTTTTGTTTTTTGTTTGGAAATTTTTATTTTTCCTTTTGAATTTGAAGGGGAAAAATGAAAAAAAAAGGGGGAAAAGGAAGAAAGGGGAAAGAAGAAGAGAAAAGAAAAGGGGAGAGAAAAAAAAGGAGAAAAAAAGGGAGAGAGGAAAAAAAAAAGGGGGGGGGGGGGGGGGGGAAAGGGGGGGGGGGGGGAGGAAGGGGGGGGGGAGGGAGGGGGAGAGAGAAAGGGGGGAGAGAGGGAAGGGGGGGGGGGGAAAGGGGGGGGGCGGGGGGGGGAAAAAAGGGGGGGGGGGAAGGGGAAAGGGGGGGAAAAGGAGGGGGGAGGGAGGGGGGGGGGGGGGAAAGGGGGGGGCAAAGGGGGGGGGGGGGGGAGGTAAAGGGGGACAGGGGGGCCCCCGGGGGGGAGGGGGGGGGGCAGTTAGGAAAAAAAAAACCCCCCCGGCCCCCGGGGGGAAAAATGCTTTAAAAACTTTTTCCCCCCCCCCCCCCCCCCACCCCCCCCCCCCCCCCCCAAAAAACCCCCCCCCCCCCCCCCCCCCCCCCCCCCCCCCCCCCCCCCCCCCCCCCCCCCCCCCCCCCCCCCCCCCCCCCCCCCCCCCCCAAAACCCCCCCCCCAAAAAACCCCCCCCGTAAGCCCAAAATGCCCCGGAATTAAACCCCTTGGGGGGAGAAAAGGGGGGGGGAGGGGGGGGGGGGGGGGGGGGGGGGGGTGGGTAGGGGGTAGGGGGAAAAAAAGGTGGGGGTTTTTTTTGGGGGGGAGGGGGGGGGGGGGGGGGGGGGGGGGGGGGGGGGGGTGGGGGTGGGGGGGGGGGGGGGGGGGGGGGGGGGGGGGGGGGGGTGGGGGGGGGGTGGGGGGGGGGGGGGGTGGGGGGGGTGGGGGGGGTGTGGGGGGGGATGGAGGGGGGGGAAAGGGGGGGGGAAAGGGTGAGTGGCGGGAAGGAGGCGTGTGGGGGGGGGGGGGGGGGGGGGGGGGTGGGGGGGGGGGTGGGGTAGGGAGGAGAGTGGGGGGGAAAGGGGGGGTAAGGGGTGAGTGGACGGGAAGGAGGCGTGTTGGGGGTGGGGTGGGGGTGGGGGGCGGTGGTGGGGGTGGGGTTGTGGTGGTAGGGATGGAGAGTAGGGGGAGAAGGGTGGGTAAGGAGTGAGTGGACGGGAAGGGGGTGGGGGTGGGGGCGGTGGCTGGGGGTGGTGGTGGGGTGGGGTGGATGAGAAATGGAGAGAATGTTATTTCAGATTAACCCTGAATTCGTGTGTGTGTGTGTGTGTGTGTGTGTGTGTGTGTGTGTGTGTGTGTGTGAGAGAGAGAGAGAGAGAGAGAAGGAGAGAGAGAGACGAGATGAGAGAGCGAGAGAGAGAGAGAGAGAGAGAGAAAGCGCATACGTGTGTGTGTGTGAATTGTGTGTGTGTGTGTGTGTGGTGTGTGTGCGCGCGTGTGCGTGTATGTGTGCGCGTGTCCATGCGCGCGCGCGCGTGTGTGTGTGTGGTGTGTGTGTGTGAGACAGAGAGCGAGAGAGGAGAGGAGAGAGAAAGGTATCAGAAAGATATGCAAACAACATAATGGAAAAGTAAACTTCAGATTTTGCATGGTTAGGTTTGGTTGTTTGCCTGGTTATCTCTTTATCTCTTGATCTATCGCGCGCGCACACACACACACGCACACACCAGCCCCCCCCCCCCTCCTCCCGATGCCCCTGCCCCCTTCTAATCCATTCCCATCCTGTGCACCTCGACATTATTGTTTACCTTGCCAGTGCTGTTGGCCAACTTTCATTTACACCTGTTTACTTTAAGTCGGGTTCCTTTTTTCAGTGCAGACGAAGCGACTACACCTAATGGCACGAGGCATCCAGCATCTGACTGGACTGCTCCACATTTACCTTGTCTCTTACTGCACTGAGGATCACTTCTTGTACTGAAACGGAGCAGCCCCTCCTCCTCCTCCGACCTCCATTCTCCTCCCTCTCTTTCATCCACTCCCTTCACACCCCTCTCCTCACCCCCCCCCCCCCCCCCCCCCCCCCCCCTTCTCTCCCCCCATCTCCGCCTTTCTGTCTGCTGGCAAACTTAAGACCTGCAGTTTCTGGAAACCATCAAGACGAACCTGGTTTGCTCAAGTAACATGAGGTCATACTGTCTTGCTACCTCCTTTATTTTTGAAAGGGTGGTGAGACCCCATGGTCTACGCCGTGCCATGAATCTCCGAGCGTTATATATGTCTTACTATGGGGTCTATGCCGTGCCATGAATCTCCGAGCGTTATAGATGTCTTACTATG
Source organism: Conus ventricosus (assembly GCA_018398815.1). NCBI lineage: Eukaryota > Metazoa > Mollusca > Gastropoda > Neogastropoda > Conidae > Conus > Conus ventricosus. The sequence continues at coordinate 53,132,687 of CM031613.1, read as the reverse complement.
GGGTCTACGCCGTGCCATGAATCTCCGAGCGTTATATATGTCTTACTATGGGGTCTATGCCGTGCCATGAATCTCCGAGCGTTTATATATGTCTTTACTATGGGGTCTATGCCGTGCCATGCATCTCCGAACGTTATATATGTCTTACGAGGGGGGTTTGGAGTATGATACGAGTTATAAGCATTTTCACGGCAAACTCCGAGAAGCCTTGTTCCTCGACCTTCTAGCTGATGTGACCATTTTGTTTGTAAACGGAAATAATCTTCTTCTTTTTTTCAAACTTAGACTCGATTACAAAATGAATGGACCATCAGCAAAAAGAGGAAAAGAGAAGAAGAAGAAGAAGAAGAAGAAAAAAGAAGAAGAAGAAGGGGGGGGGGGGGGGGGGAGAGAGAGAGAGAGAGAAGAGAGAGAGAGATGAGAGAGAGAGAGAGGAGAGAGAGAGAGAGAGAGAGATTAAGATGTAAAAACTGACTTAAATTTTGGAGAGAGAGAGAGAGAGAGAGAGAGGAGGAGAGAGAAGGAGAGAGAGGAGGAGAGAGAGAGAGAGAGAGAGAATTAGATCGGTTCTTCAAGACGTAACATGGACTATGTTTCGGACAGTAACCTTCACACTTAACCAGCACACAGCAGTGGTTTTGGAGTTGGTGTTTCCCACCCTGATAGGGCCCCTCGAGGGTCGATAACCTACGAACAACATGGATCAATGAACGACATTACCAGTCTCTGTGGCTTCGAGATAACTGCGTCGGAATGCGAAACGAATTACCTGCCGATGATGTCACACTGAAACTGTCTATCCTTCCTACTTTGTTCATCTGTATCAAATGAGGTTAAGAGCGTCAGTATTTCATTTTGGTTTTCGTCGGAAAGGTCTTGTCACTTGTGACTCAATCTGCTCACGTCAACCAGGTCTGTTCCCCTGTATCAATGAGGTTAAGAGCGACGGTCATTTCATTTTGGTTTTCGTCGGAAAGGTCTTGTCACTTGTGACTCAATTGCTCACGTCAACCAGGTCTGTTCCCCTGTATCAAATGAGGTTAAGAGCGACGGTCATTTCATTTTGGTTTTCGTCGGAAAGGTCCTTGTCACTTGTGACTCCATCTGCTCACGTCAACCAGGTCTGTTTTACGTCACTTGGCAAAGCACCCTGTGCGCTGAAAAGGAGATAGGGTTATGTCAGAGGAACACTTACGCAACTGCTATTGACGTCAAGCTGTGAAGCCAGGATTTCTACATTGGGTTCACAAAAAAGCGGCTTCAAGCGAGT
>CM031613.1:53107100-53123717 GCA_018398815.1 Conus ventricosus | reverse complement strand
GCGAGGGGCGTAATACAGTCTACAAACTTTTACAATGTTTTATATGTTCACTCGCAGCTTGCACAGATGGAATTCTTGTTAAACATTTTCTGCAGAATTCTTGTTTGCTATGTTTGTTTGTAGTATAACTCAATAATCTACTCATTGTGCGTATCAATGTGTAATGGGGTAGCCCCGCTGGTGAAAACATTAGTAGTAAGTCAACATGATTTTTGTCTGGTTCGCCTATTGTTGGACTGTTCTTGGACACTTTAATTGGCGCCAAATTTGTTTCCTCATCCCATGTGTATACATTAACAGTTATTGGGTTGTTTTGTTCTTCAAACTGATCAATTTGGTCTACACTAACAGGAAAGGATATTCCATTGAAGTTAAGATCTTTAGCGTATTGCTGATAGTTAGTCACTCTCTCTGCGTGTTCGCGGACATGATGCAGCCTTGCAAGAACGCACCACATGAAACATTTGTTGTCTGAATTTTTTATGTTTAAAACTGCTCTCTTTAAAACCAACTCCCGAGGTAGCGGAATGTAAGCCTTGCCTACAATCGGTGCATACTTAGCCTGTTTTAATCTAATCTCTAGGACTTCGCCCTCTGACCAACCAGAGCCTCTCATTTTGGCTTCTTCAGCGGCAGCGTCAAACTGTGCAAGCAGTTCGTCTGCCCAGCCGGGTGTTAAGTCGTTATGAGAAAGAATAGTCTGTTGTTTAGTTGAGACCCAGACTTCTAGATTTTCTTCATTTATTGTTACATAGTCAATTAAAACAGCTAACATTACTTTAACTGGCGGGTCTATTGTTAGTTTGCCTGGAACTTGAGAAATAGCATGAACAACGCTTGCCTGTACGTTTGTTGGGTCAATGACTTCTAAATCAATATCATTCAGTGCTCTTGATAAACGCTCTCTCTCGAGCATTCCTTCAAACAATTCGTCTTGTCCTTCATATATCTTAGCCATGCTGTCTTTCTTTTCTAAGCCAAAATATTTATTTAAATTAAAAAAAAATACTTAATCAGAACCAATATCAACGGTCTTTTTGCGCTTGGACTCATAAACTAAAGTATAAACACCTTTTGGTGTTGTTAATGTGAGCTGTTTAGAACAGAGTTTAATGTCTCGTTTACTTTTTTAAGCATTCCTTTTTATCTGCTCGGGTCTGGCTGTTGAGAAAAACTTGTCACCGCCTTTCTTTGAAGATCAAACTTTTGTCTTTTGTAGTCATCAAAATCGGCCTGTAAAACGATTAAATTCTTCATCCGTGATGTTTGAGTCAACAAGCGCTTTATTTATTGTCAGTTTGAACGAGCTAAGTTTAGCTGTTATTAGTTGAACCATAGCTGTGTGCTTTTGGAGTTTAGTTTTTATTTTTTGCTAGCAGCACCTACGGCTAATGAACACAGGCCGAGAGCTAAAGACAAACCTCCTAGAGGTAAAGCTGCGGGTGCGCCTATGCCCGTTGCTAAGAGACAACACTTGTTCCTGCTGATAGAGCACTTATAGTCGATGCTCCCAGTATTATCATATTAACAGCATTAAAGGCACAGAATACCTTTCGTTTGGTTTTGCTGTATTTTAAAGGTAATGCTCTATTACATTGCAGCATTTGCGTAATGGTGGTTAATCTGAAGGTTTTTACTTCAGAGGGCTTTCTATAACAGCAGAATTGCCAGCTATCTCTATTCTTCTCGACATCACCGGTGCTGTAGCACATTGTATAAACCTGAGAACAGACATGCTTTTAATAAAATAAAAAAAATTAGTATAAATAACATATTCTAATCTGTTTTCTTCGAATATTCCGCCTGCGCATCATATAATAGAAAACAATGTACCATTAAGCGTTATCGCTTCTTCCTCTTTAACATTTGAATGTTTATTACGTCTCTCCACGTTTCTCCCGCTTCCATACAACTCATTAACACTCCTCTGTTGACCTTAGGTCAATCCATAAACCTATTTTGTTGTTAAAAATCATCGAGTCTAACTCTGTGAAGATGTAAATCATTAGACACTAGGTCTGCTTTTGGATTCTACCCCTCCCACACCCCAAACTTTTTATTATTTCGTCAAAATGATGATAAGTCTAAGCCCGCAAGCGTAGATTTGGTAGACTGCCGTCATTTGTACAATTGCCCACTTTCGATATTTTTAGCAAATTAAAAAACATTACCACTTGCTCTTTTGAACGGTTCTTTCCATCTTCACACAGCAATAAATACCTTTAAGCGATCTGCTGCAACGCTAAAAACAAAAATTCATATATGTCTGCCTGCTACTAGGAGATGTTGTATATAATCACTCTACGAAATATTTGGTAATTATTGACTGAATATTGTTGTTTCACTTCAGCCTTGCTAAGTGAAGGTTGCAAACAACGTCAAACTCAAACGAGAGTCAGAAATGCAGTACTTTTGCTTCAGTGTCTGATGATCTGATAACGCGTTTTGATTCATTAAAAGTTAGTTCATATGAACAATCTGGTCTTTTAATGCTCCTTGAAAAAGTATGGGTGCATGCGCTTTTAACAACTCAAAATCTAATGGGAATGGAAAAACCGATTACTCATAACCAAAATTTACAGCTACAGCCTTTTTGCTGCTTTTTAGCACCTGAGGCGTTCGGCGCCTATTCTAAAGCTTTAGTCTGCATCTTCATTTTCAATTCTTGAAACGGCATGAATCAGCCCATTCGTTTCCCGTTGCCATAGATCAAATAGGTTAAAAATTATGTCTGCATTATGTACAGAAAATATTTCTTGCCCCGCAAGTTTTATAGAAAATTTTCTAAACGATTGCCGCCCCAGATCTGCACAACAGTCCTGATGGGCTTTTGTTGCATCAGAGCCGCTATTTTGAAAGTAAGACGCGCAGAGCCTGGCAACAATCACTTCATCCGCCTCCTAGGTCTGGAAATTTGCCAGTAAGAAATTTGATCTCATCAATAGAAGATGATTATTTTGGACAGTAATATACCCTTATTTCCCTTCACGTCCAAAGGGCTCTTTTCATTTTCTATGCGGTCAAGAATCCGAGCCATGTACTTGTTCTGGCAATTTTATAAGCAAAATAAAAAGTTAATTATTTAAAAACATGGCAGAATTGAAGGCGAAGAGATTATGATGTTTTTGAATCGTGGAGAACTACATGAGTGAAATGATCCCTTTCAACACCGAATCGCTCAACGCCTCAATGCAGCTGAATTAACAGAAATACGGTCGGAGCATTTTACAAATTTAGTTCAAGAACCTCCCGAATTTATAGACCCAAATGATTTTGAATTAGAAGATGGTGCATTCGTTTGTAAAAAACGGATCAAGGGCAACTGTTCGCTTTACAACTAAACCCCCGACCCATCAAAGTTTTAGCTGTAAGGTTCAATTAGAAATAGACCACAGTGCGTGAAAGATCAAAATCGCCTTGGCATGCTAGACAGAAATTAAAGGCGGATCATTTGCCTAAACTTCAAACCCACTACAATAACTCCCGACAGATACCAAATGCAAAACATGGAAACTTAAAGGAATTAAATCAATCAGCAGGCGAATTAATAAATACAAAAGAAGTCAGAAACCAGTTTTTTGTCAGAAAAACAGAAGTTAAAACAACTAATGATATCCCTACCCCATTGCCTATGCGTGAACTAACGGCCCTTAATCTGCTTTAAGAACCATAGAGGCGAATTAACAACAATTAAGCAAAACTAAGGTGAAATAAGATGAGGGCATATAAAAGAGGAAAAAGAAAAACTCGTTTAGAGGCTGAAGGACGCCAACTTAGGGCATGATATAAAGATAGAATAAACCCAAAGACTAAAAGATCTTGAACAAGAAAGATCAGCAAGACAGAAGTGCAGTCTACTAACCGGAAAACAATTACGAACTCAAGTGAGTCAGAATAAGAAAACAATCCAAAGAATTTTATATTAAGACACGACCCTACAGAACTAATAAGAACACTGTTTATAGAGCAAGGAGTCCACATTAGTACGCGTTATAACAGCCTTTAGGAATTGCAATAAGTACACTAGTGATGGCTATTACAGGCGGCGGTGGACAAAGCCCAAGTGCCTCCACCGCCATCCGACCTTGAATAAAACATGGTAAAAAAAACCAGCTTGATCATCTTTGGCAATTTTTATAGAAAAAAATTAGCTGTAAAGCCGTACGCTTACCAGGAATAATTGGAGTATTGTCAGCTGCTTTTGTCTACTGCAAGCAAAAGTAGTTGGCTTTAATGGCCGAGCACGTAAGGTCATTAGTTCTCTTAATAGTTTGGGTTAAATTTAGTAAATAAAGACCAAGTAATCCTAGGCCATTTAATCCTAGAACAAGCGCTGTCTTTTTCATTATTCAGTCATTAGCGAACAGAGTCCCAAGCTTAGCTGAGCCTCCCTTTATACACTTTTGGGGTTTTTGGCGACCTCATCGAATAAAATGACTTAATCTTGGTGTTCTTTTATTGTTTTGTAATATACAGGCTCAGAATTTATTTGTTTTCCCAACCTGTCTGTCATTGCCTGCTATAAGAATTCTTTATTATAGATTTATTATTATTCCTACCTGGAGTCTGAGGTCAGAAGGCTCATGTATAAACCAAGCCAACAGCAAAGTTCTACTTTCGGATCTTGCGTATGTAAAACATTTTGGTATCTTTAATACTTCGAAGTAAATCAACTGTAGAATTAATGGCGTCCCTAATTTGACTACGTATTGTTTTTTTTGCGCGTCAAAGCCAGTAGAAGGATCAGTTAATGCTCGATCTGCTTGCTGCGCCCCTAGCAACACCAAACGTAAAGTATGAATATAGTCGATTATTCGTTCTTTATCCCGCCCTAGTTTAGGGGCCCTAGACGTGTCTAAATAAATGTTGTCCATGCTGTTTTATGCTCTTGCTCTATGGACCCAAGGTGAAAAGCTGGTTTCGCTTGAAGAGAAAGATGTGTTAGGAAGGATTCCAGTCAAATTTAAACTTTCTGTGCATGCCCCAAAAATAAGGGTGCCTAGACCATGAATAAGATCCAACTTTTGTCTAAAGTCCGTCTTGGTGTTAATATAGAATTTCGTTAACAGATCCTTTCAAAAGCCTTCATGTCTATTCTTTTGCTAATTGATTAAACGGTTTGTCTTCGTAATGGCGCTTGCAGTTCAGTTAACATACGTCTGAAGGTGTAATTGAAATGAAATCTGTACACTTGACCTAACCAAAGGATCAGGATATTTAAGTGATTGCCAACGACACTCCACACCCAGATTGATGCACATAACACAGCACAGTTTAACTGTTCGATAAAACTTGCATCGGAATGACTAAACCACGCTTTCGCGATGTAGTCTATTTTAATAGGGGTTAAGATATCTCTTTCAATGGAGTACTCACCTTTTTTATGAAAACGACAGTCTGGGTCACAGAAATGTCGAGTGTCAGTTGTTATATTTTTAAAGATTGTAGTGCGGCCCAACAGAAAATATGCATCATTATATTTGAATCACCATTTTTTAATTTGTTTTAAAAAATGTTTGTAACATTAACAACTCAAGACCGCCCTTCTTTTAGAACATGCTATTGTAAATAACAAATGCCCGGAAGTCCGCGTACCGGTCCGCAGCTCCATGAAATATTTTACAAAGTCGTTATGGTTTAATATAAGCAAAGCCAAGAAAATAATAAGGATCTAAAGTTAACAGAGCAGGGACCAAAATGAGCCAGTTAACATTACCTGATGGTTAATACGGTTTTGCTCACTAAAAGAAGCAATGAGTAACTTTGACATTACCTCTCAAACTTAACATGCAAAACTAAAAAACAATGTTAACATTTAACAAGAAGACGAAAGGAAACACTTACTTTTTTGATAGAGAGCTAGCCTAAACTGTTAGGCTTTACAACTAGCACTTACCCACACATAGTTTTTATGCTGAGACAGACAAAAACTACTTATGAGGGAAAATCCTCTCGATCTATGCATTACATTCATTACACTTATGTTCATTTGGACGAGCTGAGCACTGATGAAAACTTATATAAATGGAAGGGCCCTCAACTGTTTTTAAGACTCTTTCCATCAGGAAAGCTGGCATATTGCGATTATGAAATAATACAATTCCCTAATTTACAGTTTAAAAAGATTAGTTGTGGGGGTCGAATCATTTAATATAAAAATCAAAGACAAAACAGGGAAAGTCGTGAAATGTATAACCTGCACATTGTTTTGGAAAAAAATAATATGCTACTAAAAAATAATGTCGCGAGCCAGAAAAACCCAGGATACATTAGCGCCTGTGAGGTGTATAACTTAGATTTAAAAGAACCTTGCAGACGTTGCGGACTTTGAACAGAATGGAGAGATAGGACACTTTGTATGGTTTTGATACACTAAAGATGGTGATTATAAAACGCAAAGAGGTGACGACAACAAAAGGTTTTCCTAAACTAGAACAACTACGCGATCTTAGTAGCAAATAATGTTGGCCAGTATGATATAAATAGTTTCGAAAACCTGACCTCAAATGGCACTTAGAACCATAATTTAGAATGGAAATAAAATTTTGAATTCATAACCCATTTAAATTTGACCGCCAAAAAAGTTTCAGAAAAGCATTCACTCTGGCCTTTCCATGAAGTCTTATACCAAACGATAATCGTCGAAAAGAAAATGAAATAACCCTATGGGAAAAAACAGTACATCCTCCACGAAAAGAAACAGTTGTACAATAATCTTCTACAAAATTACAGTTCTTTCCAAGCAGAAAATAGGAGAACACGTTCACAATGAATATTTGAATTTCCTGGGTCTTTAAATATGTGGAGAGGGATGGGTTGTGCGTTAGTGATGACCTTATAAAAGGAATTAATATTAGCTGGCAAAACGTAAGACGTTAAACGTCTAAACGTACATCGTCTACTACACAATGCGAGGATATAAGATCAAAACAACAAGTCCAACAAAATCACTGTTGACTTAAATAGAAACAATCTTACAGGACTAAATTGGATAACATACACATTTAGGCCTTCATAGGGTTTTATTATACTGAACAAGTTTTTGACGGAGAGCTATGATAAAAAATAATAACTGAATTAGTATTAAACTCTGTTATAAAACTATGGAGCAGTTAAACTTTATGACAAAACTCCTCATTGCACATTGATTGTGGGCAGACTGGTTTGGAAAAACAATATTTATCCTCGACCTGTTACAACAGTTTTATCGTTTATAATTTTAATCATATTGTTGTTTTCTGTCCAACACTTAAATGGAACAAAAGCATATCATGATAGAAGGATTAAAATGGACTGATAATAAACAAATTTTTAGTTAATCCTACAATAAACTGAGTGAGTGTTTAGAACAGCTTTATAGACTGTTTGAAGGAACGCAGACACTATTTATTATAGATGACTGTTCGCAGAAAGAGACATAGTTAAAAGAGAACACTTTGTCAAAACTAGCTTCACAGCGAAACATGCTGGGATAAGTTGTGGATTTTAATTTTTTTATGCCAGAAGATATAACTCGGTTTATAAAGACTTTAGAGAAAGCACAGTATAAAGACTGTAGTTTTTATTTCACATGTAAGACAGAGACTCATTTGAAGAATGTTTTGCGCGAAAAAGATGTTATTGAAAATGACCAGGAAAAACCAGATTAAACAAAAACTGAAATCTGAAAATTTTATGTAAATTAGTATTGAAAACGGATAACCCTGCACAGTATGGTTTTGTTTGTAGATAATCGTTATTTTTTGGTATTTTAAGTCTTACTTGTCAGAGAACAGGGAAAGGGGCAATTCTGGGTTACTTCGCCCTAAACTGGGTGAGGGCGGAAGTGGCCCCGAATGCCCTTTCCCGGTTCTCTCCACCCGATCTCAGGTTTCTTTCAATGTAACTGTAACTCTCTCTCTCTCTCTCATCTCTCATCTTCCTCTTTCACTCTCACTCCATCTTCTCCTCTCTCTCTCTCTCCTCTCCCGCCCCCCCCCCCCCCTTCCATTTCCCACTCCTTGCGACAACGCGCGCGAGCGCATAATGTGATGATATTCTGCATCTGGTGCATCGTTAATGTATTCAACTGTCATGAAATAATGCATTGTTCCGACTTATTTGATGTCTACATTTGCTGAATACTAATGTACCCGCACGAATAAATCAGAGAAAGAACAATGTGGACAAAGATAAAACTGCGAAATTCACATGAATCACCCACGAGGTGTGTGAGTGTGTGTGTGTGTGTGTGTGTTGTGTGTGGAGTCTGTCTGTCAGTCTGTCTGTCGGTCTGTCAGACTGTCTGTCTGTCTGTACCTGTCTGTCTGTCTCTCTCACTCTCTCTCTCATCTCTCTGCTGCCCCTGTTTCTGTCTGCCTCTCATCTCTTTTTTCTCTCGCTGCGTACTCTCTCTCTCTCTCTCTCCATCTCTCTCTCATCTCCGTTCTTTCTCTCCTCTCTCTCTCTCTCTCACTCTCTCCTCACTTCTTCTTTTCTCTCTCTCCTCTCTTCTCTCTCTCTCATCTCTCTCTACTCTCTCTCATCTCTCTGTGCTGTCGCTCTTCTTCGCCTCCCCAAGTCCCCCACCCCCACCCCCCACCTGCTCTAGTACAGGGGGAGGGAGGGTTTGAGGTTGGGTCGCATGAAGTTTGTATCTGAGCGTGAACAGAAGCCCCCCGACAGTGAATGCATAAATTCCATTTCCTTACTCCTTATAGGCCATTTACGTCGTCCGTCGAGCAGCTCGTGTGTGTGCGGTGTGTTTAACGTGCGCGTGTGTTATGCTTGAGGTGTGCGCGCATGTTGTGTGTTTGTGTGTGTGTGTGTGTGTGTGTGTGTGTGTGTGTGCGCGCGCGCGCGCGCGTGTACGTGTGTGTGTGTGTGTTGTGCGTGTGTGTGTGTATGTGTGTGTTGTGTGGAGAGGAGAGAGAGAGAGAGAGAGAGAGAGAGAGAGAGTGAATGAGTGAGTGTTCACGGGGACAAAATTGACTGGTAAACAGAATTCGGAAACATTTCATCTTTTGACCAGAAGCGCATTAAAGTCACCTTCATTTTGGCCGTTGAAACGTGGAAGATGAAGCGGACTTAACCAATGAGGAGCTGAATTGGACTCCAGATTTTTTTTTTTTTTTTTAATTTCCTGGCTCGTTTGTTTTGAATTCTCTGTCTCTGCTATTGTCACTCCTTTCGGATTCGTCCACAGTACTGTTCATTTCTTTCTGGTTGGACGGTGAAAACGTTACCGTTCACCTGTTGTCTGCCTCCTTCTCCCCCTCCCCCCCTGCCCCACCACCTCCCCCTTCCCTCGTCCTCTCCTCCAACCCTTCTCCTAACCTCTTCTGATCTCCCCCATCCGCACTTACACCTCCCCCCACCCCCCGTCTCTGTCTGTCTATCTCCCTCCCCGCTCTCCCGCTCTCTCTCCCTCCCTCCCTCCCCCCCCCCCCCCTCCTCTCTCTCTCTCTCTCTCTCTCTCTCTCTCTCTCTCTCCTCTCTCTCTCTCTCTCTCTCTCTCTCCCCCTCAGTGTACGTGCGTGCACGCACACAAGTCCAATGTTTGTGATGTGTTTTATCAGGCGCCGCTGGCGTCAAGGGATATCACGATTCCTTCCAGTCTCCACAGATAATGTTAGCCTCGTCTTTCTTTCTTTTCCCAATTTCTTTTTCCGTGCGTGCGTGTTTGTGCGCGCTCGCTCGCTCGCGTGCTTGTGTGTGTGTGTGTGTGTGTGTGTGTGTGTGTGTGTGTGTGTGTGTGTGTGTGTGCGCGCGCGCGCGTGTGCTTGTGTGTGTGTGTGTGTGTGTGTGTGTGTGTGTGTGTGTTTTTCGGGGGTTTTCTGAAGTGTGTGTTGTGTGTGCGCGCGCGCGCGCGAACTCGTTTGTATTTTTGTGTGTTAATGTGTGTGTGTGTGTGTGTGTGTGTGGTGTGTGTGTGTGTGTGTGTTACCATGACTCCAAAGATAGCCTCCGTTATGTACGTGTTTACCCCATGGGTATATAGAACACGCGTCTCACGTCTGCGTCATAGTGTAGGGTCAGTTGGCGATACATTTGCAGGTGTCTCTCTCTCTCTCTCTCTCTCTCTCTCTCCTCTCTCTCTCTCTCTCTCTCTCTCTCTCTCTCTCGTGTGTGTGTGTGTGTGTGTGATCACTTCAAAGATAAGCCTACATAAGGAATGTTTTATTCTGTTTTTTTCATGCAGGCATAGTGAACACGTATGTTGTGTCTTCTGTCTTGGTATTGAATGACCTGCGTCATTGTGTAGTCAGTCGCTGATACGTTTGTAGATCTCCCTTACGTGTGTGTGTGTGTGCGCGCGCGCGCTCGTGTTGTGTGTGTGTGTGTGTGTGTGTGTGTTTGTGTGTGTGTGTGTGTGTGTGTGTGTGTTGTGTGGGGTTTCATAACGTATTATATACTTGTCCGTTATTTTAGAAGAGACTGGTCAGAGGTTACTCCAAGACCGCGAACAGAAAAGAGAAAGGAAAATGATGATTGATCAGAAGGGAATCGTGAAATCAAAGGTATCAGAACGGAATCATGAAAACAAAGTTATCAGAAGGGAATCATGAAGACAAAGGTATCAGAAGGGAATCATGAAGACAAAGGTATCAGAAGGGAATCATAAAGACAAAGGGATCAGAAGGGAATCATGAAAACAAAGGTATCAGAACGGAATCATGAAGACAAAGGTATCAGAAGGGAATCATGAAGACAAAGGTATCAGAAGGGAATCATGAATCATGAAGACAAAGGTATTAGAAGGGAATCATGAAGACAAAGGTATCAGAAGGGAATCATGAAGACAAAGGTATGAGAACGGAATCATGAAGACAAAGGTACTGAAATGTTATGATTGAAAGGCTAGCTTAAGTTCAGTCATATCATCATTAAATTGCATTAACTGAGTGTCATCCAGTTCCTTGTCAGTAATGCACTCAAGTATACAAGACATCATTGCACAGATTTCAGCAGTAGAGGCCGAGTCTTTAAGTTTGAGTGTCATTTGCAAAACTGTCATATGATACCGAATGACGACGACGGATGACATCTTGCACAAGAGCTGCGTACAGCAGGGAAAAAAAAAAAAAGAAAAAAGAAAGAAACCTGGACCCAGGACGGACCCCTGTGGGACATACATCATTCTTCTAGACAAATACGTTAGTGTGTGTACATTCTCTCCTAATTTCTCTGTGTAGTCTGCTGTCACGTAAGACGTAACCCATGCTAGCGCAGTGTCATGAATGCTGAAACAGCTTTTAACTCTGGTCAAGATGGACTGGTCACTTGTGTCACAAGCTGCTGACAAGTCTAAAAGAGCAAGAAGACATATTCTGAATCATGTTTGGAAAAGTCAGTTGACTCTCTCTCTCTCTCTGTCTCTGTCTCTCTCCCTTCGCCTCTTTTCCACTCTCCTTCTCCCCCCCCCCCCCCCCCCTCCTTCTCCCACTCCCACCACCTCTTCCTCACACCGCTTAACTCCCCTTCCCTACCCTGCCTCCTTCTCTCCCGCCTCTACCGTCCCCTCTTCTTCCTTCCCAGTTGTCTCTCATGATTACTTGTGCCGAGAGTCATCCAAGTCGTAGCGTGGCTCGGGCAGATCCCCTCGCGCAGTACGACTTTGTCAGCCCCGAAAGCGATCCCCTCTATTGCAGACCGACCCCCCTACCCCCCACCCACCCCTCTTTTCCCCCATCATTTCGTTCGTCTTCTCCCTCTTTCGTTCCTTCATCTCCCTCCCTCCTTCCTTCCTGCCCCTCCCCCCTTTCTCATTCTCCCTCCCGTTCTCTCATATCTCACTTCTTACCCCTCACCTTCCGCGGCCCCATTCCTCAGAGTTCGTTCACACACATTCTCTCTCTCTCTCTCTCTCTCTCTCTCTCTCTCTCTCTCTCTCTCTCTCTCTCTGTTGTTTATGAGTTTATATGCAGTCCGATGCAATGATTTCTACCATGTATTTATTGTTTGAGGGCTGGATGAAAAAAAGCCACTGACTGGTGCTTATTCTTTTCCCTCATTAAACAACATTTCGTTCGTTCTCTCTCTCTCTCTCTCTCTCTCTCTCTCTCTCTCTCTCTCTCTCTCTCTCTCTCTCTCTCTCTTAGCACAGAGGCTGTATACACGTAACTCTCTCTGTCTCTCTCTCTGTCTCTCTCTCTCTCTCTGTCCTCTCTCTCTCTCTCTCACACACACACACACACACACACACACACACACACACACACACACACACAGAAGGTGCACACGTGCACACACGTCTCTCTCTCTCTCTCTCTCTCTCTCTCTCTCTCTCTCTCTCTCTCTCTCTCTCTCTCTCTCTCTCTCAGCTCAGCTCAGAGAGGCAGCACACACATACACGTAACAGGGGAGCATGCAAGTCGTGATTGACGCTATCTGCCCCCGGGCCGAAAATAGCTGGGAAATAAGGTAGCTGGTGGCAGGCCTCTCTGGAGACGTGAAGGAGCATTTAACCGGCTTGGCCGCCTCCGCCCCATGTTGGTTTTTGTCATTCAGTGTCACCCTGACGAACCATAACTTCAAGGTCATGGCAGGCCTGAACACAAACAAATTAAACAAGCAGAATGAACAAACAAGCACCACGACATCAGAGAGCTCGAAACAGATTTGTCAGGGGTGGAAAAAAAGCCTCAAAACAAAAGTTGGTGAAAATCCCAGATGTTAAGCCTATCAAGAAAAAGTTGTGTTCATTAAACAGATCTTGAATGACGAGCCTGTACAAAATAGGTCACATATAACGTTAGTTTTTGTTGTTGTTATTGCTGTTTTAATGAAAAAATGTATTGAGGGGATCCGGAATGGTCATGCTGCATGTTACAGGTCCGGAATAAGTTGTGTTATGCCACTATTCCACAGAGGCTACGAATCCAACGAATGGCCAGGAATTGATAAACGCCGGGATTCTTAGTTAAATCGTAATAAGTTCCTGAAGTTCGTAACTGATTCACCTTTGTTCTTAGTCAGTTCTTGCAATTCTTGAGCATTCTTGGATTCGGGGCAAAAGTTTTGTGCTGTTCAAAATTTTGGCCACGAACGCCCGAATAAAAAAAATCTTAGTCAATTCTCAACAAAAATCGTAGTGATTTCTTATGTATCGTATCTGAGTCCTAATCGATTCGTAGGCATTCCTATGTATTCTTAACTCATTCTGGGAATCGTGAAGCGGTGTCTTGACAACGAATCGGCTACGAATCTGTCAAGAATGCCACGAATGCACGCCGAAGCATCAAAGAAACAATTAAGAACTGTCTACGAATTTACGATTGTGTAAGAATCAGGTACGAATCTGCAGCAGTGTCCATGAACCATGTAACCGCACTATTTCAGGCCGTTGTTCCAGAGTGCCCAGGAAGCATCTGAATCTGTTGGCCAATGTTCCGAAAGCATTCTCCACCACACGTCTGCCCCTGGAAATTCTGTAGTTGGCCACCATCATCTCATTGTCGTCACCCTCCTGCCATAGGGTTTCATGAGAAAAGTTCCGAGGGGGAATGCATCATCTCCCAGAATGAAGTAGGGTGTGTCTCTGTCATCGTAGGGCATAGGATCACTGTCAGGAAAGTTTATGGTGTTGTCGTCGATGCACTCCACCAGTTCTGAAGCATCAAACAGTTGTCCGTCGGATTGATGACCTTCTCCACCAGTGTCTATCCAGATGAACTTGTAGTCTGCATCCACTAAGGCAAGAAGGACCACAGAGAAGAAGCCTTTGCAATTGTAGAAGACACTGACATGTGGCTTCCTGAGAGCAATATGCTTGCCATCCAAGACCCCCAGGGCATGAGGAACATTCCACCGGTCTTGGAACTGCTGGGCAATGGACTTCCAGTCCTCCTGGGTCCGTGG
Organism: Conus ventricosus; assembly: GCA_018398815.1. NCBI lineage: Eukaryota > Metazoa > Mollusca > Gastropoda > Neogastropoda > Conidae > Conus > Conus ventricosus. Next base: position 53,109,878 of record CM031613.1, on the reverse strand, counting down.
CAGTGGCATGACTTCATCCTTCAGTTCCTGTATGATGGCCTGACAGACTTCCTGCACAATGCATGCCACAGTGCTGTAGCCACATCTGAAGTCATACTGAAGGGTATGGTACCGGTCTCCTGTAGCCAGATGCCTCAGGGTCATGGCCAGCTTCATTGCGGCATCAAGGGCTGGTCTCATGTGGGTATCTTCCTCTGGATGAATGGCCGATCCTGTTGAGTAACTCGTCAAACAGGGGGTGGCATTCTCACATAGTTGGCAAAGGCATTCTCATCTTCTACCCTCAGCTCCTGCATCAGTCTGCTATAGTGCCCATACTCTAGTCTTCTCGCTGGTGTCAGCCATGGTCTGACCCACCACCTGGGGGCCCTTCTCCTTCTTCGAACCAGTCTTCTTCTATTCATCACCAGCTGCTGTTCATACCCCAGTTCCAGGGCCAGAGCAATAGCTGCTCTACGTTGGCAATCCATTTTGGAACTGATGCCCCAGCAGGGATAAGGGCTTTTTATACTCTATTGAGGGAAACTTCCACGAATTTTCAAGAATAGTCACGATCTAAATTAAAACCGTACCAGATTCGTGATGCCTTCGGAAGATTCGTAGCTTTTCTTGACTGAATTTTAACATTCCTTAAGTATTCCTAAGCGATTCTTGCAAATCGTAGTTATTTCTGGGCAATCTTCATATGGTTCCCGCCGATTTGAGCAGAATCCCACGAATATTCCTAAGTCTATCTTACAAATTCGTAACCGATTCGTACAGCGTCAAGATTTTGTACAGAAATTTGCAAAAAAATCCACGATTCCTTACGATTTCTACAATTTATCAATTCGTGGCGATTCGTTGGACTCGCAGCTTGTGTGGAATAGTGGTATTACAGTGTTAAAAGAAGATCCAGAAGAAGTCTTCTTAAACGTATCCAGTAAGTGATGTGAAACAAATCCGTCATAATTATATTTCATTAAACAAGCCGCGTGTAGGTTGTGTTAAACAGACACAGAATTACGCCCTGTTCACCAGGTCTAGTAGTGTGTTGCGGGCTACCTCGAGGACCCTCAAGAAATGTGTTGTGTAACAAGATCCAGAGTGAGTGGTAATTAAACAAAATTCATAGGTTTTTAAACGTGTCCGTAGGCATAAACAGCTGTTAACCCAGAAAGATAATGGAATTCAGTTAAACAGATTGAATAGATCCAGAGTAAGTTTAGACTGCGTTAAACCGTTCCAGAATAATTTATGTTAAACAGGTCCAGAATAAGTTGTATCGATTGGATGAGTAGAAGTGACAAGCCCAGACAACGATTGGGGCGCAAAGAGATGATGAACAGATGGGCTAGGATGACGAGAACGACGCGGAATAGGGTGAGCACACAATCATGTTGCAGAAGAAGACATAACAACCCACTGTTGACGTGGTCGTTAGCCGGAATTACTAAAGAATCAAACCGAAGGCTTTGGAATATAATGATGATGATGACGACGATGATTCAGTGCGGTGAAAAACGATCACTGTAATACTCTGTCTCTCTCTCGGAAGATTCGGGGAGACGAAGACAAGACGAGAATCCACGCGGGAAACAGCAGCGCCCATCAGGAAGCTAAATGACGGTCATCACGGTGTTCGTAAACAATGTGGCAACCGCAGGTTTCGGCTTCAGGCGTCCTTGCTAATGGAGTTTCCGTTTTCGTCCACCAGGTAATCTTCCTAATGATGCCAGGATGCTGCAGTGATCAGCTACTCGCCCCCACGTCATCTTTCACTCGTCAAACACAGGCAGGGCCAAGCCCGGTGACTTCATTCAGTGCTGTTCATTTCTGGCTCTGCTGTTGTCAGGTGGATGGAAATGCCGATCAAAACCAGATACGTTTGACTGAATGAAAGGCGTTTTGTCGTGTAATCTGTTTGTCCGTATCGTGTGGCGGAACTAACGCCATGTCTTTTTAGAACTTGCTTCATTTTCCGCCCACAGTCACCTCGTTTTGAAACAGAAATAACCCATAAGCAATGTCTTGAACATTTCCATCTCCTGATTTTGAGACAAATGTCAGTCTACCATACTATTTAAAATCCTTATATTACCTTCGCTGAGTGCTCTTGTGTGTCATTCTAAGAGACGCGTATCATAGATGCAGGGGGTTCCACTGAAATTTCAAAAGTTTCCGTTGTGCTTACAAGGAAGCGCGTTTCTCGCTAGCAGGTAACTCGCTTTTAGTAACAACCTTGATGAGCTCCTCACAGAATAAAAACAGCTGTCACTTACTACTGGTTCTGCTGACACACAGAATGCTCATCGAACAAGGATTCCTTGTCATGCCCCCTTTCGCTTGACGCAGGCCTGTCTGTTGAATTTATTTACATAAATGAGATGGGTTTTGACGTTTGTTCCACTGTCTGTGTGGACATTGGAGCATCTGGGCCAAGGATTTATTGTCACGAAGAAGTCAAGATAATACTAAGTGGGAGTTCAGGATTCTTTATTTACCCTGTGTTACAAAACATCGCATGAGATAATACAAACTTCAGAGGGTAATGACTGCCGTTTTTCTGTGTAACAGCGGTAATGTTCTCCATGAAAAAAGGTCATAGTTACTGTTTTGATGTGCTCTTTGACTATAAACTTTGATAGATAATGATAGATAAAGTTCATTTATAAAAATTGTGAACTTAACAATGATTTTACGTCACATTCATTAACATCCGTCTGTTTGTGCGTTGTTGAAATATCCGACTGTAATCAAAAGACAGAAGATGGACAATGTCGAGCATATAAACCACCT
>CM031613.1:53099600-53102100 GCA_018398815.1 Conus ventricosus | reverse complement strand
CACGGGAGTAAGATGGAGGACACAGCTGTAAGCATCTGACACTGCTGGCAGGTGCGTGTCGTGGTTGAGACCGGAGATGCCCCAAAGAGCGAATTTAAATGTCGAAAAGCATGAACAGTAAATATAAAAAAGTGCCAAAAATGACGAACACTATGTTGCAGTACGACATAGCCGTTTCACGTTGTACAACTCAGTTGCTGATACTGTATTTAAAAAAAAAAAAAGCTTTGACGTGGAAACATTTTGTATCGTACCCCTCTTGTACAATGGCTTTTCCCCCGTCAAAATAGCGAAGCTGACTGATCGAAATGTGGTATCGTGCGTCCTTATACTTATGGGTAAATTTCATTTTCAGTCTTTGTGAAAAAAGTTCAGAATCTGGTTCGAGACTTGAAACCTTTTATGAGAACAATGAAGCGGAGATGAGTCGTTGAAAAATGTAGATAAGCGGTAAATGAATGCTTAGAAATGAATGCATTTCAATGTCAATAGCTTCCATATCAAGCCTTTATAGATGTGGGGATAGGCTTTTTTTGGCATTTTACTGTGTGTAGGATTAAGGGCGGGCACTCTAAAGCCGATCACCGAAAACAGTGAGAGGGAAATAGAGAGAGAGGGGAAAAGATGTTTGAAAGGAGAGAATGATTGTGAAAGTGTGTAAGAGAAGCATTTGTATATAAAAAAAGAAATCTTCGCAGTCTGATGACCTTTTTGTGACTTGGTTACCCATGCCAGAAAGGGTCTGCAGTTACTGGCTCTGTCAAGGGCGTTACATGATTACATGTCACAATGCAACCAACTGTTTTGTCAAGGGCGTTGCATGATTACATGTCGCAGTGCAACCACCGGTTTTGTCAAGGGCGTTACATGATTACATGTCGCAGTGCAACCACCGGTTTGGTCAAGGGCGTTACATGATTTAGACATGTCACAATGCAACCACCGGTTTGGTCAAGGGCGTTACATGATTTAGACATGTCACAATGCAGCCACTGGTTCTGTTAAAGGCGTTACAAAAGTCTTGATGTATACAAGTCACAAAACGATCACCGGTTCTGTCAATGGCGTTACATGATGTAAACACGTTGCAGTGCAGTCACCGGTTCGTTACACGATGTATGCATGTCACAGTGATTGATATTCTAATAAGGACTATGTCGCTGTGTACAGTACTTGTAATTTTTTGACTGAAAAGAAAAGAACCTTCAGTGCATGAGGGGGGAAAGGGGGAGAGGGGGGTGGGAGCAGAAATAGGGCATTGTATCATCCTTGCCCTCTTAATTAAAGCGTTCTCAAAGTTTTCTGCGAGCAGATTGTCGTGATATTTGACGGGTGTATAGCAGAGAAATCCGATACGAACAGAAATATTTCCTCGGACGTTTTATACAACATACCGCTCTTATTTACCCGTTTACTCAACATGCACCGCACGGACAGTTTGGGGGGAGGGGGGGGGGGGGGGGGGTGCGGTTCTAATCTCTAAACATTATTTTTACTCTTTTCCAAGTTCGAATTCGCGCTTTTAGTCGTCGTGATCAGCCCTTCCCCCATTCAACATGCACCCGATGTGAAAATGGCAGAAGTTGGCGCTTTTCGGAGTGCACCTGTTGAAGCACGGTGTCAACAGTTGTCAGCGCTGACAGATGCTCCTGCCGGGTGACACGTGATGCTGACATCCGACACTGGTGTGACGTACGCGGCATGGTGCATCCTGGGATTAATCTTGCAGACACGCCTGTCGCCAGCCCGGTTGGTGCTTCGTACTCGCCGCCCTGGGAAAACGCTTCCGACGTCGGTGTAACATCCGCGTCGCTGAGCGCGCAACGGCTTCGTGTAGTTTGAAACACGGCCCATGTACAGGACGTTCATCAGTGGTCCGTCCAGAGTCACCGAGTCGCTTCGCTTCCCTGACGTTCCAATCCCTCTGGCTGTCGGCACTAAAGCAGAACATGGACGCTATCCGCACTCGATGTCTTTGTCGTGGTGTCAGTGTAGTGTTTAGATACCGCCCCCGTCCCCATCCCGCCACCGCCTTGCCCCTCCCCCCTCCCTCCCACACCCACGCCCACCTCCTCCTCCCATCCACCCTCCTCTCTTTCTCTGGTCTACCTTATTACGTGAAGCGAGTGTGGACGTTACATAGTTAGATGTCGCTACTCGGAACTGTCTCTGCCGGCTGTGTGAGCAGGAATCACGAAGACACGGCAAACTACTGTCCACAGACACAGAGCTGTAATGGCAGTTGATCCAGTGAGCAGTGTTTGCAGTTGAACAGCTTTAGCACAGTGACTAGCTGCTTAGCGGAAGGCAAAGCAGAATGAAAGCGTAGTGTGTGTGTATGTGCGTGCGCGTGCGTGCGTGTGTGTGTGTGTGTGTGTGTGTGTGTGTGTGTGTGTGTGTGTGTGTGTGGTGTGTGTGCGCGCGCGCGCGCGCGTGCGTGCGTGCGTGTTAGGTGGGTGGATGAGTGCTGTAGACAAACGTACTGTCATGCGCTAATGAA
>CM031613.1:53054600-53094600 GCA_018398815.1 Conus ventricosus | reverse complement strand
TCGAAACTCGAAACTCGAAATCTTTAATGAGGGTGAATAGATAAGCTGGAAGCTTTTTTACACTATGCCTCAAAATAACAATAAACAATAAAGAACAATTACATCGATTTGACAAAATTAAACACAACAATAGAAAAACATTTTTTTTTTAAATATATATAGAAAATAGTAAGCAGTCTCCTTTATACGTATTTCGCACCACACACACACACACACACACACACACACACACAACACACACACACACACACACACACACACACACACACACACACACACACACACACATACACACACACACACACACACACACAACTGACATACGTAAGCATCACATAGGTATACATAAGTATTTTGTACGTCAATCATGTCATATTGCTTATAGCCCAGCCGACTGCGAAGGCCATCTCCGGGCTGCAACAACTTGTTGTGTCAAAAGGAACATCAAACTTAGGAGAATATACAGTTAAGTGAAACATGATTTACAAATGGTCTATGAGGTATTTGAAATATGCTTTTTTAAACGATGTTAAACTATTTATCTGTTTAAATGAGTAGGGATTTCACTCCATAATTTACTCCCAGAGTAAGTAAGGGATGACTTGAAAAGATCATTCGTGGTCGAGGGGTGTATAGGGTATTTTTGCCTCGAATTTTGATTAATGGAAATTTGTCGTGAAGATAAGGTGGCGCACTATTATTAATGATTGTATACATAAAGACAGCTTTATTAAAGCAGCATTTTAGATCGAATGGAAGAATGTTAAGATCTTTATAATCACTAGCTTGTAGAGAAGATTTCAAGAGTATCAGCTTAATAGCGCGTCTGTACATGCTTTCTAGTGGTTTTAAGCAATTTTTACTGGCTAAATCCCAGCATGTAGAGGCATAGTTAATGTCTGGTTGTACATATGCATAGAAATATAATTTTCTAGTATGTTTATCAAGGAAATTCTTGATTCGGTTCAACAAGAATAATTTTTTAGATTACCTTTTAGACAAATCAGATATATGATTAGACCATGAAAGATTATTATCAACTGTAAGACCTAATAATTTGTGTGATTTAACTTCTTCTACGACTTTATTTTGTATACGTATTTTAAACAAATCGGCTTTCATATTTTGACGTTTCTGTCTGGTTGTAGTCATCATAAATTTAGACTTTTGAGGATGGAGGGCCATATGGTTCAAATTAGTCCACTTTGCAAGTTTATTGAGATCATTCTGTAATTTGATACATACTGAGTCGGCATCTTTGTCATTATTATGGAGAGTATGTCATCAGCAAAAAGCTCACAGGGAGAAGACATATGTAAAGGAAGATCATTTATATAACTGAGAATAAGATAGGCCCCAGACTGACCCTTGGGGAACGCCATAATTTTACTGCATAAGAGAGGAAGTAGCGGAATTTTTTAATACCACTTGTCGCCTACAGTTGAGAAATGAAGAAATGAGTTTAAGAGCTTCAGGGATAAACCATACAATGTTAGTTTTCTTAACAATAGATTGTGATCTATAGTGTCGAATGCTTTAGCGAAGTCGACAAAAACTGTTCCTGTGAAGAGATCATTGTTTATGTTAAATGCCATTGTTCAATTATATTAGTGAGCAAGGTGTGACAAGAATGATTTTCTCTAAATCCGCTTTGATTAGAATGTAATAAATTGTATTTTCATGAAATGTTTATGGATGTTACATTTGATGTGTTTTTCAAGGGGTTTAGATAGAATAGATAGGATAGAGATAGGTCTGTAGTTAGAAGGATCAGTGGATCACCAGATTTAAAAAAGGGTAAAACTTTAGCATCTTTGAAGGGTTGTCAACCTTTATCAATGGAAAGATTGTAAATGTATGTAAGATGCTCTGATATAATCGAGCAGCAATTTTTCAAAATTTTTTCCATCTATATCATCTAAACCTCGAGAACTGGACTGATTTAATGAACACAATTCCTTATAAACATCATGTACACCAATAAACTCGATTTGAAGATTAGATTTTATGTTTTTCGATACACAGTACGCTTTTAGCTCAAATAGGTCATTGTCTTTTGAACAGTCAGCTTTGATCGTCTTTTCTGCAACAGTTGTGAAGTGATCATTTAAGAGTTCAGCAGACAAGGTTCTCTCAGAAGGAGCGCTAGATGACAAGGTTTTAACCGGAGAGCTCATTAATAGCTTTCCAGATCGATTTTGAATCTTCTTTACGGGAAATAAGATCCACTGAAATATTTCTTTTTGGCGGCTCTTTTCATATCGGTTACCTTATTTCTTTGCTTTTTAAAATTATCATCTTACCATTTGTTTGCAATAGAGTATCTCGTAAATTAATGGCCTTATCGATGTTTTCATTATACACGGTGGCTTACCCCTTGGTTTGACACGTTTAGTTACCGATGGCACGTGTTTATTAAAGACAGAGATGAATATGTCATACCAAGCAGCCAGTGCTCCATCAGGGTCATTGTGCTGATATACCTCAGAAAAATTTGCGTTACACAAATCGGACAAGAAATTGTTAGTATCGAATTTTCTATAGCTTCGAAAGATATACATTTGTGAACATTTCTGGAATTTTAACACCCTTTTTGGACCATGTTAGACAAATTGGAAAGTGATCACTGAACCGTATAGAGCACTGATGTTTCTATAATATTAGATGTGGTTTGTTGCGTATATGTGATCAATTAGCGTTTCGGAGGATAGATTTTTTCTTGTCGGTGTGTTAATAAGCTGTGTCGAATTCTGTAATTCATAAATCCGTTTCCATTTATCATGTGGTTTAAGTAGATCAATGTTAAAATCTCCTAAAATTATAATCTCAGACGAACGCATTGAGGCATCTTCCATCATATGTTCGAAACGATCGAACCATTCAATGCGTTCGTTAGGATTTCTATATAAGCAGCCTAGCAAAATCGGTTTAGTACCCTTCGCATAGATTTCTATCCATATGCATTCTATGTTATATTTATCCATACTGTTGATCTGTTTATAATTAATTGAGTTGTGAATATAGGTCACTAAACCTGTTTCAAGCTTTGTCTTTGGATCTCTTCTTATAGTATTATAACCTTGGATTGAAACTAAATTATCCGGTACTATATTGGAAAGTCGAGATTCTGAAAAAACAAAAACAATGGAAACAGTTATTGGAATTGGATAAAATGTTGGACACGTCAGAAATTTTGTTTAAAAGATGACACACGTTTAATAGCCTATTTTCAACCCGAATTTAGACAACCATTCATTCATTATAGAGAAACTGATTTACAAAAAAAAAACTACGGATTACACAACACTGCAAATTAAACAAGTAGAATAATAGTCAAACACAGGAACACCTGTTTGTAGCAAATTAGCGACAACAACAACAACAACAAAAGGCAGAAAAAGAATCAGCTGCCGTAAACAAATCAAGAAAGATTATTTTATAGCTACAACAATATGCGGCAAAACTCAGCAAGAAATAACGGTATCAGCAATCCGGGGACGAAATACAAACGCCCGTCCACCAGAAACAGAATAGAGTTCACTTGTCCATTCCGATTACCAGGGTCCGGTATCAACATCATTCAACCTCGCTCACGTGGCTGCGCGCGTTCCCGCGAGCGCTAACACTTACGTGTACATCCACGCATACACATACGCACTCACATCCCATCAACACATGCTCCCCTCCCTCTCTCTCTCTTATTCTCTCTCTCTCTCTCTCTCTCTCCTCTCTCTCTCTCTCCTCTCTCATCTCTCTCTCTCTCTCTCATAGCATACATGAACATTCCTTAAAACTGTTAACATATCGATAGAACATGTTTTTAACTCGTGACATGAATCATTTTGTTAATACCAATCATACAATGGCAAACAAGGAAGTACCCGACTTGTTGATGAATTCCACATGGTTACACAATTCTCTTTATTTAAAATTTGATAGAACACCCCATTTCCTCCTGCATTCTCTCCGCTCCGTCCCCCTTCCCGCTCCCGCTCCACCCCCGTCCCCCGCTCGGTCAACCCCCACCCCCTTACTTTTCTCAACATCAAAAACCACTCGCGCATGCGCAGCCCGAGTGACACCCATGCATGCACCCCCCCCCCCCCCCCCCCCCCCCCCCCCCCCACACACACACAACTACACACACAACTACACCACAAACAACACAGTTTCCACCCATTCTCATTTTGACAATCATATAATCAGGGTGTGCATATGAAAACTACTGTAGTCTGGACTGGTTCAGGAGCTGTGACGCCATGTTCAGCAGTTGAGGGCGTACTCTCCAGTCTGCTGGGACGTACCTCCAGCACAATAGGCGGTAGGGGGAGGCACAGCTGCCACTGGGTTCTGGAAGCTTCGGTGGCAGCTTGGTGGGGACAGTCTTCCAGTGGCCCTCTGTGGCTAGAAGGGGATTCTGAGAAGTGGGAGGTGGTATGAAACGGAGGGACACCAGGGTCCTTGGAGTGAGGCCTGGGACTGGTTGGGGAATAGGGGGTAGGGAGCACGGCTGGCTTCATGTACTGGGGCAGTCCTGGTTGTCCTGAGGCCGACTGGAGATCGAACGCTGAAAGGCCTCGCCCACGTCGGTATACAGCTGCTGTGAAAGAACAGGCCCCCTGTTGAAGGGAGGCTGATAGGCCTCAGTGGTGTCGTAACGCTGTTGTGAGGGGACCAGGCTCTCTGTTGATGGGAGGCTGAAAGGCCTCGACGGCGTCGTAACGCTGTTGCTGCGGAACACGTCGAACGGAGACAGCGTCCTCAGGTTGAGCCTGGTGGAGCCTGGGGTCGGTCCATCCTCCCCGTCTCTGGGACGGCAGCATGGGGTAGTGGATCATGGAAGAGATGGAGGGGGCGCCAGCTGCATAGCCACCCACGTCCTGAACACTAACCAAACTCAGGGCGTGAGTTTTACCCTGCCGCCGTGCTGGGTGCTATCAAAAGCACCTGGCCGCTGCTCCATTTGCCATCATCACTTTCGGGCTGTCGCTGTGACGAAAGGCCACCTTCACAATGTCGGCTGTTGGTCTGACGAGAGAAACGTGGCAAAAACTGCATAAAATTGGTGGCTAGTTTTGCAGTACCTTTAAGACTAGGGTGAACAGGATCTTTGTAATATGCAAGTCTTGGGGACCATTCTTAGTAATAAATGTATCATGATTGTTGATCAAGTTGATTTCAGCAGCAATGCAGGCTGTACGCAGGGTTCTGATGGAGGGAAAGATCGAGTTGTTAAAAGGGTGACGTCCTCGTGCTGGGACGATGGAGCTAAAGGTGATGACAGCTGAAGGAAGGAGATCTTGCAGAGATTGATCAGTTCTGTCCACTGTGTCACGGGCACAGGGCCAGCGGGGCAGTCGTTGACTCCTACATGACAATCACATGCTGGATGTGGGTGAGTTTGTCCGGCATTGTGCCTAGCCACCTGCATCAAATCCTTCATTGTCATCCCGGGAACACACAGTTTGAATACCCTGTCTTTCTCACTGCCAATACGTCTTGGATCGATATACCTCAGGACAGAGTCACCTATGAGGACCGAAGAAAAATACCCAGGAATCTTTATATCACGTAAAATTTGCACTGGAGACTTGTCCTGAGTGACTGATTGAAGGTGAAGGTTTTGCTCAGTATCTGTGTTACCCTCAAGTACACTGGAATCGTTTTGGTCACATTTCTGTTGAATAGTGTCATCACTGTCCTCGCCTAAGACCTGAAAGGAATTGTGAGTAGAGACAGGTGTCGATGGTATTTGGTGTATAACAGGCTTATTTTGCTTCAAGGATGTCCTGGAGGAGGATGTATTGTTTGTAGACATTTCAGGACTGTGTGCAATGTCACGTGGGTGTTCCTCATCACTTAGAGTTGAAGGATCGCGGATGTCAGGAAAGAGGTTTTCTTCCGCTAGCTTGATGTCTTCTGTGTCATACTGAGTGGAAGTGGTGGTAGTACGAGCCTTTTCCATCTGAGATTTTATCTGAGATTGGAGAGTTCCTAATTGTGTCTTTAATGAATGATTTCTCCTTACAGATAGTATTCAACTGGCTTTCTAAGCTGTTGAAGCATTTCTGAAAATGACCCATTGATTCTAGCAGAGTTTCTATTTTTTGACTGATGTAATGCTTAATTTCATTTTTAACCGCTTTTTCATATCTTCTAGATGTGAAATAAGTTTGTTCTGATATTCAGAAAGTTCAGCGGCCAGTGTGTCCTGATTGTCCTCCAACACCTGAAGTTTGTCGCTGGTGGCTCTGTCAAACAGTCTTTTCGGACACAGCGTGCGTCGTCTCTGACGTTTACTACGCTTCTTGCGTGAAGCACTACTTTGACCACTTGCCGTGTCATGTGGAGTGCCTTTGACACGGACTGACTCCCCTTCAGTCCCAGTGGGTGTGACCTGTGCAGGCTGAGCGTTGACATGGGAGCTAGCTACAGTGCCAGTGTCAGTCTCTTCTGAAGACATGTGCATTACTGAAACCAAGACATCATCCATATTTGATCGGTCATCACTTACTTCACTACTGCAGCAATCACAGGACCTGGGGACTGGAAACAACGGACTATCTAACTGTGTGTTGTCTTGTACAGGTGCTGAGGGCTGGATGATGGCAAACTCCTCTTGAACAAAGCTGATAGGAAGACGAGTTCAGTTCAGACAGCAGATGCTGTACATAACAGTCTGACAGAACTCAGTCACCAAGTCTGTGAGCACCCGGCACTCTTCCTGGTCCCCACTGCCTACTAGTCAGATCCCTGACACAGTAAGGTGCCTGTGCCTTGTCTGGTGAAGTAGAAGGAAAGTGTGATTCTCTTCGAGCCATTCACATAGAACCGAACCACCGATTTATACTAAGGCAGGTAGGGATGGGATAACTAATCCATAAAGGAAGTGACAGGCTTCGTCATCATAATCGAAGTGTGAGAGTTCTATTTTGATTGAATCCTCTGAAATTCCAGAATACCGATAAAACAACGAGTTCCTCCACACTGACAATTCCCTAACCGAACAGAGAAACGTTTCTGTAGTGGGTCAAAAGTTGGTTGAAGTTTATTGTCTTGACCAGCAGGTGCCTGTTCCAATTGTTTACATTTTGTCACACACATTTCCGCCCATGTCAGCTGACAGCAAACACCGCATGTACGCATAGGCACCGGACCGCTGGCTACTAAATTACACTTCACATTCTGTAAGATACAATACGCTGTAGAATACAATATAACACGAAAGACTTAACTTCTTTTTAGGCGCCTATGGTCGACCTACCTGAATTGCCTGTTGAAAAGAAGAAAGAAAAAGACGAAGAAGTTAACGTATAATAACGTATTGCACGTGCGGAAAAACCGCTGACTCCAATTGGCCTTACAGCAGGCCCACAAATATAGCGTGATCACTGTTTACGGTATGGCAACTCCTTCATTATTCATAGTAATTACAAAACCAGTGATTACCGACGTACTAAATGATTATGTGATAAACAGAGTCCACATTCCGGTGCACAGCTATATCACACATCAGTCATTCAAAAATCACTGCGATCACCCGCTTTGATGGACATCAATTCCAGGAAGAACACGGAGCGACAAAAACACGACTTGATAGCGTTCACACATACCATGATCGAGAGAGAGAGAGAGACGGACAGACAGACAGAGACAGGATGTGTGTGTTGTATGTGTGCGTGTGTGTGTGTGTGTGTGTGTGTGTCTGCGCGCGCACGCGAGCGCCGTATTCTTCTGTCTTTTCTTTCTTTTTTTCTTTTATTATTTTAAGCGATCCGAAGCAGTTTCTCGTCTTGTCTTTCAGTAGAGTCTGTAAAGAACATGATGACTTGGTGACAGAGAAAATCACGACTGTGCCGGTGTGAGAAGGGAAGCAAACGAGGTCACTCTGACGTCTGTAGTTATGACGTCAGTCTTCGCGCGCGTGCGCGCACGCGCGCACACACACACGTACTCTCTCTCTCTCTCTCACTTCTACTCTCTCTTTCTCGCTTTCTCTCTCTCTCTCTCTCTCTCTCTCTCTCTCTCTCTCTCTCTCTCTCACACACACACACACACACACACACACACACACACACACACACACACGTGCGCGCGCGCGCGAGCACACACCCCAACACACCACACACACACACGCGCGCACGCGCGCGCGCGCGCGCGCGCGCGCGCGCGCGCGCGCCTTCTGCTTCCATCTGCCTCTGATTATTCGCTTCGTCTGTGAGGAAAAACAGACCTTGCATTGCGGCAGTGTTCAGATGCCAATGAGATTCAGAGGGGAAAAGCCAGAGCCCGACAGTAATAGATGAGAAGCTTTGTTGTCTGATCCGGAATCGTCAAGGATTTCTGCTGTCTTGTGTCCTGTTAAAAAAAAATCGATGTATCCTCGGCTGCGGTGAATTAGCGGTGTTGCTTGCTGAATATCTGTTTTTTCGGTCTGTGTTCGTCTGGAGAGAAGCTTTGATCTTCACGTTTGGGGGTGCCTTTGCCTTTGTCGTAGGCATACTTATCTCTTACGTGCGTGTAGTTTTGTCTACGTCAAAGAGGTACTTCGGTCTCTGCTTGGGAAATGTTATCGACCCTTTGGGGGCCAGGAAACGGCTGTTTTCGTCACGGGGATACTTTGGTCTCTGTCATGGGAATACTTTGATCTCTGCGGTGGGGATACGCTTATCCCTGTCGTGGGGATACTTTCAATGTCTATCAGTGTCGGGCAGACACTGTCGAAGATACTGTCATTTCCGTCACGAGGAGACTTTGACCTCTATTTTGGATATGCCTTCGACTCGGTAGGTGGAGATACCGTTTGTCTCCGCCATGGGAATACTGTTTTTCCTGTCACAGAGATACTTGCATCTCTGTTATAGGGATTACTTGGGAGATTTGTTTAGCACTGCCATTATGACACTTTTATCTCTGTCGCGAGGATACGTGTTTCTGTCATGGGGATACTTTTGTCTTTGCCATTGCGATTGCTTGGGAGATAAGTTTAACACTGTAATTTCTTATACTTCTGTCTCTGTCGCGGGGATACGTATGTCTGTCATGGGATACGTTTAGTTTACTTTGCATTTCTGTCAAGGGAATACTTTGTGGGTTACATTTAGCTCAGCCAGTGGGATACAGTGCTCTTTGTTGCGTGGGATACTATTATCTTTGTCGCCGGGTGGTTTTACATGTCAAATGGCCAGTGAGTGAGGCCACATAACTTTTCTTTCTCGCCCTGTCTCTCTCTCTCTCTCTCTCTCTCTCTCTCTCTCTCTCTCTCTCTCTCTCTCTCTCTCTCGCTCTCTCTCTCTCTCTCTCTCTCTCTCTCTCTCTCCGGTGTGGGTACCTCCCCATTCCCACCCCATACACAAGAAATAAGCATCGACTTTGTCATGCTGGGCTGAACACGTAAAGCTCCGTTTGTGTTCTTTATCCTCCAGCTGACCACTGAACCCATGTCAACTGGGTGGGAGTAAGTGGCCACCACCCCTTTTCCACAACTACCCCCACACCCCCCTACCTGCCTTCTTCCTTCCTCTAGCTTCTCCCCCGTCTCTACCCCACACTTAATCCTCTTCGAAGACGGCATTGAAGAGCTGGGTCTGCTGTCCACGCCCGACAAAATGAAACGGGGCTATTGCGGTACCATTCCATCGTCTGTGACTGCGGCAGGCCCAGAAATCTTTGGACTATCCACAGACCTGCGGGACTGAGAGAGAGGCCTGTCCTCTTGTCTCTTCTTCTAGTAGGGTTATATATTTACGGCCTCCCACCCACCCCCCAGTCCCCACCCCCACCCCCTCCCAACTACAAAAAAAAAGAAGAAAATGTGGAACAGATCTGGAGGGCTGTTGTGAAACTCTCCTGTCGTCTGTAGCCTTCATCGTGAAAGATGCAACAGACGGTTTTGATGTGTGTGTGTGTGTGTGTGTGTGTGTGTGTGTGTGTTTTGGGGTGGGGTGGAGGAAAGGGGGAGGGGTGCGTTTTGTGTGTGGCACGATAACTATTTTGAATAACACCAGCTGGATTAGGAGATTAGACAGCACGCGGAAGATTGATGATCGCTGTCATCCTTGTCAGCACTGAGTGGGTTATGGAAACGCGAATATAGCCAGCGGCATGCGCTGGGGTGATTAGAGAGGTGACGGAACTGTTGAGAATCTCCCTTCCTCTTCCTCTCCCCATTACACACTGTCACCCTCTCTCTCTCTCTCTCTCTCTCTCTCTCTCTCCCTGCCCTGCCCGTCCCCACTGTCGTCTGAAACGCAGTGAAAAACATTTCCAACAGCAACAATCAGACTGTAATTTACGTCTGGGTCGCGGCACCTTTGCGAGCTGTCATGTTGGTATTGAATGTTCGGATACGGATGTCAGATAACATTTTTCACGTGCTAATGAAGTGTGCATGAATTTGCGTGTTGCAGGATCAAGTGAATGCCGACAGCTGTAGCTCCCCATGCAGAACTACAAAGAAGGGGGCGGACCCGTTCCCCCCCAGCCAACAGCGCGAGGCCCTCCGCCACCTCCCGCCCCCATCTCCCTGACCATGTCCCTCACCGGCCCCCCGGGATACGCCATGCACCCCGGGTGTCTTCCCAGGCCCGACCCAGGAGGAGGGGGAGGGGTGCGGGAGGGTCAGGCCCTGGCACGTGCGCAGCCCGAGATGTACCTGAGCGGAGCCCCGCCCTCCTCCTCACGCGCCAAGCACCTGTCCGGAGGATCCGTTGCTAGCACCGCCGCCGCCCACCACTCCTACCGTAGTCAGGACCCCCTGCACGCCTCCTCCCAGCCCCCGCACCTCCAGCCCATACGCTCCCATCCGCAGCAGCTTCCCAGCAGCAGCAGCAACAGCACCTGCAGCACGCGGGGATGTCGCATCACCGGGCGCAGGGTCTCTGGCCGCCAGCTCCCAGCACGGACAGCATCACGTGTACCCACAGCCGGCCCTGCCCCCCCACCACCACCCCCACTCTCACCAGCCTCAGGCGTCGGCCCAGTCCCAGCTGAGCCCCCACCACAACCTGCAGGCCATGCAGATGGCCGGGATGGCGTCCGTGAAGAAGGATTCCAGACCCTCGGCCATCTCCTCCGGCGTCTTCAAGACGCCGTCCTCCTCCGGGTACCCGACGTCCGCCTCCCAGCAGATGGCCAACGGGTACCAGGCCTGCACCCCCAGCAGTACCCAGGCTACCCCATGATGACAGAGTCCTCTGCTCGGGAGAGGGGCCCGGATGGACTCGTCCAAACACCGGTCTGGCAGTGGTGGGAGTCTGAGTTCTCCCTCTGCTGGATACCGACGTGGCTCCACCGGCGAGGACGGGTCCTTGGAGGCCAGTCGTGTCCATGCGATGTCTCAGAGGAGCAGTCACCTCAGCCAGCAGCAGCAGATGCTGATGCACGCCCATCACCACCAGCAACAGCAGCACCACCATCTTCAGCAGCAGCACCAGCAGCTGCAGCACCAGAAGAGCCAGGAAGCGTACACGCACGGTGCTGCGCATATGGGCGGTCTTCACGCTTCGACCAAAACCTCCTCCTCTTCTTCCTCCTCCTCGTCCAGCCACCACCACAGTCAGCAACAGCTGCAGCACCCCCACCACCCCCACGCCGTGCCCCAGCCTCAGCCCCAGGGGAGCCGGAGCATGGCGTCGACGCGGAGCGGGGCGGCCGGGTATGGACCTCCCAGTCCTCAGGTCCACCCCTCCCACGCCTCCACCCACGCCCACTCTGCCCACCATTCAACCCACGCCGGCCACCCGGCAGGCCACCCCAGTCACTCTGCCTCCCACCCCATGCTGTCCCCGGGAGTCAAGGACCCCAGCAGGTACTCTCAGCATGCCCAGCACGTGCACCCTCACAGCCATTCCAATCACGCGGGCCACGCTCCCCCTTCGCCCTCGGCAGAGTACAGCAGGTGGGTGGCCTCCTCCACGTCTAGTTCCTCCGTGTCCCGCACTATGACCTCTGACGTCAGTAAGCACGTCAGCGGGGACTCCGCGAGCAGATCTATGATGCGAGCACAGCCCCCGGTGGGGTCTATACAGACTGGGGAGCCCAGAGTACAACACATCGGGGAGGTGAACCAGAGCGGAAGCAGTGCCCGTCACGTGACTGCAGCAGGCATGATGGGAAGCAGTGGGGCAGGTCTGGCGCCCCCAGCAGTGCCGGGTAAAGGTTCTATACAACTGGGAACCCCTGCCGTCAAGACCGCCCCGGCTGGGCCGGAGACCAAGACAGACTCGGGCAGCAAACCGTGTGGCGGCACGAGCGGCGTGCCTCTGGACCTGTCCCGGCCAGAACCGGCACGTCCCGGGGACGCCCCACTGGACCTGTCCACCAAGCCCCGAAAGCGGTCAGCAGGGGAATCCAACCCCGCCACATTCAGTGAACGAGGAGAAATGATGTACTCCACCCCAAAGAAGCCCCGCCACGACCTGCCCACAGGACACGAAGCGGCAGCGACCTCTAAAGTGAGTGTGGAGACGTACCACAGCCCTTACCCACCTTCCAGCAGAACAGCTGTGGAATGGCCGCCCAATCTAAGTCACGTTCCAGCCAGAAGCAGCAGCAGTAGTAGTGGTAGCGTGGGTGCGGCCATGAAGAAAGACAGTGCGGGGCTAGTGATGGGGTGGCAGGCCAGGTCCCTCATCATGCTTACCCTCATCCAGCGGGGGTGGTCCCGGGTCCGTACCTTACAGACCCAGCCATGGCTGCACAGGGGCAGGTCGCCATCGCGGCCCCTAAAGTCCCCCACGCCGCCACCTATCCTCCAGGGGCTGAAAGGAGCCATGGTCAGGTGAGCACCAGCGGAGGCAGCTCCCAGCCCCGACCTCACGGCATCGAGATGAGCTTTGAGGGCAAGGTGGAGGAAGGCGCTTCCTCACTCGTACCAAAGATGGTGAAAGGGGGGTCTTCCCACCTCTCCTCCTTGCATTCTCAAGTCGAGCGCGTGCAGCACGTGCCCATGAGACCGGAGGCCATGCAGGGTCAAGGTCAGATGAAAGCGCGGCAGCACGCCCAGCAAGGGGTGTACTCTCGGCGGGACAGCACCGGGTACAGAGAGACGGTACCCCGGATGGGCATGACGGAAGAGCAGATGCACCGCGCCATTCAGCAGCAGCAGCAGCAGTTCCAGCGACACCAGCAGCACATCTACCCACCCAAATCCACCACCACCACCACCACCACCACCGCCTCCTCTTCCGCCTCCTCCCACCGGGCTCATCCCCACCTGACCTCCAGCTCCGCCAGCAGAGTAGGTCCGGAGCCAATGACCTCCCAGCACACCATCATGGCTCAGTCCTCCCAGCATTACGTAGCCCAGCACAAATACGACCAGCATCACCAGCAACAGCACGCTCACTACCAACAACAGCAGCAGGCGATGCACCAGCAACAAAAGCAACAACTGCATCAACAACATCAACAACAACGACACATGCAGGCTATTCAGGAGCAGCAGCATCTTCATCAACAACAGCATCACCAGCAGAACCCACCAAGGAGTGTGCAGCAGCAGCCGCCACATCACCAGTACAACCGTACACCCACATCAGCAGGCCCACTACTCCCTGGAAGGCAAACCAGCGGAGGTTCCTCACAGTGTGACGGACAGACGTTACTCTGCCCTGGACGTCCAGCAGGAAGAGGCAGGGGCCCGGAAGAACAAGATGGTGGCCCAGGGACACCGAGCGGAGTATTCGGCTGAAGACCGGTTATCCATGTCCTGGCCACACCAGTCTCCTTCCCTGTCACGTGCCTCCCCTGCACGTGCAGCCAGCCGCGAGTCCCTGGAGGCTTACCCTGTCAAGTTGCGGGAACAGCCCCAGACGGCGGCGAAGTCTGCCACGCCAGACCTGAGCCAGGAGCAGAGAAAGACACCACAGAGCGGCAAGGTGGACGACGTCAAAGGCGGGGCCTATTCCTTCAGCCCGCTCCCCGTGCCCTCCGCCAACAAGAGCCCAGCGCTTAGCAGCCCCGCCCAGTTCCCCGGCAGCGGTACTGCCGACAGACCCACGCCCCCTGCCCCTCACAGAATGTCAGACGCAACCGCCGCAGGCAGCAAACCCCGAGAGGAGTCCCCGCACGGCAGACCCCTCCCTTCCCCAGTTGCTGCCGAGTCCTGGCCAAGATCGGACAGCGCTGGACGATCACGGCCTCCGAGTGCTGCCCGATCTGACGGCAGCGTGTCGGAAATACGTGCCGCGGTTCTGGAGGAACTGCCGGCCCCGGAGATCGCTGGGACCGAGGCTTCTTTCCAACGGCCCCTGCCTGTGAGCGGTAGTGGTCCTGCCGGTCGAGCGAGCGTCAGGAGCAAGGACGAGAGTCCCAGCGAGGTGATTTCGATCCCCAGTGATGGCGAGGGCAAGGAAGAGCCGGCAGCGCTGAACACCAAGTCCTCGGATGAGTTCCTGACTCCGCTGTCCATTTCCATTCCCAGCTCTCCTACCGTGGCCTCAGCCTCCACACCTAAACCCACCTCCCCGGCCCCTCCCCCTCCTCCTCCCTCCAGCAGTAAAATCTTGTCCCGGAAACGGATGATCCTGAACGCTGTGAACCAGGACGAGACTTTGAAGAAGTACATAGGGGGCTCTGGTGGGTCTCCAGGAATTCCACAAGGAGCCAAGGCAGACTACCAAAGGATACGTCAGTTTTCCTCTAGTCCTCCCCCTTCCTCCCCCAAGATGCCGATACTCAGCCCCCAGGAAAAGGGGGACTCTGACGTGGGCTCCGGTCAGAACGATGACCCTCCACACCTGGATCCCCCCGCCACTGTGGGGCCTGTCAGGAGCCGTTCCTCCGGCAGACAAACCAGCAATCTAGTCCGTAGTAGTGGTGTGGGGGGAGTGTCGGCGACAACAGTGCCTGGCAATAGTGCAGGACCTACGCTAAGTGCTGCTTCTGCTCCTGCTCCAGAGTCGACTGGATCGGCTCCGGAGAAAGCAGGGGCAGCAGTGACGCGGCCTCTAAACCTCCGGCAGTGGACACCGCCACCGCAGTCTCCACCGCCCCGGCGTCCTCACCGGCCTCTACTGTGGCCACAGCGGTGACTTTAGAAGATTCCTCCCAGGAAAACGGGGATTCGGGGTTAGCCAAGAGACTCAGCAGTTCCATGACGGACCTCGATCGTTCATCTGACCCTGCGGGTCAAGGTCAGGTGTCTCAAGGGTCGGGGCAGCTGAGGCCTCGTCCTGATTCCATGCGGAGGAGCTCTCTGGACAGGCCATGGGGGTACCAGAAGAACATCCCCGTGGCCAACGTGGCGCCCTTCGTGCACAGCACGTCCCCCGCCGGCAGGGAGGCCTTGGAGTCCTCCCTCCTGTCCACACTCCCGGACCTCCAGGGACCAGACCTGGGCCAGCCCAAGACGGACGACGTCAAACTGGACAGCACAGACGACACCAAACTGCTGGCCACGGATGAGGCCGAGATCAAATCCCCCTCGCCCTTCTCCCAAGAGAAATCCAAGCGGTCCGAGAAGCGGAAACGGCTGGCGCAGAGGTCCAGAGCACTGCCCAAACCCACGAACCTGCTCAAGAAGCTGGAGCGGATCAAGAACTCAAAGTCCCGGTCTCGGAAAATGAAGGGCGGTGACCTAGAAGCTCCGTCCCTGACCTCCTTCAACGTGCAGATGGGCACGGAGTACGACCAGCTGGAGGAGGACCTGCAGGAGATCCAGTCCACGCTGAGCCGGAAGAAGGTCAAGGGAGCCAGCGGCAGCAGCAGAGGGGACAAGCACAAGCGCAGCAAGCCTCGGAGCCAAGACCGGAGTGCTGAGCGCCCCAAAGCGGCAGCGGCAGCGGCGGCGGCAGCGGTGACGTCACAGGGGTCCGATGCGGACACGTTGGAAGCGGACACGGACACGGGAGGACAGGGAAAGGGGGACAGGACCTCGGAAAGCCACGGCAGCAAGGCCAAAAAAGAGGACCTGGCTCTGTCTCGGGAGGAGCGAGCTAAAAGGGTATGTCCGTGTTTAGCCGGTTGATTGGTTGGTTGGTTTGCGTTTGTTTGTTTCTGCTTTGTTTTCGTTCGTCTTGTTTCACTCGATTTCTTCGGTGTTGTTGTTGTTCTTCTTCTTCTTCTTTTTCTTTGGCCCTTATCTTGTCACCGTGGTCAGCATGGCTGGAACCAACATGACATGACTGTTCTCTTTCTTCTTCCCTTTTGCTAATGTGTCGACATAATTCTCTCTTTAATGGTACGAAGCTGAAGATGAAAATGTCAGTTTTTCTTCTTCTCCTCCACCACCTGCTGGTCTACCATCTCCTCTCCTCTCCCTTCTCCTCGGCCACCTGCTGGTCTACCATCTCCTCTCCTCTCCCTTCTCCTGTGCCACCTGCTGTGGTCTACCATCTCCTCTCCTCTCCCTTCTCCTCGGCCACCTGCTGGTCTACCATCTCCTCTCCTCTCCCTTCTCCTGTGCCACCTGCTGTGGTCTACCATCTCCTCTCCTCTCCCTTCTCCTCGGCCACCTGCTGGTCTACCATCTCCTCTCCTCTCCCTTCTCCTCGCCACCTGCTGTGGTCTACCATCACCTCTCCTCTCCCTTCTCCTGTGCCACATGCTCGCTCCTTCACTAGTGCGCTGCCACTGCTCCTTCACCTCCTCCTCGGATACACCTCCCCCTTTAATACCTTCTCCTCGCCAGTTTGCCTTCGCCTCCTCATACTATTTTTCCTTATACAGCATCGCCCTTCATCACGCTGTCTTTCCCTCCTCCTCATCTTCCTCCTCTTCCTCCTTACGAGTATTCCTACTCCTCCTCTCCTGTACAACAGTGCATCTCTTTCCCCCTCCTTATAGCACACCTTCTCCTCCTCCTCCTCCTCCTCCTCCTCCTTCTTGCCCTCCTCCTCTTCACGTTACACATTCCTTGTCTTCCTCCTCCACTTCCTCCCTGCATTTCTCTTCCTCCTTCTTCGCCTCGTTTTACAGCATTCATCCTCCTCCTCTACCAGCATACCTCCTCCTCCTCTTCCTCCCACTTCTTCTGCTCTTAGAGCATTCCTCATACTCTTCCTAGTGTAGCAGTCCTCATCCTCATCCTCATCCTTATAAGTATTCCTCCTCCACTTGCTTAAAGTTTCAACGTTGCTCCTCCTTCCCCTCGACAAAGCATTCCTGCTCTTCCTCCTCCTTCCTGCGTTCCTCCTTTTCCTCTTTCTACTCCTCTTAGAGCATTCCTCCTCCTCCTCATACAACATTCCTCCTCCTCCTCCTCTTACAACATTCCTCCTCCCTCTCCTTCCCTAACAACATCACCCCCTCCTTCCCATCCAGCATACTGTCTCCTCCACCTTTTCCTTTTATTTTACAGCATTCCTCCTCTTCTCATTGGTTTTTCCTCCTCCTCCTCCTCCTCCTCCTCCTCCTCCTCCTCACGGCGTTTCTCTTCCTGTAACAGGATTCCTTCTTATTTCTTCCTTCCTCCTCCTCCTCGTCACGGCGTTTCCCTTCCTCTGACAGGATTCCTTCTCAACGATGTCTTCCTACAGCCTTCTTCTTCCTTTTGGTCCTAGATCTGCCTCTTTACAGCATTCCTCCTTCTCCGGCTGGCTCCTCCTCCTCTTCCAACGTTCTTCCTCCTTTTCTGATAGCATTCCGCCTCTTTTTGCATCGTTCCTCCTTCTCCTCTTGCAGCATTATTCCTTCTTCTCTACTAGCATTCCTCCTCTTATAGAATCGTTCCTCCTCCTCCTCCTTTTCCAGTATTCTTCCTTCTTCTCTGATAGCATTCCTCCTTTTATAATATTGTTCCTTCTTCTCCTTTTCCAGAATTGTTCCTTCTTGTCTGATAGCATTCCTCCTTTTATAGCATCGTTCCTTCTCCTTTTCCAGCATTCTTCCTTCTTCTCTGATAGCATTCCTCCTTTTATAGCATTGTTCCTTCTCCTTTTCCAGAATTCTTCCTCCTTCTCTGATAGCATTCCTCCTTTTATAGCATTGTTCCTTTTCCACCATTCTTCCTTCTTCTCTGATAGCATTCCTCCTTTTATAGCATCGTTCCTTCTCCTCTTCCACCATTCTTCCTTCTTGTCTAATAGCATTCCTCCTTTTATAGCATCGTTCTTCCTCCTCCTCCTCCTCTTCCAGCATTCTTCCTCCTTCTCTGATAGCATTCCCCTTTTATAGCATTGTTCCTTCTCCTTTTCCACCATTCTTCCTTCTTCTCTGATAGCATTGCTCCTTTTATAGCATCGTTCCTCTTCCTCCTCTTCCAGCATTTTTCCTTCTTCTCTGATAGCATTCCTCCTTTTATAGCATTGTTCCTTCTCCTCCTTTTCCAGAATTCTTCCTCCTTCTCTGATAGCATTCCACCTTTTATAGCATTGTTCCTTCTCCTTTTCCACCATTCTTCCTTCTTCTCTGATAGCATTCCTCCTTTTATAGCATTGTTCCTTCTCCTCTTCCAGCATTCTTCCTCCTTCTCTGATAGCATTCCTCCTTTTATAGCGTCGTTCCTTCTCCTCTTCCAGCATTCTTCCTCCTTCTCTGATAGCATTCCTCCTTTTATAGCGTCGTTCCTTCTCCTCTTCCAGCATTCTTCCTTCTTCTCTGATAGCATTCCTCCTTTTATAGCGTCGTTCCTTCTCCTTCTCCTCTTCCACCATTCTTCCTCCTTCTCTGATAGCATTCCTGTTTTATAGCATTGTTCCTTCTTCTCCTCTTCCACCATTCTTCCTCCTTCTCTGATAGCATTCCTCCTTTTATAGCGTCGTCCCTTCTCCTCTTCCACCATTCTTCCTTCTTCTCTGATAGCATTCCTCCTTTTATAGCGTCGTTCCTTCTCCTCTTCCAGCATTCTTCCTCCTTCTCTGATAGCATTCCTCCTTTTATAGCGTCGTTCCTTCTCCTCTTCCAGCATTCTTCCTTCTTCTCTGATAGCATTCCTCCTTTTATAGCGTCGTTCCTTCTCCTCTTCCAGCATTCTTCCTCCTTCTCTGATAGCATTCCTCCTTTTATAGCATTGTTCCTTCTCTTCCTTTTCCACCATTCTTTCTTCTGCCCTGATAACATTCCTCCTCGTATGGCATCGTTGCTCCTTTTGCAGTATTCTTCCTCCTTCTTTAATACCATTATTGCTCCTCTTATAGTACTGTTACTCCTCCTCCTTCTCCTCTTACAGCATTCCGCCTCATCCTTTCTAAGGCGCTCCTCCTGCTCGTCCATACAGCATTCCACCTCCTTCATATAATCTCCTCTTACAGTATACCTCCTCCTCCTTCCCTCCTCCTCATCCTTTCCCTCTTAGAACATTGCTTGACTTTTTTTCTTTTTCTTTATAGCATTTCTCCTCGTCTTCCGCGTGACAGCATTCTTCCTCCTCCTCCTTCCCCTTCGTGCTTCTCCCCTTCTTCATTCACCCCATAGAGCATGTTTTTACCCTCTTCTCCCTCTTTGTACAGCTCTTTACTATCTCCCTCTCCTCCCCTCCTTCATTACCCTCTTCCTCTTGCTGCGTTTCTCCTCTTCCTCCTTCTCCCTCTCCATTCTCCTGTATCTCCTCTTCCTCCTCCCCTTACTTTCCCCTTCCTTGTTTTCAGTTGTATGGTATTGCTCATCTACTATTCCGTAAAGAAATGCAAAGCAAGCTGTCAAAATGACCCTCCAGTATCGACAATGTCTGTCTGTCTTGTTTTTGACAAAAACGTTTTCGAATTCTTCATTTCAGCGTGCGCTGATTCGAGGAAAGGAGGAGGAGCGAGAGAGGAAGAATAAACGGATGAACAAAAAGAGAGCTAGAAGTGGCACCCAGCGTCGCCGGCTGTCCAGCACCAACCAGAAGGTTCGTTCTGTGACCTGCGTCTGTGATGTCATGAATCAATGACGTCACTGTATTGTGGACGTCATTGTAACTGTCCGTCTTTCTGATTTACGCAACTTCGATCAACGTAACAGATTTTTCTGTGTGAAATTTTGACTGTCCTCATCTGGTAGAGCAAATGGTTATTGTTGTTGTTTGGAGAAAAAAAAGGAGGGGGGGGGGGGGGGGGTGTCTTTCAGCAGATTTTTGTTTTTAGGCAGGAAGAACACCAAATTTCCATGGGTTATTTTACGTGCGGCAAGTGCTTGCTGCTTGATTGATTGGTCCGTCTGTGATTGGCATTTGTAAGTGTCGTAGTGTGTATGTTGGGAGGAGGGGGGGGGGGGGGGCGTGCATGTGTGTGTATATGCTTTTGTATGATTATATAGCTGTTGAAAGTACTCGCTTGTTCCTTGAAATCTATGTATTAATGTCATTGCATTTTGGTTCCATAGTGGCACGTAGGTTTTGTGGGCGCTCTCTCTCTCTCTCTCTCTCTCTGTCTTTCTCTCTTTCTCTCTCTCTATCTGTCTCTCTCTCTCTCTCTCTCTCTCCATCAACACGTTTAAATGTCACAGTGTATGGTCTCCGCTGTATTTTCCTCATTGGCCATGAGCACTAGTTGGGCTACGTCATTCATCTTCGATATCATGCAAGACGAGTTAAGGAGGGGGGGGTCTCGGGGAGTTTCTCGGGGGGGGGGCGGTGAGCACGGAAACGAGTTACAATGGAAAAGGATAGGAGGGGGGGGGGGGGGGGGGAGAGGGGGGGGGGGGGGGGGGGGGGGGGGGGGGGTGGGGGGGGGAATGGGAGGGCGTGGGGGAGGGGGGGGGGGGGGGGGGGGGGGGGGGGGGGGGGGGGGGGGCGAAAGAACGTTGGCCAGAATTTGAAAAGGCAAAAAAAAAAAAAAAAATGCACTTTACGAAATTGGATTCTGTGCGAAGTTCAGTATGATTTATTGATAGATCGGATGTTTCAATGCCGAGTTAAGGCGATACGGGAGGGGTGCGATGGGAATTAGGGGACAAGGATACGGATGAGAGAGAGGGAGAGATGTGTGTGTGTGTGTGTGTGTGTGTGTGTGTGTGTGTGTGTGACATCGAGATATTAAGGGGAAAGCGAACATGATCATAAATCTAGTCTCTGATCCCTTCAGTTTCTGGAAGCTTAGTGGAGCAGATGCAAAAATAAAATCGTACTAGTGCGAGGGGGTGTGTGTGTGTGTGTGTGAGCAAATATTAGAGTTGTTATGTTTACAAGTTCTTAAAACTTCGTGATACCGATTTTAAAGTTTTCTTTGTCCTCATAATAAATTCCCCTCCCTTTGCTCAGCAAAGGAGAATATACCCTTACAGCTAGCTGGTCGCACGCGCGCGCGCGTGCCTAACGTATCCCAGCTTGCGCCTGCAGCGAATGCAGGCATACTGACCTAGTTCTCATTTCTCTCAGAATCCGTCTTTGATTACTTTGTTTTCTTCTGTTTGCCTTTCTTTCTTTCTCACCTTCATCCCGTCTGTCTGTTCCTTTTGATAAGTTTTCAACTTATTTATCTATGTATTTACTTATCTTCGAATATATTTGGTCTACGTTGATAACATTTGAAGTGCGTATGTATCTATCTATGTTTCTTGCCAAGCCTTTGCACTGCAAATGTGTGTTGTGTGTGTGTGTATGTGTGTGTGCGGTGCGTGCGTGCGTGCGCGCGCGCGCATGCAAGCAAATAAGGTGTTCTATAATTGTGTGTGCTTTTCAAATCTTTACGTCTTGTTTGCATAATTTAGGTTAGCAAGAACATTAAAAGCTCAGGGTATGCCTAAAATCTTAATCCTCGACTGAATAAAGTTTTGTTTGTTTTGGGTTTTTTTTTCTCCCCCTGAATTCGGAGTTCCCTTTTCTTTCCTTTTTTCAGTTCAGTTGTTCATTTTTTGTCCTTCTTTTCTTTCCTTCTTTCAGTTCAGTTGTTCATTTTCTTGTCACTGTTTCCTTCTTTCTTTTAAGGTTGTTGCTTGTTGTTTTTTTTTTTTTCCTTCCATTAATTTTTCCTCTCCATCTCGTCTCTGACACTGAGAGGGAAACAAACAGATTAAAAAACTAAAAAAGCGAACGAAAGTAGTCATAAACCTGGATTCCGAACGACGCGATCAATTTGTTGCTAGGGGGACACTTTGAGGCACAGAGAAGAGAGAGAAAACTGGGGAAAAAGTCCTCCGGATCCCTCCCTACTGACCTAAAAATAAACGGGGTTCAGTATCCCTCCTTACCCCCCCCCCCCCTCTCTCTCTCCTCTCTCTCTCTCCTCCTCTTTAAACCCCCCCCCCCCCCCCCCCCCCCCCCCCCCCCCTTCAACCTCCAGCTCTTCAATGTCATTAACCTTCTCGGATGTAGTCCCCTGTTCTCATCCCCCCCCCCCCCCCCCCCCCCCCCCCCCCCCCCCCCCCCCCCCTTTTTCTCCTTCTTCTCTTTCCCCCGCCCTCAGCCGAACCCTTACCTCGCTTGTCAGAACTGGCTCTCAACCACCACCACCCCCCCACCCCCCCCCCCCCCCCTTTCCCCCATCCTCCCTCCTGTTTCTTTTCAATTATCGTGTTGTTTTGTTTTTGTGGCATCTCCCGTCTCAGATGCCTAGAAGTTTTGAGAGAGAGAGAGAGAGAGAGATAGAGAATGTTCCTCATCCTTCCTATGCGAGGAGGGAGGCAGAGGGAGAGACTTAATTTGATTTTTAAGAGAGAGAGAGAGAGAGAGAGAGAGAGAGAGAGAGAGATAGAGAGTTCTTATGAGAGACACAGAGAGAGACAGAGAGAGAGACTATGAAAGAGAGTTCCTCAACCTTCTATGAGAGGGTGAGAGAGTGTGTGGGTGTGTTCTTCGACCACCCTATGAGATTGAGAGAGAGAGAGATGAGAGAGAAGAGAGAATTCCTTAACCCTTCACAGATAGAGAGAGAGGGAGAGAGATTCCTTAACCCTCCATAGATAGATAGATAGATAGATAAGATAATGTTGCTTATAGCCCAGCCGATCGCAAAGGGCCACATCAGGGCTGTAGATAGATAGATGGATAGATAGATAGATAGATAGATAGATAGACAGACAGACAGACAGAGAGTGGGAGAGAATTTTTTTTAACCTTCCATAGATAGATAGACAGAGAGAAAATTCCATAACCTTCCATAGACAGGGAGAGAGAATTCCATAACCTTCCATTGACAGGGAGAGAGACTTCCTTAACCTTCCATGGATAGACAGAGGGGGAGGGATTTTTTAACCTTCCATAGACAAGACAGAGAGGGAGAGAGAATTCCTTAACCTTCTGTAAAGAGAGAGAGAGAGAGAGAGAGAGAGAGAGAGAGAGAGAGAGAGAGAGAGAGAGAGAATTCCTTAATCTTCTGTAAAGAGGGAGAGATAATTCCTTAACTTTCTGTAGAGAGGGAGAGAGAATTCATAAACCTTCCATTGATTGGGAGAGAGAATTCCTTAACCTTCTGTAGAGAGGGAGAGAGAATTCATTAACCTTCCATTGATTGGAGAGAGAATTCCTTAACCTTCTGTAGATCGACAGAGAGGGAGAAGAAGTTCCTTAACCTTCGGTAGATCAACAGAGACACACAGAGAGAGAGAGAGAGAGAGAGAGAGAGAGAGAGAGAGAGAGAGAGAGAGAGAGAGAGAGAAAATGCCTTAACCTTCTGTAGTTAGAGAGGGAGAGAGAATTCTTTAACCTTCCATAGATAAGAGAGGGAAAGAGAATTCCTTAACCATCAATCGATAGACAGAGAGGGGGAGAAATTCCTTTGCTTTCCATAGACAGACAGGGAGAGAGAATTCCTTTTCCATAGAGAGAGATATATATATATATATATTTCCTCAAGACACCTTTTAGAGAGAGAGAAAGAGGTAGGGAGAGAATTCCTCAACTTTTTAGAGGGGAAAGAGAGAGAGAGAGAGAGAGAGAGAGAGAATATTCCTCAGCCCCTCAGAAAACTGGCAGAACGTATGATGACAAAGCTGGAGAAGAAGAAAGAAAGGAAGGAAACGGCCATTATAATTTAAAGGGGGAGGGGGGGGGGGGGGGTTGCGTCTGGGGAAAATTGATTTACGCTTCGTGCCGGTACGGTAGGTTGTTTGTTTGTTTTATCTGATTCGGTTTTCCTGTGTCTTGCTGGTGTGTCACTCCCTCTTCCCCCACCCCCTCAGTGCCCCCTGCACGGCCTCTCTTCTCTCTCCCGTTCTTTGTCAAAGGTCTTTTTGAAACGTATTGATCCCTTTCGTTCATATTGACATCTGTTCATGTCGGTAGTCCCTCCCTCCTGCCCCTTCTCCACCTTTCCGCTCGCCCTCTTCTTCTCCTGCACCCGTTTCCCTCTTTCTTTTGTCCGTCGCAAACCCCCCCCCCCCCCCCCATCTCTCTCTCTCTCTCTCTCTCTCTCTCTCTCTCTCTGTCTGCCTGCCCCCCCCCCTCTCTCTCTCTCTCTCTCTAACCATTGCCTCTAGCTTGTCACATAAACAGAGGCACGGGATTAATTTTGAAAATACAAAATGACACGGAGAAAGAAAAAAAATCTGATTTTCTTTGTCAGTGCTTCAAATTAGATTGACCTGAGTGTTGAGACAGACAAAGCTTTACAGAAAGAGAGGGAGTGTGTGTGTGTGTGTGTGTGTGTGTGTGTGTGTGTGTGTGTGTGGTGTGTGTGTGTGTGTGTGTGTAGGAGTGGGGGGGGGGGGTTAAAGAAGAAGACAGGTGGGAGGGTGGAGTCTTTTGTTCTGTGTAAAACACGTTTTTCCATCATAAAATGACGGTGGCAGTTAGAGAACATGTCAAGCGATTTTTGTCATCCTGGGTGCTGGAAAGCATGAAAAGGTGAGGTAAATCTATCAGTGCTTGTTTCATCGATTCATTCTGGTCCCGAAATATTCCAGATTCAAGTGGATGGTTATATCTTCAACAACTTACGCCAAGCGAAATACAAAATGTACTTGACAATAAACTTCAGATAGAGGGC
This sequence comes from Conus ventricosus, assembly GCA_018398815.1. Lineage (NCBI taxonomy): Eukaryota > Metazoa > Mollusca > Gastropoda > Neogastropoda > Conidae > Conus > Conus ventricosus. Next base: position 53,069,815 of record CM031613.1, on the reverse strand, counting down.
AGACTAAAGAACGATCAAGATCTGATGCGAGTGAACATTTGATGCTTTACAGTTCTTTAGTTTTTACTCCTGGGAATTGTTTAAAAATTCAGAGGATGGCAATAATGTGCTACTACATCCTATAAGCAGAGATGTAGCGTGTCTTTCTGTTCCATGAATGTTATTCATTCTGACCCGAAGGTACTCACGAATTACCATTCGTTTTAATAGACTTGTTCCGGGAGAAAAGGGGGTGGAGAAAAAAATTCAGAAGATAACGCTGTCTTTCCATTGCAGATAAAAGAGTTACCTTTTCCGCTCAAGACCTTACGCAGTTCGGGCATGCGTCATTTGGTAAACAAACGTCACATCGAACCCAAGACGTGTGGATCTGAACCGATCGATCATAAAGATAATAAGAGAAGTCGACATGGTTGTATCACAGTGTCTGCAGTACAGATGCACCGTTTCGCATCCCTGATTTGGCAGGTTTTTGTTGTTGTTGTTTGTTTGTTTGGGGGGGGGGGGGGGGGGGGGGTAATCTACATGGAAGAAAAATGGTTTTAAGCGAAAACCAAATTCTTTGCAAAAATTACCTGCTTATCTCTTGAACTCTTGTTTGCTTTCGATTTCGATGTTTGATACTTGTTGGAAAATAAATTAAAAAAAAAAAAGAAAAAGATACGGCTATCGGGCTAGGAGAAGGTTTGACGGGGTAGTGTAATTTTGATCCACTACTCTGTGTGTGTGTGTGTGGGGGGGGGGGGGGGGGGGGGGGGGGGGGCTCCAGCTGTGATGGACGAGTCTTTTTTGGTTCAAAATGATTACAGGCCCAGTTTCATTCAGAGGTGTGCAACACAAAAATATTTCTGATATAATTATCGAGGGAGGAAGACGATAATTTCCCACAAAACGGTTAAAAGCTGTTGTAATGAGTTTTGTCATTCACTACGAACGCACTGGTAGGTAAGTGAACGCATTACCCAAAAGGGGAGAGAGAAAAAAAACTGACTGAACAATGGAAACTATGAACTATAATAGACGAGAGAGTTCGTTTTTAATTGCCTGGAAAAGTGTTTTAAATAATAAGAATGTAAATGGGGGTTACAAGAACATAATCAAGATAAAAAATCTCTCTCTCTCTCTCTCTCTCTCTCTCTCTCTCTCTCTCTCTCTCTCTCTCTCATATACACACGCGCGCGCCGTGCACGCACACACGCACAAACACACAGCACACGCACGCACGCACGCACTCGCGCACACACACACACACACACACACACACACACACAACACACACACACACACACAAACACACACACACAAACACACACACACACACACACACACACACACACACACACACACACATACACACACACACACAAAACACACACACACACACACAACACACACACACAACACGTTTTCTTTTGCTATTATTCTAACATCCTTATGTTTGTAGTTTTATTTGCTCTGACGCTAATGATGACTGATCCATTTGGAGTCACTTCCAGTGTGTGTGTGTTTGGGCGCGAGCGAGCAAAAGAGAGAGAGAGAAAGATCGCGCATGGTGAAGATTTGATGTCAGCCGAGTGCCTCAAAAACAAGCATCGTGTTGAATCTCTCTCTCTCTCTTCTCTCTCTCTCTCTCTCTCTCTCTCTCTCTCTCTCCTCCGGTGCCCAATCACTCTCATCACCGTTCTGCGATTCGTCCGGTAATGACCGCCAAATCTCCTGTAACTTTCTTTCCATTAAAACAACATTAGGCTTTGGGTGTTTTCTTTTTGGGTTTGTTTTAGCTTCCATCATTTGAATCGCTGTCCTGATTTAAAGAGTCAGTTTCACAGGGAATGTGAGGTGGTGGGATTGAAGAGGAGAAAGGTAATTTGGGGGGAGGGGGCTGGGGGAGGTGGACGGGGAGGTTGGAGAATGGGGAGGGGGGACAGGTAAGTTCAAAGCAAAAGTGGTTCACGGGAAGGAAGGGAGAGGGGGAGATAATGAGTGGGTGAATGAATGGGTGGTTTCTTCGTGTTCGTTCTTTGTTACACAGCCTATTCTCGAGAAACAGAGACAGAAAGTTGGAGAAAATGAGAGGGAGTGTGTGCGTGTGTATGTGTGTGTGTGCGCGCGCGCGTGTGCGTGTTTATGCGTGTGTGTGTTTGTACATATATATATATATATATATATATATATATATATATATATATATATATATATATATATGTGTGTGTGTGTGTGTGTGTGTGTGTGTGTGTGTGTGTGCAAGAACTCAAAAGAGGATCACCGTTGGTGCAGTTTTTACGTATGCGACGGGGATAGGCCAGTGACACAATCATGGGCTATTACTTACTGGAAGTCTTGAATATTGTAGGCAAGACATAACTCGTGTGTATATAGTCATTCAGTCCGCCATTGGCGTTACTTTTATCCAGGAGCAGACAAGTCGCTAAGTCGTTTGTCTTCATTCTTTACTGTGTTTGGTTTCTGTGCAGGCTCGCGAGTTGAAACGAACGGCGATTGGTCGGCGGCCCGAAGGGGTGAGTTGCTTTTTTTTCCTTCTTTTATTTATTTATTTATTATTTTTAATGATTTCATCTCAGTGGGAGTTGTGTTGTCATTGTACGTGATGACATCTTCGTACAGTTGATGTCATCACTGTGGGGAGTGATGACGTAGTTGGAATTCAGCCATCCCTGTGAGAAGGGTGTGTTTTAGCATGTGTTGTGTGTCATCTTTCACACTCTGACTGTCTGTCTGTCTGTCTGTGTTTATGTGAGTGGTAGGGGCGGTTTTTCAATTTTCTGAAAATGATATTGTGCCTTTTATGACGCATGTTGGTTGGGAAGGAGGATGGTTTGTTTCATTGGGGGGGGGGGGGGGGTGTGTGTTACTGTTATTATTATCGCTGTTGTTGTTGTTGTTATCATTTTAGGGCAGGAACAAACAGGCCTGTTGTCTGCTTTTTTCCTTTTATTAATTAAACGTTTGCGCTCTCTCTCTCTTTCTCTCTCTCTCTTTCTCTCTCTATCTGTGTGTGTGTGTGTGTGTGTGTGTGTGTGAAAGAGACGGAGAAAGAGCCCCAAGACGCTGCTGTCTCATTTGGTACTGTGGGCAAAGCGTGTAATCCAGGTAGCTATTCTCGGTCCCTCATAAACAACAGGGCTTGCCAGTCGGAGCACGCAAACCCGTAATTCCAGCATGGAGCGTCATCAGCAGACGGCAGCATGTCGGGAACTTGGCCCCCGGCTATAAATAACGCCCACAGCGAGTTGGCAGACTGCGCGCCCTCCCTGCTGTGGCCTCCGCTGTCGGCTGCACTGTAAACAGCATGTCTGGACTTTCAGACTGTGTTGTGTGACACGAATGTGTCCGTAATGTCAGTCCCACATACGTTTCATGAAACCGTTTCGTTTCATGTCGATTTTGTGTGTGTGTGTGTGTGTGTGTGTGTGTGTGTGTGTGTGTGTGTTTTGTTTTGTTTACCGAACGAGATATTGTTGTCGGGCGCAGTTTCGCGAATATTTTCATTTTACCATATGCTTCAGACCAGAAAAACATGTTTCGTGAAACTGGCATCATGAGCCAGAGAGCGGCGAAGGTGAACACGCAACTGTGCCCACGTTTAAGCCGACGTACTAGCCAGGTCCGCTTCAAAATCTGACTTCGGCGAAAGCTTCATTTCTGATGGAGTTCATGAGGCTTAGCATGGTGACAGTTTCATTTCAGATCGAGCTGGTGTTGAGCAAGATGAAATGTCCTCGCCTGACGTGAATTGAAAAGCAAAACATCAGTCGACGAGAGAACTACGCTGGCTTTTAGCTGCATTGCGCGTTCGCGCTGCTCTGCTGGAAGAGGTTTGACCCAGTTCGGTCGCGCTTTTCAAAGAACATGACCCATTTCAATGGTTGCCCGGGATGGCAGTCTGATATTTAAAAAAAAAAAAAAAAAGGGACAGAAAAAAAATCAGTCAGCTGCATCTGTCGGAATAATTTTGTCCGCATCTGCACCAGTCAGGTGTTTTGTGCACACTGACTTCTAGGGGGGGAAAAAAAAGGGGGGGGGGGGGGGGGGGGGGTCTGTGGTTGTGCTAGTCGCACGAAGCGGGACTTTTTGTCGAGTGACGTTACCTCACAGCGAAGCAGCTTTCGACAGGATCAGTGGCCAAAATTCACAGCGTTTCTTCGGAAAATATGTCGCGGCTGAAAACACTACCCTGAGCAGATGGTGAGAAAACCATCAAAGAAATCGAGGAATGGAAAAATAAACAAGAAACAAAACAGGAAAAACGCACGACCGCAAAGATTCAAGCCTTTTCTTCTTCATCTTTTTTTTTTTTTTTTCTTCTTTTTTTTAAAATGCATTTCTGATATTTTTGGCCGTGGTAAGGGGGAACAACTTCAATCGATCGAGCATACGTGGAACACGAAATTCAAAAATTGTGGTTCGTTTTCCACAACTCGGCATGAAAATTTATTGATCTAATTATTTATTTGTTGATTTATTGATTTTTTTCCCCAATTTATTTCTGGCCCATCACCCTTGACCTTCTGGGGGTTCGGCACGTTCTGGCTTTCCCGAAGTCCACCACGTCCACCCTGCGGCAGTCCCTACGCGAGTAGTGCACACAGTTCGCCTTCTGGCGAACCTGCCAAAGGAGACCCAGCTCTGCGGCTGTGTCACCTCGGCGTTGTTCGGCGGGACTTGATGTGATCAAGAATAGGCGGAACACGGTCTACAGAGGCCCCCCCCCCCCCCTCCCCCTTCCTTCCCCCGCTCCTTCCCTTTTCTGCCTTTCCCTGTTCCTCCTCCCCCTTTCCCTCTCCTCTCTCTCTCTCTGCATACAAACACACACACGCACGCACGTACGCACGCACACGCACGCACGCACGCGCGCGCGCACACACACACACACACACACACACACACCACACACACCACACACACACACACACACACACTCACGCTCAACCACTCTCACTCACTCGCTCACTCATACACGCACACGCACGCGCTTGCGCGCATGCACATATATTTTGTTAACACGCACACACACACACACACACACACACACACACACAAGATAATTTTGATTTGACTTCACACACACACACACACACACACACACACACACACACACACACACACACAAGATAATTTAGACTTGACTTCACACACACACACGCGCGCGCGCGCAGACGACAATAATCGCATAGGGGTCTAGCCGGTCGTTTGATCCGCGTGTATGTGGCGGTAAACGCCCCTCGTCTCCAAATGTCAGCTTCATGTTGGGGTTAATCATCATCAACATGCCGCTGTTCTGTGTTTAGCGTTCCTGTCGCTATTATGGTGGGCACTGTTGTAAGCTGGAGCTGTCGACACTTTCAGTGTGTTTGTGTGTTTCTTTGTTTCCTCCGTCCAGGACGATATGTTTTCATTGCGTCTCTTGACTAACTGGTGTGAACGACTTTCTGTAAGATGACGCAGAAATACTGCTAAAGTGATTTTTAACAAAAAAATCGGTGGGAGCATGAAGTAAGGTGCACGGACGAACCTGTAAACTTTTGGTGGGGGATTGCGATCTACCGGTCAGGTCCGGGATTTCCTTTTGTAAAAGTCTTTAAATGAATGTCGTGAGACGGGGCTTTTTTTATTATTATTATTACTCTTGGACATTTCTGGACCATACTGTAGTACTGCAATATAGGTGGGTTTTTTATTATTATTATTATTATTATTATTATTATTACTCTTGGGCATTTCTGGACCATATTGTAGTATTGCAATATAGGTTGGGTGGGGGGGAGGGGGGGGGGTTATTACCCTTTGGCATTCAGACTGTCGTAACGTCGCAAGGTAGGGTTTTTTTTTTTTTTTTTTAAATGCTATCGCCAAGCAAGCGCTGGTTTCTGCCTTTAAAGGGGAAGTAAGTCATTGATAAGTAAGACGGGGATATAAAGAGGAGGTGGGGGGGGGGGGGGAGGCGGGGGTCGGTTTAGAAGGGGGGTGGGGGTTGAGGAAAGAGAGGAGCAAGCGGAGGCCTACCTTACCCATTAACCGCCGCCCTTTGTAAGTAGTATTTGTACAATGGGGATACTGTGACAAGTTGGCATTAATTAAAGCCGCCGCGCGGGTCGGTCTGCAGTTAAGCACACGTGATCTTTGGTACCCTATTTAGGTCAGTGTCGAAATTTGTGGCCATGAACGCTTTCCAAATGAGAGTAACTAGCCTTAATTCATTGGCGTCAACCATTGGGCTGTCGTGGACGACATCTGTGGTAAGACCAGGTTGATGTCTCGCTGCGCAGTTTTGTAGTTAAGGCACAGTGTTATTTTAGTTAAAAACTCGTCTCCCGCAGCGCTCGTTCCCATGTTTCGTCATCCGAGTCGGCTTCAGTACGGAAAGGAAGAAGTGTGTGTGTGTGTGTGTGGCCGGGGGGGGGGGGGGGGGGGGGGGGGGGGTAGTAATGGAAGTAGTCCTAGATATTCAACTCTGTAAGAACCCATTAACCCCCCCCCCCCCTCTCTCTCTGTCTGTCTCTCTCTCTCTTTCTCTCTCTCAGAGCAGACTGGGAGGGGGGAGGGAGAGATGCACTGAGTTGGAATGGGGGGGGGGGGGGGTTGTAGAGGAAGAAGAGGGGATAGGAAAGGCAAAAGGACATTGATAGCATAATTTGACATGCAGGGACATGGGTGGACGGGGTAGGAACGAAAGATGGGCGTGTACCAGCAGATAAAAACTGAACAGTGAGGAAACAAAACTGGGGGGGGGGGGGGGGGGGGGGGGGGGGGATGGGGAGAAGAGGGGTATGGGGAGGGAAAAAGGATAGGAAAGAGTGGGGCGTGCCGGAGGGGGGGGGGGGGGGGGGCTACTGATACGAAGACTGGGGGGGGGGGGGGGGGGGGTCTTTTGATATCGTGGAGCGAAGGATTTTTGTACCGGTGTTGATAGCGTGCCAGAAGATCATATCTTTACAGCCGTATCAGACACCATGTCCTACTCCAACCATGTTCTTTTAGAGTGTTGGGACTTGCACGATGTGAGACACAAACATTTTACAGCGGAGTCCATGAAGATCCTGTTCCGGGTACGTGCCAGTTTGCCGCGTGCCAGATTGCCGACTTTTGAGCACTCTCTCAGCCCTTCGGGCTTAAATGTGTGAGCACGACTTGGCCTAACGGCCTTCGTTCATTCGTCCTTCGTCCTCTCTCGGGCTTCGCCCTACTCTAATCTAAAGACCATCGATTCTGCTTTGGAGTAGACTGGGACACTGGTTTACGCCAGGGGGGAGCCTTGCAGTATGGACCTCCTCCGGCGGGCGCGCGGGTGTTCGGCAATCTGGCACGCGGCAAAACTGGCATGTCCCCCGCCTGATGTGATCCTTGAGTTTTTGAGAGAGATTAACATTTTTCATCTGATTTAAGATTTTACGGAAGAAAGATTTTTAATGCAATTTCTGGTGCGTTTCTAGACGATTTCATTTAATGAGATGTGTGAAAGTTGTTTGTTAGTTGTTGGTTTTTTTTTTTAATGACTGGTGAGTTGATTTTAACGTGGTGACAGCCCTGATGTGGCCCTTTGCGGTCGGCTGGGCTATAAGCAACATTATCTTATCTTATCTCCCCTCCCCCCTCCGCCTGTCTTCACTCCCTACACACACACATACAAACGTGTCTAGCCCCCTCCGGCAGCTCCCTCTGTGCCTCCCATCATCATCACGAGCGTCATCACCATTCCATCCCAAAGGAAAAAAAATCACGTTTCTCACCTGAGGAGGTTTTCACGTGAAGCCTTGCGTCACGAGCCGTTTTTGATGCCGGCAATGATGGGGTGGGGGTGGGGGGTGGAGGTAGAGATGGAGGAGGGCGTGTGGGGAAAGTGGGGGTTGGTGATAGATGGGATCGTGGGGAGATGGGTGTGGATAAGGGGTGGATAGGGGTTTGGACGGCTTTGGAGTTGTGGAGTCAAAGAAATGGGAAGTCTCTCTCTCTCTCTCTCTCTCTCTCTCTCTCTCTCTCTCTCTCTCTGTCCTTCTCCTCCTCCTAGTTCTTCATATTCCTCCTCCTCCTCCTCCTCCTCCTCCCAAACTGCAAATTAAAATGCAATTAAGTTTTGAGGTTCTGTTTTCTTTTGTTCTTTCTTTCATGTTTGCAAATGCGGATGAATATTTTAACACACTGTTTTGGGGTTGTTTTTTTTTTCGTTTCCTTCAAACTGAGGAGAGGTATGGGGGGGGGGGGGGGGGGGGGGGGGGGGTGCGTGTAAAAGAATTCCAGACCAAACGTTCCACGTAAGTGTTACATGCTGGACAAAGGAGAGGACAGAAAACTAGAAGAAAGTGAAAGGAGGGGGGGGGGGGGGGGGTGGAGAATGAATGGAGACAAGCTGGTTAGGAAAGGACGTCAAATAAGGGGGGGGGGGGGGGGAGTGTGCAAATAGAATAGACAGGGAAAAGAGAAAGAAGTGGAGACGAAGAAAAGAAAAATAATGTGGAAGAGGAGAGAAGAATAAAAGAACGAAAGGAGTATTTTGGTTCCCCAAAAAAGAAAAAGAAAAAGGATTGTGCAATCCACTCACAGGGGAAAAAAAGACTTGCCATGGTTTTTTGTTGTTGTTCGTGAGACAACGTAGAAAAGGAAGAATGAAACAGAAATCACGTAACTGAAAGAAAGGAAAACCGCACAAAGAAATACAGGAGAGAAAAGAAAGGAAAGAAAATAGCTCCAGAAAGAAAGGAGAAACCAAGGTGGAAGTAAAGAATCGAAGACAGAAAGAACTGAAAAGAAAGGGAAGGCTGCTTTGTCATGTATTCGTCTAAAAAAGCTTGCCTGCACGCGTGAACTAGACTGTAATTGAAAGGGTGGTAAGGTAGGTGTAGAGGGGGTGGGGGAACTTTTGAAAAGGGGCGGGGGGGGGGGGGGAGGGGGGGCGCGAGGGAGCGTTGGAAAGTGGGGGGAGGGGAGGCGGGCACCTCAGTCTCCATTTCCTGCATCCTTGGCCGGATGGAAGGACACGAACAAAACAAATTAAGTCGGCAGGATATGACGGGGGGGGGGGGGGGGGGGGGGGGGGAGGGGGGGGGAATAACAAACACGCAAATGAATCGGTGTAGATTTGTTTGGCTGCAAACCAATTAATTTTAAAACCAGTTGTGTAGATTTGTTAGGCTTCAAACCGATTCATTTAAAATCAGTGGCTGTTGACAAACAACGGCTGGACAGGTAATCGGATAATCCGATGCCTTTGACGAAAACGGCAAACACTGCAGTTAGCGGAAGAAGTAACGGGCAACAACTCATTTACCAGGCACAGGCCCAACAGTCAGACTAATAGAAACTGGGGGGTGGATGAATGGAAAGGGGTGGAGGAATGAGATGCGGAGGGGGAGAGGATGAAGTGGCGTGAGGGCATGAGGAGGAGGGGTACATTTGGAATTCGACGACGGATTCAAGCTGTATGAAGGGATTTCATCTTCAGAGTCGAACGATCAGCATCACTAGAGGTCGTGAAAACGTGTTCTCGGTGATGATGACGACGACGATGATGATAACATCCTTGGCATATTCTCACAGTTTTTCGAGAAGAAGTCTACTGGAGCGAAGCGCTGTTTGCTTGTTTGGTCGAGTTTTGTTCCGAGTTGGATGAGGTTGTTTCAAAGTAACAGTTGTTCATGAAATGTCAAACAAACGAGCTTCAGTTCGTGCCAGGCACTGGTGAAGGCTTTCTTTAAATCGACAAGAGTGTGCCAGATAGGCGTCGAAGGTGCGTGCTTGTCAATAAGCAGTCTAACTTTGACGATCTGTTCAGACGTGCTTGTTTTCTGGATACTGTCCGTTTTCCTTTCGGACCGTTGAACAGGGCCAACAGTACCACTGCGTTTAAGAAATGTTTGGCTGTCCAAACCACCGCCACTATAATCATCTGAACACTACTCACTGAGGCCGTCTTTGTTGCTGGCTGTTCGTTTTTGATATAACGGCAAAGATGGGGATGAGTAGGTACCACGAACGGTGAAGATGTGGTGGAGGAGACGGAGGGGTTTTGGTATTGATGAAACTGACCTGTGTGTATGTGTATGCGTATGCATTCTCCAGCCCCTACCTACCGTCACCTCCTTGATTCCCATCCCGATTTCATCTCCCACTTCACGTATATCTTCTCATCCTCCTCCCCCCCCCCGCCCTTCGCCCAACCCCGCCTTTCCCTTGTTCCATCCATTTTCTTTCTCTCGCCAACCGCTCGTGTTTCCTCTCTTGGTTGTCTTTGATGGTTTGGTGCTGTTAGTGAAATTCACTTCAGGAACAAGACAACTTGAAAATGGTGAGACAGTTTGACAGCGGCTCTCTCCCTCAGTTTAACTACACCGCTCTCTCTCTCTCTCTCTCTCTCTCTCTTCTCTCTCTCTCTCTCTCTCTCTCTTCATTTCCTTACGCGTTAATCATGTTTGGCAAGTCTGCTGTAGGAAGGAAAGTTGAAAGTGACAAGACAATTGTACAGCCTGCCCCCCCCCCCCCCCCCCCTCCGTCTCTCTCTCTCTCCTCTCTCTCTCTCTCTCTCTCTCTCTCTGTCTCTCTCTCTCTCAGTGTCTCTCTCTCTCTCTCTCTCTGTTTTAAATTGGGTTAGGGCAAAAGAATACGACTGTGTTTTCTGTGTGAGTCTGTCTGTCTGTCTGTCTGTCTGTCTCTCTCTCTCTCTCTCTCTCTCTCTCTCTTTTATTTTTTTTTCTTCTTTTCCCGAACTTGAATGCAGCGAAGTTTGGAGCCTTTGTTTTGTGTTGGGGTTTTCCCCCTTCCAGTTTGCAATGTGGATCAACATTTTAAAACATCATTTCCTTTCCTTCAAGCTGGGGGGTATGGGGTGTGTGTGTCGGAGAATTCTTCAACACAAACATCCCACACAAGTGTCAACTGCTGGAGATAGGAGAAACAGAAACAAAAGAAAAGAAGACGAAAGAAAAAAAAGGGGGGGGGGGGAGGGGAGAGAAAGGAATAAAACAGACCTTGAAATGCGAAGGAAGGGGAGCCCAACGAAAGAAAGAACAGGACAAAGAGGACAGGGTAACAGAAAGCAGGAAAATAAAGAATACACGAACGTAAAAAACACAAAACAAAACAAAAAGAATATGATGGTTCCGACCAACAACCACGCACGAAAAAACTGCGCCATTCTTTCTTTGGATGGTCTTCTGTTCTTTCATGTTTAGGGTTCCAAAGGGGGTAGAAAAAAAAGAGGAAGAATTAGGAAAAGAAATCGATGTTATGAAAAAAAGGGCAAGAAAAGAAAGAAGAAAGCACTAAATGATAGGGCGAAAAAGAAAAAAAAACGGGAAGAAAGAAAATAAAACAAAAGACAGTATGGGCTGCATGTCATGTGACTGACTGTGCGCGTCAACTTTGCTCTTATTGAGGAGTTGTAGGGTGAAAGGGGGGGGGGGGGGCAGAGGAGTATAAAAACGGAAAAGGGGGGGGGGGGGGGGGGGGGGCAGCACGTCTCAACACTTTACGTCCTACAGGTCAGAGGATTTGGGGGCACAAAGCGAATTATTAAGCGCATGTTTAGCCCAGTTCATTACCGAACATACGAAGGAATCGGTTGTAGAAATTTTTTTTTTTTTCAAACAAAAGTGATTAAGCATCAATAGTTGCTAACAAATGTCAGAATGAAAAAAAGAAATAAAGAAGATTCGGAGAAAGCTGACGCTTTGGGCAAAAAACTTCAGATGCAATATTTAGCAGAAGAAGTAACGAAAAACATGCTGTAGTTGACAGAACACGGACGCGGCAATTTAACAGAATTTGGACTCGTGGTGAAGGGAGGGGAAGGATGTGTAGGGATGGATGGGGAAAGGTAGAGTGATAACAGTTGGGGGAGGGGTTGAGGCACGGGGATGGGAGAGAGAGAGTTCAAAATTTCAGATACACAAGAGATGTAAAGGTCCGGTAACTTCAAAGTATAACAGTTAGTATAAAAGACAAGTACAGAAATAATGTTGAAAATGATGTTTGGGTGAAATAATGTTTAATTGTCATTGTTTATCGTTGTTGTTGATGATGTTGGTGATTGATGATTTTGTTGTTGTTGTCGAGTTCAGTGTTCACTGGGAGTTCTCAGGTAGTTGACAGACATTACCGGACTGAGGCCTCATCAGTGCCCTCCTTTTCTTTCTGGACCAAGCTTACTTGAGATTCGTTTTCGTGTTGCAGTGGCTGTTCGTTCAGTGTGATGTTGACGTCTCAACGTTGTTTTCGACTGTTGATCGAAGTTTTGCTTTTCACTATGCTGGCATCCATTCCATGTGTATTTGAATGATTCCTCCGTTTGGTAGAAAGGTCGATGGAAGTCTTGTTTCACTCCCTCCAGTAGCTCTGTGTCTCAGCAAAATGTTGAATGCATATGTCGGCTGCCGCCCTGACGACACTCAGATAGTCATTTTCAGGAACGTTTCCCTATCCGGGTAAACTTAAACAGAATAAGAAAGAGAAGAGAACCTTGGCGCATCCCCAGTTCTGTTAAGAAGAAATCTCCGTGGTCGGGGTGCCCTCTGTATCTTTGTCGATTGTCCTGGGTGTTGGATTGGGTTGTTTTCAAGGTATGAGTTGTTCATAGCCTCCCGCAAGACCTTGATCAAGGCACGATCAAAGGGCTTTTTTGAAGTCGATGAAGTTGGAGTAGAGATTTGTTCAGTTTCAGGTGCTTCTCTCACAGCAGGCTAGTGTTAAAGATGGTTCAGTCGTGCTTCTTTGGGGCGGGGGGGGGGGGGGGGGGTTATTGTTTTTCCCCCTCGGGTCGGTTGAAACAAGACGATCAACATCACTGCGTACAACGACAACGAAAAAAAGAAAGAGAAGAAAACCTTCTGTACTTTCAAACCACAGTGACTGGTGGATGGAACACTCATCACCGAGGCAGTCTGCAGGAGGGCTGTCCTTTGCTGATAGCTGTAAACGCGAAAGATAAGGGCGGATAGGTTTCCCTGAGGGTGAAGATACGGGCGAGGAAGAAGGGTTGGGAGAGAGAGTTACGAAAACAAAAGTGTGTTGTGTGTGTGTGTGTGTGTGTGTGTGTGTGTGTGTGTGTGTGTGTGTGTGTGTGTGCGTGCGTGCGTGCGTGCGTGCGTGCGTTGTGTGTTTTGTGTGTGGTGTGTGTGTGTGTGTGTGTGTTAGTGTGTGGCGCGCGTGCGTGGTGTGTGTGTGTGTGTGTCGTCTGTCTGTCTGTTGCGTATCTGCGTGTGTGAGGAGAGGGGAAAGGGTAGGAGGGGTGTTGCTGAATGTTAGCAGTTGATGTCATGATCCGTCTGTGTGAAAGAAAAATACCCAAAAAAATATACTTGACACGTGCGCGCACACACACACACACACACACACACACACACACACCCCGCGCGCGCAGGGAGCGAGAAGGAGGAGACGGTGAGCGAAGAGAGAGAGAAAGAGAGATTGTGTCCTGCAGTGACGTATTCAACGATCAGGAATTTGGGGAAAACCGTCCGTCTTGTCGCTTGATCCTCAAGAACAGGCACCCGGTTACGCCCCTTACCCCACACCCCCTGACCAACCCTCCCCCGTCCCCTTTATTCATGTGCACTTTTTCCCCCCCCCCCCCCCCCCCCCCCCCCCCCCCCCCCCCCCCCCACCCCACCCCCCCCCCCCCCCCCCCCCCCCCCCCCCCTTACCTGTCTGCCCCCCAACCCTCCCCCCCCCATCCTCCCTCCATCCCCTTTTACCCTTCTCCTCGTCTGCCGCTGCTTGTCATAATAGTTAAAAGCTGTTTGAGAAAAGCACTCTGTGAACGAGACAAGTTGAAAGTGGTAAGATAATTCGACTGTTGCGCTGTGTGTGTGTGTGTGTGTGTGTGTGTGTGTGTGTGTGTGTGCGGCGCGCGGCGCGTACTTGTGTGCGTGTGCACGCATCTCTCTCTCTCTCTCTCTCTCTCTCTCTCTCTCTCTCTCTCTCTCTTCTCTCTCTCTGTCTCGTCTAGCTGTCTCTCCACATCTTTGTCTATGTCTGTCTGTCTGTCTGTCTGTCTGTCTGTCTCTCTTCTCTTCTCTCTCTCTCTCTCTCTCTCTCTCTCTTTTCTCTCTCTCTCTCCCCCTTCCTCCTTCCTTCCCTCTCCCTCTCTTCCTCCCCCTCTCCCTTCTTTCCTTTCCTGCTTTCTCCTCCTCCTCCTTTTCCATCGACCCCATCGCTCTCTCGCTCTCTCTCTCTCTCTCTCTCTCTCTCTCTCTCTCTCTCTGATCCACCTTTTTTTTTTTTTGTAGGTGAAGGGGGGAGGGGGATTAATCCCTTACGCGTAAGCAGCCTTAGACTTATTTTCACTCATCCATTATTCAGACGACGAGGCGATATGTTGCCAATATGGAAGGCAAGCCGCGGAATAAGAAGCAAAGAAAATATGCGCGCTGAGGGGGGGGGAAAGTGACGAAAAAAAAGGGAGGGGGGGGGAGGGAGAGAGAGAAGAGAGAGAGAGAGAGAGGAGAAGAGAGGTAAGGAGAGAGAGAAAAGAGAGAGAGGAGAGAGAGAGAGAGGGGAAGAGGAGGAGAGAGAGAGAGAGAAGGTATAAAAATGTTTAAATTTAGGCGACATCCCTTCACCTCCCTGCCTCTTCTCCTTCTCCTTCTCCTTCTCCTCCTCTCTGCCTCCCAGCCTTTTCTCTTTTTTCTCCCTCCTCCCATTCCCGAAAGAATAAGATGGTAGCGGTAAAATGTATGCTTTGGATCCTGTGGCTCTCTCTCTCTCTCTCTCTCTCTCTCTTCTCTCTCTCTCTCTCTCTCTCTCTCTCTCTCTCTCTCAAACACATACGCACAGACATACACACACACACACACACGCACGCACGCACGCACGCGCGCGCGGGTGACGTGAACGCAAAACGCGCATTTTACATGATTCACACTGTCCTCCTCCGTTCACTAACACTAGGTTTGGTCATGAATTTCTTGTTGACTTAGAGAAATGTCATAAGTACCTGGACATGGCTGCAACCTTCCCGAATTTTTTTTTCCCTTCTGAAATATTTTCATATTCAGAAATTATTCCCCAGAAATCACAATTTTGTTGGAAAATGTGGTGTTTGTGGGGTCAGTTGTTTGAATGAGGATGCTAAAGTATTGCAGAGCAAAGCGCAAGTGGATATTTTATGGATGTTGGGGATTGGATAATGGAAAAAGCATTTCTTTTTACCCCCACATTTCACAGCTGAAACAACAAATATAGAAAGGGGGGGGGGGGGGGGGACA
>CM031613.1:53037466-53054500 GCA_018398815.1 Conus ventricosus | reverse complement strand
GATCTGCCTCTGAACTGGCTCCTGACTTGCTTCATCTGTTCCTGTGTATGATTCAATTCTTTCTCACACAGTAATGATGCTTTTCATTCGCCATGTCCTCATTCTCTGTCTTATTCTCCCACACGTTCTCTTCTCTCTCATTGCTTTGAATCCTCTCACAGCATCCATTCCAAGGGAGGCAGAGAACGGGAAACACCGATTCTGACTCACTTGCTTCACCACCGAGTTTTGGGCGAAAGTGGCCTAAAAGCCGCCTTTTCCTGTGGCGGAAGAGAGAGAGAGAATTACTGGCAGACAGACAGACAGACAGAGAAGAGAGAGACAGAGAGAGACAGACAGACAGTCAGAGAGGCGGGCAGACAGACACACACACACAACACACACACACACACACACTCTTTCTCTCTCTCAATTAAATGACATAAATCCGCACACTTCTTCTGACTAATTTCCACCTACAAACTTTGTACACGGGGCCGAAACCTGATCACTTAATTTACGGCTCGCGGCAGTTTGCACCTAGCCTGCGCTGTGTAAACGAAGCACACTCGGCTGGGCTGCAACCCATTGCATCAGAAAATGATTGCCACGTCGACACACCGAATCGAGGCTGTCGCGTGACACGACTGGGGTCGCCATTGTTGCTTGGACTATTGAACAAGAAGGCTGTGTTTTGTTTGCGCTCTGTTGTGACCACTGTGTTTTACTTGTGTTATTTTAAAATGGCTAAAACGTTACTGAAGAACAGGTTTGTTATTCGAGGCCATAAGTTTTACTTTAACTGCATGTTGTGAAACCGGAGAGATTGTTTTTAGAAAACGAAAAAAAGTGAACTAACTGCTTTGGAAATGAACGGCTATCTTAAAGGTTTGTTGGTTCAAGGAAATGAAACAAGATGTAGCTAGTTTTTAATACGTGTTTGACTAATTGATGAGATGGTTCCTTATCTAATAAATGGCGCTGCATTGTTGAAAGTTGGCCGAAGCAAAACAAACCATCACGCGTTGATTGTTGGGAGCTGGCTTGAGACAGCTAAAGCCATGTTTAAAAAACATGGCGTTCATTTCTTAAGGCGGAGGTAAACACGGCTGATTCGTATGCTAAAAAACTTATATTTGAAACATTTTTGCTGTTCCTCCCAAGTAAAAAATGTTCTCAGTTTGTATTAGACTTGATTGATTGTTAACTACAGATTCAGTGTTCATGTGGCAAGCTGATCTGTGTATTAAGATGTGTATACTTTTCTACTTTTTTAATTCTAACCAGTTCATCTGCCTTTAAGTGTGCCCTTATGCACCTGAATGGCGATTTTCGAATGTTCTGGCAAACAAACTAGATAGGGTTAGGCAGACCTTAGTACATCTACCAGTATGGAGAGGAGTAGTGTGTGGCTAGCACTATCTTCATATAAATGCTTTAAATATACAGTGCCGGATGTACTACTACGGCGATTAGAGCTGCCATAAAATCTTGGCTACAGCAATTACTGCTGTAACCCAGTTGCAAGCCCGGTTGAGAAAAGAGGGGCACAGCAAACTAGGGCAAGCGATCAGAGAACTAACGCTCCACCCTAGAGCGGCCAAGGTCACAGTCACAGTGGCAAGCCGTTTCTTCACTGACGTAGATCTATTTTTAGATACCGCTCATGCAGGAGCGGTCGGGGCTGTTTAGAGTTGGCTGCTTTAGCCAACAGTGCGCGCGGCTGTAAGACCACTGCAGGCCTACCACTGACGTAAGATCTATTTTTAGATACCGCTCATGCAGGAGCGGTCGGGTTTGTTTAGAGTTGACTGCCTTGAATTTCCACCAAGCACTTCATGACTTTGTATATATTGCTGTGATTACTGGCTTCACTGCTTCGCTTCAACGTCCTGCTTCAACTTTTTTGGCTGCCGCACACACACGCACGTCCCCCCACCCCCACCCCACGCACGCACGTCCCCCCACCCCCGCCCCACGCACGCACGTCCTCCCACCCCCACCCCACGCACGCACGTCCTCCCACCCCACCCCCCTGTGTACACCACACACACTCCCACCCCCAAGTCACCCCAAGTTCTTAATTAAGTTTTTAATTAAGTTACTTCAAGTTCTTAATAAGTTCTTGATTAAGTTTTTAATTAAGTTCTTGATCAAGTTCTTAATAAGTTCTTGATTAAGTCATCCTTTAAGTACAACCAAGTTCTTATATAAGTTTTTCTTATAATTATCAAAAAAATACAAGCTATGTTTTTATCTTAAATAGTAGATGTCTAATATAGTACACACACGCCTCAAAAAACGTGTCATCGTTGAGGATGTCTTGCTCAGCGTTCTCTGCATAGATCTAAGGAAGGTCTTACATCCGAAGCAACCGCATTGATTACAATTTGGGTCTATGGAAATGTCTTTTATAGACTCCATGTCTTTATTTATTGACTTTATCATTTATTGACATGATCTATTTTTAAAAAAATTAAAATTAATTTCTTAAAAATTAATTCCATTATAAATGGATCAAAATGATGCTTTGTTATTGGCGGTTTTGGCGTGCAGTTGTGTTCGGCTTCTGTATTTAGCGGTGGAGATTGTTTGGGCTCTTGTTTTGCCAGCGTTGTTTATATATTTTATAACCGTAATAACAGCCCCCAGCAGCAGCAAGGGCGCCAAAAATGGCAACAGTTTTTAAGTTCAAATATACCATGAAGACTTTGGGGCCCTTGTATCACATGGAGTTTTTTATAGCTGGCATTGAATCAACTTGTTCTGGCGTTGGAGTGTTTATGTTTTCATGATGAGTCATATTCTGTAACATTAATTTTTTTTTGTCTGTTCCACTCTGCTAATTTTCTTCCTGCTTCAACAACGCCCAGGATTTTTAATGGTCCCCCGCCTGATTCAGCGTTTTCTGCTGATTTTCTGGCTTGGTTACTTTCTCCACCTGGTTCAGTGTTTTCTGATTCTGCTGATTTTCTGGCCCGGTCCATTTTGAAGGGAAATAAAATCTATATGATTAAAAGTTATTAATCCCATGATTAATGGCGATAACAATGTTCCAAATCTGTAGTATAGATCACACCCTAGAGACTCTAATGACTTTGTTAAAACTGGATCCTGCGTTAAATCATACGTAAGATCTTGTTCAGAATCAATGGGAGCAAATCTACTGACTAGTTTAGTGTACAAACTAAGAACCGTTTGCCCCACACTTTTCACCATTCTAGACCCCAGCTGCGCTTCATACCTGTTATGATACTTTAAAATGTCTTGTGGCGACATCTGTTGAATCTGTTCAATGCTGAATTCAGTTCCGAGGAACTGTTTGTTTTCCACATGCTGCCAAAGAATACAGCCTTTCCTTTTTGGGCATAATAGCTTGATCATCAACTTGGTCATTCATAAGTTTCAGGAAGGTTTAGGCTGCCTTGTAGCTGTAGGAGATCATCACTGTTCATGTTTTTTAATAATTATAATTATTTTATTTTATAAAATGAGCACCGAAAAAACTGTTACCAACCTTGTATACCATTCTGCTGTTATTGGAGGACTAAGTGTAGGATACTCATGCTTGTAAAAGCCTGTTAAGAATTAAACCATCAGATCTTGGCAAACTAGACTTTGAGGATTCAGCAAAGCTAATTGCTATCATTGCAGCATTCGGTTTCCACGAAAGATTTTCTAGTTAAGCAAGGAATAATTCCAGACAATATAAATATGAAGAAAAAAATACATTTATAAAAAATGGCTTCACTCGCAATAATGATAGGCGGCGCTGTGGTGAATGCGCTTGCTTTTAGCGGAAGTAATTTCGCATTTAGTAAACTGCGGGATGACGGCGAGAGAAAAAGACATAACAAAGCTATGGAGGAACTAGCAGCTGCACAAGACGCCTATGAAAGCAGAGACTTGAGCAGTTAGATTTTATTAATGACACACTGAAAAGACAGGGGCATGCAGCTTACACATTTAAAAATGTTTGACAAGCAATAAAACAATATTATCTTGTAACAGGCAAACAAACGAGACATTGCCCCCACCAAAATTCAGTGACTTTTATCAACCATCAGAAAAAAAAAAAAGAAGAAAACGCGTTTATTGTCTTTGGGTATACCGGTGTATTTATTGCCATAATTTTGGGCTGAATAAAAATGAAAAAAATCTATTTCCCCCCAAAGGTTTTGGAAAGGGTATCACGAAATTTAAAAAAAGCAAGCCAAGCAGCGGAGTCAGTGAAAAAACGAAAAAGAATGGTTATCTAAAAAGCGATTTGGAAAATTTTTTTTCCCGGCGCCTAACGAATAAGAGCCCCAACTTTGTGAATACAAACCGAACGACCTCACAAAAGGATCTTTTATTTTCCCCCTTTATAGGATTGACGAAAAAGTTTAAGTACGCATCACATCATTGAATGGTTTTAAGATCAAAATGCGGGGCCATTAACACAAAAAAGTGCTTTTGCTGTTGGTTGATACAATGAATACAACGGGCCCCCCAACTTATCCCCGCAGATTAAGTTGTGATGGGAAAGATTTTAAAGCCAGTGAATCAATTATTGTTAAAAATAGATCACCATTAAAAGAGGCATTCCCGGAGTTACAGATCACAGCTTTAGTTGAAAACTTTTTAAAAAACGTTATCGGAAAGACTTTTTCCCCCATTCACGAAGCTTATTTACAATTTTCCCCAACACAGAAAGGGCAGAAAACTGCCCTCATTTTTCGCGCAATGAATAATGGAATTTAAAGGACTAAAAAAATACAACAATCAAAAGAAAAAAAAATAAATTTGTTGAAGAGAGTCTTCATCCCGGGAAACTATTACCCTTTGGGTTGAAAAATAAGGTACCTTTATTTTCGGGGGGAAACAGAAGGGACACCCCACAGGGCAACCGATCCAATTTTGGGGTATTGATCCAATGAAATAAAAAGAATTGGGAAAAATGAAACCGCCGTGTATTATTTTCGAAACACACAAAAAAAACACCCGTCCTCAAAGATCTTTTTTGAAAGAAGAACTGCAGAAATCCCCCCCGCATGTTCCGCTTTAATTAAAATTTCGAAATATATTTTAGTTTAAAAAAGGAAGCCAAAGGAAGTGCAGAAAGAAACAAGAATGGGAAAGGAAGAGACCTTTAAAATGATACGGGAATCATTTCATGCGTGTAATGCTATTAAGGAAACATTTTCGAGGATTAATCAATGCATGCTAAATCATCCAGATCGCCTACAACTCAAACCCCCAAATTGGGAAAAAGAATATCTTGAAATAATAAAAAAAATTCGAACGCATCAAGCAAACATGAGAAAAGATTTAAATGAATTGGATGAAGCTATGATTGATCTTATAATAAAAGTTGATGAAAAATATAAACCCCCTTGTTTATGCGGTCCTCCAGTGCCCGATTGCATATGAAAACTCTGGATTAACAAATACTCGTTTTGTGTTTGTTCTATCTAACGACTTCTTTGTTACAACTGTTGTGTTGATCTCATGTAGATTAGATCGCAGTTTTTACGTTGTCATGATGAAAAGTCTTATTGCCAAACAATGCTTCTTTGTAGTTGTCATGTGATATGTTTGACTGCACAACGCTGCGAGATATTCCCTTTGCTTTCTTAATGATTTTCTCCTGGCTCGAAATACTGTACATTTTTGACCTTAAACCAACAAACTCCTTGATCACCTTTCCGGATAATTCATCCTTCATCTTTCCTAAAACCTTCTTATTAGTAATTGAATGCAAAGGCGAATCTTTAGGATAATCGGACGTGTCATACCATCCTGCATGCCCTTTAGCCACTTCTAATTCCATGTCTTTATAGATGTCTTCAGTAGGGATATCTATAACAAAACTATCTGTATCTGTGTAAAGCACTCTGGACTCGGGATACGAGGGCTTAAAGTAGTCATAAAGAAATTCTAACATCAAAAGCTTTGATAATTCTAAAACAGTAAACCCAATAAATACAGGTTTGTCTAATTTGACTTTCTTTTTTTTCATCATTATGCCAAAAAGCTGATCATGAAATCTTCTAAAGTCCTGATAATTAGGTTTTGAAGTTAGCTTAATTGCTTCGTTCTCTCTAGTAACCAATCTGACATCTTTACGCTTGTGCGGATTCTCCATAGTCTTTCCAAAACAGCTGTTGTTCATCAGCTTGAAAAAGTCTTTTTCTGAAGCATCTGTGGATTTAGTTCTGAGATCAGTGTCTTCATGATGTATGGTTTCATGAACTGTTCTTGATCAAAGCAATATATGCGATGAACTGCTGTCAACTTTAAACCATGTCTTAAATAAAATTGTAGAAGTCTGTAATGACAGACATAATTTTTTTTGCCTCGAAGATTAGGCACAAGTTTAGGTGGTTCTCTTGGATCCATCTTTAGACTTTCTGCTGCTAATGGATAGTCATTATGCAGGTCATGGAGTTCATGAGGATATTCTAAATCAACTTCTAGAATGAAACCACGCTGCTGATCAGGCGTTAAACTGCCCAACCACTTTAATGCTTTTTGAATATTATTCGTACCTGTGTACATTTTAAAGTTACGTAATGGAAGTGATTGCGCCATTGCCCAACCATACAGATTGTTTGCATCTAAATACATAAGATAGTTAGACCTTTTACTGGGATCATAATCGTCAAGTATTTGTTGTTTGCTTTACAGTAATGATGCGACGCCATACTAATTCCTCCACGCAATCCGTTTTCAATCATCTGATCATTGGTAGGTCAGACAATAAATCATCTGTACTCCAGTAAACTTTAAGAAAGCATCCCAACTCATCCCAGGCGCAGAAATGTAATGCGCGGGATCCAGGCTATAATGTTTCATGCAGGTCTTTCTATAATTTTCAAAGACGTCCGCCAACAAACATACATCAGCCATCAAGTAGGAGTCATGATAGTCTCCCATCGTTTTACAATCTAACTTCTGCACGCATCTTGAGCATGCTGGTAATCAGAATCGCTGACCCCCTTTCCTCTAAGGCTAGAAAAGAACGCGCCTTTAGGAGGAAGTGAGTCTTCATCAAACCTTTCCCAACTGTTCATGTACTCATAAGGGTAAACGCCCTTTCTAACGAGAGTTGGGTCAAATATTCTTCCGTTATTGGGCAGGACTTTAAGGACATAGCCAGTGCCTCTAATGAGCCCATCATGTGTTGCATAGAGTCATAAAAAGACATGTTATTTAAAGTGAAACACATGTACTTTCTGATGACTGTGCGATGCATGACACCCTAAAGGCATCGTCTACTGCTTTCATTATAAGGTGAGAGTCGTAACCTCGCAAGTTATGAAAGAATACAGGCAGCTTCCATGTCTTAGGATCAAACTTTGTTGAAGATTGCATTTACTGTGCGCTGCACCTCTAAACTTCCCACTAATGTGATCATGGTCTCTTACTGTGGGGTTTACACTCTTGGGCGTTAGCCTCTAAACCGCAAATCCAACAATGCGTGGCTGAGTCATACTGTTGTTGGTCTTCAGGCGCCATTATGATTTCAGATAAGTTTAGATTATTAGAACAGGCGTTACGCACTTGCTGCATGCGTTTTAAGAATGTTTCTGCAGCATCTGGTCCTCTATATAATTCTGGCTCTGAATAAACGCCATCCGACCTAACAATAATGAAGGCAAATGAACAAATTTGATGATTACTCATTAAGACTGTTTTTCGAAGTTTTTGTGGCGCTGGCCCTTCATAAGGAACAATGAGTGATTCAAAGTCTGCGTAAACAACATATGGTGAATTTTGCATCCGTTTCCAGTTCTTAAAACTAACTTTAGATCCGGGTGGAGGTGTAATTAGTTCCGTATTACAGTCTACAGAACTTTTACAATGTTTCTTATGTTCGCTCGCGGCTTGAACAGATGGCATTCTTGTTAAACATTTTCTACAGAATTCTTGTTTATGCCCAATTTTTGAAGTATGCGCCAATAATCTGCTCATTGTGCGTATCAATGTGTAATGGGGCAGCCCTGCTGGCGAAAACATTAGGAGTAAGTCCACATGACTTTTGCTGGTTCGCCTATTGTTGGACTGTTCTTGGACACTTTAATTGGCACCAAATTTGTTTCCTCATCCCATGTGTATACATTAACAGTTATTGGGTTGTTTTGTTCTTCAAACTGATCAATTTGGTCTACACTAACAGGAAAGGATATTCCACTAAAGTTAAGATCATTGATGTAAGGGTGATAGTTAGATACTCTCTCTGCGTTTTTGCGGGCGTGATGCAGCCTTGCAAGAACACACCACATAAAACATTTGTTGTCTGAATTCTTTATGTTTAGAACTGCTCTTTTCGCTACCAACTCTCGAGGCAGTGGAATGTAAGACTTGCCAACAATCGGTGCATACTTAGCCTGTTTTAATCTAATCTCTAAAACTTCGCCCTCTGACCAACCAGAGCCTCTCATTTTGGCTTCTTCAGCGGCAGCGTCAAACTGTGTAAGCAGTTCGTCTGCCCAACCGGGTGTTAAGTCATTATGAGAAAGAATAGTTGTTTTTTTTAGTTAAAAAACCAGACTTCAAAATTTTTTCTTCTTTAATTGTTATATGTCGTTTTAAAACAGCAAAATTATTTTAAAAACTGGGGGGGTTTCTTTTGTTATTTTCCCTTGGGAATTTTGGGGAAATAGCATGAAAAACGCTTTGTTTTAAACTTTTTGTTTTGGGGTAAAATGACTTCTAAATAAAATTTTCATTCAGTCTTTTGATAAACGCTCTCTCTAAAGCACCCCCCTTCAAAAAAAAGTTTCCCCCCTTCATAATCTTACCCAAAATTTTGAGCTTCTTTTCTAACTCAAAATATTTTTTTAAAAATTAAAAAAAAAATATTTAATCAGAACCAATTTTTCGCGGTTTTTTTTTTGCGTTTGGGACCCCATAAACAAAAAGTTTTAAACCCCTTTTTGGGGGTTGTTAGTTTTAAGCTGTTTAGAACAGGGTTAATTTTTCCCTTTTACTTTTTTTAAGAAATTTCCTTTTTTTATCTGCTGGGGGTCGGGCTTTTGAAAAAAAATTTTGGTCCCCGCCTTTCTTTGAAGATCAAATTTTTGTCTTTTGTAGTCATAAATTTTTCGGCCTTAAACGTTTAAAAATTCTTACCGTGATGTTTGAGTCAACCCCCCTTTTATTTATTGCCCATTTTTAAACGAGCTAAAGTTTACCCGGGTTTTTTATTGAACCTAGCTTTTGTGCTTTTGGGGGGGGGTTTTTTTTAATTTTTTCCCAAGCCGCACTTCAGCTAATGAACACGGGCCCCCGAGGGGGGGGCAAAAAGACAAACCTCCTAGAGGTAAAGCTCGGGTGCGCCTATGCCCGTTGCTAAGAGCCCAAAACCCCACTCTTTCCTGCTGTAGGGGGGCTTTGGTCATGCTCCGGGTATTAAAATTATGTAACAGCTTTTAAAGGGGGCAGAATACCTTCTTTTTTGGTTTTTGCTGTATTTTAAAAGGGTCTTGCTCTAGTTTTTTTGCTTTTGGTGAAAATTTTGGGGTTAATTGAGGTTTTTTTATGTCGGGGGTTTCTACTATCTCTTCTTTTGGGCGACCTGGCGCTGAGGTATTTTTGGATAAACGTGAAGACATGCTTTTTAAAAAATTTAAAAATAATTTAGTATTGTATATTTTTTAACCCTGTTATTTTAATATTCAGCGCCCCTTCATTTTTAAAAAAAAAATTTTACTTTAAAGGGGTTTTATCGGCTTCTTCTTCTTTATAAATTTTTTGAATTTTTTATTACGTCTCTCACAGTTCTCCCGTTTTTCCCATGTAACTGATTATCCTCCGTTGACCTTAGGTCAATCCATAAACCGTTTTTTGTTGTTAAATAATCATAAAGTCTTACACTGTAAAGGTGTAGATTTTTTACCCCAAAAGGTCAACTTTTGGATTTCTACACCTCCCACCTCCAAACGGTTTTCTTTTTTCCAAAAAAATGTTTGATAAGGTTTAACCCCCCTAGCATAGATTTGGTTGGGGGACTGCCCCCCAACCCCCCGGGGCATTGATTTTCGTTTTTTTTGGATAAAAAATTTTTCATTTTCCTTTTTTTGAAGGGTTCTTAATTTTCACACAGCAAAAAAATACCTTTTAACGTTTCTTGCTGAGACGTTTTAAAACAAAAAATTCCATATGGGTGTCTGCCCTGCTTCTGGATATTTTGGTATGATGAAAAACTTTTTTCGTAATTTATTCAAAATTTTGACTGATTTTGGGGTTGTTCAATCACCCTTGCTAAATTGGGGTTGCTAAAAACGCCAAACTCTAACAATGTCAGAAATGCTTACTTTGCTTCGGTGTCTGATATTTAAATAACCCGTTTTTTATTCTTTAAAAAGTTATTCTTTATACAATCGCCCTTTTAAAATGCCCCTTGAAAGTATGGCGCATGCGTTTTTTAACAACTCAAAATCTAAGGGAAGGGAAAAAAAGCGTTTTCCAAACGAAAAATTTTAAACACCACATATTTTTTTCCCCTTTCTTTGGGTTTTTGCGGCCCCCTATTCTATGTTTTAGTCCCTTCTTTTTTTCTTTTCCCTTGAAACGCAAAGTCCCCCCCTTTAAAGCCCCGGGTTTACCTTAGATCAAATATTAAAAATATGTCTGCATTGTGTAAAGAAAATATTTCTTGCCCCTCAAGTTTTAAAAGAAATTTTTTAACGTTTTCCCCGCCCCAGATTCTGTACAACTTTCCTTTTTGGGGTTTCTGTTGTTGAAACGAGCTATTTTGAAAGTAAGCCCGCGAAAGCCGGCACAATCAGTCATTTGTCCTAGGTTTTGGAAAATTTTTGCGGGAAAATTTTGATCTGCTTCAATATTTAGTTTGGAAATTTTTTGGGGAACAAAATAGTCCCTTTTTTCCCCCTTCCCCCAAAAAGGGGTTTTTTCCCAGTTTTTCTATGCGGGTCAAGAATAAGCCATGTGCTTGTGACATTTTTTTTAAATAAAAAAAATAAAAAATTAAAATTTAAAATTAAAACCAGGGCCAGGGATTGAAGAGCAGAAGTTTAAATATTTTTTTTTGATTTGAGACGACATGAGTGAAATATCCCTTTTGACACAGCAGGGGCTAACGCTCTAAAATGCGGCGGGAAATTAACAGAAAGTACGGTCGAAGCATTTTAAAAAAATTTGGGCCCAAAAAACCTCCCCGAATTTATAAGCCCCAAAAGGGATTTTAAATTTAAAAAGATGGTCATTTGTCCCCGTGAAAAAAAGACCCAAAGGGGAACTTGTTCGGGTTTTCAACCCAAACCAGACCCATCAAAAGTTTTTAGCCAAGAGTAAAATATACAAAGACTCAGTGGTGAAAGATCCCAAAAACGCCCTTTGGGCTTGTTAGACCCAAATTAAGGGCGGAAAAGGGAGGGTTTTTAAAATTCAAAACACACTGCAGGAAAATCCCAAAAAGCTAACCAAAACAAAACCCTGGGGAAATTGAAGAATTAAATCAATCCGGGCAGATGAAATAATAAATGCAAAAGAAGCAAAAAACCAGTTTTTTAGAAAAAACAGCAAATTTAAAAACTATACACGATCACCGCTACCCATCAGAAAAAACGGGGCCCTTTATCATGCTTTTTAAAAACCATTAGAGGGGAATTAACAAAAAAATTTTGCAAAAAATAGGGGAAAATAGATGACATATAAAAAAAAAAAAAGAAAAACCCTTGAGCTATGACGCCCAAATTAGGGCATGATTTTAAAAAAAAAGAATAAAACCCCAAAAACAAAAGAACTTGGGAAAAAGAGAGACGGCAAGATAGAAGCGCTGACACTAACCGGACCAAATTTCAACTCAATTTAATAGAATAAGAGAAACTAACGAAAAAATTTTTTTTATGAAGACACAACAATAGCAGAAAAGAATAAAAACAAATTTTTGAGAGCAAAGGGGTCCCCAAATTTGCAAGCGTTTTTTAACGGCCTTAGGATTTGCAATAAGTACCCTGGGTTAGCTTTTACAGGCGGCGGTGGCCAAAATTCAGTACCTCCGCCGCCAACGCCTCCACCCCGATAAATCATGGGTTAAAAAAAAAAAACTTGATCATCTTGCGAGTTTATTAAAAAAAAAAACCGTAAAACCGTAGAAAGCTTTACCTGGGATATTAGGGAGTTTTTGTTAGCTGGCTTTTGCTACTGCAAGCAAAATAGTTGGCTTTTTTGGCGAGCACTTAAGGGCCCTTAGCCCCTCTTTTTAGGGTTTGGGGTTAAAATATTTAGTAAGTAAAGACCAAAATAATCCTACCCGTTTTAAACCAAAACAAGCGCTGTCTTTTTTATATTCATGGGCATCGCGAACAGGCCCCCGAGGGTTTTTCTTGAGTCTTCAATGACTTTGGGGGGGCGGACTTTGGGGGGGTTGGAAAGACTTAATTTTGGGTGTTTTTTTTTCTGCTTTTAATATTATGGGTCAAAATTTTTGTCGTTTTTTCCCAAAACCCTTTTGTTTTATTGCCTGCCCATAAGAATTTTATTATTATAGTTTTTTTATTGTACCTATCTGGAGCCTGAGGTCAGAAAGGGAACCCTGATAAACCATGCCAACAGCAAAGTCTACTTTCGATCTTGCGTATTGTAAAAATGGGTTGGGACCTTTTTATACTTGAAGGTAAATCAATTGAAATTAATGGCGCCTCTAAATTTGCTAAAATATTGGGGTTTTTTTGGGGTCAAAGGGCCCGTAGAAGGGGGTCAGTTATGCTGATCCCTTTCCTTTTCTTGCGACCCAAACAAAAAAACCAAACGGGAAAATACGAATAGATCTTTATTCGTTCTATTCCCCCTCTAATTTTGGCCCTTGAAGTGTCTAAAAATAAATGTTGGGGCCATGCTGTTTTTTTGCTCTTGCGAAGGGGCCCCGGGGTCAAAAATTGTGCCAAAAAGAAAGATTTGAAAGGAGGATGCCAGTCCCTAGTTATACTTTCTGTGCGTGCCCCCCCAAAATAAAAGGGGCCCCCCCAGGCCATGATTAGGGCCAACTTTTGCTAAAGCCTTTCTTTTGTTTTAAAATGAATTGTTTTTTAGATCCTTTCAAAAGCCTTTTATGGCTAAAAAATTTTGTTGGGTGAGGGAAAATTTAAAAAGGTTTGTTTTTTGGGGAATGGAGCTTGCAATTTTAGTCAAAATTTTTCTGAAGGTGTAATAAAATGAATCTGTAAAACTGAAACCCCACCAAAGGGCATGGGGGATTTTAAAAAATCAGCATACGGGCATCCACACCCAGTTGGGTGCGCAAAACACCGCAAAAAATTTAACTGGTTTTTGATAAAAATGCATGGGGACTAAAAAAACGCTTTCTTTATGTGGGGTTTTTTAATAGGGGGGTTAAGAAAA
The DNA here is from genome assembly GCA_018398815.1 of Conus ventricosus. Taxonomy (NCBI): domain Eukaryota; kingdom Metazoa; phylum Mollusca; class Gastropoda; order Neogastropoda; family Conidae; genus Conus; species Conus ventricosus. The sequence continues at coordinate 53,041,171 of CM031613.1, read as the reverse complement.
TTTTGCTTAATGGAGGTTTCTCACCTTTTTAAAGGGAAAAGGGGCAGCCCGGGGCACAGCAATGTCAAGATTTTCAGTTTTATATTTTTAAGATTTTTAGTGTGGCCCAAAAAGGGTTTTTTTGGGATCAGTATATTTGAACGCGCTCATTTTTATTTCGTTCAAAAAAGTTTGTAACAATAAAACCCCAAGGGCCGCCCCCTTTGTTTTTTGAACAGGGATTGATAAAAAAATTGCGGGGGCCCCAAAAAGGGCCCCGCTCCCCGAAATTTCTACAAAGTCGTTTTGGTTTTTAAAATAAGCAAGCCAAGGAGAATAATAAGGTTCTAAAAGTTGACAAAACAAGGGGCCCAAAAATTTGGGGTTAAATTTGTGATGGTTTTTACGGGTTTTTTCTCCTAAAAAAAAGCAATGAGTTTAAATTTGACATTACCTCAAACTTAACACTGCCAAAACAAAAACAAAAGTTAAAAATTCAAGCCTGAAGAAGAAGGGGGTTACTATTTTGATAAAGAGCTAGCTAAAATGTTAGGCTTTGCAGCTGACAATTATAGATTTAGAGTTACACCAAACAAAACTACTTATGAGGGAGAAAATCCGCTCGATCTTGCATTACATTCATTACTCTATGTTCATTTGGATGAGCTAAGCACTGATGAAAACTTATATGATGGAAGGCCTCAACTGTTTAAGAGCTCTTCCATCAGGGAAAGCTGCATATTGCGATTATGAAATTATACAATTCCCTAATTTACAGTTTAAAAGATTAGTTTGCGGGAGGGTTGGATCATTTAATATAAAAATTGCAGACCAAAACAGGGAAAGTCGTGAAATGTGATAACCTGCACATTGTTTTGGAAATAAAATATGCGTTACTAAAAAATAATGTCGCGTGGGCCAGAAGAACCAGGAGTTACATTAGCGCCTGTAAGGTGTATAACTTTAGAATTAAAAGACCTTGCAGACGTTGCGGACTTTGAACAGAATGGTGAGATAGGCGCTTTGTATGGTTTTGAGTACACTAAAGATGGTGATTATAAACGCAAAGAGTTGGCGACAACAAAAAGTTTCCTAAACTAGAACAACTGCGCAATCTAGAGGCAAATAATGTTGGCCAGTATGAATATAAAATAGTTCGAAAACCTGACCTCAAATGGCACTTAGAACCATATTTAGAATGGGAAATAAAATTTGAATTCATAAGCCCATTTACATATTTTAGCCGTCAAAAAGTTTCAGAAAAGCATTCAACTCTGGCCTTTACATGTAAGTCTTATGCCGGACGACAATAGTCGGAAAGAAATTGAAATAACGCCGTATGGGAAAAAGCAGTACATCCTCCACAGAAGAGAATCAGTTTAAAAGATGCGTCTACAAAATTACAATTCATTCCGCAAATGAAATTAGGAGATGCGTTCACAATGATATTTGAAATTTCTGCCTTAAAAGATAAGGAGAGGGATGGGGTTGTGGGCGTTAGTGACGTCCTTCTAAAGGGAATTCTAATTAGCTGGCAAACTTAGACGTTGAAAAACTTAAAGTTACTGTTGTCATTCTTCACAATGGTGAGGATATTAAGGTCATAACAACAAGCAACAAAATCAATATAGTCTAAATAGAAACAATCTTACAGCACTGAATTGGATTAATCTTACACACTTAGGCCTTATAGGATTTTATTATACTGAACAAGTTTTAACAGAGGGTATGATAAAAACAATAACCGGATTAGATTAAGTTCTGTTATAAAACTATGGAGCAGTTAAACTTTATGACAAAAACTCCTCATTGCTCATTGATTTGTGGGCAGACTGGTTGTGGAAAAACAATATTTATCCTCGACCTGTTACAAACAGTTTATCGTTATAATTTTAATCATATTGTGGTTTTCTGTCCAACACTTAAATGGAACAAAGCATATCATAATAGAAGGTTTATATGGACAGATGATGACATATATTTAGTTGATCCTAGCAATAAACTGAGTGAGTGTTTAGAACAGTTTTATAGACTGTTTGAAGGAACGCAGACACTATTTATTATAGATGACTGTTTCGGCAGAAAGAGACATAGTTAAAAAGAGAAACACTTTGTCGAAACTAGCTTTCAGCGGAAGACATGCTGGGATAGTGTGTGGATTTTATGCCAGAAATATAACTCGGTTTTAAAAGACTTTAGAGAACAGTTAAAGACTGTAGTTTTATTCACATGAAGACAGAGACTCATTTGAAGAATGTTTGCGCGAAAATGATGTTATTGAAAATGACCAGGAAAAACATAGGATTAAACAAAACTGAAATCTGAAAAGTTTAGTAAATTAGTATTAAAAACGGATAACCCTGCACAGTATGTTTGTTTGTAGATAATCGTTATTTTTTGGTTATTGACGTCTTACTTGTCAGAGAACAGTAATATGCGCTTGCGTGTGTGTGTGTGTGTGTGTCTGCCCGCCTCTCTGTCTGTCTGTCTGTCTCTCTCTCTGTCTCTCTCTTCTCTGTCTGTCTGTCTGTCTGTCTGTTCTGAGGGCAACTTGGCCTTAACGGGTTTTGCCCGGGGTTGCCGGTAATTCTCTCTCTCTCTCTTCGCACAGGAAAAGGCGGTTTTTTGGGGCCACTTTCCCCCAAAAACTGGGTGGTGAAGCAAGTGAGTCAGAATCGGTGTTTCCCCCCGTTCTCTCACCTGCTTGTAATTTAGCTGAACGAAATTTCTTCCTGAACCCCTCCTCTGTGAGGTTCAAATCTTTCATCAACGATTCCTTCACTGCCGAAATCAGATTGGGTGTCTGCTGGCAATGCAGTGAAATCGTAATGCCTTACCCGTCAAAAACCCGCAGACAAAATGACTGCACTCTTCGGGAGGCCAACCCTGACTGGTCGCAAACGTTTCGAAACGATGATGTATGCGTCAATCAAATCGGCCCCTTCCGAGAATTTTGCAACTTGGGTCGGGGGCATATGTACGCACAGAGTCACTGGAAACTGAACTACCATCCTCGGGGGTCTCCCTTTGTTTCTCACTTTCTCTAATTCCTAACTGAACCTTAAACTCCATTTCCTGTTCATTCTTTCTGTCTCTTGCGCCTGCCTTGTTCTTTTGTTTCCTGCATCCCCTTAAACCTTTCTGTTTCCTGCGCTTCCCTTTGTCTTTCTGTTTCCTCCGCCCGCGCTAGCTTTAGTCCTTTCCTGCTCTGCTAATGCTATTTCTACTGCGACGCGTCGTCTTTCCGCCGTTCGTCTCTTTCCCTCTTTTTTTTTGGGTTTTTAACGAATGCACGCAACTGTCTCCCGAGTAACCTAGATCACAGCGACCCCTCACGAGTTGTTCAATAGGGGGTTCTTTTCTTCCGCCATTGTATCTCCCCTAACAAGATTTTTATTACTACGACAGCCAAACTGGTGGTTTTCCGACACGAGTGACGTAATAGCACAATCCTATGAATGATAATATTAGCTTGGGACAACGTAATAGTTTTTATAAGACGCCCAGCGCTGACCCAACTATGAGAGCGAATTATAGGCAATCTGTGCGAAATAAGTACTCTGGGGCTGAAATGCCAAGCCCAGTATTAAACTATCTTGGGAAACAATGCCAAGCCTAGTATTTAACTATCTTGGGAACATACAGTAAGACAACCCCTTGTCTTAGGATACAATACTGAATCCCACCCAGCTTCCTCTCTGAGAAGGGTTTAACAATTATAATAAA
>CM031613.1:53007466-53019966 GCA_018398815.1 Conus ventricosus | reverse complement strand
CCCCTCCCCCCCCCCCCCCCAAAACCCCCCCCCCTTTTTCCCCCCCCCCCCCCCCCCCCCCCCCCCCCCCCCCCCCCCCCCCCCCCCCCCCCCCCCCCCCAAAACCCCCCCCCGGGGGACGGTGGGGAAAGGGAAACAGGGGGCCCGGGGGGGGGGGGGGGGGGGGAGGGGAGTGGGGGGAAGGTTGGTGGAGGGGGGGGGGGGGGGGGGGGGGGGGGGGGGGGGGGTAAACGGGGGAAAAAGGGGCCTTAGTTTGTCGCCCCCTGAAGTGGTGGGGGTTGGGGTTGGGATTCGGCTGTGGGGGTCGGGTCCCCCCAACTGTACACCCCACCCCCCCCCCCCCCCCTTCCTCACACCGTTCCACGCCTTCAAATCCCCCCCCCCCCCCCCCCCCCCCCCCCCGTCAAAATCAATCTGTATCCGCAAAAAAGTGTCCCAAGGTTGTTTTTTTTTTAAAAAAATGTGTGAAACATCAACACGATGCAAAACCCTTTAAGAAGAAGGAGAAGGAGGGGGGAGGAGGAGGAAGAGCAGGAGGCGGAGGGGAAAGGAGGAAGGGAGGAAGAAGAAGGAGGAGGGGAGAAAGAAGAAAAGAAAAAGGATGGGGGAAGAAGAAGAAGAAGAAAAAAAGGAGAGGAGAGGAAGAAAAAAAAGGAGGAGGAGGGGAGAAAAAGAAGAAAAGAAGAAGAAAAAAGGGTGAGGGAGGGGAGGGGGAAAAAGAAGAAAAAAAAAGGGGGGGAGGAGAGAAGAAAAAGAAAAAAGGGTGAGGAGGGGGGAGAGAAGGGGAAGAAGAAGAAAAAAAGAAGAAGAAAAGAAAAAAAAGATGAGGAGGATAGGGGAGAAAAGAAGAAAAAGGAGGTGAGGAGAGAAGAAGAAGAAGAAGAAGAAGGGTGAGGAGGAAGAAGAAGAAAAAGGGGATGAGGAAGAAGAAAAGAAGAAGAAGAAGAAGAAGAAGAAGAAAAAAAGGTTTAGGAGGATGAGGAGAGAATAAGAAAAAAGGAGGATGAGGAAGAAAAAGAAAAAGGAGGATGAGGAAAAGAAGAAAAAAAGGGGATGAGGGGAGAAAAAGAAGAAAAAGGAGGGAAGAAAAGAAAAAAAAGGATGAGGGGGAGAGGGAGAAAAGAAGAAAAGGAAGGAAGAAGAAAAAAAAGGTGAGGAGGGTGAGGGAGGAAAAAAAAAAAGGAGGAGGAAAGAGAAGAAAAAGGGGGATAGGAAGAAGAAAAAAAGGGGGAGAGGAAGAAAAAAAAAGGATGGGAGATAGGGGAGAAGAAGAAAAAGGAGGGGGGAGAGAAGAAGAAGAAGGGAGGGGAGGAAGAAGAAAAGAAGAAAAAGGATATGAGGAGAGAAAAAAGAAAAAAGGGGGATGAGGGAGAAAAAAGAAAAAGGAGGAGGAGAAGAAGAAAAAAAGGAAAAGGGTGAGGAGAGAAAAAGAAAAAAGGAGGAGGGAGGAAAGAAAAAGGGGGAGGAGGAAGGGAAAAGAAGAAAAAGGAGGGGGAAGGGGAGAAAAGAAGAAGAAAAAGGAAGAGGAGGAAGAAAAGAAGAAAGAAGAAGAAAAAGGAGGAGGAAAAGAAGAAAAAGAAAAAGGTGAGAAGAAAAGAAAAAAAGGAGAGAGGAAAAGAGAAGAAAAAAGGATGAGGGGTGAGAAGAAGAAGAAAAGGAGGAGGAGGAAAAAAAAAAGAAAAAAAAAGGAGGGAAAGGATGAGGAGAGAAAAGAAAAAGGAAGGAAGAAGAAGAAAAAAAGGGTGAGGAGGGTGAGGAAAAAAAAAAAAAAGGGGAAGAAAAGAAAAGGGGAGGAGGGGGAGAAAAAAGAAAAAAATAGGGGGGGAGAAGGGAAAAAGAAAAAAAGGGTGAGGAGAGAAAAGAAAAAAAAGGGGGGAGGAGAAAAAGAAGAAAAAAGGGGGGGAGGAAAAAGAAAAAAGGGGGAGGGGAAGGGGAAAGAAAAAGAAAAAGGGAAGGGGTGGAGAAGGGAAGAAGAAGAAAAAGAGAAAAAAAGGGAGGGGCCGGGGGAAAAAAGAAAAGAAAAAAAGGGGGGGGAGGAAGAAGGGGGGAAGGAAGGAAGGAGCAGAGGAAGGAGGAGGGGGAGGAGAAGGGGAGGAGAAGAGAAAAGAAAAAAAAAAAAACGGGAAAAGAAAAAAATTTTTATAAAAAAAATAAAAAGACAGAAAGGGGAAAGAAGAAAAGAAAAAAGAAAAAAGGGGAAAAAGGAAAGGGCGGAGAGGGGAAGGAATGGAGAAAAGAAGAAAAGGAGGGGGGGAGGGAGGGGAGATGTATTAAAAGAGATGATTTTTGAAAAGGGGGAAACAAAAAGAAAATACAACAAGAAAGCTTTTTAAAAAAAATAATTAAATAACATAAATATTTTAAATTTTATATAAAGACAGTAGGGGAGAAGGGAAAAGGGAAAAAAAAAAAGAACAAGGAAAGGGGGGGGCAAGGGAGGGGAAAAAGAAAAGAAGGAGGGGGAAAAGGGGGAAAGGACGTGGTGGGCGATGTTTCGTGAGGCGGCTGGAGAGGTGCACAGTAAATGACCGACCAGGCCACTTTCCCTCCCTCGTGGGGCCAGCGACACCGGAAGGGCACACCGGAACAGACAAACCTCCACCAGGGTCGAGCGGACCCCGCTCTCCACCCTGCCCCCTGACCCTGACCCACACCAACTGCACATTCAACGAGCCGCTTCCTGGGCCACCACATTCCTCCACCAGGATGGAATGAAAAATCGGTTCAACGGTTTTTGCGTCACCCTGCTGGCAGACAGACAGACGGACGGACAGACAGACAGACGGACAGAGAGATGGACATAAAGACAACCCATCAGGCACGAGTGGAAACATAACGTCTTCAGTACACGAACAGACCTCCAAACTGAATGAAGGCGGTGACACAACAGTAACGGTCACCACTGCCACCCGCGTTGAGATCGACGGGGCGTACGGGGGGAAAGTTGACCTCTGACTGACATTGATTCAACTCCAGACCAGTGGAACTGATCAATGTGATGTTGTGGGTTGACACTCACAGAGAACAAATACCGTCAGGTACAGCATCATTATGACAGTTCCCAGCACATGTCGATCAATTTCGGCTGGCCCAGGCGACACTTAACCTCACTCTTTCCACAAAATTAAATGACCCGAATACGGTTGTTTATTTTATTTTTATTTTTTTTTCTGGCACAAACATGTAAAAATTTCAGAAACCTGGGTTACTTTGTTCTTGTCAGATATTGGATTTGGAAAACGGATTTTAAAATGGAGAAATTCCTGAAGTATATGGCAGAAAAACTGTTGTTTTTTTAACGGGGAAATTCTTGAAGTATATGGGTGAAAAACTAATTTTCAAACGGAGAAATTCCTGAAGTATATGGGTGAAAAACTGGTTTTTAAACGGGGAAATTCCTGAAGTATATGGGTGAAAAACTTATCTTTAAACGGGGAAATTCCTTAAGTATATGGGTGAAAAACTGGTTTTTAAACGGGGAAATTCCTAAAGTAAATCGGTGAAAAACTGATCTTTAAACGGGGAAATTCCTGAAGTATATGGGTGAAAAACTGATCTTTAAACGGGGAAATTCGTGAAGTATATGGGTGAAAAACTGGTTTTTAAACGGGGAAATTCCTAAAGTATATCGGTGAAAAACTGATCTTTAAACGGGGAAATTCCTGAAGTATATGGGTGAAAAACTGATCTTTAAACGGGGAAATTCCTGAAGTATATGGGTGGGTTGGGACCATGAAGAATAGAAGAAAGAGGAAATACCAAGTTCAAGAACAACAGAGAGAGAGAGAGAAAGAGTAATGAAAAGCGAGGAACGAAGCGGTATACTTTTTTTCCTAGAGGGAACAAAGAAGACAAGTTTGGGAGAGGAGAAATGACGCATTGCTGTACAATCATGTGACCTCAACAACATGTCTGGTGGTGTCTAGACGTGACTCTCTCTCTCTGTCTCTCTCTCTCTCCTCAATATGCTTAGGTACACACACACACACACACACACACACACACACACCAGAGAGAGGGCAGACACGTACGCACGTGAAGACCTTTGTGTGAGAAATCTCAACAACTTCCAAAACACGAATAAATAAAAGAAATAGATCAAACAATGTCTTAACTTTAAAGAAAACGAAAAAAAAAAAAAAAAGGGGGGGGGGGGGGGGGTGTACAATGCGCTCATAGCAGCCTGCGCAAACAACCCAAGCCTTCTTCAGTCACGTGAAGGAGTGAAGCCAAATGCCTTCCCCCTCCTCTCGCCACCTTCCTGCTCCGTCACATGGGCACACACACACACAAGCTGTAGTAGTGGTGGCGACTCTCTCTCTCTCTCTCTCTCTCTCTCCGTCACACACACACACACACGTACTGGTGTGGTGGCAACTCATCCTCTCTCTCTCTCTCTCTCTCTCTCTCACATAAGCAAGCAAGCAAGCGCGCGCACACACACACACACACACACACACACAGAGGAATAGTGATGGCAAGCAACACATCTGCTCGCGAGACAAAAGCAACGCAGCACAGCACAGCACAGACAGACAGCAAGCTGCGTGCTATGTACAGTAGGTGTGTATGTACTCGAATGTCGTCAGCCACCGAACAAGCACGACGCAAGTCACCTTGACCTTCGCCACGTACAACAGGCTTTTTTTTTTTTTTCGTTTCGTTTTTTTTTTTCGTTTCGTTTTTCTTTTTTCGTTTCGTTCCCCCCCCCCCCCCCCCCCCCCCCCCCCCCCCCCCCCCCCCCCCCCCCCAACCCTGTACGCATGACCTCTTCTCTCTTACCCCGCCTCTCCACCACTACCACACCGTTGGTTTCCATTTCCTTTCTTTTCTTTCTTTGTGTTCCCCTCCTACCTCCCCCCCCCCCTTCTCTCTCTCTCTCTCTCTCCCTGCACCCCTCTGCCACTCAGGAGAAGATTACAGCGGAGTATACGTTCGGCTGGGAAAGCCCAGCCACACTACTAGCATAGCAAGCAGTGCAGGTGAAATCAGTGTGTGTGGGTGGGACAGAGTTGGAAGGGTGTGGGGACGGGAAGGGGGACGGAAGGGGGCGGTAGGAAGGGAGAGACAGGGTGACACTAGAGGGGTGTGAATGCGAGTGTTTTTGTGTGTATGGAGGGGGGGGGGGGGGGGGGGGGGGGAGGGAGGGAAGGGGGGGGGGGGGGGGAGAAGGGGTGAGTGAGGGAAGTGACGATCGTCAGGTTTCCGCCCGTCGACCTTGAGACTGCTATGTGACCTCAATCTGTCGCGTCCCCTCGTTCGTTCGGTCTATGTTGGTGCGTAGAGCTTTTTTTTTTTTTTTTTTCTTCTGTCAATCAGCTCGATGATTAGAGGGATCGAATTACACACACACACACACACACATTGTGTTCGCTATTCAGTATCTGTTACCTTCTCATCCCCATCCGTTGCCACCACAGACCTCGAACGACATGTGCTTGCAACCCCTTCTTGTGATTATGTTTGTGTTTGTCCCCCCCCCCCCTGCTCTCTCTCTCTCTCTCTCTCTCTCTCTCTCTCTTGGTCTCTCAAGAATATCCGTCGGTCATGAAAAATCACAAATCTTAGTTAAAGCAGTACTGTTAAGTGTACATGACGCATATAATGCCCCTTTTAATTTGAAGCGAACCAGCTCTACTGGCTTTGATGGTATTGATGGGCAAATCCGCAAATTATCTGTTCCTGTCACTGAAAAAACTCTTAATCATGTTTACAATAACTGCATAGTAAAACAAACAAAGAAACAAATAAAAACAAACAAACAAACCATTTCCCTAAGGCTTTTAAAGTTGCCAAAACAATACATTTCACAAAACGGGTGCTCATACCGAACCTACAAATGATAGACCCTGTCATGAGTCGGCCGAATGTTCTTGAGTATTTGGGCAAATTAAGGGTAGTTTTGCTGTTTCCTTGGGTTCTCAGGCATCATCAGAGGGGAAAACCCCAAGTCGTATACAGAAGGAGGGAGTGTTACTGGGAAGTGGTTAGTCCAGGGGGAGAGTAACAAGTACATGTCGACCTGCCAGTCCTTGGTGGGGAGGGTGTCCACCTCCACCACTGGCTATTCACTGGGTTCTCCAGTGGGCCTGAAGGGAGGCGATCGTGGCAGGCGACCGTCACGGTTCGGTGACCGTCGGCCTGCAGGCAGGGCACAGTGACCATTCAGCCGTTCTTGTTGTCTGTAGAGTGTGGTAAGTACTTGAAGCTTCAGTCCTGGCTTGTGGACGAGTCCGGGCTGTTAGTACAATGGGTAGCTTCGGGGATTCGAACAGGAGTTTGAATTGGAGGTTATGCATTAACCACTTGGTACCCAACTCTTTGTTGGTGCTAGCAGCTGTGGTGTGTGTGTATGTGTAGGTGACTAGCGATTCCATTGGTGGAATAAAAATAACTCGGGGAGTTATTGGTGAAAACCGTTGTGATGTCTGTGTGCCAGTGATTCCATTGGTTGAACCAGTTTAACTTGGGTTCTCTCTTGTTTGAGAATGGATAAACGGCAAATGAAACAAACTGCAGCGTTACTGGAACACGACAAAAAAAGCAGAAGAGCACACAAAACAAAGTGTGAAGTAACGCAAATTTAATGCACGACACCAAACAGGACAAGAAATTTTCGGCAATATGCCTTCCTCAGCGACAAAAAAATAAAATGCTTCACCACTTTGGGGAGTATTGTGCATGTTTATGTCTGTATTTTTTTTGTCGCTGAGGAAGGCATATTGCCGAAAATTTCTTGTCGTGTTTTGTGTCGTGCATTAAATTTGCGTTACTTCACACGTTGTTTTGTGTGCTCTTCTGCTTTTTTGTCGTGAGAATGGATATAAAATGCTCGGAAAACCAGGAAGTGTGTGACTCACTAAGGGAAAGTGAACTCATCCCGTCTTGCTGAGGGCTCAAGAAAGTACAGCGAGAAGCAGAGGTTTGCTGTCGCCTCGAAGCCGACGACGGTAGAGAATTGTCTCCTGGGTGGGGACGTAAGACAGTGGAGGCTGTTGTAGCCTTGGAGCCGACGACGAGAAGAATGACCTCCTGTGAGGGGACGGTCGACAGCAAGACGTGTCAACCTGTTAGGGCCTAGGCAGGGAGCTCTACATATGCAGATTTAAGAAGACTGTCAAGAAGGTAGTTAATCCCTGGAAAAGTACTCATGTGCTGTTAAATCAGTTGATCATTTGAGCAGATCTTTTTTTTCCCTTGTGCTTGAAAGAAAAAGTGCGTGAAATCTGAATGTCATTAAACTGTGTAATGCCGTTTAATTGTGTCCATTTTGCCATTCAGTCTCTGTTCGTTTCGACAATGTGGTTACAACAAACTGTTTACAGCTTCATGTACAATGTATTTGTGTGGGTTTCGTTGTTGATTATTTTCAGTCTTCGTCCTTCACGCCTCCCAAGGGGTTACAGGACAAATAAATGTTTGAATCTCTGTATGTGTGCGCGCGCGCGTGTGTGTGTGTGTGACAGAGAGAGAGAGATAGCGCGTGCATGCGTGTGAGTGTGCGTGTGTATGTTTGTGCGTGTGTGTGTGTGTGTGTGTGTGTGTGTGTGTGTGTGTGTGTGTGTGTGTGTGTGTGAAAGAGAGAGAGAGAGAGAGGAGAGAGAGAGAGAGAGAGACAGTGCGTGCATGTGTGTGTATGCTTGCGCACGTGTGTGTGTGTGTGTGTGCGCGCGCGCGCGCGTAAAGTGTGTTCCTCGCGTGGGCACGGGGGAAAACCCCCATCAAGACGCCATCACGCTCTTAAAATGCGGGGGGGGGGGGGGGGGGGGGGGGGGGGGGGGGTAACATGCTTGATCTCTTTCTGTCTCCGTTTCCGAATCTTACCCCCTTCCTGCCACCCCACCACCCCACACCTGCCTCACCCCGCCCCTCCGACCTTCCCGTTCCACCCTCGCCTCCCCTTATATTAGCCAACCCCTGTTCCCTGCCTAACCAACCCATCCCTTCCTGTGTTTTCTTTCTCACGCTATGTCAGGGAGGGAGATAACGACGTAGTTTCAACCGTAACTCAACCCACAAGAGCCCACTATAAGGGTAGTAAGTAACCTTGGCGCGCGCGACCTAACAGCGCGAGGGCAACAGCACAGATCTCCTACTACTCTCCTACTACTTCAAGTCACTGAATGGTGCTTGTCGCTCGTTTCGTTCAGCCAACTTTACTTCTTTTTTTTTTTACCACATCTTTCTACGTTTTGTGACGTCTGATTACTCCCCCCCCCCCCCCCCCCCCCCCCCCTCACTTCCCCTGCCTTTTTTTCACCTACTTCTGCTTTCTGTTTTTTCTTTTTTAAATTTTACATATTATTCCTTTGTTTTTCCTACTCTCTCTACTTTCCCCCCTCTAACTATCCATTAACATCCCAAACTTTTTGTCAAATGTTTTCGCAAAGGTATAGAACAAACAACAACAAAAAGCAGAGGTGACGTAAACAATAAGGTATTGAAAAGACAGAGCAAATGTCTCCTTCTCCTCCTTCTTCTCCTCCTTTGTCTTCTCCTTCTAAGTGGGGAGTCACTGGGATACCATACTGAAGAATAATTCTCCAAGTTCCTCCAGTTCTGGTGGTTTGTGTTGCCAAATCTGGTATCTCTGTAGATGTTTCACCGACGCATTTGTCAGTCGAGTGTGTGTGTGTGTGTGTGTGTGTGTGTGTGTGTGTGTGTACGCGCGCGCGCGCGTGCGTGCGTGTGTGTGTGTGTTGTCTTCCGTGTCCCTCCTTTCACCGCCCCCTGGAGGACTGTTACTGCAAGGCCACTGGATCTGATCAGGACCCCTGCACAGTCTCTGATCTGATGACGTGGCCAATCCAACGTAGTCAACGTTCCTTTAACTGAAATCTACAGCGCTTCATCCGGTCCTGTCTGCTGGCTGATAAGGTCGACGCACCCCTTCATCGGAGGTACGCAGCAGTAGGCTAGTGACTTAAAACAGGCCAGGGGAAATCGTAACGGCTGTTAGTTCTAGCTTTGTCATGGACCCATCCATTGCGGGGCTTCCAGTATGTCGGTGGCAGGGGAGGGGGTTGGGAGGGAGGGGGGGGGGGGGGGGGGGGGCAAAGTCCCGTCCCGACAACAAAACAGCCATCAATGAGAAGCCCCAGATTGTAATAAAACAACAACAAAACAAAAAAAAAAAAATGTAATGGCTACCAGACTAAACAAGTCACTCAGTTTTAAAAAAAGGCTACTCACTGTGTGCGCTACGCAATCCAGCCGACTTCTTCAGCGCAACTGCTGGGTTGAGAACTGGCTTCAGTGCGCACAGCCGTGAGCGAACTCACGACAATGCGACTGTTTCGAACGAGTGAGGAGTACACCGATGGCAGGTTGTGTCGGCCCCGGTCGCGGTTAAGGGTGGGGTTCCTGGCGGCGACGTGGACTGCCTCCTTTACTCCCCTCTGGTACCATCCTGCTTCTCTGTGGAGAACATAAAAAATGTCTTTGATTAATATCTTGTCAGCTTTCAGACAAACAAAACTAGGTCGATCATGTGGCACCTGCTTTCCACTTGATTTTTTTTTTTAATCCATATTCTTTTAAGTTAGAATTTTAAAAAAAAAACCTAAAAGTTTTACGCCACTAACTGCACGAGACAGTAAGCTACTAACGACAGAACGAGAGAACTAGACATGGCAGGGAAAACGAGTCTGGGAAGAACGAAGCAGTGGGGAACATGCTAGGAGAAAAGAAAAAAAAAGAAGAAAAAAGAAAAATAAACAAAAAAACCGATCGTTCAAGCAGAGTGAGAAAGCTGGCAACGGTGTTGTAAAGTTGTGAGCAAGACAGTAGGCAATGGTACAAAAAAAAGAAAATAAGAAGAAAAAAAAAAGAAAAAAAAAAGGTACAGCTGCGACTGAACGCTTGCCAGGTTTCGAACCGCCGTCAACTGCATGCCTCTATATCAATCGTTCCCGCCGGGCCCCTCACCCCTCGCCCCAAACCCAGTGACCTTTGAAGAAAGGCGGTGACCCCTCCTCCCCCACTTTGTACCACCCACTCCTTGCAACATTAATGACGTCTACCACAGCCTTCCCTATCAGCTCCGGTGGGGGCCAGCGGGTACAGTACACCCGGGTCGGCGTGCTCGCTATCCCCGGTCGTTCCAGATCGGCTTGGCACACACGACACGCGCGCAGTTCTTCCAGTTGGTGGTATCATCGTAACGGTGTTGGGTGGAAGACAGTTCTTATCCGGCGCTGGGTCAGCCCAGAGAAAACACCTACGGTCCGGTAAGGTAATGTTGCCTACAGCCCAGCCGACCGCAAAGGGCCATTTCAGGGCTGTCACCGCGTTGATGTCAACTCGAAAGTCATTATCAAAAAGAAAGAAAGAGAAAAAATTAAAAAAAAATAAAAAAAAAATAAACAAAACAAACAACAACAACAAAAACTCATTCACACAACGCTTTAAAACACACGTTCTAAAAACACACCGGAAATGTTGTTGAAAATAGAGAACCCCTACAAGGAATGACTTGTATACACAACAAAGTAAAATCTAACATAGTAAACAACAATACAGAAAAAACATTAATTAAACACACAAAGTAAAATCTAACATGGTAAACAACAATACAGAACAACTTTAATTAAACAACAAAGTAAAATATAACATTGTAAACAACAACCCAGAATAACTTAAATTAAACCAAAGAACTATAAAAACAAATAAAACAAATAATACCGTGCGGTACAATCCCAATTCGGCAAGATATGACACGATACAAAACGACATAGTAAATAATCATAACAGTATACAGAACAGTGTACACACACACACACACACACACACACACACACACACACACACACACACTCACTCACTCACTAACTCACTCACTCACTGCAGTATGATGTAACGCAACACAAAAGATACCGTAGAATAAAACATAACATAAACACACAGTCATTCCATTCGTGTAAATGAGAGGATGCGCAATTGCTTGAAAGAGAAGAAGAAGAAGAAGAAAAACTGGAATTTGAATAACATCAACATGACGTGTATACATGCCTATTTTACGGTGAGGAATGTCAAGACAAACATTCAAGCGGTGAAAGAGACGAGACAAAAACAACAACCGAAAAAGAATCATCTTGATCTGATACACACAAAAAAAAAGATATCAAACTTCACCGCATATTGTTTTAATCAGCCGACGGCTTGGTGAAGCAGGAGGGAGGAAGGGCGAGGGAAATGAAACGGCCTGGGGGGGGGGGGGGGGGGGGGGGGGGGGGGGGGGGGGGAGCATCAAAGAATGGAAGAGATTAAAGAGGATTCCAGAACGAGACACTGATGGACAACAGGCGGCAGACCTTCTTTGACCTGTGATGGCAGGACCGAAGGCATTTCAACACCACTGTTCAGCTTTGTACTTCGATTACCACCACACATTTACACACTCGCGCGCCCTCTCTTTTCTCCCGTACTACAGATATGTATACCACATAGAGAGATAGATAGCTAGTCTGCCAGAGACAGACAGACGGGCAGACAGACAGAGACAGACAAACAAGAGAGAGAGACGGACAGACTGACAGACGACAGTCAACAAGAGAGACGCAGAGAAAGAGAGACAGACAGACAGACAGACGGTCAGACAGACAGAGATCCAATCGACAATGAACACAATAGGTGAGCATTTGGAAAAGACTGCGCGCGCACACACACACACACACACACACATCTTTAGGGGATAAAAATACAAAACCAATCCAAAACAAAACAAAACAAAGCAAGTAGAAAAACTAAGGAACGTCAGAGAGCTGAAACACGTCAGGATTAAATTACGTCATTTTCACGACACAAGACACTGCAAAACAGGAAGACGATGGCGGTGAGGCACACACGCCGTATTGATCGAAAGAAGCCTCCTCAGGGCCGCTGTATTGATTGTCGTCGACACGTCATTAAACCAGCCCGTGACGGCTGTGACCTCATTATATCAATGCGCAGCGCACGTGCTGGCGTCACATCACGCGGCTTGTGTCATGTCACAGAGAGAGAGAGAGAGAGAGAGAGAGAGAGAGAGATTGATTAAATACAATTCTTGTTGCTAATAGCCCAACTGACAAGGTGAGGCCATATTAGGGCCGTCATCTCGTGAGTCAATCCCTCACAGAGAGAGAGAGAGATAGACAGACAGAGATCTACAGACGACGGACAGACAGACAAACAGAAGGAGAAAGAGAGAGAGAGAGAGAGAGAGAGAGAGAGAGAGAGAGAGAGAGAGGAGAGATCTACAGACGGACAGACAAAGCACAGATTGACAGAGACAGAGGCAGACAGAAAGACATCTACAAACATAAAAAGACAGGCAAGCACACACACACACACACACACTGAGAGAGAGAGAGAGAGAGAGAGAGAGAGAGAGCGTAAGCGACAGAGATTGATGCTGCACTGCACTGGAATACCACGTAAACAACAAACGAGACTCGTTAACGTCCACACAGTCACGCGTGAAGAGTCAGTCAACTGGAAAATAACATTCCCGGCAAAGC
>CM031613.1:52977466-53004966 GCA_018398815.1 Conus ventricosus | reverse complement strand
GTTACAATATACAGCGCACCAGTCTGAGCCAAGTCCGGACAATCGTTTTGTCGAGGATCCGTATGACAGGAAAGATGTTTCCCACTATGGCGTCAGCTTAGGCCAATATCAAAGCACGCGCACGCATGCGTAGGCACGCGCACATACAAAGGGGAGAGAGAGAGAGAGAGAGAGAGAGAGAGAGAGAGAGAGAGAGAGACATGAGGGTAAGATCACAGAGAGAGAGAGAGAGAGAGAGAGAGAGAGATGAGGGGAGAGATCAGAGAGAGAGAGAGAGAGGAGAGGAGAGAGAGAGAGAAGAGAGAGAGAGACATGAGGGTAAGATCACAGAGAGAGAGAGAGATGAGGGAGAGATCAGATCTCTCCCTCATCTCTCTCTCTCTGTGATCTTACCCTCATGTCAGAGAGAGAGAGAGATGAGGGAGAGATCACAGAGAGAGAGAGAGAGAGAGAGAGAGAGAGAGAGAGAGAGATGAGGGAGAGATCATAGACAGAGAGAGTGCTAAAAAGGCGAGGGGGAGGGGTGGGGCGAAGGACAGAAAGGGAGAGAGAGTGGTTGGGAGGGGGGTGGGGAGGCGGGGAGGGAAGGAGGGGAAGAAGAAGAGGGCGAAAGAGCCATCCCTGACCATGTTGACCATGTTAGAAAGGCACAGACACACCACAGCATCCAGCCCTTCATTTCCCCTACCCACATCCCAACCCTACCACTTTCTGTTTTCCTGCATTGTAACAGTTGAAAGACACACGAGTTTTACCTTCAAATGTTTTAAACCCGGGCGAAAAAAACAACAAAGGGGGGGGGGGGGGGGGGGGGGGGGGGGGGGGGGCAAGCGAGAGGAAAGGGGAAGAGGGGGGAGGGGAGGGAGGGCGGGAGTGTGGAAACGGTGTTGGTGGAAGTGGATGTCCTGTCCAATTTCTAAACGTCTCCTCCAGTCCAATGCGCAAAAAGATGCCGCCGTTGACGCGACATCCTGGTGCGTTCAACCCTTTCACCGCCACTAACAAAGCTGATCCCGAGTGACGTACAGGGTTGGGGATGGGGAGGGGGGGGGGGGGGGGGGACAGGCACGTCAGGTGAAACGAATAGCAACTGCACCTTTTCGTTATGGCAAACCCGGTGACTCTTCCTTGGCTGCTGATCATTTACGGGGATGTTCACCTTCAGGGACTTGGGAACGAACGTAGGGAGTGTCACGGTCAAAAATAAACACAAGCAAAGTCGTGGTTAGTTGCCAGCCGGTTCGAATCGGCTTAAGCCCGACTCAGACATCCCGACGCCTTCAAGCGTCGCATCCAGCCAATTTAGCACAGCGAGGAGACAGCAGACAGTCTGAGTGGCTGGACCGACAGGTCTCGATAGGTCTGGTCAGACGTCTCAGCGCCTACCCAGACTCATCTAGCCAATTTACACTGACCAGTGCCCACACGTTAAGCCACACGGCGCCAGTTAAGTAGGGAAGGGGGGAAGGTAGTACGTGGTGGGGGTGAAATCTAGCTAATCAATTAAATGACCAATTGACCACCACAGAGAGTAAGGCGTGTAGGCGTGACTGTCATGATTTGAATATCCAATGGAATTAGAGGGAGATAACTTCGGGTATCAGGCGGTAAAAATACTGACCAATGGTACTGGCCCTTGGACACGGAGTTAGGGCATAAAGTAATGCGTGAGTGAGAGAGAGGCAGAACGAAGAGAGGGAGAGAGAGATGAGGAGGTTCTGGGTATAGTCTCTGCAGGAGAGAAAAGGCAGAGAGATGAAAAGAACGAGGGGAAGAACGAACAGAGAGAGAGAGAGGAAGAGGTTCTGGGTGTAGGTCTGCTTGAGAGAGAAGCAGAGAGATGAGGGGAGGAGAGAGAGAGAACCAAGTTGAGAGATTAGCATGAGATAGTCTGCAGAGGAAGGACTAAGGAGAGATGTGGAGAGAGAGAGTTGCTAACTAATGAAGAGGAAAAGAAAGAAAAGAAAAGAAAAGAAAGCAACCATGTCCATTTGATAGGGCAGACTAGAAGAGAGAGAGAGAGTGCAATGCGTTAATGCAGGAAGGAAGAAAGGAGAACAGATCGATGTTGATAGTCATTGTTCCATCTTAACCGGGGTTCGACCTCATACCTGGCAGCGTCACTTCGTCAAGCAGAACCACAGACCAACGCCAGTGCCAGCAGACCAACACCAGTGCCAGCAGTTGTGCCGTGTTGTGAAAGTGACAGTGAAAAGAAAAAAAAAGGAAAAGAAAAAGAGACAGTGATTCGTGAATAGTTAAGATCACCTGGCCAGGTAAAGTAGAAATCTATTTATACCGGGTTAGTTAATGATGTTTTAGATAAATGATTTTGTGAAGTTCAGGAAAGAGAGAATGTTTTATTTGGTTTGATTCCATATGCATTGATGTTTCGTTCTATGATCGTGTGTAGTAAAGTTATAGACTTTACTAGTGGTTTGATGTGACGAATGCATGATATATGAATGAGATTGTAAGCAAGCTGTGAGTGTGTTTGGGCTGTGCGCTAGTCCTTCCTCCATCGACATCACCCGAGGTTGACAATTTATTGGCGAGCTTGCCAGGATATTCTGGCCCATTTATTATAATTGTTCAACTTCTCAGAGAGGAAGCTGGGTGGGATTCAAGTATTGTAATCCTAAGACAAGGGGTTGTCTTACTGTATGTCCCCAAGATAGTTAAATACTAGGCTTGGCATTGCTTCCAAGATAGTTAATACTAGGCTTGGCATTTCAGCCCCAGAGTACTCATTTCGCACAGATTGCCTATAATTCGCTCTCATAGTTGGGTCAGGCGCTGGGCGTCTTATAAAAACTAATTACGTTGTCCCAAGCTAATATTATCATTCATAGGATTGTGCTATTACGTCACTCGTGTCGGAAACCACCAGTTTGGCTGTCGTAGTAATAAAATCTTGTTCAAAAAAAAAAAGAGATATAATGGCGGAAGAAAAGAACACCCCTATTGAACAACAATTAGAGTTGAGTGGTACGAAGAAGAAGTTCGCTGAATTGAAAGAGCTAGTTATGAAAGAACAGATTTTGTCAGGTTGCGGCCCTGAGTTAACCATACATTTGAAAGAGAGACAGCCAGAGACAGCAGGGGAGTTGTTGAAGTTCGCAGAGGTGTATAGAGAGGCACGTTTGGGCACTAAGGTGCAGGAGAAAACAGGTGCTAGGCACAGGTGAGAAGAGTGCAAGGAGACTAGGGGAGTTTTCTGCACAGTCTGCAAACCCAGGGGTGGGGCAGAAAGGAGGACAAAGGGACAATAGGTGTTTCATTTGTCACAAGAAGGGACATGTGGCGAGGGATTGTCGCATGAGGTTCCAGAAGGCAGCAGCCTTGCAAGAGGTGGATAAGGGTCGTCAAGGGAAACGACCTGCAGTGGAACCAACAGGGATCCGATCTGAAGAGGGTGGAGTGCGGCCTATGGCTAGCACTGGACAGCAGTCAGTGTCAGGAATGGAGGGCACTAGGCTGAGTGGTTCGTTACCAGTGGAAGAAGGGTGGATTGGCCCAGCAGAGGGGGAAAGTGTTACGAGACACTGGTTGTTCATGTGGTGTAGTTAGAACAACGCTGGTCGAGAAAGGGGATTTGACAGGGCAAATCCAGACCTGTACTCTAATCGATGGCACTGTGAGGGAGTTTCCAGTTGCTAAGATAGAAGTACGTACCCCTTACTTCTCAGGCGAGTTGTCTGCGTTGGTGATGGAGAAACCCCTTCATGATTTGATCATTGGAAATATTCCAGGGGCAAGGGATCCAGGGGATCCTGAGTTGTTGACTGCTACAGGGGCAGCAGTTCAAAAACGGAGCAAGAAGGAGGAAAAGGTTGATAAACCGTTAGTCGTTCCAGCAAGGAAGTCAGGCATAGATGTGTCGCCTGATGAGTTTAGGGCAGTGCAGGAACAAGACCCTTCGCTCGTGAAGTCTTGGGAGTTGGCAAGAGGTGGAGAGAAACAGGTGGTTAGAGGAGGTGAGACTCAGCACATAGGCGCAGCAGCAATCATTGATGAGGTGAAAGAGACCAGCAGAAGAAGGGGAGATTTTGTTGCCTAAGTTTCCAGAAGAGTCATACAGGGATGTGTCACTGGCTAGACAGTAGGATTTCCCTAGGTTTTGTTTTGGAGGCGACACAAAGCAGCCAGAAAAGGGAAGGTGGAGAAGATGATGAGTTCAGAGAGACAAAGACCAAACAGAAGTCAGGAGTCTGCTAGGTTTTATTGGTTTCTATACGGAGTTTGTTCCAAATTTCGCTGCAATCACGAGTCCTCTCAGTGATTTGGTCAAGGCAGGGAAACCGGCAGTGGTCGAGTGGTCAGACGCTGCAGAGCAAGCACTGCAGACGGTGCTGGAAAGACTAGGTTCCTGTCCCATCTTGAAGCTACCAGATATGTCCAAACCATTTCTGTTGCGTACAGATGCATCAGGTGGTGGGAGTAGGTGCAGTATTGTTGCAGGAGCATGAAGGGGTCGAGTTCCTGTGAGGTATGCTAGCAGGAAGTTGACAAAGTGTGAAGAAGGGTACGCAACTGTAGAGAAGGAGTGTTTAGCTGTCGTGTGGGCCGTGCAGAAGTTCCACAAATACTTGTATGGGAAAGAGTTCGTGATAGAGACAGATCATCAACCACTCAAATTCCTGCAGGAGGCACAGCTGAAAAACAGCAGGGTTCTGCGTTGGGCAATGGCACTGCAGCCTACAGGTATCGAGTGCAGTACATTCCAGGTCGACAGAATGTCGGAGCTGACTATTTAAGTCGCGTAGTCTAGCAAGCTGCAACTCAGAGGAAGTCGGTCATATCCGGGGTGCTTTGTTGATATATGTGTTGATTACAGTTATGTTGATTGGATATGGGTTCATTCCCAGTTGGCTATGGTTCATATTTTTGTGTGAGATTTGTTCATGTAAATGTAGTTATGCTTGGAGCATACAGTCGCTTGGGTAGTGATGCATTATTTGCAATAAGTGAGGATGGAGGTTCCTCAGTGAAGTGTCATGGATCGTGATCATACTATATTGTGCTTTTCATAAGAATTGTGAAGAGAAGATATGGCAAATCCGCAGGTAGGGGGATTGCATAGGTGCGCACAGAGGTCGTTATAAAATGGGTCGAAATAACGCAAGAGCGCACATCAATGATAACTCATTGGGGCGGTATTCACTAATGATATATCCTATAATTTATAAACCGTTTGTTGTAAAGTATTTTTCAAACTTTGCACGTGTAGCTGTGTGTCAGCAAATTCGGTTGTTGTCTTTTTCTTTTTACCGTTGTTTTGAGACAATGCGGTGCATAGTCTTTTGCAAGGGGGAAATTGTCACGGTCAAAAATAAACACAAGCAAAGTCGTGGTTAGTTGCCAGCCGGTTCGAATCGGCTTAAGCCCGACTCAGACATCCCGACGCCTCAAGCGTCGCATCCAGCCAATTTAGCACAGCGAGGAGACAGCAGACAGTCTGAGTGGCTGGACCGACAGGTCTCGATAGGTCTGGTCAGACGTCTCAGCGCCTACCCAGACTATCTAGCCCAATTTACACTGACCAGTGCCCACACGTTAAGCCACACGGCGCCAGTTAAGTAGGGAAGGGGGGAAGGTAGTACGTGGTGGGGGTGAAATCTAGCTAATCAATTAAATGACCAATTGACCACCACAGAGAGTAAGGCGTGTAGGCGTGACTGTCATGATTTGAATATCCAATGGAATTAGAGGGAGATAACTTCGGGTATCAGGCGGTAAAAATACTGACCAATGGTACTGGCCCTTGGACACGGAGTTAGGGCATAAAGTAATGCGTGAGTGAGAGAGAGGCAGAACGAAGAGAGGGAGAGAGAGATGAGGAGGTTCTGGGTATAGTCTCTGCAGGAGAGAAAAGGCAGAGAGATGAAGAGAACGAGGGGAAGAACGAACAGAGAGAGAGAGAGGAAGAGGTTCTGGGTGTAGGTCTGCTTGAGAGAGAAGCAGAGAGATGAGGGGAGGAGAGAAGAGAACCAAGTTGAGAGATTAGCATGAGATAGTCTGCAGAGGAAGGACTAAGGAGAGATGTGGAGAGAGAGAGTTGCTAACTAATGAAGAGGAAAAGAAAGAAAAGAAAAAGAAAAGAAAAGCAACCATGTCCATTTGATAGGGCAGACTAGAAGAGAGAGAGAGAGTGCAATGCGTTAATGCAGGAAGGAAGAAAGGAGAACAGATCGATGTTGATAGTCACTGTTCCATCTTAACCGGGGTTCGACCTCATACCTGGCAGCGTCACTTCGTCAAGCAGAACCACAGACCAACGCCAGTGCCAGCAGACCAACACCAGTGCCAGCAGTTGTGCCGTGTTGTGAAAGTGACAGTGAAAAGAAAAAAAAAGGAAAAGAAAAAGAGACAGTGATTCGTGAATAGTTAAGATCACCTGGCCAGGTAAAGTAGAAATCTATTTATACCCGGGTTAGTTAATGATGTTTTATATAAATGATTTTGTGAAGTTCAGGAAAGAGAGAATGTTTTATTTGGTTTGATTCCATATGCATTGATGTTTCGTTCTATGATCATGTGTAGTAAAGTTATAGACTTTACTAGTGGTTTGATGTGACGAATGCATGATATATGAATGAGATTGTAAGCAAGCTGTGAGTGTGTTTGGGCTGTGCGCTAGTCCTTCCTCCATCGACATCACCCGAGGTTGACAGGGAGCAACCGACCGGTTTTCAGCTCTGACAAGAACAACATCTTTAATCACTGCACGACACACCGCTTTTAATGAACAGGTGGGCAGGCCCATGGTCAAAGGCTTCCACCATTTGCCCGCGGAGCTGACGCCCACTCATGGGGTCGGGCTCTCTCTCTCTTTCTTTCTCGCTCTCTCCCTCTCTCTTCCTGTCTCTCTCTCTTTCTCTCGCTCTCTCTCTCTCTCTCTCTCTCTCTCTCTCTCTCTCTCTCTCACGCTTTCTCTCTCACTCACTCTCTCTCTCTCTTGCCCCCCCCCCCCCACCTCTCTCTCTCTGTCCACCCAGCAGTGAACGGGTGCCTGATTCAGCTCAGAAAAGAGAGGTGGGCTCCGTCTTCCATCATGCCGAACCCTAGACAAGGGGAACGTCTGACAGTTCATAAGGGCTAATAGGCTATGGGGCTTTAACCTAGACAGACAGACAGACAGACAGAGAGACAGACAGATGAATAGGCAGACAGACAGATAGACAGACAGACAGACATGTAGATCGATGTGTGTGTGTGTGTGTGTGTGTGTGTGTGTGTGTGTGTGTGTGTGTGTGTGTGTGTGTGCGTGTGTCTGTGTTTGTGCGTGAGAGAGAGAGAGAGAGAGAGAGAGAGAGAGAGAGAGAGAGAGAGAGAGAGAGTGAGAGAGAGAGATGTAGGGGAGGGGGAGATAGGGAGAGAGAGAGAGAGTGATTATATGTCAGGTTCGATCCAAGGAACGGCTTGCTCGGTCTTCACGCTTCAGCTGCCGTGTTCACTCACGGAGAATGCACACTGTACGGGAATTTGAGAGGAGAACGGATAACGTACGGGAACTTGAGAGAGAGAGAGAGAGAGAGAGAGAGAGAGTGAGTTCAGGTATTCAGATGGGTTTTTGTTGAGAACGGTCTACATACAGCCTTTATATCAATGGAGTACATATCAACATTTGCACCGCCTTTTAAAAAAAAAAAAAAAAGTGATAACAAAACAAAGGAACTGATCTGTCGAAATCAACAAGAAGCTTAATGTTAGGAATCAAAATCATGTAGGAACGTAAAATATGGAATAATGCTCATACTAACCCCTAAAATTGATTACGGAAAAAAAGTGTGTGTGTGTGTGCGTGCGTGTGCGTGTGTGCGCTTACACCTTTTTGTATAACGAGACCACCTCTTGTAAAAAAAAAAAAAATCTGTTTAGTTAATACTTCTCCATTCCCTGCGATGCAACCTCATTTCCCTCTAGGATTATTTTTGTTTTCAATGGCAGAAATACTTAGTATTTCGTTCCCTATTCGCAGTTCCTTTAATACTTAATCCTATCAGTAAATCTTCTGCATCATTTTGTAGATTTAATTCTAATTCATGTTTTAAATGCATTATACACAGTGATTTGCATCTCTTCATTTCAAGGGTCTTTAACACCCTTTTTCTGATTTTCAGTCGCTGAAATGTGTAAGTGTAACCTAAGAGAATCGTTCTTAAGTTGGCATGGTAACTCATTTTTCTAATTGGGACCAAAAACTTATTTCAGTATTATACATTTCCCACTTACATTAGATAATACAAACTGTACATCCAAAAAATTACTCATTCTTTGTACAAAATCATGATTTACTGAATTTCTGTTATCAAATCTCCAGTACTAGATCCGCCTGTGACTTCATGCTGATACTATTTAAATATCACCGTCTTTTGGTTCACAGTTGGAAAGCCGAGAGGTCAAAATGTTCGTACGCCACACAATCATGTGAAGCGTTATCTGTCAGGGAATCATCGTCAAACCGACAGGGTATAAATGGACTACGCCGGAGCCACGTACAATCATGTTCATTGACATAACATGGGCGTGCTCCAGCTTGGTTCTGTCAATGGTGCAGTTCACAGCGGACACATCCGTTTCATGTTTGAAGCGTGTTCCCGCTCAGAAAGTCAGCCGGGAACCAAAGGCGGGCACCAAAGAGTATCTGTCCTTCATTTCAGAATGAAGTTCCAAATGGTGTCCATACTGACTGGTCGCGATGTTTACGGATTAAACAAAAATCTCCACCAGGTGGACGTACGCGGCATACATGTTGCCCACAAACATGGTACAGAAAGAAAAAAACAGCACACACACACACACAAACAAACAAACAAAAACCGTCAATAAACATCGAACGACGATCCAGCCTTACGTAAACAATGTCACAACATGGTACAGAAAAAAAAACCAAACACACACACAACAAACAAACAAAAACCGTCAATAAACATCGAATGACGATCCAGCCTTACGTAAACAATGTCACAGCAGCAACAATCAAACACTGCATGACAGAGGAAGGGTTAGGCGCGTGAGAACCCAGTCCACATTGGGCGTGAGCAAAGGGGTTGCAGGTGAAAGACCGTCCGTTGGTGCGGTTGTAAACATGCACACCTGCCTCACGTAGGCACACATACTGACCTGTCTACATTCTTTCCACTGTACCACCTCCATCACCGTGTTACATCCACATCCACGTCAACGTTTCACACCCGATCCGTTGATGTTTGCATTAGCGAAGACGAGAACGGACACATGCTTTCTTTCTTTTTGTTATGAAATCATCAAGCTTTGAGAAAGAGATTGGGGAGGGGGGGGGGGGGGGGGGCGAGATGAACATGTATGCATCCAGTCAGAGAGAGAGAGAGAGAGAGAGAGACAGACAGACACAGACAGACAGACAGACCGACCGAGATAAACAGATAGACAGACAGATGTGGAAACAGAAAAAGATGTATAGAGAGACAGTGGAACACAGACAGACATAATGGGAGAGAAACAGACACAGAGACAAAAAGTGACAGACAGAAACAGACACAGAGAAAAAAAAGTGACAGAAAGACACACTGTGAACACACACACACACACACACACACACACACAGAAAAAGAGTCCGGCCATTGTGAAATCGATGATAAATACAACGATCACACATATCTTTCGGGAGACGTGGAAAACATACCAACTATTGCCCTTGAATTCACATCTTGATGCTTTCGTAAAATGGGAGTTGCACTTTCCGTATGTTAAAGTCAGATAACTTTTTTTCCCCTCTTTTGTGTGTGTGTGTGTGTGTGTGTCTGTGTGTGTGTGTGTGTGAGTGTGTGTGTGTGCATTTTGTTCGTCTCGTCAAAGTGACGTGGTGGCAACAGTCGCTGCCTCGCATCGAACCCAGTACTCGATAGGAGCTTACGCATGGAGTAAATGAACTTTGTGGTTCAAAAAGTATGACGCATACTTAGTGTCGAGGGTGTGGTTTATCGTCCTTTCACTCCATAAGTCAACTTATGTGTGCTGTGCACATCACTCTCCCTACCTCTCTCTTCTCTCTCTCGCTCCCCTCCCCCCTCTCTCTACCCTCCCTCCTCCTGCCCCCCCCCCCCCCCCCCAATCTCCTCTCACATACTCTGCCCTCCCTCTCTTATTCACTATTATAACGGATTGTTGAGGATTAAAGCCGAACAAACAGGCCGGGAATGCGCCAATGATGTTGCGTGTGGGGGTCGGGGTGGGGGGTGGGAGGTGGGGAGGAGGGGTGGGGAAGGGGCGGGGAGGGAATGGCAGATGAGTGGGAAGATGGAGGGGGGGGGGGGGGGGGAGGTCGAGTAGGAGGGAGACGGCGGGGATGGCTGAGGCAAATTATTGATCAAGGGAGATGTCTGCGGTGTTCATGATCGTTGTCGCTACAGCCTTTGTGATACGGCCCTGTTTGCACGTGAAATACCTGCTTCAAAGAGAACCGCAAAGTTCAGAACAAAGGGTAGGTTACACCGGTGGTTTTTTGTTTGTTTGTTTGTTGTTGTTTTTTCCTTTGAGACTTGCTCATCGATGAAATACCCACGGCAAAATTCCACACCATCGGGCTGTTGTTCCATTGTACTTCCGACTGCACAACCGAAGCAAAAAAAAAAAAAATAAAAAATAAACAAATAAATAAATAAATCATCAACGGGATCCGTTTGTTGGTGCCTGTTTCTTTGACTCTTCAGTACTGCGCCCTCCAGGTGAGGTGAAAACGGAATAAAAACGGAACAAAACAAAACTTCAAACATGTTGTAAAACAAACTTGAGGCGGGCCGGTCCAAGTTTCTCGCCTGCAGTTTGACTCTCAAGCCAGGCATAGTCACTGCTCTATCAGCGCGCCGTTCGCCCGCTCATGATGCGAAATGCTAGAAACGTGTTTCGCCAGATCGGAGCACGTCCGGGGGGGGGGGGGGGGGGAGAAGAAGAAGGGAAAAAAAAGAAGAGTTCCTCCAATAAAGCCTCGAGGCCAGTTGACTTCAAAACAAACAAAAAAGCAAAAACCAACCAACCAACCACAACCACAACAACAACAACAACAACTATGTCAGACGGGAAACGGAAAACATCACGTGGCATGTTTAAAGTTTGAACACGAAATGTCTTTTGCCGCTCTCGTGTGACGCAACAACTTTAAGGGCTTTCAAGTTCTGTCTTTGTCCGAGGGTTTGTAATTCCATTCAATGATGACTCGAAGCAGACTGAACCTGAACGTGACCAAAGCAATGAGCACAACGACTGGCATGTGAAACCGCGTGACCGAAGTTATGAGCAAAACGGTTGGCATGCACAGAGAGAGAGGAGAGAGAGAGAGAGAGAGGAGAGAGAGAGAGAGACTCAAAGAGAGAGGAGAGAGAGAGAGAGACAGAGAGAGAGAGAGAGAGAGACAGAGAGAGAGATCCCACATCTGCAAATAACCTGAAGCCACATCCTGGAAAAAACTCAGACATCTGCCAAATCGATTTACCCCCCACCCCTACACTATCCCTCTCCCCCGTTCTCCCATCTTCTGTCTGTTGGTTCATTCCAATCTCCCGACACAGCCAAGTGTTATCGTCAACATGGGAACAGTGAGAGACGGGGAGAGGGGGGGAGGGGAGGGGAGGGGGCTTAGAGAGAATGGGAGGGAAGGGCTGGGGGACAGCGAGAGAGGAGGAGGGAGGGAGGGAGGGACGCAGACTCAGTAACAAACGGACAGGCAGACAGACAGACACAATAAAAGACACATTCAAAGAGACAGACACACAGACACACAGAGAGAGGTGGATAGACAGACAGACAGACAGACTTGCAGATAGACACAGAGAAAGAAGTGTCAAAAACAGAGATATATTCTTAGAGACAGACAGACAGACAGACAGACAGACAAAGGTTAGGGTGATCCAACTTCGAAAGTGTAATTTCTCTGTCGTCCGTATCGAAAGTGTAATTTCTCTGTCGTCCGTATCGAAAGTGTAATTTCTCTGTCGTCCGTACGTCTGTCTATCTCAGTTGCTGACTCCACTCGGCAACTATTTCATCACACTGTTATCGCTTTTTTCTTCTTCTTTTTTTCTTTGCCGGTTTTTATCGCTTTCATTATCGGTTATTAGCGTTTTCCCTATCGCCCACACAGCCACCCTGTCGTCTTTACATCGATAAAAACCACAGTGGAGTGCCGCCAGTCAGTCGTAATACCGTTCTCGTGACCTTCACTGAGTGAGCCCCAGATGACAGTTACAACCACAACAACAACAACAACAAAAGAAAAGAAAAGAAAAACAATAAATGAAATAAGAAATAGGAAAACTAAAAAGCGTCTGCATTGTTATTTGCATTGACCCGCACTGTCCTACGATTACCTGTAATGACCTTCAAGTGCCCGTAACTGTTCTCCACTTTTGTCTGTAAGCATAGATCCAAAATGCTGGTGGTCGTAGTGTCACGGTCAAAAATAAACACAAGCAAAGTCGTGGTCCGTCGCCAGCCGAGTTGGTTGGACATAAGCCCTAACTCAAATATTCTGGGCACCACGAAGACGGCTCCATGCGTCTCATCCAGCCAATTAAGCACAGCGAGGAGACAGCAGACAGTCTGAGTAGCTGACCGACGCCTCGATGTCTGGTCAAACGAGTCTCGACGCCCGGATCGGACTCATCCAGCCAACTTGGGCACAGCGAGGAGGCTAATCCTAATCCTCCACGGAGACAGTCTGGTCCACCCAGACAGACTAAGTAGCTGACCGACGCCTCGATGTCTGGTCAGACGAGTCTCGACGCCTGGATCAAACTCATCCGGCCAATTTGTGGGACCAGTGCCACAATTAGATCGACGTAGCGGAAAGGGGGAGGGGGAAGGTAGTGCGTGGTGGGGTGAGTGAAATCAAGCTAATCAATTAAATGACCAATTGACCACCACAGAGGAGTAAGGCGTGTAGGCGTGACTGTCTGATTTGAATATCCAATGGAATTAGAGGGAGATAACTTCGGGTACGCGGCGGTTAAAAATACTGACCAATGGTACTCGCCCTTGGACACGTAGGTAGGGAATAAAGTAATGTGTGAGTGAGAGAGAGGAGGAGAACGAACAGAGAGAGAGAGAGAAAGAGGTTCTGGGTGTAGGTCTGCTGGAGAGAGAAGCAAGAGATGAAGGGAGGAGAGAAGAGAACCAAGTTGAGAGATTAGCACGTAGATAGTCTGCAGAGGAAGGACTAAGGAGAGATGTGGAGAGGAGAGTTGCTAACTATGAAGAGGAAAGAAAGAAAAGAAAAAGAAAGAAAAGCAACATGTCCATTTGATAGAGCAGACTAGAAGAGAGAGAGAGAGTGCCATGCGTTAATGCAGGAAGGAAGAAAGGAGAACAGATCGATGTTGATAGTCACTGTTCCATCTTAACCGGGGTTCGACCTCATACCTGGCAGCGTCACTTCGTCAAGCAGAACCACAGACCAACGCCAGTGCCAGCAGTCTAACCTGACCAGGCGCCAGCAGACCAAGACCAGTGCAGCAGTTGTGTCGTGCTTGTGAAAGTGACAGTGAAAGAAAAGAAAAAAAAAGAAAGAAAAGACAGTGATTCGTGAATAGTTAAGATCACTGGCCAGGTAAAGTAGAAATCTATTTATACCCGGGTTAGTTAATGATGTTTTAGATAATGATTTTGTGAAGTTCAGGAAAGAGAGAATGTTTTATTTTGTTTGATTCATATGCATTGATGTTTCGTTCTATGATCATGTGTAGTAAAGTTATAGACTTTACTAGTGGTTTGATGTGACGAATGCATGATATATGAATGAGATTGTAAGCAAGCTGGAGTGTGTTTGGGCTGTGCGCTAGTCCTTCCTCCATCGACATCACCCGAGGTTGACAATTTATTGGCGAGCCTGCCAGGATATTCTGGCCCATTTATTATAATTGTTCAACTTCTCAGAGAGGAAGCTGGGTGGGATTCAAGTATTGTAATCCTAAGACAAGGGGTTGTCTTACTGTATGTCCCCAAGATAGTTAAATACTAGGCTTGGCATTGCTTCCAAGATAGTTAATACTAGGCTTGGCATTTCAGCCCCAGAGTACTTATTTTGTACAGATTGCCTATAATTCGCTCTCATAGTTGGGGTCAGGCGCTGGGCGTCTTATAAAAACTAATTACGTTGTCCAAGCTAATATTATCATTCATAGGATTGTGCTATTACGTCACTCGTGTCGGAAACCACCAGTTTGGCTGTCGTAGTAATAAAATCTTGTTCAAAAAAAAAAAAGAGATATAATGGCGGAAGAAAAGAACACCCCTATTGAACAATCGTGAGCGTCGCTCGTGATTTAGGCTATTCGGGAGAAGAGTTGCGAGCATTCGTTGAAAACCAGCAAAAGATGGAAAGGGATGAGCGAGCGGAAAGACGACGTGTCGCCGTAAAATACAGAGCAGGAAAAGGCAAAGAAACCAAGAAAACAGAAAGATTAAGAATTCCAGCTAATGATACTCAGGCTGGGTAAACGCAGAAACAGAAAGAATAAGGGAAATCGCAGAAACAAAAAAAAAGCATGGGCGACCGAAAGATTAAGGATTCAATTAGAGTTAGAAAAGGTGAGAATACAAAGGAGACCACTCGATGAGGTATTCATTTCCCAGTGACTCTGTCGCAGTTACGCCCCCCGACTAAGTTGCCGAAGTTCTCTGAAGGAACAGATCGATTGATGCATACATCAGTCCGTTTCGAAACGTTTGCGACCAGTCTTGTTGGTCTTCAGAAGAGTGGGCAAGTCATTTGTCAGCGATTACCGGTAAGGCATTACAGATTGTTCACTGCATTGCCAGCAGACACACAATCTATTGTTGCGGGGAAGGAATCGTGATGAAGGATTTGTCCTCAAAGAGGAAAGGATGCAAAAGAAATTTCGTTTCAGCTAGATTGCAAGCAGGTGAAACGTACTCCAGTTTGGTGCACGTTTAGATCACTATTTTGATAAATGTTAGAGTTAGTGGTACAAATGGAGTCGCCGAATTAAAGAGCTGTTATGAAGAAACGATTTTTGTCCGGGGAGTTGCGCCCTGGAGTTACATAATTTGAAAGGAGAGACTGCCAAGACAGCAGGGGAGGTTTGAAATTTCGCAGAGGTGTAATAGAGAAGAAGGCACGTTTGGGCACTATGGTGCAGGAGAAACAGTGCTAGGCACAGTGAGAAGAAGTGCAAGGAGACTAGGGGAGTTGTCCGGCACAGTCACAAAACCCAGAGGTGGGCAAAAGAGGACAAAGGGACAATAAGTGTTTCATTGTCACAAGATGGGACATGTGGCAGGGACTGTCGCATTAGTTTCCAGAAGGCAGCAGCATTTGCAAGAGGTGGATAAGGGTCGGCAAGGGAAACGGACCTGCAGTGGAACCAACAGGGAATCCAAATCTGAAGAGGTTTAAAGTGCGGCCTATGCTATCACTGGACAGCATCAGTGTCAGGTATGGAGGGCACTAGGCTGAGTGGTTCGTTACCAGTGAAGAAGGTGGATTGGCAAGCAGAGGGTAAAGTGTTTAGGAGACACGGTTGTTCATTGCGGTGTGGGTGAAACAACGCTGGTCGATGAAAGGGATT
This sequence comes from Conus ventricosus, assembly GCA_018398815.1. NCBI lineage: Eukaryota > Metazoa > Mollusca > Gastropoda > Neogastropoda > Conidae > Conus > Conus ventricosus. The sequence goes on along the minus strand of CM031613.1, from coordinate 52,989,400 downwards.
TGACAGGGCAAAAACAGACCTGGACTCTAATCGATGGCACTGTGAGGGAGTTTTCCAGTTTGCTAGATAGAAGTAACTACCCCTTATTCTCAGGAGTTGTCTGCGTTGGGATGGAGATACCCCTTCAAGATTTGATGCATTGGAAATATCCAGGGGCAAGGATCCAGGGGATCCTGAGTTTTGACTGCTACAGGGAAGCAGTTCAACAAGGAGCAAGAATTAGGAGGATAGGTTGATAAACCTTAGCGTTTCCAGCCAAGGAAGTCAGGCATAGATGTCCGCCTGAGGAGTTTAGGGCAGCGCAGGAACAAGACCCTTCGCCGGAAGTATTGGGAGTTGGCAAGAGGTGGAGAGAAACATGGTAAGAGTGAGACAGAATTCTTGTAAAAGGCGGGCTGTTGTACCGAGTGTTCAACCAAGGGGAAGACAGTAAGGTGACCACGTCATTAGAGGTACCACATGGTATCAGTGGACCCTGTCAGGTCAGGGTCACGAGTCCTCATGGCGGGTCATCCTCGGCACCAGCAAAACGGCTGACCGAATCGTTATGATTTTCATTGGCCAGGCAATGGAGACAGAAAGCGTTTCTGCATGTCATGTGACGTGTGTCAAAGGTCACCACAAGGGGTGAAGAGGAAGGCCCCTCTTAAACAGCCCCCTTTAAAATTGACACCCTTTCAGGAAGGGGGCTGTTGATCGATGCCCAATCGCGCCCGTTCCAAAAGGGGGGCACGGTATGAACATTTTTAAAGGGGAAGGTTTGCAGAGCGGGGTCTTCAAAGAAGCAATGCAGGAAGGGAAGCAATCCTAAAGGGGGAGATCAACCCTGGTACTGTTTCCCCAGGGGCAAAAACAAGCTGCTGATCATTGAAAGGACCTTTCCCCACACTGAAAAGGTGTCGGGTTTACCAAATTTGAGTGAATGGAAAAAAAAAAACTTTCCATCGAATTTTCTCCGCAAATTACCGCGTGAGACTCGCACAAGGCGAGCAGCAATCATTGATGAGGGGAAGGAAACCCCCAAAGAGGGGGGTTTTGGCCTAATTTTCCAGAAGAGTCAACAGGACTGTCACTGTATGAGGGGGTAGACAGTAGGGTTCCAGGTTTTTTGCAGGGGACACAACGCCGAAAGGGGGAAAGGGGAGAAGATATGAATTCAAAGACCAAAGACCAAAACGAAGTCAGGAGTCCTAGGTTTTTTTTGGGTTCACAGGGGGTTCTTCCCAAATTTTGCTGCAATCACAGTCCTCTCAGTATTTTGGGCAAGGAGGAAACCGCAGTGGGCGGGGGCAGACCTCGAGCAAGCACGGGAACGGTGTTGGGAAAAACTGGGGTTTCCCTCCCATCCTGAGCTACCAGAATGTCCAAACCTTTTTTTTGCGACAGATGCATCAGCGTGGAGTAGGGGCATAAATTTTTGCAGAGCAGAAGGGTCGGTTCCCCGTGAGTATGCTAGCAAAGTTTACAAAGTGGAAAAGGGAAACGGTAGAGAAGGGGGTTTAGCTGTCTTGGGGCCCCGAATTCCACAAATATTGAAAGGAAAAGTTCGGATAGAGACAGATCTCAACCACTCAAATTTCCCGCAGGGGGCACAGCTGAAAAACAGAGGGTTCTGCTTGGGCAATGGCACTCACCCCACAGGATCGAGTGCAACATCCCGGTCGACAGAATGTCGGCTGACACTTAAGCCGTGTAGTCTAGCAAGCGCAACCAGAGGAAGTCAGTCTACCGGGGGGCTTTTTGAAATATGTTTGATTACATTATGTTATTGGGTATGGGTTCTTCCCCTTGCTATGGTTCATATTTTTTGTTGAACTTGTTCATATTTCTTTTTTGAGACTTGTTCATGTGAAAGTATTAGCTTGGAGCATACAGTCGCTTTTGTATGATGCATTAATTGCAATAAGGGAGGAAGGAGATTCCTCAGTGAAGTGTCATGGATCGTGATCATATTATATTTGGCTTTTCATAAGAATTGTGAAGAGAAGATAATGGCAAATCCGCAGGTAGGGGGATTGCATAGGTGCGCACAGAGGTCGTTGTAAAATGAGTCGAAATAACGCAAGAGCGCACATCAATGATAACTCATTGGGGCGGTATTCACTAATGATATATCCTATAATTTATAAACCGTTGTTGTAAAGTATTTTTCAAACTTTGCACGTGTAGCTGTGTGTCAGCAAATTCGGTTTGTTGTCTTTTTTTGTACCGTTGTTTTGAGACAATGCGGTGCATAGTCTTTTGCAAGGGGGAAATTGTCACGGTCAAAAATAAACACAAAGCAAAGTCGTGGTCCGTCGCCAGCCGAGTTGGTTGGACATAAGCCCTAACTCAAATATTCTGGGCGCCACGAAGAACGGCTCCATGCGTCTCATCCAGCCAATTAAGCACAGCGAGGAGACAGCAGACAGTCTGAGTAGCTGACCGACGCCTCGATGTCTGGTCAAACGAGTCTCGACGCCCGGATCGGACTCATCCAGCCAACTTGGGCACACAGCGAGGAGGCTAATCCTAATCCTCCACGGAGACGGTCTGGTCCACCCAGACAGACTAAGTAGCTGACCGACGCCTCGATGTCTGGTCAGACGAGTCTCGACGCCTGGATCAAACTCATCCGGCCAATTTGTGGGACCAGTGCCCACAATTAGATCGACGTAGCCGGAAAGGGGGAGGGGGAAGGTAGTGCGTGGTGGGGGTGAAATCAAGCTAATCAATTAAATGACCAATTGACCACCACAGAGAGTAAGGCGTGTAGGCGTGACTGTCATGATTTGAATATCCAATGGAATTAGAGGGAGATAACTTCGGGTACGAGGCGGTAAAAATACTGACCAATGGTACTCGCCCTTGGACACGTAGGTAGGGAATAAAGTAATGTGTAAGTGAGAGAGAGGAGGAGAACGAACAGAGAGAGAGAGAGAAAGAGGTTCTGGGTGTAGGTCTGCTGGAGAGAGAAGCAGAGAGATGAAGGGAGGAGCCGGAGAGAAGAGAACCAAGTTGAGAGATTAGCACGTAGATAGTCTGCAGAGGAAGGACTAAGGAGAGATGTGGAGAGAGAGAGTTGCTAACTAATGAAGAGGAAAAGAAAGAAAAGAAAAAGAAAAGAAAAGCAACCATGTCCATTTGATAGAGCAGACTAGAAGAGAGAGAGAGAGTGCCATGCGTTAATGCAGGAAGGAAGAAAGGAGAACAGATCGATGTTGATAGTCACTGTTCCATCTTAACCGGTGTCACGACCGACCCCTGGAGGTCTGCCCTGACAGGATCGGTCTAGGTGGGAGTGAAGGGAGTGACTGACCTCACACGCCCCGCAAGAGACCACACAATAAAGATTACGATACAACACCCCATTTATTCACACCAACATACAGTCATAAATAAGCATTCCAACACACACAACATGCACAATCACAATCAAGCATTCCAACACACACAACATGCACAATTATAAATAAACATTTCACCATACGACGTACACAATCACAATCACAACATTTCAACACATATGGCATATACATAATCATAAATAAACATTTCCAGCATCCATCCCTTCCCACACCATGGAGTGCCTCCACACCCCTGCCTATCCAAAGTCTACTAGGAGCACCCTGTCGCACTAGGTGCTCCAAACCGGGTCGGTTCTTGAAAAGAGTCGTTCAAGGCCGACACCCTTGACACGCACAAGCAGACAGTGAAGAGCGCGTCCTGGGGGGGGAAACGTGGCGTTGTTACTGGAGGTCCTGGACGGGGATCAGGGCCGGCCAGTCAAGCCGGCGGGCTTTTCTACCAGTCCGCGGTCCCGACCAGAGCGTGGCCTCAACCACGCGTGGCACCAACCAGTCCGCGGTCCCAACCAGAGCGTGGCCTCAACCAGCACGTGGCACCAACCAGTCCGCGGTCCCAACCAGAGCGTGGCCTCAACCAGCACGTGGCACCAACCAGTCCAGACTCCGGGTGAAGCCCCCCGGGAGGGGGGAAAACGTAGCTGGGAGGAGAGAAGAAAGGGAGGGGAGGAAGAAGGAAGGGCACTGGAACCCCGCCGTCAGTACAATCTGACCCATGCTGTTAAATCCTAACAGCCACTCGCATGATGGGCGAGGGGAGGTCTACTACATACACTAACACCAGCTCAACACAGACCTGAGCATAACACAGTAAACCAATCAAATCAGGACTGTTCGTTAAAGTCTTCTCACACGAAGCAGGTAAAAGACTGCATTAAATCAACAGGCTATAAAACCAATATGAATTATCTTCACTCTTCTCACTCACATTTAACAATTTCCTTTCTTAGGAAATAAACCAACACAGCGACCATCGCTTTATAACTGCCACCACATTTGCAAATAATAATTCAATGGCATAATTGTCACATTTTATAGCCACATTTCACAAATCTCTAACCACGCATCCGAACGACAAATCATGCGTACGCACGCTCGCAACATAAAACTCGTTCTCCTTGCACACACAAACAGACGGTGGCCGAAGGATAAGAGTCCGGTGAATGTGACAGGGGCGGACGAGCGAGACCAAGCAAGTACCAACCCTGAATCACCAGGTTCTCTCCCATCCCCACCGACTACCGCATCACCAAATGCATAAACAGGAGAAAGACTTTTAAGGTATAATTTTGACTGGCCAGGTTAAAGATTGAATTAACCAGAAAAAGTGGTTTCAAACAATATTTCTTTTATAATTTTGAAAACCAAAAACAAATTGCGCAAAAGAGAAGAATTAGCCGGCAACAACAACAAACAAACAAAAAAAACAACAACAAACAAACCACGAAACTGATGCTTACCAGCTACCCGTGGGTGACCCCGAAGAGGCGGGTCAAACGACTCTCTCTGCCCTCTGTCCAGTCGAGAGGACAGAGGCACAGATGCGGAAAAAGAAGTGATGTCCCTCTCCTACAGGCCGACTGTAGGAATTGAAGATACCGACTGTACCTTCGACGATACGGTGAAGAACCAAGACCGAGCAGGCGCTCCCAGAGACATCTTCCGCTCGAGTGAAGAGCTAACCTCCCTCAGCGATGGCGGCCAACATGCCACGCTACGTCACAGAGTGAGCATACTTCAAACTAAAAGAAATGAAGCACGTGCGACAGGTAAAAAGACAGGCGAGAGGCCGATAGACAGCAAGTTCGAGAGAAAAGTACCAGCCACCCGTGAACCTGCAGGATGAATGCACGGGCAGTGGAATTAGAGAGAGAGAGAGAGAAAGTAAACCTAACCTGAACTAAACCACACCAAAGGTGCAACTACACCACAAGCCACATTAAGGGACAGATATACGACAACAACGACGACAATAAACAAATGAATAATTCCGCCACCCCAGTTGGGTCAAACGTCGTAGGCCTCGTGACAAACTCGAGACAACCGGGGTTCGACCTCATACCTGGCAGCGTCACTTCGTCAAGCAGAACCACAGACCAACGCCAGTGCCAGCAGTCTAACCTGACCAGGCGCCAGCAGACCAAGACCAGTGCCAGCAGTTGTGTCGTGCTTGTGAAAGTGACAGTGAAAAGAAAAGAAAAGAAAGAAAAGACAGTGATTCGTGAATAGTTTAAGATCACCTGGCCAGGTAAAGTAGAAATCTATTTATACCCGGGTTAGTTAATGATGTTTTAGATAAATGATTTTGTGAAGTTCAGGAAAGAGAGAATGTTTTATTTTGTTTGATTCCATATGCATTGATGTTTCGTTCTATGATCATGTGTAGTAAAGTTATAGACTTTACTAGTGGTTTGATGTGACGAATGCATGATATATGAATGAGATTGTAAGCAAGCTGTGAGGTGTTTGGGCTGTGCGCTAGTCCTTCCTCCATCGACATCACCCGAGGTTGACACGTAGTTAAAATTGTTTGTATCCTGCACCTGGAAGAGAAAATTCTTTGCCCGCAGAGACCTGTTGGAGAGGCCATGCCTGATTCTTGCAGCTGGTTGAGAAGAACTATGTGTCTGCACAGTTCCGTTGAAAAGGGTCTTGTGAGGGTCCTGCAGCTGAGGGGAGGGGAGGCATCGCATGTCAGTGCAACAGGTTGCGATGGGCTACGCCTGGGTCCTGCCAATCGAAGAAAGATAAAAGAGGTCTGCCAAGACTTGTCGAAGGCCAGGTCTGGATATTCTGCTGCTGGTAGCGACGTTCCACATGTCTGCTCAGACCTGTTCAAGATGGCCATGTCCAGCTTTTGCAGATGATGGGAGGAGGCGTCCACGTCTGCACAAAGCTGTGGAAGGTAGGGTAAGCTGTTGTTGCTTAAAGCCCTGCCGACCGCAAAAGGTCCATATCAGGGCTGTCACCCCGCGTTGAAGTCAAGTCACAAGCTAAAAATAAGAGAAAAAAAATGAAAAGGAAAATAAAAGAGACCTGTAGAAGACGGTCACGTATGCCGGCAGAGCTGATTGAAAAGATGGCCTCTGTGGCTGCACAGACTTGTTGAAGAAGGTCGTATCTGGATCCAGCCGTTGGCCGACGCGAGAGCACAAAGGTCCTTACCAAATGCTGAAGAGAACCATGCCTGGTGATCCTTCAGGTGGCTGAGATGGCATTCACGTCTATGAAGACCTGTTGGATGTTGTAATGTCTGGATTCTGCGGCTGGCAGAGGACAAGGCATGCATGCCTGCAGATTGGTTAAAGTAAATAATGTCTGAATCCTGCAGCCGATAACAGGAGAAGGCAACATTATCTTCACGGTCATGTGTGAACAGTGCAGACATGTCTGAACACACCTGGTGAAGATGGTCATCTCTGACTGAACAAGACAGACATGTCTCAACACACCTGAAGATGGTCATGACTGAACAAGACAGACATGTATGAACACACCTGAAGATGGTCACGACTGAACAAGACAGACATGTCTGAACACACCTGAAGATGGTCATCACTGAACAAGACAGACATGTCTGAACACACCTGAAGATGGTCATCACTGAACAAGACAGACATGTCTGAACACACCTGAAGATGGTCACGACTGAACAAGACAGACATGTCTGAACGCACCTGAAGATGGTCACGACTGAACAAGACAGACATGTCTAAACGCACCTGAAGATGGTCATCACTGAACAAGACAGACATGTCTGAACGCACCTGAAGATGGTCATCACTGAACAAGACAGACATGTCTGAACACACCTGAAGATGGTCATCACTGAACAAGACAGACATGTCTGAACACACCTGAAGTGGTCATGACTGAACAAGACAGACATGTCTGAACACACCTGAAGATGGTCATCACTGAACAAGACAGACATGTCTGAACGCACCTGAAGATGGTCATCACTGAACAAGACAGACATGTCTGAACACACCTGGTGAAGATGGTCATGACTGAACAAGGCAGACATGTCTGAACACACCTGGTGAAGATGGTCATGACTGAACAAGGCAGACATGTCTGAACAGACCTGGTGAAAATGGTCATGACTGAACAAGACAGACATGTCTGAACAGACCTGGTGAAAATGGTCATGACTGAACAAGGCAGACATGTCTGAACACACCTGGTGAAGATGTCATGACTGAACAAGACAGACATGTCTGAACAGACCTGGTGAAGATGGTCATCTCTGAACAAGGCAGACATGTCTGAACACACCTGGTGAAGATGGTCATGACTGAACAAGGCAGACATATGTCTGAACACACCTGGTGAAGATGGTCATGACTGAACAAGACAGACATGTCTGAACAGACCTGGTGAAAATGGTCATGACTGAACAAGACAGACATGTCTGAACAGACCTGGTGAAGATGGTCATGACTGAACAAGACAGACATGTCTGAACACACCTGGTGAAGATGGTCATGACTGAACAAGGCAGACATGTCTGAACACACCTGGTGAAGATGGTCATGACTGAACAAGACAGACATGTCTGAACAGACCTGGTGAAAATGGTCATGACTGAACAAGACAGACATGTCTGAACACACCTGGTGAAGATGGTCATGACTGAACAAGACAGACATGTCGAACAGACCTGGTGAAGATGGTCATGACTGAACAAAGCAGACATGTATAAACAACACCTGTTCATGATGCCATGACGGAATAATAATGATAATAATAATAAAGCATTTTTAAAGCACCTTGCCAAAGGTCTAGGCACGGACAATCCACATTCTCGTGTACACAACGGGCTGCCTACCTGGGTAGTGCCCACTAAAGAGCTGCCTGCCGGCGGTTCATTCAGTCGTTTCCCGTGTCATCCAGTCAATATCGTCCACTCATTTCCTTACTTCCTCCAGTCTTTCAATTTCTCACGCAGGGTTCATGCTATGTGTAACGTTGTCATTCAAACCAACGGCCAAACTGGCCTTCTCTTCCTTAAGTTGGTGATGGGATTTTACGTGTGTGCAAGATGTTATGCGTGCGTTCACACACCAAACCTCGATTTAAAGTCACATCCGAAGGACTCTTTGAGAAATGGAGTCTGAACCAATGTTAAACTCCGAGGGAAAAAATCCTCCTGTACCAAAACGGCCCGACGGAGATTCGAACCCGCAACCCCAGGATCACCAAGATTACGTGTTCGGCCCTCTACCAACAGCTCCAGCCCTCATGCAGTGGTCTCAATAAACAAGGCAGACATGTCTGAACAGACCCATAGTAAACACAGTCACAGCAAACTCAGCCACACCATACCGCCCCCCCACCCCACCCCCCTCCCCCCAGTCTGTTCAGCACGGGTGAGGATGCATTCGCGCGTTCGTACGAACATGGAACAGGGGAGAGACAGACAGACAGACAGACAGACAGCCAGACAGAGAGAAAGGCAGACATCGGAACCGAAAAAGACAAATACAAAAAGGCAGGCTTGAGAGAGAGAGAGAGAGAGAGAGAGAGAGAGAGAGAGGGGGGGGAGGGAGGGAGGGAGGGAGGGGAGCGGGGGGGAGAAGAGAGACAGAGAGAGGGAGGGAGGAAGGGAGGGAGAGAGGAGAGAGAGAGAGAGAGAGAGAGAGAGGAGAGAGAGAGAGAGAGAGAGAGAGGAGACACAGACAGACAGACAGACAGACAGACAGACAGGCAGAGACAGAGGCAGAGAGACAGAGGGAGCACGACAAAAGACCAGGGAAAGGTCAACCCTTTCACCTAGAGTTTCAATCACCCCAAGGTCATCGGTCAGCTCCCAGGCCTTTAAACTTCAAAGACACGAGCAGAAAGAAAGGCAAAGGGACGGGGAGAGAGGGGGGGGGGGGGGGGGGGGGGGGCTGAGCAGGGGTATTGGGGATGGGAAATGGGCACAGAACGAAGGAGGGTAGGGGTGGTGATGGTATTGGGCGGAGAGAAGGTGGGGTGGGGGGAGTGGTGGGGAGGGAGGTGGGGGGGGGGGGGAGGGGGGGGTTGGGCAGGACAGGCGGAGCAGACCAAAACCTGACAGCCTGCTTTTGTGGTGATGGAGAGGGGATGGAAAGGACAGAGAAAAGCGACAGTCTCTCTCTCTCTCTCTCTCTCCTCTCTCTCTCTCTCTGTCTGTCTTTTTCTCTCTCCCTCTCTCTCTCTCGCTGAGTGTGAGAGTGCATGCGTGGTGAGAGCACGTTTCGTGTGCACGTTTACGCGTTTGTTCTTTGTCTGGCATCTGTTTCCATCTGGAAGAATAAAGGGAGACAGAGGGACGGTGAAATTGAGAGAGAGTGAGAGCGAGAGTGAGAGAGACGTAAGAGAGAGAGAGAGAGAGAGAGAGAGAGAGAGAGAGAGAGAAAGAGACGTGAGAGAGAGGAGGAGGAGGAGGAGAGAGAGAGAGAAGAGAGAGAGAGAGAGAGAGAGAGAGAGAGAGAGAGAGAGAGTTACTACACGTAATGATTATTTTTTAAAAAAACCTTCAAGGTATGACCTAACACATCAGTCTTCCCCAGTAATGTAAACATTGACATTTCGTAGTTTCATATCCTATTCAATACATGAATATGCAAATGAATAAGATAAACAGATAAATACATAAATGATAACTTTTTTTTTTTCAGTCCCTACGTGCTACACACCTGGTGTCCAAGTCATTGCAACTACCTTGCATCGTTTTGCTACTGTTGTCTATGTCATGTTTACTACTGGTGAAGAGGAGCGCGGGGAAAGAGTAGCACGTACAGCAGATTTGGAGGGAGGCGGGAGCAGGGGGGTGGGGTGGGGGTTGGGGTTAGAGGGGAGCAGACGTGAGCGTGGGATTGTGAGCGTGGGAGAGAGTGCGTGCATTTAAATTTCTTGTGTTTATGACCCAGGGAAATCGAGGTAAGGATGTCAATGAAAAAAAAAAAGTAACAAAAGATATTTAAAAAAAAAAATAAATAAAACGGGGGGGGGGGGGGGGGGGGGGGGGGGAATGGGAGGGGGTGGGGGGAGGGTGTGTGTGTGTGTGACAACATCGTTACGTAGAAAAGGGCCCAAAGTTGAACATTAACATTTAACTGTGGTCATGGACCTGAAACGCGTGACCATCTTGCTCGAACACTTGATCTAAGCTTGCTGGACACTGCGGATCGCAGAAAGAGTTCATAACAGTATACCCACTGTTGAGTTTCATAAACTGTCACCGTTTTTGCAATGCTGTTCACGATGAGCTGTGCAAAGGAAACGTCATTCGATGGCCCGGAAAAGAAGACGTGTAACAATAATATAATAAGACTGCGATCAGGGAAGTGAAACAGAAAGCTCCGGAGAAAACCACTGAAATGGGGAAAGACGGTTCAGGACTTTCGCCGTGAATGATATCTATCATTGGAGCATCTTGTTCGGTGAGGAAATAATGATCTGAAGAACGCCTACTCATTTCTGAAGCATGCCGATTAGCACAGTATCTTACACCCCCCAACTGAGGGATAGTGCGAGTAGTAGGACGGAGCCATACTCACGCAGGTAGTCCTGTGTCTTATGCATTTCAAACATGGAGTGAAAGTTTGACGGAGCCTAGTTCTTTTTCACGATCCAATGGTGAAGAGGGTAGGTGAAACATTAAACAGTACCTCCTGTTGAAAATATGTGTCGAGCCTGGGTGCCCAAGTTCCTGCGCAATTGCTGTCGATTCAAATGCTTTACCACGGGGCTAACCTTCCCCCCACCCCCACCCCCCAAGAGCATAATTATTCTCCCATATTAATCTCTCTTATTTTCAAAACAAAATAGTGTTTTCAACTCCGAGCAAGACACCCAGACTTTTAGCCATACGCACAATACCTTTTTCCACAACACGAGGGGGAAAACATTGACCACCCCCCCTCCTCTCCCATCATTCCCCACCTTCAAACCCTCCTTCTTCCCTCTTCTCCTTCACACACACACAATACACGCACGCGCGCACACAACACAACACACACACACACCCCAAAACACACACACACAACACACACACGACGCGCGCGCGCACGCACGCTGACCTTACCCCCAGATATACCCACAGAAAAAGAAAAAAAAATCTGATTGTTGCAATGTTGACCTAATCTTTGTTGTCAAAAATCAATGTGAGACTCTAAAAACGTATTGATCAAGGGAAAAAAAAGTAACAAACACACCCACACACACACACACACCACACACACACACAACAAAACACACACAAAATCACTCACCACTCCCCACACACAATTTGAGACTCTTAAATTTACTAATTTTACAGGGCCCAAGGGGAAAAAAAAAAGTCACACACACACACACACACCACACCCACACACACCACCCACAAAACAAAACACACACATATTTGAAATTCATCCACATCATTCACCTTTTATCCATGCAAGAAGGCATTACTGTCACTTTTTGTTGGATCCCCTCTCATTGTGGTATAGTACCCAACGAGCGTGTAGATCAACTTGCACGAAAAGCAGCTCAAATGTCAATTACCAATACCACTCAAAGTTCCCTTAGATTTAAAATGAAGGTTTTTCAATTATAATTCAACTTTTAAGAGAAAAAG
>CM031613.1:52962466-52972466 GCA_018398815.1 Conus ventricosus | reverse complement strand
CGTGTGTGATTTCGTCCACATGTCCTGATCATACACCATGGACCTTCTTCACTGTGGACGTCCGCTTTGTGCTTACTTCATACTGCAAAGACTCCACCAGCTCTTTGCCACATGAGACATTATTCGCTTCACTTTCTTCCAAGTTTCACACTTTCACAGAATTTTTTATTTTACTGATGTCCTCAAACCTGAAGGGGAGTGGTGGTGGGTGAGGGTTGGGGCTCTTCTGCGCATTGCTCATCAGCACCCTCTCAGAGAGGTTCTAAACACGTTCCTCCCGACAGCTCCATCTACACAGCCGGGCTCTCAGGATTGGCCCTGCCTCTTCAGATGGTGTCTAAATCAAAGCGTAAAGACTCCCTCATTCTCTCTGACCCCCTTTCTGCTTTGGAGCCCACTGCTGGCCCTGACCTCGACCACCCTCAACAGCGGACATTGTTTTACCTGCGCACGTCTGAAATCTGATGGATACAACACAGTTTTTGCCTGGGTTCCCCGACCATATCGGCATTCGAGGCCATGAAGCGGTTGATCAACATGCTATGAGTGCCCCAAGTGAAGAGCTGACCGGATTCTCTATCCTTCATACTGATCTGAAACCCAGAGCTCAGGCTTATGTGTGAAGACCTCTGGCAAGGGAACGGAATTCGCAAAATCTGTCCAAACCTGAAAAAAGCTGTTTTCCGTGAGCCACTGGCGATCATAAGAAGAAACAGGCTTATGCCGCTTGCATATATCGCTTGCATACAGGCCACTTTTACACCGACTCGTGTCTTTTAAAAGGTGAAGAAGTTTCGTGGTACATTCCACGTTATGCACCACTCAGCATAAAACATATTCTTATTGAGTGTTGGGTCTTGCATGATGTCAGACATAAACAATTCACACGAAACTTGTGCTTTGAGATGTCCCACCTGGATGTGATTTTTGAGTTTCTTTACGGAAGAGACATTTCAACGCAATTACGGCGTGTTTTTTGAAAATCTGTTTTAAATTAATGAGCTGTATGCAGGTTGTTGTTGTTGTTTTCCTCTTCATTAAAAAAAAAAAAAAAATTGGGAGAAGATTTCACCGGGGTTAAACCCCTGATATAGCCCTGTGCGATCGGCTGGGCTATATGCTACACAAAATCTCTCTCTCTCTCTCTCTCTCTCTCTCTCTCTCTCTCTCTCTCTCTCTCTCTCTCTCTCTCTCGTAGAATATCAGAATATCCTAGACTAGAGATTAAAATGTTGAAAGTTTGTAGTTAGCCACATCCTATCATCAAAACAAACCAATAAAAACCACATGGGAAGTTACTCTTTCAGTCCCGTGTCAACCATTACTTGCTTCCCCTGACTGACAAAAACAAAACAAAAAAAACAACAATCATTTTTCACTCATGAACTGTCTGGATTTGACCTGAGCGGAGGTGGGGGCTCCCCGAATATCCTGGTTTGAGGGCACGTGATGAGAGTGACCGTGTTCTGATCTCATGGCACTCCTGGAGCAACTCTCTTCACCGACTATCTCTTTACTATCTCTTTACCGACTATCTCTTCACTGACTATCTCTTTACTATCTCTTTACCGACTATCTCTTTACTATCTCTTTACCGACTATCTCTTTATCATCTCTTCACTGACCATCTCTTCACTGACCGTCTCTTCACTGACTGTCTCTTCACTGTCTCTTTACTATCTGGTCCATGTTGTCCGTGCATGCCTGAGTCTGCGTCTGCGTTTTTCTTCCGTTTACTCTCTGTTCGCGGCATGTGATTCTTTTTCATTCTCTTTGAACTTTACAGTTCTATATCTGTTCGCGGCATGTGATTCTTTTTCATTCTCTTTGAACTTTACAGTTCTATATCTGTTCGCGGCATGTGATTCTTTTTCATTCTCTTTGAACTTTACAGTTCTATATCTGTTCGCGGCATGTGATTCTTTTTCATTCTCTTTGAACTTTACAGTTCTATATCTGTTCGCGGCATGTGATTCTTTTTCATTCTCTTTGAACTTTACAGTTCTATATCTGTTCGCAGCATGTGATTCTTTTTCATTCTCTTTGAACTTTACAGTTCTATATCTGTTCGCGGCATGTGATTCTTTTTCATTCTCTTTGAACTTTACAGTTCTATATCTGTTCGCGGTATGTGATTCTTTTCCATTCTCTTTGAACTTTACAGTTCTATATCTGTTCGCCGCATGTGATTCTTTTTCATTCTCTTTGAACTTTACAGTTCTATATCTGTTCGCGGCATGTGATTCTTTTTCATTCTCTTTGAACTTTACAGTTCTATATCTGTTCGCGGCATGTGATTCTTTTTCATTCTCTTTGAACTTTACAGTTCTATATCTGTTCGCCGCATGTGATTCTTTTTCATTCTCTTTGAACTTTACAGTTCTATATCTGTTCGCCGCATGTGATTCTTTTTCATTCTCTTTGAACTTTACAGTTCTATATCTGTTCGCCGCATGTGATTCTTTTTCATTCTCTTTGAACTTTACAGTTCTATATCTGTTCGCCGCATGTGATTCTTTTTCATTCTCTTTGAACTTTACAGTTCTATATCTGTTCGCGGCATGTGATTCTTTTTCATTCTCTTTGAACTTTACAGTTCTATATCTGTTCGCGGCATGTGATTCTTTTTCATTCTCTTTGAACTTTACAGTTCTATATCTGTTCGCGGCATGTGATTCTTTTTCATTCTCTTTGAACTTTACAGTTCTATATCTGTTCGCGGCATGTGATTCTTTTTCATTCTCTTTGAACTTTACAGTTCTATATCTGTTCGCGGCATGTGATTCTTTTTCATTCTCTTTGAACTTTACAGTTCTATATCTGTTCGCGGCATGTGATTCTTTTTCATTCTCTTTGAACTTTACAGTTCTATATCTGTTCGCGGCATTTGATTCTTTTTCATTCTCTTTGAACTTTACAGTTCTATATCTGTTCGCGGCATGTGATTCTTTTTCATTCTCTTTGAACTTTACAGTTCTACATCTGTTCGCGGCATGTGATTCTTTTTCATTCTCTTTGAACTTTACGGTTCTATATCTGTTCGCGGCATGTGATTCTTTTTCATTCTCTTTGAACTTTACAGTTCTATATCTGTTCGCGGCATGTGATTCTTTTTCATTCTCTTTGAACTTTACAGTTCTATATCTGTTCGCGGCATGTGATTCTTTTTCATTCTCTTTGAACTTTACAGTTCTATATCTGTTCGCGGCATGTGATTCTTTTTCGTTCTCTATGAATTTTACAGTTCAATGCCTGTTCGCGGCATGTGATTCTTTTTCATTCTATATGAATTTTACAGTTCAATATCTGTTCGCTGCATGTGATTCTTTTTCGTTCTATATGAATTTTACAGTTCAATGTCTGTTCGCAGCATATGATTCTCTTTCGTTCTATATGAATTTTACAGTTTACTCTCTGTTTGCAGCATGTGATTCTTTTTCATTCTATATGAATTTTTTTTGTTTAACATCTGTTCGCACTGTGTGATTCTTTTTCATTCTATATGAATTTTACAGCTTACTATCTGTTCGCAGTATATGATTCTTTTTCATTCTATATGAATTTCACAATTTAGTAACTTTTTGCAGTATCTGATTCTTTTTCATTGTATACGATTTCTACAGCTAATATCTGTTCGCAGTATGTGATTCTTTTTCATTCTATGTGTATTTATTCATTTCATGTACAAAATCAGAAAACAGCAACTAACGGACCTCAAATGAATAAGCCCTGTCAAAAGAAGCAATCAATACACTAGCATTCTAACGAAGAACCAGCGCAGACGCAACTAAATATCGTTTCCAACAACAATGCAACTGATATTCATGAGCAAGACGAAGAGAAACGAACATTTTGCGCATAAACCAAACGATTCCTGCAAATACTCAACTGCATGCAATGGAAAAAAAAAAAAAAACGCACACAGACACAACTATGTGTGTGAGCGAGTGAGCGCGCGCGCGCTTGTGTGCGTGTGCATGTGTGTGTGTGTGTGTGTGTGTGTGTGTGTGTGTGTGTGTATGTGTGTGTGCGTGCATACAAACTCGGTATGCGAGCGAGTGAGTGACAGCACGCACGCGTGTGTGTGTGTGTGTCTGTGTGTGTGTGTGTGTGAGAGTGACGCGCATTTGTGTGCCTGCTGGTTTGTACACGTTACTTTTGACTCAACGAAGTACCCATGACATCAACACACAAAAACTCTCCCAAAGTCAAATTGGACTGGGTCGGTCAGTCGGCCCCGTCAGCGAAAGGAGGGAGAACGCTTCCCGTTGTTGGCGAGTGGACACAGCCAAGATGGCGACCGTCTGTCAGGGTGACGGGCAACATGGTGGGAGGGACGACACCTGCACTGCAGAGCGGTACCGACATTTGTGTTCCCTGCGCGTTTTGATGTAGCAGCTACTGTCCTCTTTATTGTCTGGTTTCCCACTCTCTCTCTCTCTCTCTCTCTCTCTCTCTCTCTCTCTCTCTCTCTCTCTCTCTCTCCTGTGTGTGTGTGTGTGTGTGTGTGTGTGTGTGTGTGTGTGTGTGTGTGTGTTGTGTGTCCGCGCGCGCGCGCGCGTGCTTTTCTCTTACACCGTTCTGTGTAGAGAGACGTAAAAATCAAAGAGAACAACGTGTATGTGAAAGTACATGATTCTATCAAAACAATAACCACAAACCAGAAATTTTGCAAATAGTAAAAGTGCTTTCCATGCATCAAATTAATAGATTTGTTTATAAACACTCCCCTTCCCCTCACTCCTTTTTTTCTCTTTTTTTTTTAATAAAAAGTCTAATATCACCAAGTGTGAACAGACTCTAAATTAAAGAACTCACTCACACACACACACACACACACACACACACACAGAGGGGGAGGGGGAGATCACCACAACACAACCTCTATATCTCAGCAAGTAGTAACAGTCGTCGTAAACCATTAAGGAGCTAATCTAATGCCAGAGAGAAAAAAAATGTTGTTTGTTTACAGTATGACGACCCCGACCTAGAAAACCCCACCAGGTAACATGTGCATGTGTACAAACATCTGTCTGTATGCCTGCCTTTCCATCTACATATCTATTTCCTAAAGCAAACATAACATGAATACACTATACTAACCACATTTTTTTTAGACTGAGTTTTTAACCCCAGAGAGTCTGTACACTTGCCTCTCTATCTATTTATCTGTTTCCTAAATTAAACAAAATTTGAATGGATAATACTAACCACATTTTTTCACGCTGTTTATATATATATATATATATATATATATATATATATATATATATATATATATATATATATATATAATTAAAGCATTTCTTTATTGTTCAGTGACGTGTACATAGACAAACTACTGAACCGAAGCAGCAACAAGCAAATAGCTCATGGTGTGCTCAGTGACGGCAAATTTTACAACAATAAACACATCGGCGGAATTGCATTACCAACACTGATACGACAAAGAGTAAGAAATATGCTAAATAATATTATACTGGGGAACATTGTAGAGAATTTATCTGGGTGTTCAATTTGAGAGAAGAAAAGCATGCTTTACAGAGCGGTTCACACGGCAGTAAAGACGCTTTAATGACCCCTGACAGGGCCCTCCCCTTTAAACACGCTACCAGATTTCAAAAGAGGCACATCAATCAAATATGGCTCTCTCTCTCGAAGCGGTGTATGAATGCCAATGGCTACTCCAGGCTACAGACGAGTCGCTCGTCTAGCGCGGGTGCACTTGGTAATCGTCGAGGAGCCTCCACCTCTCCCCGCTATCTCCATCAACGATGGTTTCTCCGCTATCTCCCATCAACGATGGTTTCTCCGCTATCTCCATCAACGATGGTTTCTCCGCTATCTCCATCAACGATGGTTTCTCGGTCGTGCTGGTTCGTTGCTTTGTCAATCAGCAAGAATACGCAAAAGCTAAGATCAGTTACATAGCAGTAGTGGGGAAAAAAAAAAGAAAAGAAAAAAAGGGGGAAAACAAGAAAAAGAAGAAAAAGGATTAAAAAAAAAAAAAACCCACGCACGAACCATTAAAGTTTGGCTCGAATTTTAGAGCAAATGGAGAAAGTATGATGAATGTTGCGATTCTAAATTTCCACAGAATCTGCAGCTGTAAAGTTACTATTTACAGATTCTTAACGGTCTATGGAGTAATTTAATTCAACGGTAAACACTTACTAGTGATATCAACGCCGACCTGTCGTATTTGTCCCATAACATCATCACCTGGATTTGGTTTATTCGTTTCTTTTATTCTTTTGTTCCTGTTGTCATTTAAGTACGCGGGAAGTACCTCTTCCAGTGCGTGTGGTGTTCTGTTTGAGGAACAATATTGTACTTCTTCACGAGCTGACTCAAAGGGGAAAGCTAGGATCCATTCGATCTTGACGACGTGGGTCTGCGATTTTCCGATTTCTTTTGTCAACCTTTACGTTCTTGTCTTTTTCGGCTTTCTATCACGCATCTCATAAATCGGGTGGCTTTGGGATCGATCTTTAAGAAAGTATGCCACAAACACACCTCATGAACCAGGTATACGCTCAGCGGGAAAGCACCCGTCTACGTAAAGGCCGAGTGGCGTAATATGTACACGTGTCAAGTGGCCCTTCACTGGCTCATGAAACTGGAGGAAGCCAACATTGATTACCCTTTCTGTTGTCTCTACCCACTTCAAAATCTCGTCGTTCTGGTGGTAAGAAGCAGTTAGTAGTATAATTTACCCCCCCCCCCCCTCCTCCCCTGTTCCCCACTCTCCTGGGGTGGTGGTCATCCCCCCCCCCCCCCCCCCGCCCTCTCCCCGGCATACTGTTAATCTTGCGGATGATGATCCTACATCCACGGTTTATCCCAGATCCGCACCATAGATCCACCAATTTGTTTTATGGGTTCGTTTGTGGGTTCAGATCTATTTTCTGACCATGTTTGGTTTTAAAACAGGTTCAGCGATGTTTTGCTACTCCTGATAACGGACAAACAAAACCATTCTATTCAACAAATCAGCAGGTCCATGCAAGCGAAAACATCATCACCCCCTAGTAGTAGGTCAAGCAACTTTATCCCAACCCAGCGTCACGAAAAACAAATAAAGAAATAAATGAATTTTTAAAAAAACATACATAAATGAATAAATCAAATAAATAATGAACAATAAATAAGTCAATAATGAAATGACTAACTAAATAAACCTGACAGGGAGGTAAGGGGGGGGGGGGGGGGGGGGCGCAAACTGGGCTGATGGAGATGGAATGCATGTGGGACGAAGGGTGAGAGAGGTTGGGGATAGTAGGTATATATAAACGTATTGATCTTCTCTCGTGTTGTCTCTAATCCATTTAACAAAAAACAGACCATGGTAGGGGGTAGGAAAGCCAGCTGTGGCCATCAACACTTCACAGGGTCCTGTGAACTGGCGGGCAAGGGCCGCTTCGACTGCTTTGGGGGAAATTTACTTTCGGTCACGAAGCTCTGATTATATCGAGTATATCGATCGTCTGTCTGTGGCGAATCGAACTGTTGAACATTCAAAGAAAATGACAAGTTTTTTTTCAAAACAGCATTATGAACTGATGGTGTCCTTCCTGATATGCCATTGTGTAAGCCATTGTTAGCAATGGTTAAAATAAAAAGAATTATGACAAGAAAACTGAAGCCTACATTGAAGGAAGGTGTTGTGATTGTGGTAGTAGACATTAAAAAGTGCCAACCTACACCTGTACGAAGCTGCGCAATTCGATAGGCCAGAATCAAACAGACTGTGTGTCTATTCCGACTGACTATTAGTGTATATATCTATTGACTCCAGACCGACTGCAGCTTCTGTTTAGCAGACGACCTATTACAGATCTTCTGTAACACTGCATCTGTCCGTCTTCACTATTTCTCTCTTTGTTTTAGTTTGTCATGGAAGAAGAGGTCTGTGTTTGTCACCTGAGCCATGCAACCAAGAATGGCACAGCGAGACTCCAACCCCACCCCCCACCCCAAATGTTGACATAAAGCACAAGTAGTTTTCAATTTAGCATATATATGAAAAACCGATGTCTTGAGAACCGGATGTACATTCCCCCCAACACAAACCAACCCACTTGCTGTGCTTAACATAGTGGAATGTGCGTGTCCCTCCTGTTTCTGTCCCTGTTATGAATCAACCGTTTACTCCATGAAATTCGTCATCATCCTCACTGTCTACCTTGGAACAACGCCCTCTTGTTGTGAAAAAGATTGATGCTGCTACACCCTTTCTTCTCCTAAACAACGAAATGAATAACGAAAGAGGGAAAAATGCGAAAACCAAGCCGCCATTTTTCATTTCACAATTGATTTCTCTCGTGGCACAGGTGTTCAAACAGCGGCTTGGAAAACATAAATAATGTTCCGTTGTTGTTGCTGCTGTAGATGGCTATTTGTTGCTGTACCCCTCCTGTCTGGCGTGGAGGAAGAAAGAGGGAAAGTGGGAGCTGGAATCCATCTATGTTCTTATTCAAGCTTATAGTGTTATAGAACTGAACAAAAAACAAACAAAAACAAAACAAAACCGTTTTAGGTCAAGATAATATTCAATCGCTCTGCTGTCTTACTTAATTAAAGGGTAGAAGGAAGTTTCTTCTTAAATAAATGATGAAAGATCAGGAGAAGAACACTAAGATCCACATGACCAAAAACATTAAAGAAGCGAACAGAAGAAGAAGAAGAAAAAGAAGAAGAAGAAGAAGAAGAAGACGACGACGACGACGACGACGACGACGACGACGACGAAGAAGAAGAACAATCTCAAAGAGAAAAAAGAAAAAGCTAAGGTAAACAGAAAGTAGAAGAAAATAAATCTTGCATGGAAATGGAAAGAAAAAAACAACAACAAAGTTATGAGAAAAACAAAGCAAAACAAAACAAAAACAGAAGAATAGGCTACTGTTTAACAGGACGATGAAAAACAACAGTAAAAACGAAACAAAACAAACAAATAAATAAACAAACAGATGAACACTGTAAAAACAAAAACAGATGAATACTGTTTAAGACGAAGAAGAAAAACAACACCATCAATAACACCACACACACACACACACACACACACACACACACTCGCAAACACTCAAAGCAAAAGAAAAAGGGTGGAGGATGATTACATAGACAGAGCAAGCGAGCGAGCGAGCGAACGAACGAGCGAGCGAGCGAGACAGCGAGAGAGAGAGAGAGACAGATACAGATACAGAGACACAGAGAGAGACAAAGAGAGAGACAGAAAAACAGATCGACAGACTGACTGACACAGACAGACAAAAATGGTGAAAACTGAATTGAACAAAGAGAAACATTACACTGCATTCTAGAATGCGAAACTCAATACATTCCACACGACCTGTCTCGGATAACTATGACCGCGCCCAATTGCAATCGCAACAACACAAAAACATCACATAGGTCTAGAATTAAAAAAATCTCTAGTGCGTAGAACCAGAGAATAATATCACATTTCAAATACTTTTTTTTTCTTTTTGTGTAATTACTCTTTTTTCAATGAACGTAGACTGCTTTCAATGGTGACAGTCTGCAGCACAAAAATCAATATTTGAACTTGTCTCCGAAAACCTCCAGAACGGCTGCAAATCGATTTTCTTCTTCCGCGAGCCGGGATGTCGTGTCTTTAATCTACGTAAACAATGAACAATGCCACGAACAGGACACAGTGCAATGCGTAACTGTAGACGAAGAATGGAGTAAACACAACACATGTAACTAACTGAATGTACGCCCGGTGACTTACTTACTCAGTTGTTGGCCATGGTAGTAAATTTTTGGCGGACGGATCTTCGCCATTCACCATCAGATACGCAGACGACAGCCTGAGCAAGGTTTGAATAATCCGTTAAACCGCTTGACTATCATTATTTCCGACAATGTCTGGCAAAACCCTGTTTTAGAGCCCGTCCCCACCGAGCGGGGGGGGGGGGGGGGGGGGATTCTTCTTCTTCTTCTTCTTCCTAAAATACTGGTTCACTCAAAA
>CM031613.1:52914966-52947466 GCA_018398815.1 Conus ventricosus | reverse complement strand
TCTCAACAACGTGCTCTATGAATGAGATTATGAGCAGTTAGTTAGTTATTTCATTTAAAGTCTTTTCATCGTATCGATGATTTTAGCATCAAAAAACAAAACTTTGTTAAATTTTTAACATCATCCCAAAAAAAAAATCGAAAAACGGAAGAAGAAGAAGAAGAAGAAGAAGAAGAAGAAGAAGAAAAGAGAGAGAGAGAGAGAGAGAGAGAGAGAGAGAGAGAGAGAGAGAGAGAGAGAGAGAGAGAGAGAGTGAGAGAGAGACAGAGACAGACAGAGACAGAGAGAGAGAGAGAGAGTGAGAGAGAGACAGACAGACAGACAGACAGAGAGAGTTGCAAGAAACGTGCAATAGGACTACAGAACAAATACCTAGGTAATCTAAATACTGAAAGGTTGAACAGATTAAACTGAACCCAAAATAACTTAACAAACCCAAAATAACTTAACAAACCCAAATTAACTTAACATTAGAAACAGGCAAATAACAACTGATCTACTTGCACATGGAACATTCAGTTATGAAAAATACTTTCTCCCAGAAGAGAAAAAAACGTCGTATCGTTTCATTTTCTATCATGTTACACATTTCTACTGAAGATAAACGGCAAGGCAGTTCAATAACATTCAAAGTGTTTCTTGTCCCATTTTTTTGCGAGATGGTCAACATATTCATTGTAATAAATTCCACAATGGGATGGTATCCAACAAAAGTCAACACTGGACCCTTTCAATCGAATACAATGAACTGAATATTTTATATTCAAATATATGAATGAATGAATGAAATCAGGTGCGAATGTTTGCTGTCCCCCCCCCCCCCCCCCCCCCCCCCCCCCCCCCCCCCCCCCTTCCACATTGGACCCTTTCAACTGAATGCAATGAATTGAATATTTTATTTTAAATATATGAATGAATGAAAATAGGTGCAAATGCTTGCTGTCTCCCTCACCCCCCCCCCCCCCCCCCCCCTCCTTCCACTTTCTCCTTTCCCACATGTGCTCTACAGCTTTTCGGTAAGCTAGATCTAATCCTCATCCCCAATCCGTTTTGAAGCCCCCCCCTCCCCCCAACCCTCTCTCTCTCTTCTCTCTCCATTCACTTTCTCCTTCCCACTCCCACTTCTCTCCTATTATATTTTGGAAGGAGGGGGGGGTGGGGTGGGGTGGGGGGCAAGTGGGGGGGGGGGGGAATAGGAGTTTGGATGGGGGTGGGGAGGGTTAGGTGGTGAGGAGAGGCGTGTTGTTCCTTTGCTACCGCTGTGGACATCTAGAAAGAAAAATTAGACCCCACGCCCCACCCACTCGTCCCCTCAACAAGATCCGCCCCTGAGTGGCCAGGTCAAAGACTCTAAGCACTGGACGAGAACTGAAGCGCTAACTGCTGTGCAGCGAATGGAGTCCAGGGATGCTGCAGTACTTGCAACCCGAAGGAAACACGCACATACAGCAGATGGCCCGGCTAAATGCTGGGACTGTGTTAATGGGAGCACATATGTTGGTTCGGGAACGTCAAACGGACTCAGCAGCAGCAGCAGCAGCATAGCAAAGCAGCAGCAGCAGCATAGCATAGCAGCAGCAATAGCAGCAGCAACAGCAGCGGCACACAGCAGCAGTTCAGACACCAACACTCGAAATGTTATACCATTTAGTTTTGTATATGTTGACCTCTGTGCGATTTCCGAGAGTTCAAACTGACCACAGTGGATAGGCAAGTCATGGGTGGGTTGTAGGCATTCTTAAATGTTGCCAGTTTCAGCATAAATCCGCTATGGGAAACGAACGCACGCGCGCGCACGCGTTTATGTGGCTGTTGCCCCTTGTTTATCGGCTGTGTTCGCTAAGACCTGATTTTAACCTCAGTACACATATAGATGATTATGACATGCCACTGTGGCGAAGTGGGTTAGCGTCGGGGGACTCCCGGCTGGGAGGTAGAAGGTTCGATTCCTATCAGAGCCATACGGAATTTGTCTGCCCCGACCAGTTCCTACCTTGTGTTGAGTCTGTTATGTACTCAATTAGGAAGACTGGGACCACACCGTCAAGTTTAATCCACTTAATGGATGCGTCTCTGAGAGTGTTGCTCAAATTTTCTGACCAACACTGCAGGTGTCTGTATCTCTCAGGCCTGGTTGACGCCGGGATATATTGTGAAAGTTAGCGTAGAGTACAGCCCTGTCATGCAGTCTCAGACCGGAATGGAAATCCGTAGCATCATCTTCATCATCCTCATTCTCATCGATCAGCATTAAAAAAAAAAAGTCTCAAATTCTGTGGCCCTTCATGCCCTGCTCTCACCGTGACCTCAGTTTTGATGTTCTCTCCACGTCTGGGGCCTTGGTTTGATTCCGTCAGGGTCACCGGTATTGGCAGATTCACGGGGGCTGGGGGAACAGGGGTGGGGGGTCCGAATGAGCGGACTGGGTGCAATGCCACTGAGATGGCACAGAATGGGACAGAAGATGGCACAGAAGATGGGACAGAAGATGGCACAGAAAATGGGACAGAAGATGGCACAGAAGATGGGACAGAAGATGGGACAGAGGAAAAGAAAATGACATGGTTATCTTAAAAGCTTTGAAATACCAATGAGTTTGCCATATGAGAATGATAGTCTACCAACAGTCCAACTTTGCAGGTATGCCTTTTTCTCGTTACTGCTTTCACCTTGCTTGTCGCCATGCTGTTTATCAAGATCAGCTAAAAGTCAAGCCACAATGTCGGTGATTTGATAAAGATTGTCGACACAAAGCTGTGTCTGAACCGTGTTCACCACAATGTCGGTGATTTGATAAAGATTGTCGACACAAAGCTGTGTCTGAACCGTGTTCCCTACAGGAAACACAAAGCTGTGTCTGAACCGTGTTCACTACAGGAAACACAAAGCTGTGTCTGAACCGTGTTCACTACAGGAAACACAA
Source organism: Conus ventricosus (assembly GCA_018398815.1). Classification (NCBI taxonomy): domain Eukaryota; kingdom Metazoa; phylum Mollusca; class Gastropoda; order Neogastropoda; family Conidae; genus Conus; species Conus ventricosus. The sequence goes on along the minus strand of CM031613.1, from coordinate 52,944,543 downwards.
AGCTGTGTCTGAACCGTGTTCACTACAGGAAACACAAAGCTGTGTCTGAACCGTGTTCACTACAGGAAACACAAAGCTGTGTCTGAACCGTGTTCACTACAGGAAACACAAAGCTGTGTCTGAACCGTGTTCACTACAGGAAACACAAAGCTGTGTCTGAACCGTGTTCACTACATGAAACACAAAGCTGTGTCTGAACCGTGTTCACTACAGGAAACACAAAGCTGTGTCTGAACGTGTTCACTACAGGAAACACAAAGCTGTGTCTGAACCGTGTTCACTACAGGAAACACAAAGCTGTGTCTGAACCGTGTTCACTACAGGAAACACAAAGCTGTGTCTGAACCGTGTTCACTACAGGAAACACAAAGCTGTGTCTGAACCGTGTTCACTACAGGAAACACAAAGCTGTGTCTGAACCGTGTTCACTACAGGAAACACAAAGCTGTGTCTGAACCGTGTTCACTACAGGAAACACAAAGCTGTGTCTGAACCGTGTTCACTACAGGAAACACAAAGCTGTGTCTGAACCGTGTTCACTACAGGAAACACAAAGCTGTGTCTGAACCGTGTTCACTACAGGAAACACAAAGCTGTGTCTGAACCGTGTTCACTACAGGAAACACACCGAAGAGCAGAAGAAACAAATGAAGCCAGTAAGTAACTTTTTGAAGCGTGGCATACAATGGAAATGTGTTCAGCCATTAATCTGCAAGCTTTGACAGACTGGCTAAAGACAGTCAACACACACACACACCCACAGACAGACAAACACAGACAGACAAACACAGACACAGACACAACACACACACACACACACACACACACACACACACACACACACACACACACACGAAACCAAAAAAGAAACCAAAAAACCCCCAAACAAACAAACAAATAAAAAACCGAAGCGCATCTAATGCATGTATGACGTCAAGGGGCCCTCCAAGGGGTGTGTTTCACATTGAACTTTTAGTGCAGTCACTCATTCCTCTCGTCAAGATTCAGGCAAGTGTAACACGTGCAAACATCGGATCATGCCAAAGACACGTCCCATCACTCTCAGGGTGGAAAGGGTTCGACTTGCACTCCTCCTTGCCTGGACTGATGGCTCTGTGTCTGGGGCAGATGCCTCCCAACTGTGCAGCGTCAACATGTTAATGGGATACACGACGAAATTTGTTTCATCTAATCCTACAAGACGTTTCTATGAATCCACACAGGATTTTCTCCTGGATTAGCACCCATTTTCTGTCATTGGAGGCAGCGGTGTTAGATTTAGCACGCATTGTTACAGTTCAGTACATATCTCTTCCTGCTTTGATACATTTCACTTGGTTTATTCACCATAACCAATACACTCATATTGTTAAGAGAATGTAAGTGCCTGTTTCACTTACCAATCAACTGGCTAACGACCAATCAACCGACCAACCAGCTAACCAATCTACTTTCAACCAACCAGATAGCCAGCCAAGTATTCAACCAACCGATCGACTGACCGACCGACTGACCATGAACGAAGCAAGCTACCAACGAACCATCCTACTAACTAACAAACTAAATAACTAATTAAAGAAGCAAACCAACTAACTAACGAAATAGGTTACTAATTAACTGACTGACTTACTGACTAACTAACTGGGATGTATGACCAGCTGATTGATCAGTAACTAAGCGGCAAACTAAACATGTATGGGAATATGACGAAGAGCAGTTCACCGGAAACGCTCATCTCAACAATTCTCCAGCTAAACGAATCCACAAGAACGTTGCACAATCAACAACAACAATGATGAGTAAAGAAATGGAGTAGCATGGTCGCAAGCCAAAATGTGCTTTCTCTCTGCAGCTCGAGAACCTCGTTGCCAACAGGTCAACGTGTATACAGACGAGCTTTTGGGCCAGTGTTGGAGGACGACTAATGAATCACGCTGAGTGAGATGCACTGCATTATCACCGTCCCCGACAGCAGAGTGACCGACATAACGGCCTGTACCGATGAGTCACGAGCTGTCTTACCAGGACACAGCGGGCTGGCGGCCATTCAAAACCACGTGGTTTATTGGCGAGCCGACCCTGAAGGTCATCTCCGTGCCGTGGAGAGAGAGAGAGAGAGAGAGAGAGAAGGAGAGGCTTTTTATGCTCAGCTAGGTTAACGGAGGGACAGAGTTATGGCCTCAGCGATAAATGAGGGTGTCTGTGGAGTAGAGAGAGGAGCTTGGCTGCAGTGGAAGTAGTTTTGGAGTGGAGACAGTTTGTGTAGAAAGATGGGGTATGTTAGCTTGGTCAAAAAAGACAAACATACAAATTAACAACCAACCAACCAACAACAACAAACAAACACGTTGAGAGAGAGAGAGAGAGAGAGAGAGAGAAGAAGAGAGAGAGAGAGAGAGAGAGAGAGAGAGAGAGAGAAGGAGAAGAAGAGCAAGAAATATCTCAGTAGATGTGTGGTAACAACGTAAAAAAAAAAAAAACGCACCTGTCAAGATGTACTTACCTCTCTTGATAACATTCATAGGGATGAAACCATATCTGCCGGGGAATACTAACCTCTGTTAGAAATGACAATAGGTTTGAAAAAAAAAACCAACAACTATAGTCATGTGCTAACCTCTCTTGGTAATATATATATATATATATATATATATATATATATATATATATATATATATATATATATATATATATATATTATTTGTTAAGAATTAAAAAAAAATGAAGTATTAAAATCTATTAACAATTATTTAATATTATTAAAATTGAAATATATTTAAAAATATTCTTAACAGATGTTGCTCCTTAAGGGGTTGAGCACCTTCAGATTTTTAAAGAACACTTATATATATATATAACCGTGTTCACTACAGGAAACACAAAGCTGTGTCTGAACCGTGTATATAGAAACACTCAATGCTCTCTGGGAAACTGTTAGTGAAGGTAGGGTGGTGGGGGCTGGGGGTGGTGCGAAACTACTTGCAGAGATGCGCAAAGTTATCTGGTAAACAATAATACGAAAAAAATTCTGCCTGTTGGAAATTTACAACACACCATTGTATATTAAGGTAAGCCAACTGTCGTAAACTGGTCAACGAAAAAATAAACAACCTACCAGCCAAGCCTTCCACCATCCTAACAACTGATGAAATCATGTACTCACTAAAAACAAAATTCAACGAAATAAGAAAATGGTGGCGATGACCAATCTTCTATACACATTCACCAATATTCTGCATCCTCATTCGCATTTTCATTGGAAACTAAAGAGCAGTGTTTCAGATCGACGTTTTGTTCGGCGATTAAAGTGGTCACTAATTTAGACAATCACGTCCTCCGTACCCACAGTGGAACTGCTTCAGTGTGTTTTCCGTTTTCTATATCATTATTTCTACATCAGTATCTGTATATTTTTCTACACAAAGTTGCTTGTCGACAGGTAACTTAAGTCAAATTAAAATCAATCTATTCATTCAAAATCGATGCAAAAGGTATTGAGGCCCCATGACCGCCCCTGCAAGTATTGCAAACACACATGCTGCTTGATCAGCTTATCAAGTGACCATTGACTGTAAACACAACATATCTAATTCTGGCATTATGTCTGAAAAAAAAAAGAAGTCCGTGCAAACAGCGTCTGAGATTGTATGTGTGCTGTTGACCCGAATCCTGGTCTTCACAGATGGAAAAGGCTTTCCTCAACCATGCACACATCAGGTGATCTCTGAAGAGAACTCTGAACGACACAACTTCAACATCTGAACAGAATATCAACATGACATTATCAGCTTCTCTTTTGTTGGCCACACAATTCTGAACGATAAAACTTCAACATCTGACCAAAATATCAGCCGGCTTTATCACTTCTCTATCGTCAATGAACACGTGGGTATGGTATCAGAAGGCATTGTTCATTGTGAACGGTAATCAGCTGTGTACAGAGATGGCCGACTGTGGGCGTGAACCTGATCAGTGTGGCTGCGTAACGCCATCGTGGGGCAGATGTCCTGAAGGGCAGTGGTCATGGACTGACTGGACGGAGCACAGATGGGACATCTGGTGAACACAAAGGAATGCAGGAAGAGGCTGAGTCAGGCCAATTGACATAGGCTGCATGAAAATGTTGTTATGCTCTGCATAGTTTTAAAGCGGCCAATTGACTTAGGCTACATGAAAATGGTGTTAAGCTCTGCATAGTTTTAAGGCTGAGTCAGGCCAATTGACATAGGCTACATGAAAATGGTGTTATGCTCTGCATAGTTATGCGGGGATTGTCTTCAGTTGTGACAAGCTCCTAGCATAACGGTATCAGTCTCCAAAATCCCCCGAAGTCGGAGTGTGGCTGCCCACGTGGTGGGGTAATCAAAAACGGTCGCACACGTAATGTTCTCATCCCCAGCTGATGCATTTGTACCATAGTGTTCAAGTACTTCGGCTGTTCGGATGATCCCTGGAGTCTTTTAGCCAGGATACGACAACAACAACAACAACAACAACTGTCATCGCAAGGCCTTCTGACGATGTTCATCCGGGAGTTGAAACTGGAGCACAGCCAAATGGTTTGATGCAAAACAGAAGGGAACAAAAGAACTGTTGTCCATGAAATGCACAATGTTTGTGCTAATTGAACAGTCAATGTCGAGCAGCATAAAAAAAATCACACACAGTCCCTTCAGGCCTTGACGACCTTTGGTTCTCTCCACAATTCAGCATTCAATGGATACCATCAGGAGTATTGTTCAATGGATTTAACATTTCCCTTGATCGCCCACTTCTCTTTCTATCATTTCCTTTCCCCAATAGTTCGTTCTCTAAATTAAGTTAATTTTTCTAATGATGAAAAACATTTTTAAACTTTACTTTTTTCCACTACTGAAATGTTCGACACTATGGCAAAATTTCAATTCTCAGTTAAGACGACTCAAGAATCAAAGTGTAATAGACTGTCCTTGTGGCTCAGATTTGTTCCTTTTGGATCCTACTGTTTTCATTTTTTTTTTTTTTTGGCTTGGTTTGACTCACACGTCCCTCGAAGTCAATGGCAAGAGAAAAAGAATCGACATAGCGCGCACGCACGCGCGAGCGCAGGCACACACACATATTTTACACACACACACACACACACACACACACACACACACACACACACACACACATATTATATATATATATATATATATATATATATATATATATATATATATATATATATATATATATATATATATATAGGGAGAGAGAGAGAGAGAGAGAGAGAGAGAGAGAGAGAGAGAGAGAGAGAGAGAGAGAGAGAGAGATCACAATCTTTTTAAAGAGTAATATCAAACAGCCGTGCAAATGGTCAAAATCCATGCACATTAACATTCAGAGAGACATTCCATCAGCCATTACAAAATGTAGAGTATTTTGTCGGTGTGAGGTTGTCACGACCGACCCCTGGAGGTCTGCCCTGACAGGATCGGTCTAGATGGGAGTGAAGGGAGTGACTGACCTCACACGCCTCGCAAGAGACCACACAAGAAAGATTACAATACAACACCCCATTTATTCACACCAACACACACAATCACAATTAAGCATTCCAACACACACAACATGCACAATCACAATCAAGCATTTCAACACACACGACATACACACAATTAAGCATTCCAACACACACAACATGACCATAATTATAAATAAGCATTTCCAGCACACACAACATAACCATGATTATAAATATGCATTTCCAGCACCCATCCCTTTCCGTGTCTCATGTAGTTCCCCCACACCCCTGCCTCTCCAAAGTCCACTGGGAGCACCCTGACGCACCAGGTGCCCCAAACCGGGTCGGTTCTTGAACGGAGTGTCCTTCAATGCCGACACCACTGACACACACAACAATACGCCCAAATCGCACGCCACAGAGCTACCACACCGGTCACATGGGCTGTTTGAAGTGCGAGGACGGTGGAGAGCGCATCCCGTGGGACGAGGTGTTGTCGCTGGAGGTCCCGGACAGGGATCAGGACCGTCCGGCAAAGCCCACGTGCTTCTCCACCAGCGCGCGGCCCCAACCAGTGTGCGGCCCCAACCAGTGCACGGCCCCAACCAGTGCAGGCTCCGGGTGAAAGCCCCCGGGAGGAGGGAAAACGGAACTGGGAGGAAAGAAGAAAGGGTACTGGAACCCCGCAGTCAGTACGGTCTGACACATGCTGTTAAATCCTAACAGCCCCTCGCATGATGGGCGAGAGGAGGCTTGCCGAACACATCAATATCACCAGCCCAACACAGACCCGAGCATTAACACAGTAAACAAACCAACTGAGGAATGTTCGCTAAAGGTCTTGTCACACGAAGCAGGCAAGAGACTGCATTAAATTAACAGGCTATAAAACGAATATGAATTATCTTCATCCTTCCCTCACTCACGTTCAACATTTTCCTTTCTTAGGAACTGAACTAATACAGCAACCATTGCTTTATAACTGCCACCACATTTGCAAATAATAATTCAATGGCACAATTATTCCCACATTTTATAGCAACATTTCAAAATAACACAAATCTCCAACCACGCATCCAAACAACTAATCATGCGTACGCACGCTCGCAAACATAAAACTCGTTCTCCTTGCACCCACAAACAGACGGTGGCCGAAGAATAAGAGTCCGGCGAATGTGACAGGGGCGGACGAGCGAGACCAAGCAAGTACCAACCCTGAATCACCAGGTTCTCTCCCATCCCCACCGACTACCGCATCACCAGATGCATAAAAAGGAGAAAGAATTTTGGATATAATTTAGAATGGCCAGGTTAAAGATTGAATTAACCAGAAAAGCGGTCTCAAACAATATTTCTTTTATAATTTTGAAAACAAAAGAAAATTGCGCAAAAGAGAAGAATTAGCCGGCTAACAAAAAAAAACCAAACAAACCACGAAACTGATGCTTACCAGCTACCCGTGGGTGACCCAGAAGTGATGGGTCAAGCGACTCTCTGCCCTCTGTCCAGTCGAGAGGACCAGCAGAGCAGATGCGGAAAAGAGATGATGTCCCTCCCCTACAGGCCGACTGTAGGAATGAAGGTACCGACCATACCTTCGACGAAGTGGTGAAGAACCAGGACCGGAGCAGGCGCTCCCAGAGACATCTTCCGCTCGAGTGAAGAGAAAACCTGCCTAAGCGATGGCGGCCAACATGCCACCCTACGTCACAGTGAGAATACCTCAAGCCCAAGAGGAATCTTGCACGTGCGGCAGTTGAAAAGACAGGTGAGAGGCCGATAGACAGCAAGTTCGAGAGAAAGGTACCAGCCACCCGTGAACCTGCAGGATGAATTGCACGGGCAGTGGAATTAGAGAGAGAGAGAGAGAGAAAGCAAACCTAACCTGAGCTGAACGACATTAAGGTGCAAACGCACCACAAGCCACATTAAGGGACGGATACACGACCACAGCAACGACAATAAATAAATGAATAATTCCGCCACCCCAGATGGGTCAATCGTCGTAGGCCTCGTGACAAACTCGTGACAAACCCCCCTCCTAAAAGCATCTGTTTCTCTGAGATACAGTGCTCCTTTGAACCTTGACGCATGTGCAAAATCACAACAATGGGACCGAACCCAACACTCTGTGATCGACAGAGTACGATAAATCCAATACAACCGTTTCACGATAGAATTACACAGGGAGATACATAATACTACATTTATCAAACAACTAAGCAACCCTTCCAACAATAAAAGTAGCAATCCGAACCAGTGGTGATTCACTACCGTTAAAATCACTGAAGTGAAAACTGTCACTACACCTGATACAGAGACAAAAGGGGATATAACCCTGGTTGAGGGGAAGTGTCCCTCTTGACTGATTTCTCCAATGTGCTGACTACGGAGCTCGGCTGAGATAGTCAGCATCCGTATTGCTGGAACCCTTGATATGGCGAAAAGTGAACGCATGACTCTGCAGTTCCACTGCCTAACTCATGAGTCGAAGACTGACTGGCCGGATCCGGTCCAAGCACTGGAGAGGATGATGATCGCTCTCCAGTACAAACTTCCGGCCGTACTTCTTCTTGGGTATGCCCTGGAACTCTTGGCATAACCCGTGCAGTTGACCTGTCTGAGCTGCGGAGAGGTTTGAACCGAAGCAAACATCCTGCCACGACTCTTCCTCGACGAGGGGAACAGTGGGGATGTCCTGAATCACCGACACTGCATGCTCATCGCCACTCTCCACAACGACAGGGGTGAATCCTGCCTGGCACTGAGTTCGTCGCACGTATGCCTTCAAGAGGTTGGCATGATACAGGCGTTCCTTGCCTCGCACGTGAATCCTATAGTCCAGTCACGAGGTTGCTCTGCACACAGGCGACGCAACATCTGCTTCAATGTCCCATTAAAGCGCTCGACAAGGCCATTGGCCTGCGCATGATAGGGTGATGTTGTCTCCTTGTGAACATTGAGCAGAGCGTTCACTTCCTGCATGGTTTCGGACAGAAACTGGGTTCCTGGTCTGAAAGGATCTTCTTGGGCACGCCAGTGCGCGTCCAAATCTGCCAGAGAGCTTCAGCAACAGTAGGGGCATCGATAGTCCTAAGCGGGACAGCCTCTGGATACCGAGTCGCATAGTCCACCACTACCAAAATGTAGCGGTGACCACGATCGGATGGTGGATTAATGGGTCCCACCAGGTCGACCCCAACTTTGCTGAATGGCTCCCCAACCAGTGGCACTGATCCCAGGGGAACACGCCTCAAGCGCCCCTTAGGCGTTGTCCGTTGGCAGGTATCGCAACTGCGGCAGTACTGCCTGACCTGAGAATTCATCCCCGGCCAGAAGAAATCCTGTCTAACTCGCTCGAGAGTCCGTTTTGAGCCATATGACCTGCCATGGGTGAATCATGGGCCTGGCGGAGAACAGATTCTCTCAAGCTTTGGGGAACGACTAGCTGCTTGGCCACCCTATCTGCCTGAGTGAAAACCCTAAAGAGGATCCCCTTGTGGAGCTTAAAGCTCACCTTGGCGTGTCGGGCCGACTGAGCGGGACGACCCACCAGTTGTCGCAGGCGTTGGACATCCAAGTCCCTGGCCTGAAGACGAACCATGGTAGCAGGATCAGCCCTAGCCAGAACCTCGTCAGAGATCGGCTGCAGAACGGGACGCAATTCCTGCTCCTGCTTCTTGGCTTTGGCGCGCGTGGTAACTCCCACACACGCCTGTACGGGCAGATCCGTAGACACAGACTGACTGCGTCCGTCTGCAAAGGTGATAGTATTCCCTATGAGAAGGGAATACAGAGGTCGCTCCACCGCGATAGCCCATACTTCGCCACAGAAGTAGGGGGTGGAGATAGGAATGAGTACAGAAGGACGGGTGGAGGTAAAACCAGCCTCCAACCCGCACACATCATAACTGGCGCCCCGCCGAGCCTCAGGAGAAACCAAATCCTTATCGACAAAGAGCGTTGATGCTCCCGAATCCCTGATGGAGTCGACCAAGGAAGAACCCACAACGGAAAGAAATACTGGGCACTCTGAACCACCAGAAGCTGGGATGGACCCCACGTTAACCGAGGCACGAGGACGCTGGAAAGGACTAGCCCCATGACTACCGGCGGCTTTAGGGCAATCTTTCCTAATGTGGCTGGGACGACCACAAAGAAAACACAGTCAGGGTGCTGAGGTCCCCGATGAACTGCCTGTCTTGCTCGACCCGCTAGCCGTCGTCGGCGCCCTATTGCCACTAAATCCAGTGGGGGTCTTCCTATCCGTATCTGGGCGATGCCCATAAGCTCTACGGGCTTCAGCAAACACCTCAGCGGTCTGAATCGCAGCCGCGAAATCCTGAGGTGCTGTCTCGCCTATACGGATCCTCAACTCTGGGGACACGGTGTTGGTCAGCTGTTCGATGAGAATCAGATCCTCAAGCTCCAGCTTAGCCAACTGACGCCAGTACCCTAGCGTTTTGCGCAGCCTATCTCCAAACTGCACGAAGGTCTCATCGTTATTCTTTTTCATGGACCTAAACTTCCTCCTGTACGTCTCTGGAGTAAGGTGGAAACGCTTACGCAGAGCCAACTGCATGTCTGCATAAGACGCGCCTTCATTTAGAGTAAGCACACACTCCCTTGCAGCACCAGATAATCCAGAAAAAAGGTGCATGGCCTTTTGTTCCTCAGACAATTGGTATGAACTAGCAACCTTGTCAAAATGCTCTAAGAACATATCAATGTCCTCACTAGGTCTGAACTCCGGGAGCTTTAACTTTGGGCCTCTAACTCTATCACTTGCCTGTCGATCAACCCCCTGATTTACAGGTGCGGGAGACCGTGAAAGAAGTTGTTCCATCTCCTCCCTACGCAGAGCCTGCTGTCTGGCAGCCTCCTCTCTACGCAGAGCTTCCTGTCTGGCAGCCTCCTCTCCACGCAGAGCTTCCTGTCTGGAAACCTCTTCCCTACGCTGATCTAACTCCTCCCGACGGAGGGCTTCCTGTCTGGCAGCCTCTTCTCTACGTAAAGCTTCCTGTCTGGCAGCCTCTTCCTTACGCAAAGCTTCCATCCTATCCAGCTCCTCCCTCCGCAGAGCTTCCTGCCTGGAAGCCTCTTCCCTACGAAGCGTTGCCTCTTCCCTACGAAGGACTTCCTGTCTGGCAGCATCCTCTCGTCGCTGTTGCTCTAGAAACATCAGGACAGAAGCGATATCCTGGGCGGGATTCACCACTCCCGACACGGGAGGATGTCCCGTTCGACCCGTCCCTTGGATCTCGACTTTCCCATGAGGAAAGTCTCCCAGGGCATACTCCTTACGAGGGGAAGCATGGAGAGGAGAAGGCTTCGGTCTCTGCGACTCAACAGAAGCCCACAGTTGCTTCGCTATACTCTGACGCTTCCGAGCGGAAGTGCCAGTCGGGGTCTCAACAGGAAGATCCCCTAGCGAAGAAGTAGTGAAAGTACTCACTGGACTATCGGCTACAGCACTGGAATAAGTGGAAGTCACTGTAGTCGAAGTACTGGTACTAATAGTAGGAAACTACATTTTGAAAACCCTTCTTCTTTGACGCACGCGTCGCCATACCACCAGCACCGGACGTTGCCATGACAACTATATCCTACGGTTCTCAAATAAGGGGAAAGACAATTCCACTAGAGAGAAACAAATACCGCTCGGATATGTCACGTCTCTTGGTGACTGACTGAGAAACAGTAAATAAAAAAAAACGTCAACGAACAATGTTCGGCTGCTCCCACTCTGGCAACACCGCGCTCCACAGCACGAGCAACAGTGCGGTGGGGCTCACCGAAAAAAAAAAAAAAAAAAAAAAATGTCCGCTGCTCCCACTCTGGCAACACCGCACTCCACAGCACGAGCAACAGTGCGGTGGGGCTCACCGGAAAAAAAACCAAAATGGCAGACGGAATCCGGAGAGAGGAAAAAGTGACACTAACGTCCGATACACCCACCTGTACTCAATAACCACCCGGTAATAAAAAAAAATACAAAACTGGTTAACTACAAAACAGGAATGATAGACTGAGTGGCAACAGAAAGGAAAGTCTTACGGCCGTATCTGCGTGAGGCACCCGGCGGAAGGAGGAGGTCTGGTCGCGGTCGACTCCCCCTGGTCTCACCTCGACTCCCCAGTCACACCGGATGTTCCTTCAGGCCACCAAGACTCCCTACACGCTAGAGTCACCCAGCCAACCACCCACAAACAAACATGACAAACTAACCAAACGTATACAGAACAGACAGAACTGGACAGGTACTCCGCGAAACGAGAGAGACAGTCAGAGCCCCTCACATCCCGGACGAGCCCCACAAATGTCACGACCGACCCTGGAGGTCTGCCCTGACAGGATCGGTCTAGATGGGAGTGAAGGGAGTGACTGACCTCACACGCCTCGCAAGAGACCACACAGAAAGATTACAATACAACACCCCATTTATTCACACCAACACACACAATCACAATTAAGCATTCCAACACACACAACATGCACAATCACAATCAAGCATTTCAACACACACGACATACACACAATTAAGCATTCCAACACACACAACATGACCATAATTATAAATAAGCATTTCCAGCACACACAACATAACCATGATTATAAATATGCATTTCCAGCACCCATCCCTTTCCGTGTCTCATGTAGTTCCCCCACACCCCTGCCTCTCCAAAGTCCACTGGGAGCACCCTGACGCACCAGGTGCCCCAAACCGGGTCGGTTCTTGAACGGAGTGTCCTTCGATGCCGACACCACTGATACACACAACAATACGCCCAAATCGCACGCCACAGAGCTACCACACTGGTCACATGGGCTGTTTGAAGTGCGAGGACGGTGGAGAGCGCATCCCGTGGGACGAGGTGTTGTCGCTGGAGGTCCCGGACAGGGATCAGGACCGTCCGGCAAAGCCCACGTGCTTCTCCACCAGCGCGCGGCCCCAACCAGTGTGCGGCCCCAACCAGTGCACGGCCCCAACCAGTGCAGGCTCCGGGTGAAGCCCCGGGAGGAGGGAAAACGGAACTGGGAGGAAAGAAGAAAGGGTACTGGAACCCCGCAGTCAGTACGGTCTGACACATGCTGTTAAATCCTAACAGCCCCTCGCATGATGGGCGAGAGGAGGCTTGCCGAACACATCAATATCACCAGCCCAACACAGACCCGAGCATAACACAGTAAACAAACCAACTGAGGAATGTTCGCTAAAGGTCTTGTCACACGAAGCAGGCAAGAGACTGCATTAAATTAACAGGCTATAAAACGAATATGAATTATCTTCATCCTTCCCTCACTCACGTTCAACATTTTCCTTTCTTAGGAACTGAACTAATACAGCAACCATTGCTTTATAACTGCCACCACATTTGCAAATAATAATTCAATGGCACAATTATTCCCACATTTTATAGCAACATTTCAAAATAACACAAATCTCCAACCATGCATCCAAACAACTACTCATGCGTACGCACGCTCGCAAACATAAAACTCGTTCTCCTTGCACCCACAAACAGACGGTGGCCGAAGAATAAGAGTCCGGCGAATGTGACAGGGGCGGACGAGCGAGACCAAGCAAGTACCAACCCTGAATCACCAGGTTCTCTCCCATCCCCACCGACTACCGCATCACCAGATGCATAAAAAGGAGAAAGAATTTTGGATATAATTTAGAATGGCCAGGTTAAAGATTGAATTAACCAGAAAAGCGGTCTCAAACAATATTTCTTTTATAATTTTGAAAACAAAAGAAAATTGCGCAAAAGAGAAGAATTAGCCGGCTAACAAAAAAACCCCAAACAAACCACGAAACTGATGCTTACCAGCTACCCGTGGGTGACCAGAAGTGATGGGTCAAGCGACTCTCTGCCCTCTGTCCAGTCGAGAGGACCAGCAGAGCAGATGCGGAAAAGAGATGATGTCCCTCCCCTACAGGCCGACTGTAGGAATGAAGGTACCGACCGTACCTTCGACGAAGTGGTGAAGAACCAGGACCGGAGCAGGCGCTCCAGAGACATCTTCCGCTCGAGTGAAGAGAAAACCTGCCTAAGCGATGGCGGCCAACATGCCACCCTACGTCACAGTGAGAATACCTCAAGCCCAAGAGGAATCTTGCACGTGCGGCAGTTGAAAAGACAGGTGAGAGGCCGATAGACAGCAAGTTCGAGAGAAAGGTACCAGCCACCCGTGAACCTGCAGGATGAATTGCACGGGCAGTGGAATTAGAGAGAGAGAGAGAGAGAAAGCAAACCTAACCTGAGCTGAACGACATTAAGGTGCAAACGCACCACAAGCCACATTAAGGGACGGATACACGACCACAGCAACGACAATAAATAAATGAATAATTCCGCCACCCCAGATGGGTCAATCGTCGTAGGCCTCGTGACAAACTCGTGACAGAGGTTTTATTTTTTTTTACAGCAACATGCAGTATGATAGACTGACTGATCCACGTTATTTTTTCTGGTGTCATACTACCCTGTTTTCAGCTTGCATTCAGTATCTTGATAGAAATATGCCTCAACTAAGGAAAGAACCATATACAGTATTTCCACTTTCACATCTGGGCAGTTTTAGATTTCTTTAAATTTTTTTTGTCCTGTTCTGTTTTCCAGATGTGGCAACTTCATCAATTGTGTAGAAAGCAGGCAAGCAAGCTAACTAGCTAACTAACTAGCTAACTAACTAGCTAACTAACTAGCTAACTAGCTAACTAACTAACTAACTAACTAGCTAGCTAGCTAACTAGCTAGCTAGCTAGCTAGCTGACTGACTGACTGACTGACTGACTGACTGTCTAACTGACTGACTGACTGACTGACTGACTGACTGACTGACTGACTGACTAACTAACTAACTAACTATCTAACTAACTACCTGACTGACTGATTGAGTGATTGACTGATGAACGATTGATCTACGTACCTATCTATCTACGTATCTACGTACGTACGTACGTACGTACGTACGTACCTACCTACCTACCTAACACACACCAACAACCAACCGACCAACTGACTAATTAAATGACTGACTGACTGACTAACTAACTAACTGACTAACTGATTAGCTAGCTAGCTAATTAACTGATAACTGACTAGCTGACTGACTGTGTGACTGACTAACTGACCACCTGTTCGACAGATTGACCTATGAACCGGCTGACTGACTGACTGACTGACACACTCACGAATACCAAGCCGTGTGACTGATGAACATCACTAGAGATATGCAACAAAACCGATCAAGAAAGATCTTCTTAACAACAACAACAAAATTATAGTTGACGTCCAACGGCTAACAGACCAGCTGCTTTACTTTTATCCTCCATCCCGCAGAACAGGTGATCTCACGCTGACAGCCTCACCGATAAAAGTTCAACGTCCTGACGAATCTACTGGCAGCGTAATTCTCCATTGTTGGACAGATGCTAAATCCTACTGCCTGAGGTACCCTTTTTCACCATCCCCGACGCACAACGACCGACATTTCAACCTGTACTGATGGGTCACACACAAGCTGTCCTGCGGAGACAGCACGATGAAGGCCCTTCAGTCCCGTAGCTGTTTATAGCCAAACCGACCCCAGAGGTCTTCTTCGGGTCGTGGGTGGAGGAGATTAAAGGGAAGATTTTCGCAGACAAGTGGGTTAATGGACTGACAGCGTTATGGCGTCCACGATAAACGAGGATCCCTGTAGAGAGAGAGGAACACGGCTGAAACAGCGTAATTTTTAGCGTAAGATATCTTGTAGAAAAGTGACAAGTTCTGTTGGCAAGGATTTGGGTTACAGGAAAGGACGTTACCAACAGAAGCTTGGAAATGACTATGGCAGAAAAAAAGGTGAAGAAGAAGAAGAAAAAGAAGAAGAAGACGAAGACGAAGAAGAAGAAGAGGAGGAGGAGGATGAAGAAGAGGATGAAGAAGAACAAGAGGAAGAAGAGGATGAAGAAGAAGATGATGGAGGAGGAGAAGGAGGAAGAGATGGAGGAAAAAAAGAAGAAGAAAAACAGGGAAAATATAACAAAAACTCTTGTCTGCAGAAGTAGGGAAAGCCCTTGCAGTAAATTCAGTTAACAACAACAACAACAACAACAACAACACACACACACACACACACACACACACACACACACACACACACACACACACACACGCGCGCACAGAGAGAGAGAGAGAGAGAGAGAGAGAGAGAGAGAGAGAGAGAGAGAGAGAGAGAGAGAGAGAGAGAGAGAGAGACAGAGACAGACAGACAGACAGACAGAGGAAACACCCCAGCCTGTGGAGATGTCCTGACCACCTTGAATGATAGGATACCTAACCAACACCGCTGACCAAAGCACGAACCACACGCACGAATGGAATCAACAGCTGACTTAGCAACACTGGAGCACAGGAACTGAAGTGAGCTGAACAGTTATGTAACTCAGAAAACGGTGGACTCACCAGCCCACTACCTGACAAACCGACCAACTGAATCAATGACACAAAGACTAACCAACCGACCAATGAGCAGCTAAACAACCAACCACAGACAGATGGACAGACAGACAGATAAATGCACGCACGCTCGCACTAACTGACTAACTAGCTAACCAACCAAACCAGCCAAAGAACTAACCAAGTAAAGGGATTTTCTGATGCATGTGAGAGAACGAAGAACTGGACAAT
This sequence comes from Conus ventricosus, assembly GCA_018398815.1. Taxonomy (NCBI): domain Eukaryota; kingdom Metazoa; phylum Mollusca; class Gastropoda; order Neogastropoda; family Conidae; genus Conus; species Conus ventricosus. The sequence goes on along the minus strand of CM031613.1, from coordinate 52,928,373 downwards.
GTACCTTCAAATTATGTGTTGTATCATAAGTTGGATAGTCACTGGGATCTAGAGACCAATGGTTTCAATCGATGTCTTCAGAGTGATCATGAGTCTTGACAGCGAACGCATTGCCGCACAGTTGTCCGACTTCTTTCTTTGAATTGAGTTCTATATACAGTGAACCAAAAGAGTTTTGCTTAACTGATACTGTTGCTGTTGCCTTTGTAGTATGTGCTGTCTTAAATTCTTTGTCAGTCAATCAGAAACAAAAGTAAAGGGAACAAGTCATTAAACTCAAATCGACGCAGAGAGGAAATGGGTGCTGCAGTTTAACCTAATAATCTGAAATGTAATCAAAAGCGAACCGCCAAGAAAAACGTCGACAAACGAATCACAAGACAAAACAGGACGCGTTTCGACCTCTTAGGTCTTCTTCAGGCAAGATACACAACACTCCGGACAACGAAAATGAACGAGCAATCACTTCTCTTCACTCACTTCAGCGCAAGACGGGCGTCGAATGAAAACGAGGCTGTAAAGAAAGAGACAATGTGTGAGTCTAGGTAGTAATGATGATTGTTATAATACTAATAGGAATAATGATAATGGTAATGATGATGATCAAAATATGTTTTGTCTTGTGATTCGTTTGTCGACGTTTTCTTGGCGGTTCGCTGTTAATTACATTTAAAATTTGTTCAGATTTCCGCCTGCTGTCGCCTCATTTTGCAACTAAAAGAATGACAAACATGCTCGTTGTTTGATCAGATGATTTTTCACTGACTGTTGTCTGAATATCTGATTATAGTGTGATATTTAAAGAAACAAAACAACAACAACAACAACAAAACAACAACAACAAAACAAATGGTGACATTGCCATGACACTGTACATGACCCACTGAACTCAATCCCTGTCCTCGCAGTTGGGAAGGATTTCTCTAGTTGTACAGAAAGGCTGGCTTCAGTCGCACAGAAAGCTTTCTCCAGTCACGCACACAACAGACGATATCTGAGGGGGACTGTGAACGATGAAAGTTCAACACGTGAAGAAGAGTGCCAAGATGACTATCAGGTCTCCATTGCTGTCCAGCCGGTGAACTAACGCACAGAGCTGCTATCAGGGAGGCGTCGTTCATTGTGAACTGAACTCCACTGGACAGAAAGAGGGGTGACCGTGAGTGTCAGACTGGTCAATCACTGTCCTTGTGTAACAACACAGTGGGCAGAAAGTCACGGAAGAGAGGTTCATGGAAGGGATGATAATGGACCGACTGGAAGGAGCCCTGGCTGGGACATCTGTTCAACACGAAGGAATGGCCAACGGTTTCGGTCATTGCTGGGAAGTCTGATGAAATGCAGAGAAGTGTTAAAAAATGGTGGATGGCTGGACACAACAAACGACCCGCTCCTTACAGAGCATTCAGTGGATCACACAACCTTTCCCTGAAGGATTTCATACCTATTTTGGCGCCCTTTTCGCTGTTTTCGTTTTCTTCTTCTGGAGTACCTTAACCTGGTTCAGTCCTTTTTACGATCCTCGGAAGAGATTCAGCAGACCCTGAAGTATCTCCTCTGGTGGTTTGCCTCAGGTTGATCTCAAACTAGTTCATCCTTGTGGATCATTGGAGTTGAGGCTGCGACAGGGAACAAAAAGCGCCTTGTGTGATTGTGTGCAGGGAGTCAGGAGTGAGTGGCGTGAAGGCGATGCTACGTCCAGAAGAAGATGGAGGGCACACTCAGAACTGGCCTTCCTTCTCAAGTGCCGACTGAGCATGCTGTGATATGATCCAAACATTGTATGAGAATATGCATGACACCTAAAAAATGAAGGAGTATGGAACGGGAGTGAGAACAGAGAGGGAGGAAGAGCGGATGGGTTGCAGAGAAAGAGAGAGAGAGAGAGAGAGAGAGAGAGAGAGAGAGAGAGAGAGAGAGAGAGAGAGAGGTGATTGTGGAGTTGAAAGGAAGCTGTATAACTCACCCAGGCTACTTACTGACCAGTGTCATGTTTACAGACCAGGTTTCACAAAATAGGACAATTATCCGAGTTCACCAACCCATCCCTTCACCCACTCACTCACTTGCTCTCTCGTTCACAATGAAAAGAAACTGAACAGAAAAGGTAAGTGAAAATCAATAGATAAACGAAATCAAAGAAAACCAATTCGTGAAGTAAATAAAAACAGGACTGACTGACTGGGTTTCAGCTAGGTAATGAAATAAACAGCTGTGGCTGTCTTGTGCAGAACCCACCACTACCAATGCTCGTGATGCAGACAGCTAAAACAAGGACACTGTGCGAACAATTGTTGAAATACAAAAGCATATAGACCCACTGTGCACAGATTTGTCATTCAACAAAACAGATGATCACCATGACAGAACCTCATTGAGAAAATGTCAACGTCTGAAAGAAAACGCCTGTGTGATTTTCGCTTCTTCGACATATAATAGATCATGTCTACTTAGATGCACTACTCGCCATCCCCAAGACAAGGCGTCCGACATTTCAGCCTGCAGCGATGAGTCATGATCGGAGACACGGCAGGATGCAGGCTATTCAAAACACGTTGTTTATGGCCAGATCGACTCCGAAGTCATCTCAAGGCGATGACTAGAGGCTGTGCTTTATGTCAGGCTGGGTTAATAGGACTGACAGAGTTCCTGCGTTAAACGAGAGTGCTTGAAGTGAGGAAACTCGGCTGTGTTGCTTTTTTTAACAGACAATCCGTAGCGATGTGATGATTTGTTTTGACATTATTACGTTGAAAAAAAAAGTGTCCGTCTTCCCATAACTGTGTGAAAGGTCAGTGGGTTGACACAGGGAAGAACTGCACTCCAGATTTCTCAAGCTCTGTCTGTTGTATGCCAGACGTGGGACTGCAAATGTTTCTCCATCCAGTCTAAAATGTTGTCAGTCCATTTTCTTTCTCCCTCCCCCCCCCCCCCCTTCCATCTCTCTCAACTTCAGTTGTTCTCTTGAGGATTGTTTTAGCTAGACTAAGGTAAAATGTAGAGAGAGAGAGAGAGAGAGAGAGAGAGAGAGAGGTGGGGGTGGGGGGTTAGTTACCAAGGACACAGACAAACAAAATACAGTTTGAAACTAGGCTAAGGCAGTTTTCTTTTCTTAACTGACGTCAAAAGATCTTTGTACGGTTTGGCGTGCTGCTAGGTGGTATGATTCGCTTCTTCTTTGGCTGTATGATCAATGTATCTGACGTAAAGTATTTTGCGACAACAGTTCGTTTCTGTGGCTTATATTCTTCTTTCCAGATCCACAGTGAGTGTCCCATGTCTCGCATGCATTCGGGATGATGGAACATACATCGCATGCAGGAGCCTCATCGGGTGTTCCATGGAGATTTTCTTTTCCTTCCATAAAGGTTTTATTCTGGACAGAGCTGATGAAGTCTCTACTGCCCTTGAAAGGATTTCTGGTTTGGATTCCTCATTGCAAACGATGGAACCAGGGTTGGTGAAGTATTAAAACAGTTCCTACCTCTTGTTAATAGACACGTATGTCAGTATTGCTGGTAGGTTTGTGATTAGTCATCAATGTCGTCTTTTTGCTGATTTTCACGGCGTATTTCATCGATGTTTGTCCAGTCTTTTAGCATGCTTGGATAGTTCTTTTTCATTGCCTGCCACGCCATCGATGTTGTCTGCATAGCATAGGTTGAAATAGTTCTTCCTGTGAAACTTACTGTGCTGATCTGTTGTTCAAGTGCATCAGTATTGATGCATTCAAGGCATATTTACAAAAAATATGGAAGTTAGAAGGCAGCCTGACTAACTACAGCTGAAGTATAGACCCACTTTTCCATTGCAACCTGCACGAGTTTTGGACTGGTTGCTTTGGGGACCAGTTGCTGGAGCATGTTGATTGCTTTTGGCCAGTGTGGAATGTCTTCATTGTGGTGGCCCATAGCACTTCCAGCCACATTCTGTCCAACGCTTCTTGAAGTCTGTGAAGATATGATAGAACTTCCTCTGGTGTTCAAGGTTAGTTTCCGCAAAGGGTAGGCAGGTTAAAAATCTCTTCGAAGCTACTTTTACCTCAGTAGAACACAGCCTGATTCTTCAGCAGTACTGGTTTCTGTCTGTGGGTTCAATGTATACAGAATGATTTTTGTGGTATTACTTTTGCTGCCGTGCCTGATCAAGCTGATAGCCCGATAGTTTGGGCTGTGTTTGGGATCTCCTTTCTTGGGGGAAGGTGACAATTTGTGATGAAGTTCATTGCTTGGTCCCCTCGTCAGTGTGGCAGATTTAGTTGCAGACGGCAGTTAGAACATAAATTGTTAGCCAACATCTCCACCACGTTTCAAGACTTTAACAGGGACGCTGTGAATGGCCAAAGCCTGACCACATTTCAGCGACTGCGCTGCTGCTGTTCCTTCTTCTGGAGTGCTGGAATGGTTTGATGAGTTCTGTATCGTTGGCACACCTAGATCTGCTTCTGTATCGTTGGCACATCTAGATCTGCTTCTGTATCGTTGGCACACCTAGATCTGCTTCTGTATTGTTAGCACACCTAGATCTGCTTCTGTATTGTTAGCACACATTGATCTGCTTCTGTATCGTTAGCACACCTAGATCTGCTTCTGTATTGTTGGCACCCCTAGATCTGCTTCTGTATCGTTGGCACACCTAGATCTGCTTCTGTATTGTTAGCACACCTAGATCTGCTTCTGTATCGTTGGCACACCTAGATCTGCTTCTGTATTGTTGGCACACCTAGATCTGCTTCTGTATCGTTGGCACACCTAGATCTGCTTCTGTATCGTTGGCACACCTACATCTGCTTCTGTATCGTTGGCACACCTAGATCTGCTTCTGTATCGTTGGCACACCTAGATCTGCTTCTGTATCGTTGGCACATTTAGATCTGATTCTGTATCGTTGGCACACCTAGATCTGCTTCTGTATCGTTGGCACACCCAGATCTGATTCTGTATCGTTGGCACACCTAGATCTGCATCTGTATCGTTGGCACACCTAGATCTGCTTCTGTATCGTTGGCACACCTAGATCTGCTTCTGTATCGTTGGCACACCTAGATCTGCTTCTGTATCGTTGGCACACCTACATCTGCTTCTGTATCGTTGGCACACCTAGATCTGCTTCTGTATCGTTGGCACACCTAGATCTGCTTCTGTATCGTTGGCACACCTACATCTGCTTCTGTATCGTTGGCACACCTAGATCTGATTCTGTATGGTTGGCGCACCTAAATTTGCTTCTGTATTGTTAACACACCTAGATCTGCTTCTGTATTGTTGGCACACCTAGATATGCTTCTGTATTGTTAGCACACCTAGATATGCGTCTGTATTGTTGGCACACCTAGATCTGCTTCTGTATTGTTGGCACACCTAGATCTGCTTCTGTATTGTTGGCACACCTAGATCTGCTTCTGCATTGTTGGCACACCTAGATCTGCTTCTGTATTGTTGGCACACCTGGATCTGCTTCTGTATTGTTGGTACCCCTAGATCTGCTTCTGTATTGGCTTTCTTCAGTCGTGGACACAAGAAATGATCTCTGAGGCAACTCTCAACGATAGACGTTCAGTGTGCGGACGGAATGTCAACAAAGGTGTCTCGTTTCACCATTGTCGGCCAGACAGTGAACAAACACATGAAGGAGACAATAGGTGCCATCAGTCATTGCCCAGTGAATTCCAGACAATAGGTGCCATCAGTCATTGCCCAGTGAATTCCAGACAATAGGTGCCATCAGTCATTGCCCAGTGAATTCCACTGGGTACAAAAATGGCTGACTTTGGTCGTCAGACTGATCAATAAATGTCATCGTGTGACATAGTAGAGTGGAAGTCTGAAAGACAGCTCATGAAGGTTGTGATAATGAACATCTGCTGAGCACAAAGGAATGGTGGACCATTACTGTCATTGGCAGGTCCTCTGATGGGACGCATCTAATGGTTGAAACTGGAGTTATGGTGCACACAACAGATGGTTCTCTCAACAGTAGAACATTAAGTGGGTCCAGAAACGTTTCATTGGAAGGTTTCATGTTTCCTTTTTGTCGCCCACTTCACCATTTTCTTTTTCTTTTTCAAAAGATCTTTATTTTTGGTAAGTTATTTTTTCATGATCCTCTGATGTTACTCAGCAACAATGCAGTGTCTCCTCTGGCGCTGAGCCATACGTTGATCTGAGACAAACTGGTCCCCGTTGTGTGTGGTGCAGAGGCTGTAACACTGGTTATGAGTGTGTGTGTGTGTGTGTGTGTGTGTGTGTGTGTGTGTGTTGTGTGTGTGTGTGTTGTGTGTGTGTGTGTGTGTGTGTGTGTGTGTGTGTGTGGTGTGTGTGTGTTGTTTGGTGTGTGTGTGTGTGTGTGTGTTGTGTGTGTGTGTGTGTGTGTGTGTGTTGTGTGTGTGTGTGTGTTTGTTGTTGTGTGTGTGTGTGTGTGTGTGTGTGTGTGGTGTGTGTGTGTGTGTGGTGTTGTGTGTGTGTGTGTGTGTGTGGGTGTGTTGTGTGTGTGTGTGTTGTGTGTGTGTGTGTGTGTGTGTGTGGTGTGTGTGTGTGGTGGTGTGTGTGTGTGTGTGGTGTTGTGTGTGTGTGCTTGGTAGTGTGTGTGTGTGTGTGTGTGTGTGTGTGTGTGTGTGTGTGTGCGTGTGATGTGTGTGTGTGTGTGTGTGTGTGTGTGTGTGTGTGTGTGTGTGTGTGTGTGTTGTGTGGCTGTGTGTTTGTGTGTGTGTGTGTGTGTGTGGTGTGTGTGTGTGTGTGTGTGTGTGTGTGTGTGGTGCGATGGTGTACTGGTGTGTGTGTGTGTGTGTGTGTGTGTTGTTGTGTGTGTGTGTGGTGTGTGGTTGGTGCAGGGCTGTAACAGGTTTATGTGTGTGTGTGTGTGTGTGTGTGTGTGTGTGTGTGTGTGTGTGTGTGTGTTTTGCAGAGGTAGGAATGAATGGTGCTGGAAATTAGACACAATAGAAGGAGGATGGGGGAAGCACACACTGAAGTGCCTTCATCTTGACCCATCTTGTTGACCAAGCATGCTTTCTACAGTGGGCTTCTTAATGCAGCCTTGTTTGAAAGGTGGTTATAATGCCACAGAGTAAGACAATGGTCAATGCATATAGGATGATGCACAACTTGGCCATCAAGATAAACCCTAGAATTCAAATTGCGGATGAAGGTACAAACAGTAACTGGCGTTATGCTCAGGAAGGGACACATTGAGCACGCTCCCGCCATACTTGTCACCACTGAAAACAAACACTCTGCAGTAGAATGGATAGGAGCAAAGCAAATGAACAAATCAAGTCATTATTGTCGCTATAATCACAAAACTAAATGCAATATTTCTGCTTTCTAAGTGTACGTCATGGGCAAACGTTTTCATTGAAAATGTGTATGCCAGCTGTAAACAACCTTAAACACCCCATGATGCATAACTATTAAAAGATTGGGAGCGGCTGGTAGTATGGTGGGAGAAGAAGGATTAAAATAGAGAGAGGTTGGAGCACTGGGTTGTGGGAGAGGTTGCTATAAATCACACATGAATACTCACATGCACGTATATAGACTGACTTGGCGAAAGCTAATTATCTGAATTCAGTCACACACCCCTTCACTCATTTTATCTCTTACAGTGAAACAAACAACAGGTAACCCAAACAAACATTAATAGATAATTGAAAGGACAGAAAAACTAGTAAATATGTCTGTCAGTCAGTCAGTCAGTCAGGTAATGTTGCTTATAGCGCAGCTGACCGCAAGGGGACGTATCAGGGCTGTCACCACGTTGAAGTCAACTCACAAGTCATCCAAAAAAACAAAAAACAACCCCCCCCCCCCCCCCCCCCCCCACCATTCACACATCTAATTAAAATACACCTTCTAAAAACACACCAGAAACTTCGTTAAAAATCTTTCTTCAGTCAGTCGGTATAAAGAAGTAAGTAAAAAAGTTACAGATTTTCTTTTTTTTTATTCAAGAAAAGGCCACAGTTCCATTTGAAGAGGGCGAGTAATAATCAGCATATCTACGCAAGGTATTTTATCACTGAAATATGAATGCCCACAACATATGCATTTATTTATGTCGAATCACTCCTCCTTTTGAATGACTTGCATAGATACAAACCAAGATTCCTTGAGAATTTTCATTTCTTGATTTGAGAAGACAGACTAACATGAAAACGGGCGGACGTCGATAATACTTTAACGGAATACATTTTGGTCATCGATCTGCCAACACAGGGCATAAGAAGTAAGAGAGTTAGAAGGTAAATAAGAAAGCTCTGACAGACTGACTGGCTGACCACTTAGAAACAAACAATTACAAGAATATTTAGCGGGGAAACACACCACCACGAACGTTCATGTTGCAGATACGCAGCAAAAATGTGAGCATCACGTGGACACTAGCTGAAATCAAGTAGATTATGGACTCGATGTTTTGCCTCTGGATCATTCCACAAAACAGTTTATTCCACAAAACAGTTTATCTTGGTCATTCCACAAAACAGTTTATTCCCCAAAACAGTTTATCTGGGTCATTCCACAAAACAGTTTATTCCCCAAAACAGTTTATCTGGGTCATTCCACAAAACAGTTTATTCCACAAAGCAGTTTATCTGGGTCACTCCACAAAACAGTTTATTCCACAAAACAGTTTATCTGGGTCATTCCACAAAAGTTTATCCTGTCATAATAGTTCGACGTCTAGACGAATCTGCTTGCGTAATTTTCCATTGCTGAATAAGCAATAGATTTTTGTCGACTGGGATATAATATTTCACCAGCCCCGAGGCAAAGTGACCGACCTTTCTGCCTGAACTGCCGAGGCACGCGCTGTCAATGGAGGAGGGCACAGCAGGATGTAGGCGATTCAGACCACGTGATGTATCGCCCCAGGGTCGTCTCAGGGCCACGGCTGGAGGCTATAGAAGGATTCCCTCCTCTCACTGGGTTAATGGGCTGACAGGATCTGGTCTCGGCATGAAAGGATACCTGTAGCGAGAGAACGCAGCTCTGCATTTGACAGTTCAGAGGTAGCCTGTCTACATGAATGATTTCTCTTGGTGGCAATCATATTACACAAAAATGGAAAGTTCTCAGTAGACATGAGCTACCCAATATAGAACAAACCCTGTCTATGGAGATGTACTGAGTTGTCTGGGTGATGAGTACAGGGGGTAAAACTTCCCATGGAGCTGTCCTAAGCAACATGGATATCTAAGTAAGCTAACCCACGTAGGATAAGTAAAAAAATAAAATAAAAATTCAAATTGGCCAACCAAGCACCCAGTAACTAGCCAGCCAGTCAGCCGGTTATCTGACCAACCAGCAAACCGACCAGTCACCCCAAACCAAACCAACCAACTGACATTTTAATTAAAAAAACAAAACAAAACAGTGATCATTTAACGCGTATTAGCAAATTGTGGTCTTGACGGATCTTTGTCGCGTTCGGCTCATGTTTTGCCTCATTATATTGTTGTAACGTCACACATTAATGAACTGATCGATGTTTTGTTTGGTAATCAGGATGATTAATGTGGACAGCGATTTTCTCAGCTACACATCAGTTTCATTTAAAATTTTGTTTTCCTCTCTGAAATAGAAAGGAAAGAATTATATTTCATTTGTGCCATGCCTTTCCCAGTGGGGCTTTTTAGTCTCTTTTAGGTGAGATAAATAATTTGCTGAACCAAAATCGATGGAAAAAGTATCAAAGCCTTGTTATCAGATTAGAAAGATTTACACGCTTTATTTGATCAAAACACTACATTCACTGACAGTAGTTACCCAATGATTTCATTAGTCTGTTGATGTAGATAAAAAAAAAAGATGCTGTGCGCATCCTGTTGAACGTAAATCCTAGTCTTCCTCATGTGGAAAGATTTTCTTCAATTCTTCACGCAGCAGGGATCGGTGAGTAGAACCCTGCAAGATCACATTCAACATCAGGACAAAAATCCCAGCATGACTATCAGTTCTCCACTGTTGGCCTGTGAACACAGGGCACACAGAGGTAGCACCAGGTGGCATCATTTATCTTGAAATTAATTCTACGGAATACACAGATGGCTAACGCTGGGCGTCAGACTGATCAGAAGGTGTAACGGTGAAGTGGGAGTAGAGAGTTCATGAAGGAGAGTTCATGAAGGAGAGTTCATGCAGGAGAGTTCATGAAGGAGAGTTCATGCAGGCAGGGAAAATGGACTGACTGGAGTAAGCCTGGGCTGGGGGGCATTTGTCGAACACAAAAGGACGGTGGACAATCACTGTCATCGTCTAGACCTCTCTTGAGACGCATTCATGGGTTGACACTGAAGCAGAACCAGTAGAACCAGACACAACTGATGATTATTTCCATAATAGGGCATTCAGTGAACTCACTGAAAAATAGAAAACTACCACTTGAGGTGGGCTAAAAGGTTTAGAATAAAAAGCCTTACCTGTAGAGATATGCTAAGTCCTCTTGGTAATGACCGCAGAGGGAAAATTCCACCTGTTAATATGTCTTTACAGCCATGACTGTTAAAACATCTTGACCAACATAAGCCGACTAGTGTACCAAATTGACCAGTCAATCATCTGAACAATTAACTTGTTAGTCAGCTGACCAATCAAACACCCAGCCAATGTACTAATAAAGAATTGAACTAATAGACATTATTTGAAGCACATGAGAGTATTACATTGTTCACCGATTTTCTTCTGTCGCATTTACTCATGTTAAGCACATTAATCCTATGAAGATTGAGAACTAACGAGCACTTTTTTAAAAATCCACGTTTTATTAAATAATGAGGATGATGGTATGTCTAAAGGTTTTCTTCTGTCATACACACAACAGGTGATTTTGGAGCGGAACTCTGAACGAGAACACATCAATGTCTGGACATAAAAAGACAACATGACTTCATCAGTTCTCCATTGTTGGCCAGCCAGTGTACAAACACACAATGGAGAACTAGGACAGCAAACCAATGTGTACACTTATATTCATTGATAACAAAGTTTTGTATTTCGTGTATATGTATTTGTGAATTGAACTCCAGTGGATAGTAAAATGTCTGACTTTCAGTGTCAAACTAATCAGTCCGTGTCACTGTGTGACAGTGTAGTGGAGTGAAGAATATGAAGAGTTTGTGAAGGCCGTGACAATGAACTGATTGGAGTATGGCCCCAGCTGAGACAGCTGTTGAATACAAAGATGCCGATTGATTACTGTCATCTGCTGAATACAAAGATGCCGATTGATTACTGTCATCTGCTGAATACAAAGATGCCGATTGATTACTGTCATCTGCTGAATGCAAAGATGCTGATTGATTACTGTCATCTGTTGAATGCAAAGATGCTGATTGATTACTGTCATCTGTTGAATGCAAAGATGCTGATTGATTACTGTCATCTGTTGATACAAAGATGCCCATTCATTGATTACTGTCATCTGTTGAATGCAAAGATGCTGATTGATTACTGTCATCTGTTGAATGCAAAGATGCCCATTGATTACTGTCATCTGTTGAATGCAAAGATGCCCATTGATTACTGTCATCTGTTGTAATACAAAGATGCGATTGATTACTGTCATCTGTTGAATACAAAGATGCCGATTGATTACTGTCATCTGCTGAATGCAAAGATGCGATTGATTACTGTCATCTGTTGAATGCAAAGATGCCGATTGATTACTGTCATCTGCTGAATGCAAAGATGCCGATTGATTACTGTCATCTGTTGAATGCAAAGATGCCCATTGATTACTGTCATCTGTTGAATGCAAAGATGCCGATTGATTATCATACCGAGAAAGGCCACGTCCTGAACAGATGTACATCCTGAAAAAGCAACAGAGAACAGGGAAAGGGGCATTCTGGGCCACTTCCGCCCTCACCCAGTTTCGGGCGAAAGTAACCCAGAATGCCCCTTTCCCTGTTCTCTGACAAGTAAGACTTCAATAACTAAAAAATAACGATTATCTACAACAAACATACTGTGCAGGGTTATTCGTTTTTAATACTAATTTACTAAACTTTTTAGATTTCAGTTTTCTGCGTTTTTTGATCATTATCAATAACATCATTTTCGCGCAGACAGTTATTTTCAATACTATCATTTTTGCAGAGACAGTCACCAAACTAAAACTTAGCTGAGACACTGTGCGAACACCCCTAATTAGAGGGCTTGGGGTTTGTGGCAGGCAGTACCATGTAACGTGGCCCTGGACGGATCCTATGACCTGTAATTATGGCGCCATAAGGTAGCAAGCAATCCTTCGCCACACGGAGCTATAGACATACGTGTTCTGCGTTTCACAAAATACGTCGCACACACACACACACACACACACACACACGCACACTCTTTCTCTTTCTTTTTCTCTCAATTAAATGTCATAAAATCCGCACACTTCTTCTGACTAATTTCTGCCTACAAACTTTGCACAGACAGGCAGACACGGGGCTAAAACCCGATCACTTAATTTACGGCTCGCGGCAGTTGCCTAGCCTGTGCTGTGTAAACGAAGCACACTCGGCCGGGTTGCAACACATTGCATCAGAAATTCGAGATTGCCACGTCGACGCACCGCATTGAGGCTGTCGCGTGACACGACTGGGTTTGCCATTGTTGCTTGGACTATTGAACAAGAACGCTGTGTTTCGACTGCGCTCTGTTGTGGCCACTGTGTTTTAATTGTGTTATTTTAAAATGGCTAAAACGTTACTGAAGAACAGGTTTGTTATTCGAGGCCATAAGTTTTACTTTAACTGCATGTTAGAGTATTTGTTGAAAGAATTAGGCGAAGCATGTTGTGAACTGGAGAGATTGTTTTTATAGAAAACGAAAAAGTGAACTAACTGCTTTGGAAATGAACGACTATCTTAAAGGTTTGTTGGTTTAAGGAAATGAAACAAGATGTAGCTAGTTTTAATACGTGTTTGACTATTGATGAGATGGTTCCTTATCTAATAAATGGCGCTGCATTGTTGAAAGTGGCCGAAGCAAAACAAACCATCACGCGTTGATTGTTGGGAGCTGGCTTGAGACAGCTAAAGCCATGTTTAAAAAACATGGCGTTCATTTCTTAAGGCGGAGGTAAACACGGCTGATTCGTTTTTAATGTTCTGGCAAACAAACTAGATAGGGTTAGGCAGACCTTAGTACATCTACTAGTATGGAGAGGAGTAGTGTGTGGCCGGCACTATCTTCATATAAATGCTCCAAATATACAATGACGGATGTACTACTACTGGCGATTAGAGCCGCCATAATTGCTGTAACTCTGCTAAAGCAAGTTGCAAGCGTCCTACCACTGACGTAAGATCTATATTTTAGATACCGCTCATGCAGGTGCTTGAACGGTACTATATTTAGAGTCATGTCATACTACAGCGTGGCTCGCGCGCTTTCTAGGTCAATCAGGCGAGCTCGCCTG
>CM031613.1:52886119-52914866 GCA_018398815.1 Conus ventricosus | reverse complement strand
ACATGGCTTTTTACATTTCTTAAAAGGCGGAGGTTAGAACACACCGGTTGATTTTTTCGTTTTTAAAAAATGTTTTTTTGGCAAACAAAACCCTAGATAGGGTTAGGCAGACCTTAGTACATCTACTAGTATGGAGGGAGTAGTGTGTGGCCGGCACTATCTTCATATAAATGCTCCAAATATAAAATGACGGATGTACTACTACTGGCGATTAGAGCCGCCAAAATTGCTGTAATTTTGCTAAAGCAAGTTGCAAGCGTCCTACCACTGACGTAAGATCTATTTTTAGATTCCGCTCATGCAGGTGCTTGAACGGTACTATATTTAGGTCATGTCATACTTCAGCGTGGCTCGCGCGCTTTCTAGGTCAATCAGGCGAGCTGGGCCTGATTGACCCAGTATTGCTGCGGGCCTCCCACTGACGTAAGATCTATTTTTAGATACCGCTCATGCGGAGCGGTGGGGTTTGTTTAGAGTTGGTGCTTTAGCAACGTGTGCGCGACTGTAAGACCACTGCGGGCCTATACTGACGTAAGATCTTTTTTAGATCCCGCTCATGCAGGAGCGGGTCGGGGTTGTTTAGAGTTGGCTGCCTTGAATTTCCACCAAGCACTTCATGACTTTGTATATATGCTGTGATTACTGGCTTCACTGCTTCGCTTCAACGTCCTGCTTCAACTTTTTTGGCTGCTTCGGGCGGCCGCAGAATGTACTTTTTTCAACTGCCTTGTTTTTTTAAATCAAGTTTTTGTAAATGCACTTGGGGGCCCTGCTTTGAATAATCTTCAGTGGACAGAGAGACCGGCAGCCGCCTTGAATTTACGGCGCTTAAGCGCCAAACCATAAAACCCATTCCCCATTTCCCTATGCAAGCACTTCCCTATTTTTTAAATTTTGTGCTTTGTGTGCTTTTATTGTTGTTGTTTGTGTTGTTTATTGATAATAACTATATTATATTCTGAACATTCTTTTTGTATAAAATAATTAAAGGTGCGCGCACACACAGTCCCCCCACCCCCACCCACGCACGCACGTCCCCACCCCCACCCCACGCACGCACCTCCCCCCACCCCCACCCCGCACGCACCTCCCCCACCCCCCCCCCTGTGTACACCCACGCACTCCTACCCCCAAGTCACCCCAAGTTCTTAATTAAGTCACCCCAAGTTCTTAATTAAGTTTTTAATTAAGTTACTTCAAGTTCTTAATAAGTTCTTGATTAAGTTTTTAAAATTTAAATTCTTGATCAAGTTCTTAATAAGTTTTTGATTAAGTCATCCTTTAAGTACAACCAAGTTTTATTAAGTTTCTTATAATTATCAAAAAAATACAAGCTATGTTTTTATCTTAAATAGTAAATGTCTAAGATAGTACACACACGCCTCAAAAAACGCGTCATCGTTGAGGATGTCTTGCTCAGCGTTCTCTGCATTTGATCTTTAAAGAAGGTCTTACATCCGAAGCAACCCCATTGATTACAATTCTGGTTATGGAAATGTCTTTTATAGACTCCATGTCTGTATTTAAGTGTACTTAATTCATGTTATAATCAACGCCATGTGATCTATTTTTATAAAAAAATTTAAAAATTACGTTCTTAAAATATTATTCCATTATAATTGGATCAAAATATGCTGTGTTTATTGGCGGTTTTGGCGGGCTGGTGTTCTTTTTCTGGCATTTAGTGGCTCAGATTTGTTTTGATTTCTTTTGTTCTGGTGCAGTGTGCTATATATTTGATAGCCGCGTAATAAACTGCCCCCAACAGCAGCAATGGCGCGCCAAAAAATGGCAACAGTTTTAGTTCAATTTCCATGAAGCCTTTGGGGCCCTTGATATCACATGGAGTTTTTATAGCTGGCATTGATCAACTTGTTCTGGTTGGAGGTGTGATGTTTTTCTGTATGATGAGTCATATTTGTAACATTAATTTTTTTTTGTCAGTTCCACTATGCTAATTTTCTTCCTGACTTCAACAGCCCAGGATTGTTAACTGGTCTCCGCCTGATTCAGCGTTTTCCTGCTGATTTTCTTTCCCTTCAGGCTTGGTTACTTTCTCCACCTGGTTCCGTGTTTTCTGATTCTGCTGATTTTTGGCCCGGTCATTTTGAAGGGAACAATAAAATCTAATATGATTAAAAGTTATTAACCCATGATTAATGGCGATTAACAAATGTTTCCAAATTCTTATGTATAAATCACACTAGAGATCTGATGACTGTGTGAAAATGGATTCTTGCGGTTTAAAATCATAGTAAGATCTTGTTCAGAATCAAGGGAACAAAATCTACTGTCTAGTTTCGTGTACAAATAAGTACCGTTCTGCCCCACACTATTTCACCATTCTAGACCCCCACTAGCTGCGCCTCATACCTGATATGTTAATTTATAATGTCTGGTTGAAGACATCTGTGAATCTGTTCTATGCTGAATCAGTTCGAGGAAAACTCGGGTTGTTTTCCCACATGTGCCCAAAGAATTCAGCCTCTTCTCCATTTAGAGCATTGTAGCTTGTCTTTAACCCGTGGTCATTCATAAGTTCAGGAAGGTTAGGCCCGGCCTGTAGCTTGTATAGCTTGTTCATCCACTGTTACAGCCTCTCTTTATTACAACGTTCATCACCCATTATTTTATTTTCTCTAAAAATGTGCTCTGTGGTGCGCCAAAAAACTGTTGCTAACCTTGCTATTACCATTCCTGCTGTTATTGGAGGGCTAAGTATAGGATACTCAATGCTTGGTATAAGCCTGGCTTAAGCAAATAAAACCAGCAGATCTTGGCAAAACTCGCCGACTTTGAGGATCAGCAAAGCTGATTGCTATTGTTGCGCTTCGATTTAGCTCGAAAAACGATTTTCTAGTTTTAAGCTAAGCCCCGAATGATTCCGGACAAATTATTAAATATGTAAGAAAAAAAAAAATACACGTAT
This sequence comes from Conus ventricosus, assembly GCA_018398815.1. Classification (NCBI taxonomy): domain Eukaryota; kingdom Metazoa; phylum Mollusca; class Gastropoda; order Neogastropoda; family Conidae; genus Conus; species Conus ventricosus. Next base: position 52,911,937 of record CM031613.1, on the reverse strand, counting down.
AAAAAACATGGCTTCACTCGCCACAACTAATGATTGGCGCGCCGCATGTGGTGAACTGCCGCTTGCTTTTCAGCCGACGAAAGTAATTTCGCGTTTAGTTAAACTGCGGGAGGACGGCGAGAGGGAAAAAGGACTAACAAAGCTATGGAGGAACATAGCAGTGCACAAGAGCCTATGAAAAGCAGAGACTTGTGGCAGTTAGATTTTATTAATGACACATGAAAGGAAACAGGGGCACTGAAGCATACACATTTATAAAATGTTGATCAAGCAATAAAACTAATAATATTATTAGTAACAGGCAAAACGGTCAGACATTGCCCCACAAAATGTCCAGTGACTTTTATCAACCATCTCAGAAAAACTCAAAGATGGCAGAAATCGGGTTTATTGTCGTTGGTATGACAGTCGTGTATTTTGTTGCCCCATAATCTTGGCTGAATAAAAATTGAACAAAATCTATATTCACCAAAGGATATTTGGAAGGGTATCACGCAATACAAAAGCTAAGCCAAGCGGCACGGAGTCAGTGAACAAACAGCAATGGAATGTATCTATACAAGCGATTTGGCATAATTTATTTACCTGCACCTAGACGAATAAGAGACCGCACTTTGTGACACAATCCAAACGACACCCATTCAAATGGTTCTTCGATATTTACACTCTGATAGGATTAGACGATAAAAGATTAAGTAAGCACTCCCAGTCATTGACATGGCTTCTCATGTTTCAATGATTGCGGGAGCCATTTATCACAAAAGAGTAGCCTATGCTGTTTGCGGTCCGCTATACAAACTGATATACCACGAGGCCCGCTAACTTATCCTCGCCATGAGTCAAGTCGATGATGGAAAAGAATTAAAAGGCCACGTGAATCAATTATTGTTCTTAAAAACATAGAGTTTCCATTTAAAGAGGCATTCCAGGACGTTCACTGAGCCTCAGGCTTTAGTTGATAACTTTAACAAACAGTTAGCTGAAAGATTTTCTCTACAGTATCTCAGTGAAGCTTATTGACAATTCTCGCAACACAGAATGGGTTAGAAGGACTGCCCTAGTTTTGAGCGCAATGAATACATGAAGAATTTAAAGGGCTAAAGCCTAGTACAAGCATCTCAAAAGAAAAAACAATTAATGTTGTGAAGGAGAGTCTTATCCAGCAAACTATTACCATTTGGATTGAATGGTATGATACCTTTATTTACCGGGAGAAGCCAGAAGGGGACACTCGAATACCCACGGGCAACCGTTCCAGTTGGAGATGTTGACCCGTATGAATAAAGAATTGTAAAAATGAATCCGCCCTGTGTATTATTTACGAGAAAATGAACAACAATAACAACCAGCTCCTCAAAGATCTTTTGTGAAAGAAGAAGCAGTTAATTCCGCAGGCACAGTTCCGCTATAATTAATTTACGTAAACATATTTGGGTTTAAAATGGAAGGGCCAGAAGGAGCGCTGAACGAATACATGAATGGTAAGGAAGAGACCTTGAAAATGATAGGGATCATTTCAGACGTGTAATGTATTAAGGAAACATTTTCGAGACTTTAATCAATGCATGCTAAATCATCCCAGATCACTACAATCAAACCCCCAATTGGGAAAAAAGAATAGCGCAGTTGAAATATAAAAAAAAATTCGAACTCGTAAGCAACATGAGAAAAGATTTAAATGGAATTGGATGAAGCTATGATTGATCTTATAATAAAAGTTGATGATCAGAATATAAAACCCCCTGTTTATGCGGTTCCTCCAGTGCCGATTGCAATGAAAATCGGATTAACAATACACCGTTTTGTGTTTGTTCTATCTAATGACTTCTTTGTTACAACTGTTGTGTTGTCCATGTTAGATTAGATTCGCAGTTTTAAGTTGTCATGATGAAAAGTCGTATTGCCAAACAATGTTCTTTGTAGTTGTCAGGACGATCTATGTTTGGACTGCACAAACGCTGCGAAGAGATCCTTTTGCTTTCTTATGATTTCTCCTGGCTCGAAATACTGTACATTTTCGTTCTTAACCCCACATATCTCCTTGATCACCTGTCAGATAATTCATCTTCATCTTTCCTAAAAACACTTCGTGTTAGTAATTGCAATGTAAATGGCGAAATCTTTAGGATAATCGGATGTGTCGTACCACCCAGCATGCCCTTTATGCCACTTCGGTTTCCATGTCTTTATAGATGTACGTCAGTAGGGATATCTATAACAAAAACTATCTGTATCTGTGTAAAGCACTCTGGATTGGGATACGAGGGCTTAAAGTAAGTCATTAAAGAAACCTAACATTCAAAAAGCTTTGATAATTCTTAAATCAGTAAAACCAATAAATACAGGTTTGTTAATTTGATTCTTTTTTTTCATCTTTATGCCGAAAGCTGATCATGAAATCTTCTGAAGTCCTGAATTAATTAGGTTTTGAAGTTAGGCTTAATTGCTTCGGTTCTCTCTGGTAACCAATCTGAATTTTGCGCTTGTGCGGATTCTTCCATAGTCTTTCCAAAACAGACTGTTGTTCATCAGCTTGAAAACGTCTTTTTTCTGGAGATCTGTGGATTTAGTTCTCAAGATCAGTGTTTTCATGAGAGTATGGTTTATGAAATGTCTTGATCAAAAGCAATTATTTCGATGAACAGCTGTCACTTCAAACATGCCTTAAATAAAATTGTAGAAGTCTGTAATGGACAGACATAATTTTTTTTTGCCTCGTAGATTAGGCAAGTTAAGGTGGTTCTCTTGGATCCATCTTAGACTTTCTGCTGCAATTGGATATTCATTTGCAGGTTCATGAGTTCATGAGGATATTCTAAGTTCAACTTCTAGAATGAAACCCGCTGTTGGGTCAGGGTTAAAATGCACAACCACTTGAACGCCTTTTGAATATTGTTGGATCACCCCCCCCCCCCCCCCCCCCCCCCCCCCCCCCCCCCTCCGGCCTGTGTACATGTTAAAGTTGAGTAATGAAGTGATTGCGCCTAAGCACAACCATACAGATTGTTTTGCATCTAATACATCAAGGATAGTTAGACTTTTACTCGGATCATAATGAGCCAAGTATTTGTTGTTTGCTTTACGTTAATGATGCGACGCCATACTAATTCCCCCACGCAAACCCGTTTTCAAATCATCTGAATCATTGGTACATCTTGACAATAAATTCAATTTGTACCCAGTAAACTTTAAGAACGATCCAATCATCCCGGGGCAGAAATGTAATGCGCTGGATCCCAAAACTGTATGTTTTATGCTGTAGGTCTTTCTATATATTTTCAAAAATATCCGCCAACAAACATACATCTGCCATTAAATAGGAGTCATGATAGTTCTCCCATCGTTTTACAATTAACTTTTGCCAAGCATCTTGAGCATGCTGGTAATCGGAGTCGCTGATGTCCCTTTCCTCTAAGACTAGAAAAGACGGCTTAGGAGGAAAGCGTCTCTTCGTAAACCCTTTCCCAACTGTTCAGTACTATAAGGATAAAACGCCTTTCTAACGAGAGTAGGGTCAAAATATTTTTCGTTATTGGGCAGGGCCTTAAGGACATAGCCAGTGCCTCTAATGAGCCCATCATGTGTTGATAGAGTGTAGAAAGACATATTTTTTAGATTAAAGCACATGTACTTTTCTGAGACTGTGCAAATGCATGCTACCCTGAAGGGCTGGTTACTGCTATGCTTATAAGGTGAGAGTCATAACCTCGCAGTTGTGAAAGAATCAGGCAGCTTCCATGTCTTTGGTTCAAACTTTAGGTGATGATTGATTTGTTTGCGCTGCACCTCTAAACTTCCACTAATGTGATCATGGTCTCTAACCCTCTTTTCCTCCCTATGGGGTTTACACTCTTGGGCGTGAGCTCTAAACGCCAATCCAACAATGCTTTGGCTGAGTCTTACTGTTGTTGGTCTTCAGGCGCCATTATGATTTCAGAAAAGTTTAGATTATTAGAACAGGCGTTACGCACTTGCTGCATGCGTTTTAAGATGTTTCTGCAGCATCTGGTCCTCTATTTAATTCTGGTTCTGAATAAACGCCATCCGACCTGACAACAAAGAAGGGAAATGAAAAAATCTGATGATTACTCATTAAGACTGTTTTTGAAGTTTTTGTGGGCTGGCCCTTCTAAGGAACAATGGTGATTCAAGTCTGCGTAAACAAAATATGGAGAATGTTGCAGTTTTTTTCCCGTTTTTAAAACTAACTTTTGATCGGGTTTTGGGGCGTAATTAGTTCTGTATTCAGTTACGAATTTTTACAATGTTTTATTGTTCACTCGCAGCTTGCACAGATGGAATTCTTTTTAAACATTTTCTGCAGAATTCTTGTTGCTATGTTTGTTTGTAGTATAACTCAATAATTACTCATTGTGCGTATCAATGTGTAATGGGGGAGCCCCGCTGGTGAAAACATTGTAGTAAGTCAACATGATTTTTGTTGGTTCGCCTATTGTTGGACTGTTCTTGGGACACTTTAATTGGCGCCAAATTTGTTTCCTCATCCATGTGTATCTTACAGTTATTGGCGTTGTTAGTTCTTCTAAATGATCAAATTTGGTCTACACTAACAGGAAAGGATATTCCATGAAGTTAAGATCTTTGGGTATTGCCGATAGTTAGTCACTCTCTCTGCTGTGTTCGCGGACAGGATGCAGCCTGCAAGAACGCACCACATGAAACTTTGTGGTCGGAATTTTTTATGTTTAAAAATGCTCTCTTTAAAACCAACTCCCGAGTCGCGGACATGTAGCCTTGCCTACAATCGTGCATACTTAGCCTGTTTTAATTAATCTCTAAGAATTCGCCCTCTGACCATCCAGAGCCTCTCATTTTAGCTTCTTTTTCAGCGCAGCGTCAAACTGTGTAAGCAGTTCGTTGCCCAAAACCCGGTGTTAAGTCATTATGAGGATAGAATAGTCTGCTGTTTAGTTGAGACCCAGATTCTAGATTTTCTCATTTATTGTTTACTTAGTCGATAAAACAGCTAACATTACTTTTACTGGTGGGTCTATTGTTAGTTTACTTAGAAACTTGAGAAATTGCATGGTACAAACGCTGCCTGTACTTTGTTGGGTCAATAACTTATAAATCATATCATTCAGTGCTCTTGATAAACGCTCTCTCTCGAGCATGCCTTCAAAACAATTCGTCTTGTCCTGATAATTCTTAGCATGCTGTCTTTCTTTTATATAGCCAAAATATTTTTTTTAAATTAAAAAAAATACTAATCAGAACCATATCGACGGTCTTTTTGGCCTTGGACTTCTAAACTAAAGGATAAACACCTTTGGTGTGTTAATGTGAGTGTTTAGAACAGAGTTTAATGTCTCGTTTACTTTTTTTAAGCATACGTTTTTATCTGCTCGGGGTCTGGCTGTTGAGAAAAACTTGTCCCCGCTTTCTATGAAGATCAACTTTTGTCTTTTGAAGTCATCAAATTCGACCTGTAAACGATTAAATTCTTCTTCCGTGATGTTTGAGTCCAAAGCGCTTTATTTTTGTCAGTTGAAATGACTAAGTTTAGCCGTTATTAGTTGAACCAGAGCTGTGTGCTTTTTGAGTTTGTTTTTAATTTTTGCCTGCCGCACTTAAAAAATAAAATATTAAAACTCTTTGACATGTTCGTCTGTTGCTTTCTTGTCTAAAACATCCGTATATGTGTTTTACACGACAATAGCCTAATCTTGATGACCTTTACAAACAGACCTGCAGCCCGCGCTACTAATAGACACCACCTCTAGAGCGCGCAAAGACAATGACCGGCCCCTGTGCATACGCTCTATAAGATTTAAAAATTATTTGGGTCTATAAATTGGGAGGTTCTTGGACCTAAAACTTTGTAAAATGCTCCCCGTACTTTCTGTTAATTCACCCGCTTGGAGCGCTGAGCGATGCTGTGTCAAAGGAGGATCATTTACTCATGTCGTTCAGGATCAAAAACTTCATAATCTTCTTCACGCTTCAATTCGGCCCTGTTTTAAATAATTATTTTTCTTTTTCGTTATAAAAAAATGGCATAGCACTGGGCTCGATTCTTAAACCGTATAGAAGACTGAAAGAAAACCCGGCGGCGTGAAGGGAATAAGCGGAATATTTACTGTTCAAATAATCCATCTACTATTGATGAGGATGCAATTTTTACTGTCAAATTTTCCTGAACTAGAGCGGATGAAGTGATTGTGCCAGGCTCTGCGCGTCTTATTTCAAATAGAATCCCAACACCCATACCCACGTGCCGATTTACAGCCTTGGGGCGGGCAATCGTAAAAATTTCTATTAAACTTCGAGGGGCAGAAATATTTTCTTTTACCAATGCAGACATAATTTTAACTATTTGATCACAGTGCACCATGGATTGAAAGGGCTGAATTTGCGTTTCAAGGAATCGAAACTGAAGCCGCTCACAACACTAAGAATAGGCGCGCAGCTGTTAAGACGGCCACCAGTCTGTAGCGTAAAGTTTGAGTATGGAAATCGCTTTTCCATTCCTTAGCTATTGAGTTGTTAAACGCGCATGCACATACTTTCAGGAGCATAACGACAGATTGTCATATGAACTAATTTTTACGAATACAAACGTGTCGTATCAAAATCTCCAGACACGAAGCAAAGTACAGATTTTGACATTGTTAGATGTTTGACGTTGTTAGCAACCTGTTTAGCAAAGTGATTAAGGACCAATATAAGTCATGATTAGAATATATTCGCACGCTTTCTTCATCATACCACTATCCCAGACGCAGGGCAGACATTATTGAATTTAGGTTTTAGCGTTCAAATCAATATCGCCATCAAGGTATTTTATTGTCTTGTGCGATGACGAATTACAACGAGAAGCGAAAAAGTATATAAAATCCATAAAATAACGAAAGGTGAATGTACCATTGACGTTAGTCCTAACAATCTACGCAAGGGGCTCTAGACCTTCTTCCTATAATGACGAATAAGAAAATTGTTTGGTTTATTTGATGGTACTAACTCACCTCTACCTGTGCTTAAGTCCGCTCTCCCCTCCCACATATCAAAATAACTTGGCTCTCGCCTTATATACTTTACAACCCCTCTCACACTGTTTATTTAAATACCCAGCCTTAAGCATCCTCCTAGCTGCTATAGTGAGTTCTATTATGGTAGCGAGCCTAGAGTCTACAAGTGCGATATCAAATGTACCTCAGACCCCCACTCCAAATGACTCGCTCCCTCAGCCGCGACTGTCTACCATTCCACGTTTGCAGTTTTTGCACTATTGTATTTTGATTATAAGGAGTGCCTCGGCTCTGTTTTTTGCTGTGTGCATCTGCTCTCCAACCCCTTCTGTCGAGATAGTGTGATAGATGTATAATGACTGATAAGATGTGTGTTGTCCGTTATACTCTGTCACTAAACCGGTGTTTTATAGTGTTATAACCTTCTCGCAGCATTCTCTGCCATATAGTGGATTGACTATGCCCAGACGTATGAGATTCTAACGATAGCAGTGTGCTGTGCAAATTGTGCAGACATTTGGTTAACTATCATACCTCCACTTAATATCCTTCTCTCCCAAGCACTCAAACTCGCCTCCCCCAGATCACCCCCCGCTCTAACCGTATCCCCCCCACTACATGACAGAAACAAAAGTTAACCGCTGTGCCCCACGCCCGCATTCACCACCTACACCTATATCTAGCTCCTCTACACCCTATCCCGTCTCCTCCTATCCCCTTTCAATATTCTGCTGGCACCTCATATAATAAAAACAAATGTACCTAAGCCCCGGTTTTTTTTTATCGGCATTCTTTTCTTTATCAATTTGATTGTTTATTACGTCTCTCACTTTTCTCCCGCCTTACATACAACTCATTATCCTCTGATGACCTTAGGTCAAATCCATATAAACCGTATTATGTTGTTTAAATTATCATCTTAGGCCTAAAACATTGTGAAGATGTAACTCGTTAGACACTAGGTTCTGCTGTTGGATTTTACCCCTCCACCCCCCTCAAACAATTTTCTTATTTCGTCAAATGATGATAAGGTCTAAGCCGCTAGCGTAGTTTAGATTTGGTTAGGAACTACCGTCATTGTACATTTGCATTCGTTATTTTGGTTTAAAAAACTTTTCGACTTGCTCTTTTGAACGGTTCTTCATCTTCAACAGCAATACAATACCTTTAAGCGATATTGATAAAGACGCTTAAAACTAAAATTCCATATAGTGTCTTGTGCCCTGCTTCTGGGATATGTTTGTATGATGAATCACTCTTTCTAAATATTTTGCATTCTTGACTTATATTGGTCTTTTAATCAGCTTTGCTAAATCAGGGTTGCTAACAACGTAAACTCTAACGAGTGTCAAGAAATGCTGTTACTTTGCTTAGGGTGTCTTATGATTTGATAACACGTTTTTGTATTCGTTTTTAAAAAGTTTAGTTCATATGACAAATCTTGGTCTTTTTAATGCTCCTGGAACGTATGGTGCAGGCGCTTTTTAACAACTCAAAATCTAAGAATGGAAAAAGCGATTTCCATACGCAAAACTTTTCGGCATACATTTTGTTGCCGTCTTTAACTTCGCGGCGCCTATTCTATGTTTAGTGCTCTCATTTTCGATTCCTTGAAACGCCAATGTCAGAGCCTTTCATGCCCAGTTAGCCATAGATCAGAATAGGTTAAAATATAATTTGGTCTGCATTGTGTAAAGAAAATATTTCTTGCCCCTCAAGTTTTTATATAGAAATTTTCTTAACGATTGCCCGCCACCAGATTCTGTACCAAACTGTCCTGTTTGGGTGGTCTGTTGTTGAAGTGAGTTCTATTTTGAAATAAGCGCGCAGAGCCTGGCACTATCACTTCATCCGCTCCTAGGTCTGGAAAATTTTGTCAGTAAGAATTTGATCGCATCAATAGTATGGATGGATTATTTGGAAACAGTAATATTCCGCTTTTTTTCCTTCACGCCGCCGGGGGTTTTTCAGTCTTCTATACGGGTTATGAATCGAGCCATGTGCTAGTGCCATTTTTTTATAAACAAAATAAAAGTTAATTATTTAAAACATGCAGGAATTGATGCTGAAGAAGATTATGATGTTTTTGATCCTGGAGACGACATGAGTGAAATGATCCCTTGACACAGCATCGCTCAGCGGCTCTCAATGCGGCGTGATTTTAACAGAAAAGTACGGTCGGAGCATTTTACAAAAGTTTAGGTCAAGAACCTCCAGAATTTATAGACCCAAATGATTTTTTTAAATTAGAAGATGGTCATTTGTTTGTTAAGGGCGATCAAGGGAATCTGTTCGGCCTTACAACTAACCAGACCCTTCAAAGTTTTTAGCCAGAGTACAAGTATACAAAGACTCAGTGTGAAAGATCAAAAATCGCCTTTGTCTTGTTAGACCAAAAGTAGATAAGGATGCAGTTGCTAAACTTCAAAACACACTTCAGGGAACTACCAACAGCTAACAAATACATTAAATGGAAACTAAAGAATATTCAATCGGCAGATGAAATAATAAATGCTATAGAAGCAGAACCAGTTTTTAGAAGAAAACAGCATTAAAGGACTATACACGATCTTTTTTCGCCGTACCCATGCGAGGAAATAGAGGCCCTTGATCATGCTGAGAGGAAGCTCAGAGGCGAATTAACAAACAAATTTAGCCAAAACTAGGTGAACTAATGAGGCTCTATAAAAAGTGAAAAAGAAAACTGTTGAGGCTGTTGACGCCAACTTAGGCCTGTTTATAAAGAAAGAATAAGACAAAGACGAAAAATCTTGACAAGGAAAGATCAAAAAGACTAGAAGCGCTCTGACTACTAACAGAGACCAATTAGAACTCAAAGTAAATAGGAATAGAGAAACTATACGAAAAATTTATTGAAGACACAAACACTAGCAGAAACGATAAGAACATTGTTTAGAGAGCAGGGCGTACATTAGAAGCGTTATAACGGCCTTAGGATTTGCAATATGCACACTGGGTTGGCTATTACAGGCGGCGGCGGAGGTCAAAGTTCTGTGCCTGCGCCGCAACGCCATCGCCTCCACCTGATAAATCATGGTGTAAAAAAAAACAAATGCTTTGATCATCTTGCAAGGTTTATTAAAAAAATTAGCTGGGTAAAGAATAGACGCTTTACCAGGAATATTGGGGGGAGTATTGTCTAGCTGGCTTTTGTCTACGGCCTGCAAAGTAGTTGGCTTTTTTTATGGCGTCTTAGCTTATGGACATTGTTCTTGTATTAGTTGGGTTTACTTTTTTGTAAGATAAAGACCGTAATCTATGCCAGTTAATCCAAGACAAGCGGCTGTCTTTTCAATCATGGTCATAGCGAAAGAGTCCGCGAGCTTTTGCTGGTTCTTCAATGGCTTTGGGGTTTTGGATTGGGAATTGATTGACTTAATCTTGGGGTGTTCTTTTATTGTTTGTTAATATACTGGCTCAGAATTTATTCGTTTTTCCAAACCTTCTGTCATTGCCTGCTATAGAATTTCATTATTATAGTTTATTATATTCCTACCTGGAGTCTGAGGTCAGAAAGGCAGCATGTATAAACAGTGCCAACAGCAAAGTCTACTTTCGATCGTGCGTATTGTTATAACATTTTTGGTATCTTTCAATACTTGAAGGGGTAAAACAACTGTAGAATTAATGGCGTCCTCTAAATTTGCTAAGTAGTGTTTTTGGGCGTCCAAAGGCCCAGTAGAATGTCAGTTTGCTCGATCTCGTTGTGCTTGCGAACCTAGCTAAACCACCAAGTAAGTAAGAATAGAGTCGTTTATTCGTTCTATTCCCGCCCTAGTTAGGCCTTAGGAAGTGTCTAAGATAAATGTTGTCCATGCTGTTTTATGCTCTTGCTGTAGGGACCCGGGCTCAACAGTTGTGCCAAAAAGGAAAGTTTAGAAATGGAGGATGGCCTGTCATAGTTATACTTTCTGGCGTGCCCGAAAATAAAGGTCGCATAGGCCTGTTTATGATCCAACTTTTGTCAAACGCCTGTTTGATGTTAAATTAAATTCGTTACAGATCCTTTTAAAAAGCTTCATGTTCTTTATGTTGCTGAGGGGGATTAATGGTTTGTTCATTTGGTAATGGCGCTCGCAGTTCAGTCAAAAATACGTTTGAAGGTGTAAAAAATTGGAAAATCTGTTACACTGACCTACCAAGGATCATGGTGATTTAATTATAAGCATTACGACACTCCACACCCAGTTTGATGCGCCCAAAACTCAGCAGTTTAGCTGGTTTGATAAAACTGCTTGGATGACTAAACACGCTTTCTTGATGTGGTCGTTTTCAATAGGGGGGATAAGATATTGTTTAATGGAGTACTCACTTTTATGGAAAAGAGGCAGTTGGGTCACAGCAATGTCAAGAGTATCAGTTGCTATATTTTTAAGATTGTAGTGCGGTCCCAAACAGAATCTTTTGCAATCAGCCTATTTGAATGCACTCATTTTTAATTGGTTTTAAAAATGTTTGTAACTGTAACATCCAAGACCGTCCTTCGTTGTTAGAACATGCTATTTGATAACCGATGCTGGGGCCAAAAATGGTTTGCGCTCCATGAAATATTCTTACAAAGTCGTATGGTTTAATATAAGCGATGCCAAGGAGAATTTTACGGTTCGAACAAAGTTGACAAAACAGGGAACCAAAGTTAGCGAGGGGTTAACAATAGCTGATGGGTTAATACGGATTTTTGCTCGCGAAAAGAAATGCAATGTGTAACTTGACATTTCTCTCAAACTTAACAATGCAAATCTAAAAAAAAATGGTAACATTCAAGCCTGTAAAGAAGGGGGATATATTTTGATAAAGAGCTAGCTAGTATGTTAGGCTTTACGGTATACAATTATAGATTTAGAGTTACACCAAACCAAAAACTACTTATGAGGGGGAAAGTCCGCTCGTCTTGCATTACCATCATTACTCTATGTTCATTTTGATGAGCGTGAGCACTGATGAAAAACTTATATGATGGAAGGCCTCAACTGTTTTAAAGAGCTCTGCCGTCAGGGAAAGCTGCATTATTGCGATTATGAAATTTATAACAATTCCCTAATTACAGTTTAAAAGATTAGTTTGTGGGAGGGTCGGATCATTTAATATAAAGATCAAAGACAAAACGGGGAAAGTCGTAAAATGTGATAACCTGCACATTGTTTTGGAAATAAAATAATAAACTGTACTAAAAAATGTCGCGGGGGCCAGAAGAATCAGGAGTTACATTAGCGCCTGTGAGGTGTATAACCTTAGAATTAAAAGACCTTGCAGACGTTGCGGACTTTGAACAGAATGGCGAAATAGGCACTTTGTATGGTTTTGAGTACACTAAAGATGGTGATTATAAACGTAAAGAGGTTGGCGACAACAAAAAGTTTCCTAAACTAGAACAACTGCGCAATCTAGAGGCAAATAATGTTGGCCAGTATGAATATAAAATAGTCCGAAAACCTGACCTCAAATGGCACTTAGAACCATATTTAGAATGGGACATAAAATTTGAATTCATAAGCCCATTTACATTTTTTGGCCGTCAAAAAAGTTTCAGAAAAGCATTCAACTCTGGCCCTTTACATGTAAGTCTTATGCCAGACGACAATAGTCGGAAAGAATTGAAATAACGCCGTATGGGAAAAAACAGTACATCCTCCACAGAAAAGAAACGGTTTTAAAGGATGCTTCTACAAAATTACAGTTCATTCCGCAAATGAAATTAGGAGATGCGTTCACAATAATATTTGAAATTTCTGTCTTAAAAGATAAGGAGGGATGGGGTTGTGGCGTTAGTGACGTCCTTTTTAAAGGAATTCTAATTAGCTGGCAAAACTTAGACGTTGACAGTCTTAAAGTTACTGTTGTCATTCTTCACAATGGTGAGGATATTAAGGTCATAACAACAAGCAACAAAATCAATATTAGTCTAAATAGAAACAATCTTACAGCACTGAATTGGATTAATCTTACACATTTAGACCTTATAGGATTTTATTATACTGAACAAGTTTTAACAGAGGGCATGATAAAAACAATAACCGGATTAGATTAAGTTCTGTTATAAAACTATGGAGCAGTTAAACTTTATGACAAAAACTCCTCATTGCTCATTGATTTGTGGGCAGACTGGTTGTGGAAAAACAATATTTATCCTCGACCTGTTACAAACAGTTTATCGTTATAATTTTAATCATATTGTGGTTTTCTGTCCAACACTTAAATGGAACAAAGCATATCATGATAGAAGGTTTATATGGACAGATGATAACATATATTTAGTTAATCCTAGCAATAAACTGAGTGAGTGTTTAGAACAGTTTTATAGACTGTTTGAAGGAACGCAGACACTATTTATTATAGATGACTGTTCAGCAGAAAGAGACATAGTTAAAAAAAGAAACACTTTGTCAAAACTGGCTTTCAGTGGAAGACATGCTGGAATAAGTGTGTGGATTTTATGTCAAAAATATAACTCAGTTTTAAAAGACTTTAGAGAACAGTTAAAGACTGTAGTTCTATTTCACATGAAAGACAGAGACTCATTTGAAGAATGTTTGCGCGAAAATGATGTTATTGAAAATGACCAGGAAAAAACACAGGATTAAGCAAAAATTAAAATCTGAAAAGTTTAGTAAATTAGTATTGAAAACGGATAACCCTACACAGTATGTTTGTTTGTAGATAATCGTTATTTTTTGGTTATTGAAGTCTTACTTGTCAGAGAACAGGGAAAGGGGCATTCTGGGTTACTTTCGCCCGAAACTGGGTGAGGGCGGAAGTGGCCCAGAATGCCCTTTCCCTGTTCTCTGCAACAAACAAAAAAAAAACAAATCAAAAGTGCACATGGGTGTCCAGACCCCAAAGACAGGTACATAGTTCACAAAGTAAAAGACAAGAATGAAAAAAAAGACAGTGTAAAACAGAGCGAGGGAAAAGACGAAACTAGCAGCGTTGAACATACAGACAGCTGCCAGGCTGATGGCACAGGAAGAAAATCAACACAGCGTTGAACATACAGACAGCTGCCAGGCTGATGGCACACAGCGTTGAACATACAGACAGCTGCCAGGCTGATGGCACAGGAAGAAAATCAACACAGCGTTGAACATACAGACAGCTGCCTGGCTGATGGCACAGGAAGAAAATCAACACAGCGTTGAACATACAGACAGCTGCCTGGCTGATGGCACAGGAAGAAAATCAACACAGCGTTGAACATACAGACAGCTGCCTGGCTGATGGCACAGGAAGAAAATCAACACAGCGTTGAACATACAGACAGCTGCCTGGCTGATGACACAGGAAGAAAATCAACACAGCGTTGAACATACAGACAGCTGCCAGGCTGATGGCACAGGAAGAAAATCAACACAGCGTTGAACATACAGACAGCTGCCAGGCTGATGGCACAGGAAGAAAATCAACACCTGTATGAAGATGGTGGAGAAACAGCCCATCAACAACGCCCTTGTCATAGACACTCGGTGTGACAGATAAACTGGGACGTTGTACAAGGTCTGATTAAAACCTAACATTCCACGCACCCCCTGCCAGCAAGTTTGTCGTTCTACAAAAATGACTGATTTTCAGTTGAGAACCTCACCGCGAATCGTTCAACGTCTAGACGAACTTGCTTGGGTCATTCTTCACTGTTGGACAGATAACGACTCTTGTTGACCGAGATGCTCTTGTCACCACCACCCCCCAGACCACGAGACCGCTGTTCTAAGGGGGTCTGATGAATCATGAGTTGTGTTGCCACAGCGGCATCAGGGCAATCCGCACCACGGAGTTTATCGCTGAGCCGACCCTGAAGGTTATCTCAGGGCCACGGATGGAGGTCAGAACGCGGGGATGTTACGTCCTGCTGGGGAAACACACTGTCAGTGGTATGGTCTTCGCGGTTAGATAAGGATGTCTGGAGGGAAGTTTGCTGCCTTAATGATCGTTGAAAGTTGTTGTTGTTGTTGTTGTTGTTGTTGTTGTTGTTGTTGTTGTTGTCGTACCCTGGCTAAAAGACTCCAGGGATCATCCAAACAGCCGAAGTACTTGAACACTATTTTACAAATGCATCAGCTGGGGATGAGAACATAACATGTGTGACCGTTTCTGATTACCCCGCCACATGGGCAGCCACACTCCGACTTCGGGGGATTTCGGGAACTGATAACGTTATGCTAGGAGCTTGTCACAACTGAAGACAACCCCCGCAAAACTACGCTGAGCATGTAGTGATGCTGTTCATTTGGTAAGGACCATGTAAGAAAGTAAAACTACCACTCTTGGAGATTTACCAGGATTATTTAGTCCAACAATTTCGTACAAAATTAAGTTTTCATTAAATCTTCAACTGGAAAATATTTTGTACACGAAGAAGGTCGCATTTGGTTCCATAGTGAAAGAAAAGTACTAGCACATGACTCCAAATTATTGCTGCTTTTGGCACCAGCTCACCTCGCGCACACTCAGATAAGAAGCTGACGGACCAAACATGGAAACGTCCGTGAAAGAAAAGTTCCAAGCCAAGCAGGCCCGCCTGGACCAGTGGTGATTCCTGCACTCAAGGACAACGGCAGAGGAAATGTTGAAACACAAATTCAGAGTCACTCTGGACTGCACAGCCTTTGATCCGGAACATGGCGCTTCAGAACTCAAAGACGAAGTGAAACAAACAACAACCCCAAAAACAGGCAAACTGTTTTATACGTGACAGTATATCTATAGGAGAAACTGCCTGCTAAAATCAACGTCTTAAGGTTCCTTCATAACGTTTACAGAACAAGTAACTGGAGAGGATAAGATAAGATAAGATAATGTTGCTTATAGCCCAGCCGACCGCAAAGGGCCACATCAGGGCTGTGACTGGAGAGGAACAAGGTCACAAGAGAGACCATCTAATAGTAGATTTATACAAAGCTTTCTGATAATAATAAGAATAATGATAATAATAACAATAATAATGATACTACTGCTACTACTACTGATAATAATAATGATGTAATTGATTGTTTAAACGTGCTGCATCTACTTATCGGTACACGGGACTTTACGATATTACGTTGCAGCAGAACAGCTTTTCTACTGATGGTTGTAAGATAGGCTGACTATCGTGGACATTTTCAGAGCGTAATTGCTTTAAATAATCCTTTCTACCCCCTCAAAATCTCCCTGTAATGCCCTTGCTCCCCCCCTACTCCTCTCCCTCCTTCCCCCACTGAAAACTTTTGACTCTGTGAGGGGTTTGTGAGCTTGTGTGTTGAAACAAAAAAGCAGCAGTTAAATCCCTTAAAACTGGCCGAGGACAGTTTTGCTGCCTCACAAAAAATAAAGTGAATACATTCGGAGGATGCAAATCTACCAGACAGACAGAGGTGGTTCGTTGTGCTCATTTCTGTCGCAGTAGAGTACAGTCAGAACTGAAGAGCTGTGTACCATGTGCATACCTGGCAACAGCCCCTTTTATACGAATTCCAGACTTCGCTCACAGTATTTTCATTGTATCTTTAACAAACTTTGAAGGGTGTTCAGGTTGTCTTCATTACGCTCACAGGTGAAAATTAATTCTTGTCAGTCATGATGAGCTGTGATGGTAGCTAGTGTCCTACGTTTAAAAACAAAAGCCAGTCAAAAGTGCATCAGATGTTTATCTCTGCTGTCATGTATGACCGTGGAGGCTAATTCTAAACACACCAGGGAAGAAACACGAAGTGGAATTTTGAAGTATGATGATGGATGTGGAAAAGTTCTGTCATCGTTGTTTTCTTACACGTTCAGTGCTGTAATGATGAAATAATTCATGTACATATGGATGTGTCTCCAGATATAACAAGAGGTTACATATAGAAGATGCTTTGGACAACAAGAGAATATGTAGACTCCGGAAAGCAGTACAAAGAGAAGCAAGTGGATTAACAAATCAACAACTAGGCAAGAAAAATAGATACATAGACACACAGGCAGACAGACAGACAGACAGACAGACGGACAGCTAGATAGATAGATAATCGATGACAGATAACAGATTTATGGGTGGACAGATATGAACATAGATGTACAGATTTGTAGACAGATAGATGAACAAAAATAGATAAATCAGATAAGTAAAAAAATGGCGAATTAGATTAACAGACAGATAGACAGATAAATATAGACGGATAGCTAGATATACAGAAATACAGACACATAGAGAAACCCGCACAAACAGACACACAGATAAACAAATAAGCCATCACAGCCAAGAAATGGAAAGGACCCGGCGAGAACAACATATGGTGCTTTATCACCGTCCGTTGTGGACCTAACGAGGTAGGGCTGATAATAGAGACACGCTTCTCCCACGCATCCTCCTGTGGATTGCAATCTCTTAGGAACAAAAGCAACAATTCGGACTGACTGCGCCACTGTGTTATTGCCTCTCCGTTGTAAGATAATGAACAATCCCGCAGAAGATGGAAACATCAGATTGCAGCCAGAGTGCGCATGCGAGAGCGCGCGCGCGCGTGTGTGTGTTGTGTGTGTGTGTGTGTGTGTGTGTGTGTGTGTGTGTGTGTGTGTGTGTGTGTGTGTGTGTGTGTGTGTACGAACGAACGAACGAACGATCGAATTTTATTTTAAGTGTGTGTGTGTGTGTGTGTGTGTGTGTGTGTGTGTGTGTGTGTGTGTGTGGAGAGAGAGAGAGAGAGAGAGAGAGAGAGAGAGAGAGAGAGAGAGAGAGAGAGAGAGAGAGAGGAGAGAGAGAGAGAGAAAGACAGAGACAGAGACAGAGACAGACACAGAGAGATTAAGAGACAATGCGTGCGTGCGTGTTAGCATACTATACTTCGAGGAGCGTTTTCCTTACTTTACCGCATCTTTTAATAATTTACGTTACAGTTTTCTGTTCTCGATCTAAGTGTTGCTACTTTCTAAGTTTTACGCATCCTTCTTTTACTTCCCGAGCAGTTTCTTGTACGGGGCTATCCCCCCTCCCCTCCCCCCCCCTCCCCCCTCTTCTCCTTCCCGCTGTTGTTTGTTTAAATTTTGGCAGGGCCAGGGAAAAAAAAACATTCTGGCAATAGAAAAGTATGTAGAAGTGATGGTGTGGGTGCGGCCCAGTCTCTGAGAGGTAAGGAGTTCAGGGTCAACACTTGTCTGAGGAGGGGCTCTTCCGAGAAGAAGTTCTGTTGTCAGGTTCTTCCTCAAGTGTCTTCCTACTTTCTGTCACCTGTTCCCACTTTTCTACATGTTGCCTCCGTTTATCTTTTTTTCGCCCCCTCTCTATCTTTTCTTGCTTGTTTCCCCCACTTTCCTCCATGTTCTTTACTTTTCCCTCTCTTTGCTTACTACCTGTATCTTTCCTTTTCCCTCTCTTTGCTTACTACCTGTATCTTTCCCGGCCTTTTCATACCGAATTAGTTGCTGCGGAACTAAATGGAGGACGTAGTCAAAGGTAATGAATTCAAGGATGAGCGTAGAAAACCACATCAACACGTAAAGTTCAACACATTGTGCAAAATCGTTCCTCAAGATTAGAAGAAAAAGAAAAATCAAAGTAGTGAAACGTAGTACAAAGCAAAAAAGCACAGAGAAAAGAAGAGTTGTCTAAACAAGTCTTTGTCCCCCCACCTCAACCTCCGTCCCCCGACAGCCCCCTCCTCTCTTCCCTTGTCCCTTCATCCCCACTCTTTCCCAGGTGACGTGCTTCACAGATAACGGAGAATCCTGATCGCCCCCCTCGGCCAGTGTGCACTGTGTTCTATTACTGTGATTGTTCCCCAGTGTGCACTGTGTTGCCTTACTGTGATCGTCCCCTCGGCCAGTGTGCACTGTGTTAGCTTACTGTGATCGTCCCCTGTGTGCACTGTGTTGCCTTACTGTGATCGTCCCCCTCGGCCAGTGTGCACTGTGTTCTATTACTGTGATTGTTCCCCAGTGTGCACTGTGTTGCCTTACTGTGATCGTCCCCTCGGCGGGTGTGCACTGTGTTAGCTTACTGTGATCGTCCCCTGTGTGCACTGTGTTGGCTTACTGTGATCGTCCCCTGTGTGCACTGTGTTGGCTTACTGTGATCGTCCCCTCGGCCAGTGTGCACTGTGTTCTATTACTGTGATTGTTCTCTCAGTGTGCACTGTGTTGTCTTACTGTGATCGTCCCCTCGGCCAGTGTGCACTGTGTTGTCTTACTGTGATCGTCCACCTCAGTGTGCACTGTGTTGTCTTACTGTGATCGTCCCCTCGGCCAGTGTGCACTGTGTTGCCTTACTGTGATCGTCCCCCTCAGCCAGTGTGCACTGTGTTCTATTACTGTGATTGTTCCCCAGTGTGCACTGTGTTCTATTACTGTGATTGTTCGTCAGTGTGCACTGTGTTCTATTACTGTGATTGTTCCTCAGTGTGCACTGTGTTCTATTACTGTGATCGTCCCCCTCGGCCAGTGTGCACTGTGTTCTATTACTGTGATTGTTCCTCAGTGTGCACTGTGTTCTATTACTGTGATTGTTCCTCAGTGTGCACTATGTTCTATTACTGTGATCGTCCCCTGTGTGCACTGTGTTGCCTAACTGTGATCGTCCCCTCGGCCAGTGTGCACTGTGTTCTATTACTGTGATTGTTCCTCAGTGTGCACTGTGTTGCCTTACTGTGATCGTCCCCTCGGCCAGTGTGCATTGTGTTCTATTAATGTGATTGTTCCTCAGTGTGCACTGTGTTGCCTTACTGTGATCGTCCCCTCGGCCAGTGTGCACTGTGTTAGCTTACTGTGATCGTCCCCTGTGTGCACTGTGTTGGCTTACTGTGATCGTCCCCTCGGCCAGTGTGCACTGTGTTCTATTACTGTGATTGTTCCTCAGTGTGCACTGTGTTGTCTTACTGTGATCGTCCCCTGTGTGCACTGTGTTAGCTTACTGTGATCGTCCCCTGTGTGCACTGTGTTGGCTTACTGTGATCGTCCCCTCGGCCAGTGTGCACTGTGTTCTATTACTGTGATTGTTCCTCAGTGTGCACTGTGTTGTCTTACTGTGATCGTCCCCTGTGTGCACTGTGTTAGCTTACTGTGATCGTCCCCTGTGTGCACTGTGTTGGATTACTATGATCGTCCCCTGTGTGCACTGTGTTGCCTTACTGTGATCGTCCCCCTCGGCCAGTGTGCACTGTGTTCTATTACTGTGATTGTTCCCCAGTGTGCACTGTGTTGCCTTACTGTGATCGTCCCCTCGGCCAGTGTGCACTGTGTTCCATTAATGTGATTGTTCCTCAGTGTGCACTGTGTTGTCTTACTGTGATCGTCCCCAGTGTGCACTGTGTTGGCTTACTGTGATCGTCCCCCTCAACCAGTGTGCACTGTGTTGCCTTACTGTGATCGTCCCCAGTGTGCACTGTGTTGCCTTACTGTGATTGTCCCCCTCAACAAGTGTGCACTGTGTTGCCTTACTGTGATCGTCCCCAGTGTGCACTGTGTTGCCTTACTGTGATTGTCCCCAGTGTGCACTGTGTTGCCTTACTGTGATTGTCCCCCTCAACCAGTGTGCACTGTGTTGCCTTACTGTGATTGTCCCCCTCAACCAGTGTGCACTGTGTTGTCTTACTGTGATCGTCCCCCTCAACCAGTGTGCACTGTGTTGCCTTACTGTGATTGTCCCCCTCAACCAGTGTGCACTGTATTATCTTACTGTGATTGTCCCCCTCAACCAGTGTCACTGTATTGTCTTACTGTGATTGTCCCCCTCAACCAGTGTGCACTGTGTTGCCTTACTGTGATTGTCCCCCTCAACCAGTGTGCACTGTGTTGCCTTACTGTGATCGTACTCCTCAACCAGTGTGCACTGTGTTGCCTTACTGTGATCGTCCTCCTCAACCAGTGTGCACTGTGTTGCCTTACTGTGATCGTCCCCCAGTGTGAACTGTGTTGCCTTACTGTGATCGTCCCCCCACCAGTGTGCACTGTGTTGCCTTACTGTGATCGTCCCCCCAGTGTGCACTGTGTTGCCTTACTGTGATTGTCCCCAGTGTGCACTGTGTTGCCTTACTGTGATTGTCCCCCTCAACCAGTGTGCACTGTGTTGCCTTACTGTGATTGTCCCCAGTGTGCACAGTGTTGCCTTACTGTGATTGTCCCCCTCAACCAGTGTGCACTGTGTTGCCTTACTGTGATTGTCCTCCTCAACCAGTGTGCACTGTGTTGCCTTACTGTGATTGTCCCACTCAACCAGTGTGCACTGTGTTGCCTTACTGTGATTGTCCCCCTCAACCAGTGTGCACTGTGTTGCCTTACTGTGATTGTCCCCAGTGTGCACTGTGTTGCCTCACTGTGATTGTCCCCCCCCCCCAGTGTGCACTGTGTTGCCTTACTGTGACCGTCCCCCTCAACCAGTGTGCACTGTGTTGCCTTACTGTGATCGTCCTCCTCAACCAGTGTGCACTGTGTTGTCTTACTGTGATCGTCCCCCTCAGCCAGTGTGCACTGTGTTGCCTTACTGTGATTGTTCCTCAGTGTGCACTGTGTTGTCTTACTGTGATCGTCCCCTCAACCAGTGTGCACTGTGTTGCCTTACTGTGATCGTCCTCCTCAATCGGTGTGCACTGTGTTGTCTTACTGTGATCGTCCCACTCAGCCAGTGTGCACTGTGTTGCCTTACTGTGATCGTCCCACTCAGCCAGTGTGCACTGTGTTGCCTTACTGTGATCGTCCTCCTCAGCCAGTGTGCACTGTGTTGCCTTACTGTGATCGTCCCCCTCAGCCAGTGTGCACTGTGTTGCCTTACTGTGATCGTCCCACTCAGACAGTGTGCACTGTGTTGCCTTACTGTGATCGTCCCCAGTGTGCACTGTGTTGCCTTATTGTGATCGTCCCCCTCAACCAGTGTGCACTGTGTTGCCTTACTGTGATCGTCCTCCTCAACCAGTGTGCACTGTGTTGGATTACTGTGATCGTCCCCTGTGTGCACTGTGTTGCCTTACTGTGATCGTCCCCCTCGGCCAGTGTGCACTGTGTTCTATTACTGTGATTGTTCCCCAGTGTGCACTGTGTTGCCTTACTGTGATCGTCCCCCTCGGCCAGTGTGCACTGTGTTCCATTAATGTGATTGTTCCTCAGTGTGCACTGTGTTGTCTTACTGTGATCGTCCCCAGTGTGCACTGTGTTGGCTTACTGTGATCGTCCCCCTCAACCAGTGTGCACTGTGTTGCCTTACTGTGATCGTCCCCAGTGTGCACTGTGTTGCCTTACTGTGATTGTCCCCCTCAACAAGTGTGCACTGTGTTGCCTTACTGTGATCGTCCCCAGTGTGCACTGTGTTGCCTTACTGTGATTGTCCCCAGTGTGCACTGTGTTGCCTTACTCTGATTGTCCCCCTCAACCAGTGTGCACTGTGTTGCCTTACTGTGATTGTCCCCCTCAACCAGTGTGCACTGTCTTGTCTTACTGTGATCGTCCCCCTCAACCAGTGTGCACTGTGTTGCCTTACTGTGATTGTCCCCCTCAACCAGTGTGCACTGTGTTGTCTTACTGTGATTGTCCCCCTCAACCAGTGTGCACTGTGTTGCCTTACTGTGATTGTCCCCCTCAACCAGTGTGCACTGTGTTGCCTTACTGTGATCGTACTCCTCAACCAGTGTGCACTGTGTTGCCTTACTGTGATCGTCCTCCTCAACCAGTGTGCACTGTGTTGCCTTACTGTGATCGTCCCCCCAGTGTGCACTGTGTTGCCTTACTGTGATTGTCCCCAGTGTGCACTGTGTTGCCTTACTGTGATTGTCCCCCTCAACCAGTGTGCACTGTGTTGCCTTACTGTGATTGTCCCCAGTGTGCACAGTGTTGCCTTACTGTGATTGTCCCCCTCAACCAGTGTGCACTGTGTTGCCTTACTGTGATTGTCCCACTCAACCAGTGTGCACTGTGTTGCCTTACTGTGATTGTCCCACTCAACCAGTGTGCACTGTGTTGCCTTACTGTGATTGTCCCCCTCAACCAGTGTGCACTGTGTTGCCTTACTGTGATTATCCCCAGTGTGCACTGTGTTGCCTTACTGTGATTGTCCCCCCCCCCAGTGTGCACTGTGTTGCCTTACTGTGACCGTCCCCGTCAACCAGTGTGCACTGTGTTGCCTTACTGTGATCGTCCTCCTCAACCAGTGTGCACTGTGTTGTCTTACTGTGATCGTCCCCCTCAGCCAGTGTGCACTGTGTTGCCTTACTGTGATCGTCCCCAGTGTGCACTGTGTTGCCTTACTGTGATCGTCCCCCTCAACCAGTGTGCACTGTGTTGCCTTACTGTGATCGTCCTCCTCAACCAGTGTGCACTGTGTTGTCTTACTGTGATCGTCCCACTCAGACAGTGTGCACTGTGTTGCCTTACTGTGATCGTCCCACTGAGCCAGTGTGCACTGTGTTGCCTTACTGTGATCGTCCTCCTCAGCCAGTGTGCACTGTGTTGCCTTACTGTGATCGTCCCCCTCAGCCAATGTGCACTGTGTTGCCTTACTGTGATCGTCCCACTCAGCCAGTGTGCACTGTGTTGCCTTACTGTGATCGTCCCCAGTGTGCACTGTGTTGCCTTATTGTGATCGTCCCCCTCAACCAGTGTGCACTGTGTTGCCTTACTGTGATCGTCCTCCTCAACCAGTGTGCACTGTGTTGCCTTACTGTGATCGTCCCCCTCAGCCAGTGTGCACTGTGTTGCCTTACTGTGATCGTCCCACTCAGCCAGTGTGCACTGTGTTGCCTTACTGTGATCGTCCCCAGTGTGCACTGTGTTGCCTTACTGTGATTGTCCCCGTCAACCAGTGTGCACTGTGTTGCCTTACTGTGATTGTCCCCCTCAACCAGTGTGCACTGTGTTGCCTTACTGTGATTGTCCCCCTCAACCAGTGTGCACTGTGTTGCCTTACTGTGATCGTCCCCCTCAACCAGTGTGCACTGTGTTGTCTTACTGTGATCGCCCCCCCCAGCCAGTGTGCACTGTGTTGCCTTACTGTGATCGTCCCCCTCAGTGTGCACTGTGTTGCCTTACTGTGATCGTCCCCTCAGTGTGCACTGTGTTGCCTTACTGTGATCGTCCCCAGTGTGCACTATGTTGCCTTACTGTGATCGTCCCCCTCAACCAGTGTGCACTGTGTTGCCTTACTGTGATTGTCCTCCTCAACCAGTGTGCACTGTGTTGCCTTACTGTGATCGTCCCCAGTCTGAACTGTGTTGCCTTACTGTGATCGTCCCCAGTGTGCACTGTGTTGCCTTACTGTGATTGTCCCCCTCAGCCAGTGTGCACTGTGTTGCCTTACTGTGATCGTCCCCCTCAGCCAGTGTGCACTGTGTTGCCTTACTGTGATCGTCCCACTCAGCCAGTGTGCACTGTGTTGTCTTACTGTGATCGTCCCCAGTGTGCACTGTGTTGCCTTACTGTGATCGTCCCCAGTGTACACTGTGTTGCCGTACTGTGATCGTCCCCCTCAGCCAGTGTGCACTGTGTTGCCTTACTGTGATCGTCCCCCTCAACCAGTGTGCACTGTGTTGCCTTACTGTGATCGTCCTCCTCAGCCAGTGTGCACTGTGTTGCCTTACTGTGATCGTCCCCAGTGTGCACTGTGTTGCCTTACTGTGATCGTCCTCCTCAGCCAGTGTGCACTGTGTTGCCTTACTGTGATCGTCCTCCTCAGCCAGTGTGCACTGTGTTGCCTTACTGTGATCGTCCCCAGTGTGCACTGTGTTGCCTTACTGTGATCGTCCCCCTCAACCAGTGTGCACTGTGTTGCCTTACTGTGATCGTTCTCCTCAACCAGTGTGCACTGTGTTGCCTTACTGTGATCGTCCTCCTCAGCCAGTGTGCACTGTCTTGCCTTACTGTGATCGTCCCCCTCAGCCAGTGTGCACTGTGTTGCCTTACTGTGATCGTCCCCCTCAGCCAGTGTGCACTGTGTTGCCTTACTGTGATCGTCCCCCTCAACCAGTGTGCACTGTGTTGCCTTACTGTGATCGTCCCCAGTGTGCACTGTGTTGTCGTACTGTGATCGTCCCCTCAGCCAGTGTGCACTGTGTTGCCTTACTGTGATCGTCCCCCTCAGCCAGTGTGCACTGTGTTGCCGTACTGTGATCGCCCCCCCCCCCCGCCCCCAGTGTGCACTGTGTTGCCTTACTGTGATTGTCCCCCTCAGCCAGTGTGCACTGTGTTGCCTTACTGTGATTGTCCCCCTCAGCCAGTGTGCACTGTGTTGCCTTACTGTGATTGTCCCCCTCAGCCAGTGTGCACTGTGTTGTCTTACTGTGATCGTCCCCCTAGTGTGCACTGTGTTGCCTTACTGTGATCGTCCCCAGTGTGCACTGTGTTGCCTTACTGTGATCGCCCCCCCAGTGTGCACTGTGTTGTCTTACTGTGATCGTCCCCAGTGTGCACTGTGTTGCCTTACTGTGATCGTCCCCAGTGTGCACTGTGTTGCCTTACTTTGATCGCCCCCCCAGTGTGCACTGTGTTGCCTTACTGTGATCGTCCCCCCCCCCCCCCCAGTGTGCACTGTGTTGTCTTACTGTGATCGTCCCCAGTGTGCACTGTGTTGCCTTACTGTCATCGTCCCCCTCAGTGTGCACTGTGTTGCCTTACTGTCATCGTCCCCCTCAGTGTGCACTGTGTTGCCTTTCTGTGATCGTCCCCAGTGTGCACTGTGTTGCCTTTCTGTGATCGTCCCCCTCAGTGTGCACTGTGTTGCCTTTCTGTGATCGTCCCCAGTGTGCACTGTGTTGCCTTTCTGTGATCGTCCCCAGTGTGCACTGTGTTGCCTTTCTGTGATCGTCCCCAGTGTGCACTGTGTTGCCTTTCTGTGATCGTCCCCAGTGTGCACTGTGTTGCCTTACTGTCATCGTCCCCCTCA
>CM031613.1:52863619-52866119 GCA_018398815.1 Conus ventricosus | reverse complement strand
TTTTTTCCCTAAGGCCAAAATCCACCTCTTCATTTTTTTGGTGCTTCACACTGTCCTCTTCATCTGCCCCCCCCCCCCCCCCCCCCCCCCAAAAAAAAAAAAAAAAAAAAAAAATCACCATAAAGTGGAAAAAAACACCACCACAAAAACAATTTCCACTACTAGGTGTCTCTTTTTTTTCCCCAACCAGTCTCTTACACACCATGCATAGTCTGTATGTTCTCTTACAAATGGACATATTTTTGCTGATTTTAGTGTTTTAAGCGTTTGATACAAAGTGTCTGGGTTTGTTAATGTTTTAATGTGTGGTGTGCTGGCACACTCACTCTGATAATGTGTTGCTTGTACAAAGAAAACAACATAGATGAAACGAAAGACTTAATTATTTTCTTTCATTTTAGTTTTTCCCAAAGAGAGAGAGGGAGCGGAGCGTCTGTTATCTACTAGCTTCATTTTGTGTTACACACACACACACCCCCCCCCCCCCCACACACCTCTCTCCCCCTCTCTCTCCCCTTCTCCTCCCCCCTCCCTCTCTCCCCACCCTCCATCCACCCTCTCTCTCCTCTCTCTCTCTCCTCCTCTCTCCTCTCTCTCTCTCTCTCTCTCTCTCCTCTCTCTCTCTCTCAAATATGTTAACAATGGTAGTTACATGTTAAAGGCACGGTACCAAAGCAAAATGTATGCGTAAGCAACCAATTCCATATGTCCACACGCCTGAAAGGATATCGCTGGTCCCATTTGCCCGTCTTCCTCTCCATCCCTCTACAAAAGCGCGTGAGCGCTCCTGACGTCACAGCGCATCTTGGATCGACTTGGATCCTGGGTGTACAATTTCTCCAAGTGGCATGCTACCACCACTCTCAGAACAGAACAGAACAGAACAAAGAATAGTTGATGAGTTCGAAAGAAAAAGGAAGGAAAAAAAAGAAAAAAAAAAACAAAGAAAAGAAAGTAAGAGAGAAGAATATTCGAAAGAAAAAGGAAGGAAAAAAAACAAACAAAGAAAAGAAAGTAAGAAAGAAGAATAAAAATGAAAACATGACAGACGTACTGCTGTTTTGCATATGTATGAGTGAGTGTGTGTGTGTGTGTGTGTGTGTGTGTGTGTGGTGTGTGTGTGTGTGTGTGTGTGTGTGTGTGTGTGTGTGTGTGTGTGTGTGTGTGACAAGGCGCGTGCCTGCATGCATGTGTGTGTGTGTGTATGTGTCTGTGGATTGTGTGTGCACGCGTGCACCGTTATTCCTCTGGAACGTCGAAGACTTAAGGTAGAACCTCGTTGCTATTATTTTTCATCATTTGTTTATGCCATTATTTCGGCAGACTACTGACGCTCTCTCTGTCTCTCTGTCTCTGTCCTCTCTCTGTCTCTGTCTCTCTCTCTCTCTCTCTCTCTCTCTCTCTCTCTCTCTCTCTCTCTCTCTCTCTCTCAGGGACTACACTTTAAATCTTTCAACAATGCAGAATGAATGAGTTGTTATTGTTATTGCATGTTGTGTTGCTGGTCTTGTTACGCAGCACAGAACACAATGTAGGCAAGCAGTGAAGGCAGTCACATGCCTGGCTGTCAGTTGGACTCTCACAGCTGACAGCAGGGCGATGAACGAGACGCCTCCCTATTATACATAAATGCCAAGTACATCTGTTAGCAAACTGCTGTTTCTCATGACTCACTGCCTGCACACACACACACACACACACACACACACACGCACACACGCACGCACGCACGCACACACGCGCACACACACGCACACACACACACACGCACACACACACACACACACACACACACACACACACACACACACACACACACACACACACACACACACACACACACACAATCATGTATGGTGGTCAATTATCGTCATATCGCATCATAATCAACATCTTTGTGCGTTTTTTCTATTTTGCTGTCTCACCTATTGTAGCCCCCCCCCCCCCCCCCCCCCCCCCCCCCCCGTACCAGTGGCATTGCTCCTGCCCTGCTCATTTTGGCTGATCCACACACAGCCACACCTTGCTTTGTCCTGTCTCAGCCTTAGCACCACAGTCAACAGGGAACAGTCAGTATCAAGTCACCATGAGGCGGCCTACCAGAGGAGAACCTGCACTGCCTATGAATCACTCAGTGGTGCCTGTTATGGTTGAGCATAGGCAGTGGATCGCCTGCTAGACCTGCTGATAATAACAGTTTGGTTGGGGAGCCAGCTCGAGTGAAGGTCCCCCCTCGAAATGGTAGTGTCATGTCCTGCTTCAGTTAGGATTCCATACTCTTTGTAAGACTCCAGAGTGTAAACACTTGCTAGCAATCTCAAGGAAGGCTCAGAACATCAATCGCTTCATGAGCCTTCTGAATGGGGACTCCAGATTAAGAAAATCCACTTGGATTCTGATTAACCTGAAGAAATATTGAGCGCTTCTGCAGTAGAAATGTATCCATTCACCCACTGACCCACCCAGCAAAACGGAAAGGATATCACGACAGCACCCAGCA
>CM031613.1:52853619-52858619 GCA_018398815.1 Conus ventricosus | reverse complement strand
GACAGCTTGTACATTTTGAATTAACCCGTGTTGCATTGCATCGTGTTCATTTGACTCGTATTGCGTCATATTGTGCTGTCCAGCGTGTATCGTGTATGTGTGCATTAAGCTTGTTGTACTGCACTTCGTTGTGTTATGAGGTATTTTCTCTGTGCTGCATTGATTTTGTTGTTTTGCATTGTGCTGCCTTGCATTGCATTGGTCTGTGTTTTCTTACATGCTGTTATATTGAATTCTACTTTGTGTTGTGCTACAGCATATAGTTCGTGTTGTATCGTAACGTATGGTGCAGGAATGAATTGTATTTGTAATATATTGCATTCTATGACTGATTACAGTCACGCATAATGGTCTTTCACAGTATGGTAATATTTAGTATTACACTTTTGAGGAAAGTTCATTCAATTTTGCTGCAATTTCAGTTCTGTTACCGCGTCAAGACTGACCAACAATATATGTCAAGACTGACCAACAATGTGTGTGAAGACTGACCAACCATACGCATTACATCACATCTGCAAAATCAAAATCCCAAAGTACACAGGGGTTATAGGTTTCTCTGTTTCAGGGTCAGCAGCTCTATGTGTCTGAAATCCAGACTGTTTAATGAGAAGAACACGAGTTCATTTGAAAAAACTGGTATTGACTCTTTTAGCATTTTTCGTTGTCATTTTTTTTTAAATGCAAAACTGTTTATTCAGACCTGCATACCCCCAAAATTGTGCATGGAGTACTTTCTCACATAAACAGGTTTATTTTCGGAAAAAGAAATCGGGATGCATTTCGTTTTGCTTTTGAAGGAGTTTCAAAAGATAATAAAATCTAATATTTCAGTAATCAAGTCACATTCTGCGTTTTCACAAACTAATATAATTGAACCGTGCTGACTAAAAATGGCGCCAGTACAAACGGTTAGAACGGATACGCATGTGCAGTCCCTAAATAATATCTGGTGGTAAGAGTCCACAGATTTAGAATTCAAGCAATGTCCGATGTAGTGTACAAAACGAAACTTTGCTATAATTTTTGCTTGGTGAATTTTTCATTTGAGAGGTGTATTGTCGTATTCTGTGTACAAACTAAACAAAAGCGTATGGATAGGCAGGTCCCTGTGTTGTTGGTGTTGTCGTACCCAAGCTAAAAGACTCCAGGGAACATCCGAACAGCCGAAACACTTGAACACTATGGTCACAAATGCATCAGCTAGGGATGAGAACATTACGTTTTTGATTACCCCGCCACGTGGGCAGCCACACTCCGACTTCGAGGGATTTTGGAGACTGGTGGTGTTATGCTAGGAGCTTGTCACGACTGAAGACAATCCCCGCATAACTATGCTAAGCATAACAACATTTTGAGGTAGCCTTGGTGTTCTGGCCTATGTCAATTAGTCTGACACAGCTTTAAGCCAAGGCGAGGTCTCTGTATTAATCAATGAGTATATATTTCTACAGACTAATGAGAGCAGCAATCTTTGGACCATGTTGGTTCCTGGGCCAACAGGTTTCCAGCTGGCATCCAACACGGCACTTGACAAAGAACAAAACACAAACAGGTGACGGGAATGCCGAAACGATTGGAACAAAGAATAGGAGGGGAGACTGCAGAAAGGATTGGAACCAACTGACACCAGGACAGAACGATTGCTGTTTTGACCAGTAAGGCTTGGCAGACTAAAATGACGAACAAAAAACTTCAGAACGGAGAACGACCTACTTGGAAGCTTCATAGTTAATTCAGTCAGGGCTCTCTCTCTCTCTCTCTCTCTCTCTCTCTCTCTCTCTCTCTCTCTCTCTCTCTCTCTCTCTCTCTCTCTCTCTCTCTCTCTCTCTGTGTGTGTGTGTGTGTGTGTGTGTGTGTGTGTGTGTGTGTGTGTGTGCCCGCGCGGCGTACGTGCGCGCGCACGTGTGTGTGTGTGTGTGTGTGTGTGTGTGTGTGTGTGTGTGTGTGTGTGTGTGTGTGTGTGTGTGTGTGTGTGTGTGTGTGTGTGTGTGTGTGCGTGCGTGTGCGCGTGTGTATGCGTGTTTTTTTTTTTTTTGTGTGTGTGTGTGTGTGTGTGTGTCACAATATAACAGTGTGTGTGTGTGTGTGTGTGTGTGTGTGTGTGTGTGTGTGTGTGTGTGTGTGTGTGTATGTGTGTGTGTGCGTGCGTGCGTGCGTGCGTGCGCGAGTGCTCGTACGTTTTGTTACTGTTATTCATCTCGTCTATACTAGACAGGGTCGAAATATAGAACTTTTTCATTGCCATTTGTTCGTGGCATTAGTTTGGCAGACTAGCAGCCTCCCATACCTCCATTTGTCATCATTTTCTTCCTCAGGCGGAGTGCTACACCTCGACACAATACCGAATGAGTTGCAGTTGTTGTTGTAGGTGTTGTTACACAACAGAGAACAGAATGTAGGCAAGTAGTGAAGGCGGTCCCGTCCCTGGCTGTCGGTTGGACTCTCACAGCTAAACAGCATGGCGATGAACGAGACGCCTCCCTAGATGCCAAGTAAATCTGTTGGCAAACTGCAGTTTCTGATGACTCACTGCTTGTGCATACACACACACACACACACCACACACACACACACACACACACACACACACACACACACACACACACACACACACACACACACACACACACACACACACACACACAACACGCTCACACACACACACACACACACACACACACACACACACACACACACACACACACACACACACACACACACACACACACACACACACATCATGTATGGTGGTTAACCATAGTCATACTGTAGATTTTCAGGATCAGGATCAGAATAAGTACGTTGCTGGAACCTTCCTAGGTTATGGTAGCAACGGAAAAGAGAGAGTAGCCCATAGTCTTAGTTCTTTGCTAAAGCACTTTTGAGGTAAATAAAACTTATTTCAAAATTTTTGGTGTATTTACATATTAAATCGTTCCGACCCAATGAAACTGATGCCCCAACGGCCATCCCCGAGTTCAGATCAATGGGACCCTCTTGTAGCACTGCCTCCACCTAGCCCATTCCAAGATTGACCTGAACAGTATACAATTTTTAAGAACAATTTAACAGATTATTGTTGCAGTTTAGTGCCAGGGTGGCAGCATGGTGTCTCCGCTGATTGCTGCAGAGAACGCTGCCACAGAGCCTGCCTGGACGACTTGCTCGTTCAGTTCATTCCAGTCCATGACGGTCTGCGCGAAGAAGGAGCGCTGGTACTGCTCGGTGCTTGACTCTGGGACTGCACATCCACGGCTGTGGTTTGATGTGAATTTTGTGACGATGTTGTTTGTCACGAAGCCATGAAACATTTTTGGACAGAGATGTTTCTCTTGTCTCTCTTCATTGGTGTTGGAAATGTCTCTGGCGCGGTGCTGGAAGAAGTCCTTCAATGATCTTAGAGGAGGTGACTAGTCTTTGTTGCTTCCTGCGCACAATTTCTTTGTACTTTAATTTTGCTCTTTCACATGTTGTATCAACCCACCCACAACGGCATTGCTCCTGCGCTGCCCACGCACAGCCAAACATTGTCTTGTCCTGTCTCAGCCCTAGCGCCACAGTCTACAGGGAATGGTCAGTATCAAGTCATCATGAGGCAACCCACTAGAGGACACACTGCAATGCCGCACAGTCACTTCGGTGGTGTTCAATGGTACCTGTTGTGATCGTACATATACAGGGTAACACCCCTGCTAGGCTCTCTACTGAGGAAAATTGCTTTGTCCGGCAGCCAGCACGAGTGAGTGCCCCTTTCCGAGCCGATAGTTTCATTTCTTGCTTCACACAGGACTCTATATTCTGAGGGTAACCATTTTCAACGGAAGGTCACAGCAAGGACGGTCTTCTCTATGTATTGTTAATGTTGAAGAGTCGGCGCAGTCACAACATATCAGGAAAGTACATGACGATGTGGAAACTGAACCATGAAAGGAGTAGTCTGAAATCAAACACCGATAGGCCTGTCTGTCAATGTCACTTTCAACATGTTGACCCACATTGTCAACATTGTCGCTGTTGACAGTTGTTCTATTACTGGGGGGTCACTTTCTCGTTTCCATGATAATATTGTTTCTGGACATTTCTTCCAGACATGCAAGTATGTGTCTGATTGTGACGCTGTTTGAAGGAATACCTGTGAATTGTTTTTGATTCACAAAGAAAAAAGACGTATATATATATATAGTCTTTTTGACTCTTGATTCATAAGCCATGACAATCATTCATGCCGCACACGATATGTTTCATGATATGTAGAGTGAAAGCGAGTATACTAGAGGGAGTATTGATAGACCATGGAGTTATCAAGAACAAATCAAACACTTTGGAAATGAAATAAACAATAATATACAGATGATGGCTTAAAAAAAGATTCTACACTCTGGGTGTAATGTGTATCATTGTCTCCTCGTCTGTGGATCCCTGTGCTTTGTGGAATACAGGAACGTTTTCTGTTTGTTTGTTTTTCGTCTCTTATAGGTCTTCTTCACTGCGGATAACATCACATCCAGCTTATATCTTATGCTTGGATCAGCCTCCCATGTTTTGTTAAGCGTATGCAGCAATTTTCATATTTTTGACACCAATGCATTAACCATACCGATCACCTTACATTGCGTGAGACGTGAATGACCTCTGTCAGCTCGCAGTGAGGCATACCGATCACCTTACATTGCGTGAGACGTGAATGACCTCTGTCAGCTCGCAGTGTGGTTGGGCGGAGGGCCAGATCAGTTGACACACAACCGGTAAACATTCTGCACCCCCCCCCCCCACCACCACCCCACCACACCCCCTCTTTCTCTCTCATAGGCACACCCATACACAAAGACACAAACACGCAGAGACACAGATACAAATACAAACAGACACCGACGCACAAATAACACACACACACACACACACACACACACACACACACACACACACACACGCACACACAATTAGTCACATACACACACACGCACGCACACCACACCACACACACACACACACACACA
>CM031613.1:52831119-52848619 GCA_018398815.1 Conus ventricosus | reverse complement strand
CAGAGCATCAGGGTGTATAGACTTGAAGAGGGATTCAAAAGGGAGATCACCACGTAAGCAGGGCATGAAGGGCCACAGAGCATCAGGGTGTATAGACTTGAAGAGGGATTCAAAAGGGAGATCACACGTGAGCAGGGCATGAAGGGCCACAGAGCGTCAGGGTGTATAGACTTGAAGAGGGATTCAAAAGGGAGATCACCACGTGAGCAGGGCATGAAGGGCCACAGAGCGTCAGGGTGTATAGACTTGAAGAGGGATTCAAAAGGGAGATCACCACGTGAGCAGGGCATGAAGGGCCACAGAGCGTCAGGGTGTATAGACTTGAAGAGGGATTCAAAAGGGAGATCACCACGTGAGCAGGGCATGAAGGGCCACAGAGCATCAGGGTTATAGACTTGAAGAGGGATTCAAAAGGGAGATCACCACGTGAGCAGGGCATGAAGGCCACAGAGCATCAGGGTGTATAGACTTGAAGAGGGATTCAAAAGGGAGATCACCACGTGAGCAGGGCATGAAGGCCACAGAGCATCAGGGTGTATAGACTTGAAGAGGGATTCAAAAGGGAGATCACCACGTAGCAGGGCATGAAGGGCCACAGAGCATCAGGGTGTATAGACTTGAAGAGGGATTCAAAAGGGAGATCACCACGTAAGCAGGCATGAAGGGCCACAGAGCATCAGGGTGTATAGACTTGAAGAGGGATTCAAAAGGAAAATCACCACGTAAGCAGGGCATGAAGGGCCACAGAGCATCAGGGTGTATAGACTTGAAGAGGGATTCAAAAGGGAGATCACCACGTAAGCAGGGCATGAACGGCCACATAGTTTGCTTCTTTATGAAGAATAATGAATTACTATTATCATTGTTAAGAACATCTGTTTGCCTGATCGAATGAATTCCCCAAGCGTTTACACTCAAGAAGTGTACATATTAAACTACAGAAGAAATAAGCAGAAAACCAGCAATGCACAAAACACATGCCACAATCAGGCACACGCTCTTCATTCTGACGTACCACCGTTTAGCCCAACCTTCTCAACTCATCCTCCCTGCCACATCCCTCATTTATCAAGCAAAATAGTAAACAAACACCTGCTTCCAAGCACATGTCAGACTCAAACACAAAGTATATATTTGTACATGAATCAAAAGAAAAAAGAAAATGTTTCATGTTTGATTTAAAAGAGAGGGCGGAGAAGCAAGAGTATATAAGTTGGTTTGAGAGTTGATTCCAAACGAAAGGAGTTTGAGAGGCAATAGAGCGTTGACCAAAAGTTTTCATACGGACAGAGACAGTTACGAAGAGAAGAGCATCAGACGAAGAATGGTACACACGTGATGGGTACACACCTACAATAGATCATGAGATATAGCGGCAGCAAGACGCAATGGATCTATTGCAGAGAGATGCACCGGAGGTCTAGAAGCAAATCCTAGAGACATCAGTAACGTGCTGTTGAAGCAACAGAATCTGATCAAACGTCACTCCAAAATCACGAGCGAAGAAAGAAAAAAAGAGTAATTGATGATTCAATAAAATCGATAGATGATGAATGAGAGGAATGATTTCAAATACTTTGATAAAAAGATCAAAATCATTCCAGTTTTGCCTCCAAGTAGCCCTAAGTTTTGCTTTCGATCATTATTGGAAGATCAGAGAGAGGCCCACAAGCACAAACTGACCTTCATAAGAAAACTGCGATAGAAAAGACAATACTGATTTACAAGGGCTGAAACATGAGTGAAGAGACATTAAAAAGGACAGACCACAAGACTGACCCCCGGAGCACACGCTACCACAAATGATGCAGGGTGGAACCACAACTATTTGATGACTGTCACTGATGTAGAAATAAACAAGTTCAGACTGTATTAGAGCGGCCAGACAGTTACGTAAACGGGAGATGAGAATAGAATAGAGGGTGATATCAAGGATGCAATAAGGTCTAACAGACAGCCGAAAGAGATTAGTGGACTCTGCCAAGTACAGTCAAGAATTCGTTGCAGCTTTTTAAGATGAGCAGCTTCAGTGCTATCGTTAGGCAACTGAACAAGGTAGATGGAGTTTCTAGAATAAGATAGTCCAAGAATCGACCAAGAACAACATTGTCAGCTCCTTCGGCAAAGCAGGTCAACAATTCTTTAACTTAGCAGGACCAAGACTGGACTTTTTCAAGAGAGGTCGAAGGAGTGTAAATTTGAGAGAGAATGGGAAAAGGGAACTAGCGTGCAATGTGTTATGGATAACATTGGTGATGTCAGGCTGAAGTGTATTAAGACAGTAACACTGTTGATTGGTGATATCAGGCAGAAGTGTATCAAGACAGTAACATTGGTGATGTCAGGCAGAAGTGTACAAAGACAGTAACATTGGGGATGTCAGGCAGAAGTGTATCAAGACAGTAACATTGGTGATGTCAGGCAGAAGTGTATCAAGACAGTAACATTGGTGATGTCAGGCAGAAGTGTATCAAGACAGTAATATTGGTGATGTCAGGGAAAGACACTAACATTGGTGATGTCAGGCAGAAGTGTATCAAGACATAACATTGGTGATGTCAGGCAGAGACAGTAACATTGGTGATGTCAGGCAGAAGTGTATCATGAACAGTAACATTGGTGATGTCAGGCAGAAGTGCATCAAGACAGTAACATTGGTGATGTCAGGCAGAAGTGTATCAAGACAGTAACATTGGTGATGTGAGGCAGAGACAGTAACATTGGTGATGTCAGCAGAAGTGCATCAATACAGTAACATTGGTGATGTGAGGCAGAGACAGTAACATTGGTGATGTCAGGCAGAAGTGTATCAAGACAGTAACATTGGTGATGTCAGGCAGAGACAGTAACATTGGTGATGTCAGGCTGAAGTGTAATCAAGACAGTAAAATTGGTGATGTCAGGCAGAGACAGTAACATTGGTAATGTCAGGCAGAAGTGTATCAAGATAGTAACATTGGTGATGTCAGGCAGAGACAGTAACATTGGTGATGTCAGGCTGAAGTGTATCAAGACAGTAACATTGGTGATGTCAGGCTGAAGTGTATCAAGACAGTAACATTGGTGATGTCAGGCAGAGATAGTAACATTGGTGGTGTCAGGCAGAGACAGTAACATTGGTGATGTCAGGCAGAGACAGTAACATTGGTGATGTCAGGCAGAAGTGTATCAAGATAGTAACATTGGTGATGTCAGGCAGAAGTGTATCAAGAAAGTAACATTGGTGATGTCAGGCAGAAGTGTATCAAGACAGTAACATTGGTGATGTGAGGCAGAGACAGTAACATTGGTGATGTGAGGCAGAAGTGTATCAAGACAGTAACATTGGTGATATGAGGCAGAGACAGTAACATTGGTGATGTCAGGCAGAGACAGTAACATTGGTGATGTCAGGCAGAGACAGTAACATTGGTGATGTCAGCCAGAGACAGTAACATTGGTGATGTCAGGCAGAAGTGTATCAAGACAGTAACATTGGTGATGTGAGGCAGAGACAGCAACATTGGTGATGTCAGGCAGAAGTGTATCAAGACAGTAACATTGGTGATGTCAGGCAGAGACAGTAACATTGGTGATGTCAGGCAGAAGTGTATCAAGACAGTAACATTGTTGATGTCAGGCTGAAGTGTATCAAGACAGTAACATTGGTGATGTAAGGCAGAGACAGCAACATTGGTGATGTCAGGCAGAAGTGTATCAAGACAGTAACATTGGTAATATCAGGCAGAGACAGTAACATTGGTATGTCAGGCAGAAGTGCATCAAGACAGTAACATTGGTGATGTGAGGCAGAGACAGTAACATTGGTGATGTCAGGCTGAAGTGTATCAAGACAGTAACATTGGTGATGTCAGCAGAAGTGTATCAAGACAGTAACATTGGTGATGTGAGGCAGAGACAGTAACCCTTGGGGAAGTCAGCAGAAGTGTATCAAGACAGTAACATTGGTGATGTCAGGCAGAAGTGTATCAAGACAGAGCATTGTGATGTCAGGCTGAAGTGTATCAAGACAGTAACATTGGTGATGTCAGGCAGAAGTGTATCAAGACAGTAACATTGGTGATGTCAGGCAGAGACAGCAACATTGGTGATGTGAGGAAGAGACAGTAACATTGGTGATGTCAGGCTGAAGTGTATCAAGACAGTAACATTGGTGATGTCGGGCAGAGACAGTAACATTGGTGATGTCAGGCAGAGACAGTAACATTGGTGATGTCAGGCTGAAGTGTATAAAGACAGTAACATTGGTGATGTCAGGCAGAGACAGTAACATTGGTGATGTCAGGCAGAAGTGCATGAAGACAGTAACATTGGTGATGTGAGGCAGAGACAGTGACATTGGTGATGTCAGGCAGAAGTGTATCAAGACAGTAACATTGGTGGTGTCAGGCAAAGACACTAACATTGGTGATGTCAGGCAGAAGTGTATCAAGACAGTAACATTGGTGATGTCAGGCAGAAGTGTATCAAGACAGTAACATTGGTAATGTGAGGCAGAGACAGCAACATTGGTGATGTCAGGCTGAAGTGTATCAAGACAGTAACATTGGTGATATCAGCGGAGACAGCAACATTGGTGAAGTGTATAAAGACAGTAACATTGGTGATGTGAGGCAGAGACAGTAACATTGGTGATGTCAGGATGAAGTGTATCAAGACAGTAACATTGGTGATGTGAGGCAGAGACAGTAACATTGGTGATGTCAGGCAGAAGTGTATCAAGACAGTAACATTGGTGATGTCAGCAGAAGTGTATCAAGACAGAGCATTGGTGATGTCAGGCTGAAGTGTATCAAGACAGTAACATTGGTGATGTCAGGCAGAAGTGTATCAAGACAGTAACAATGGTGATTCAGGCAGAGACAGTAACATTGGTGATGTCAGCAGAAGTGTATCCAGACAGTAACATTGGTGATGTCAGGCAGAAGTGTATCAAGACAGTAACATTGGTGATGTCAGGCAGAAGTGTATCAAGACAGTAACATTGGTGATGTGAGGCAGAGACAGCAACATTGGTGATGTCAGGCAGAAGTGTATCAAGACAGTAACATTGGTGATGTCAGGCAGAGACAGCAACATTGGGGATGTCAGGCTGAAGTGTATCAAGACAGTAACATTGGTGATGTCAGGCAGAAGTGTATCAAGACAGTAACATTGGTGATGTGAGGCAGAGACAGCAACATTGGTGATGTCAGGCTGAAGTGTATCAAGACAGTAACATTGGTGATGTCAGGCAGAAGTGTATCAAGACAAAAACATTGGTGATGTAGAGCAGAGACAGCAACATTGGTGATGTCAGGCTGAAGTGTATCAAGATAGTAACATTGGTGATATCAGGCAGAGACAGTAACATGGTGATGTGAGGCAGATACAGCAACATTGGTGATGTCAGGCTGAAGTGTATCAAGACAGTAACATTGGTGATGTCAGGCAGAAGTGTATCAAGACAGTAACATTGGATGATGTTAGGCAGAGACAGTAACATTGGTGATGTCAGGCAGAAGTGCATCAAGACAGTAACACTGGTGATGTGAGGCAGAAGTGTATCAAGACAGTAACACTGGTGATGTCAGACAGAACTGTATAAAGACAGTAACATTGGTGATGTCAGGCAGAAGTGTATCAAGACAGTAACATTGAAGATGTCAGGCTGAAATATATCAAGACAGTAACATTGGTGATGTCAGGCAGAACTGTAATCAAGACAGTAACATTGGTGATGTCAGGCAGAGACAGCAACATTGGTGATGTCAGGCTGAAGTGTATCAAGACAGTAACGTTGGTGATGTCAGCAGAACTGTATCAAGACAGTAACATTAGTGATGTCAGGCAGAACTGTATCAAGACAGTAACATTGGTGATGTCAGGCAGAAGTGTATCAAGACAGTAACATTGGTGATGTCAGGCAGAAGTGTATGAAGACAGTAACATTGGTGATGTCAGGCAGAACTGTATCAAGACAGTAACATTGGTGATGACAGGCTGAAATGTATCAAGACAGTAACATTGGTGATGTCAGCAGAAGTGTATCAAGACAGTAACATTGGTGATGTCAGGCAGAAGTGTATCAAGACATAACATTGGTGATGTGAGGCAGAGACAGTAACATTGGTGATGTCAGGCAGAAGTGTATCAAGACAGTAACATTGGTGATGTCAGGCAGAAGTGTATCAAGACAGTAACATTGGTGATGTCACGCAGAAGTGTATCAAGACAGTAACATTGGTGATGTCAGGCAGAAGTGTATCAAGACAGTAACATTGGTGATGTCAGGCAGAAGTGTATCAAGACAGTAACATTGGTGATGTCAGGCTGAAGTGTATCAAGACAGTAACATTGGTTATGTGAGGCAGAGACAGTAACATTGGTGATGTCAGGCAGAAGTGTATCAAGACAGTAACATTGGTGATGTCAGGCAGAGACAGTAACATTGGTGATGTCAGGCAGAAGTGTATCAAGACAGTAACATTGGTGATGTCAGGCAGAAGTGTATCAAGACGTAACATTGGTGATGTCAGGCAGAAGTGTATCAAGACAGTAACATTGGTGATGTCAGGCAGATGTGTATCAAGACAGTAACATTGGTGATGTCAGGCAGAGACAGTAACATTGGTGATGTAGGCAGAATTTTTATCAGGACAGTAACATTGGTGATGTAGGCAGAGACAGTAACATTGGTGATTCGCAGAAGTGTATCAAGAGAATAACATTGGTGAGTCAAGGAGAAGTGTATGAAGACGTAACATTGGTGATGTCAGGCAGAAGTGTATAAGACAGTAACATTGGTGATGTCGGGCAGAGTGTATGAAGACAGAACATTGGTGATGTCAGGCAGAAGTGTATCAAGACGTAACATTGGTGATGTCAGGCAGAAGTGTATGAAGACGGGCGGCTGAGAAGAAAATGCTTGATCTGGATGGAATTGACAGGTTGAACACCATGTTTCCTTTGGGTTTTTATAATGGTCCCAGACACAGTATGGAAAGAAGGAAGGGGTGCAGAAATGGGGATGAGGATATGACATTTTAAATGTAGTCTGAGAAAGCTTTCAGAGGGAACGGGATCGGATATGACAGTTAAATGATAGTCTCAAAATCTAAAGTAGCTTTGAGAGGGAAAACGGGGATCAGGATATGACAGTTAAAAGATAGTCTGAAAAGCTTTCAGATGGAACGGGATCAGGATATGACAGTTAAAAGATAGTCTGAGAAAGCTTTAGATAGAACGGGGATCAGGATATGACAGTTAAATGATAGTCTCAGAATCAAATGTAGCTTTAAATTCAATTCCTTACCGACAAAATGTCAGAACAATTTTTGTGAGTGTTCAGATAGCGACAGATCAAAGGCAGTGGGGAGGAATCAGCTTTTCGAAGAAGCGTGTTAGTAAGGTTATATACAGTTGCTGTCACGCACGAACTGACACGGGGTCGCCTCAGTGAAAAAATTGTGGAGTGTGACCCGTCCAGTGCCAGGTGGCAGTGACCGTGAAGTGCGTGAATCCTGCCGGGAATTTTGCTTACCTGTTAACTCTTGGAGGGGGGAGGGAGGAGAGTGTCAAGCTCGTCGGAATAGTGAGGTTTACGTGTGAAAACAAACGCTCGTGAAACTGGAGTTCTTCGATGTGTATGGGAATTCGTGAATGTGAGTGCTGTCTTGTGAGTTTCCGGGGTGAATCGGAGTGTCGTGGTGTGTCTGCAAGTTAGAAACGAATGAGGCGTTATCCGCGAAGGTTGGGTTGGCCTCGTGCTCAGGTTGTTCCTGCCGTTGGGGCAGGGGTTGGTGGTATGCCCTCGACCGACTTTTGAAGGTTTGGCTACCAGGTTGAAGACTGTCGATGTTTCGGTGTTCAGCGACGGGTTCTGCACGTACCAGGGCGTTGGCTGTTGGCAGTGTCCCGGCGACTGAGGGTGTCGTCCAGTGTGTCGTCGCGTCTTGACTGTCGGTGTTCGGTGTTCAGCGAGGGTTCTGCACGTACCAGGGCGTTGGCTGTCTGGCGTGCCCCGGCGCTGAGGGTGTCGCCCAGTGTTCGTCCCCCGTTTTGATGTCGGTGTTTGGTGTTCAGCGACGGTTCTGCACGTACCAGGGCGTTGGCTGTCTGGCAGTGCCCCGGCGACTGAGGGTGTCGTCCATTGTGTGTGTTCCTGTTGTCTAAGGTGAGCGGGTAAAGTAGCGGAAATTCTGGAGGGCTGTGTAGTTGGTTGTTTTGTAGATATCATGGTTTCATCAACTTTTGTGTTTCAGTTCCCGGAACAGGAGGATTTCCTTTTTAATTTGATTTTTTTTTCACAAGATTCTTTTTATGTGAATTTGGCTAAGAGGAGGTGATTTAAAACGTGCGGAAGTTTGAAGAGAAGAGAAATATAATTTGAACTTAAGGTCCGGGGAAAAAAAAAACCCGAAAATATGGGAATGAAATAAATGTGCGTTGCGGTTCTACACCGATACAGATAGGTGAATGTGTTACAGCGGTATTGATGCCTAAGACTAATATTTTTGTATTGGTAGTGGTCGCTGGTGTACAAAATATCGGTTTTTAAGTTTGATAAAGATTGGTTAAATTTTCTGTGAGTGTACGTTGGTATCGGAGGAGGGGAACTTTTAATATAAAAAG
This sequence comes from Conus ventricosus, assembly GCA_018398815.1. Classification (NCBI taxonomy): domain Eukaryota; kingdom Metazoa; phylum Mollusca; class Gastropoda; order Neogastropoda; family Conidae; genus Conus; species Conus ventricosus. Next base: position 52,840,006 of record CM031613.1, on the reverse strand, counting down.
AGGAGACTGTCACGCGGTGCGTGCCAGGTACGGAGGGCAGACTGCTTGTGATGTGTCTGGGCGTGTGTGAGGTTTATCGATAGGTGACGGGGTTGGTACCTTGGTAGACACGTCTTGTGGAAGTTCACTTTTGGCTTTGCACTTGGAACAAAACCCGGGGTTGGATGGGGGAAAGGAAAAAATTTGGGATGGTTATTTAATAAAAGAGTTGTTGTTTTTTTTCACATTATTATTAAAGATTTGCAGGTGAACTTATGATTGTGTTAAATATAATAGTAGTATTAGTTAGATTACTTGGTATAGGGGTTTTTACGATTAGAAATAGAAGAGAAAAAAAAAGCAGATGATAATAATAAAAGTGTTTAAGATATTTAGGAATTGTGTTTTAGAAGCCTACATTTGGTGTGTAATATGTATATGGTTTTTTAGTCGACTGTGGTGCACTAGTATTCAAAGATGTTTTCCGCAGCATTGTGGTGTCGGTAGACAATGTATAGCAGCGCTCGGAAATCTTGTCGAGCTTATGTAATTGGTGATTGTCTAGTGTTTGATTTAATTTCTGATGACATTTGTAGAATTATGATTGTTCCTGCTAGGAATTTAAGATACCGGGTTCAATTTATTATTTTGGTTTTGCTTGAAATGTGTTTGATTCTATTAAGCGTGTTACTAAGTAGTCCCTCCTGGATTGTGACCAGTACTGGGGATCACTAACGGGCGGATTATTAGTTGTTCGTTGAAGTGAAATGATTTATAATCCTATTTAAATCATTGTCTTGGAGACCCAGATGGGAAATGAAGTCGTGGTATGTAACTCGGACAGTATAATCACTTTTATGAAGGAACGGTTATAATTATGTTCGTGGCTGTTGATGGAAGTGGAAAGTCAATGAAATTGGTTTAAATGTGTAATGGAACATTTCTGGTGTGAGAGAATCTTGATGTCAAGGTGGCTGGGTTTTATAATTCATGATTTAAATTCCAATTGGCTGTCGCACTTTGGGTTGTGACATGTAAACAAATGAGAATCATTTACTTTAGTGAATCAACAAATAAGTATAACTGTATTCTTTGTGGTAGTAAGACATTTCCTTTTGCACAGGGTTCGGCGAGTTTTGTATACCTCCCCCAAAGGAAATCCGTGAGGGTCGGCCTCTCTGGTGGTGGGAGTTGGCACCGCCATCCCCACTGTCATCCCCGCCACTTTTTCTGCCCGGGGTGGGGACGCAACCGGAGCCGGCAGGATGCGTTCGGTCGGGACGTCATCCTCTTCCACAGTCCCAGGGGGTGGCAACTGTCTCTTCAACTGTCTCGTCAGGGTGGCAACGTCTTGGGCCCCCCGCAGTATTACATCAGCGTGTGACTCGCGGGTGTGGGTTTGGTGCCGTAGGGGGGGAACCGCGTCCTTCGAGTGTCACAACGTTTCCTCCTATTTTCGTATCAAGCGCTCAGTGAAGGTTTTGTGTTTTGGCGGTGTATTAGTGAGAGGGGCGTCAAGCAGACCGACGGTTTCATAACCATATCGGGAAACGCTGTGTTGCCGGTTTTTTTTTTTTTTTGTGTGTGGTTTTGTTTTTGTTTTGAAGAAGTTTTGTTTTTTCCTGTGTCAAGTACCCCCCAGGGACTTCGGATGAAGTATTGAAAGTACAACAGTGGGTGCGGGTTACTGAACAATTGGTGTTTAACATTTGGGGGTTAAGTTTTGTGTCCGGGTGGTTTGACACCGGATATAAAAAATTTGCAGAAAGAATATATTTTGGAAAAGAGACATCGCGGGCATCTCAGGTTTATGAGGTATCAACCCCTGTTTGGTATTTCAGCCTGGGGTTACCCGGGGGTGTGATGAGTCACCCCTTTTTCCTTCGGGTATTAGCCTTTGGTGGGCTGAGGTGTGTATTTGTGCCTCCTGAGGGAAGGGTTGTTATATGTAAACGTGTAGCACATGCGTGACGGGTATGCATAAGGGGCCATGTGTTGATGGTCGAGTATTTATAGTATTGTTGGATTCTTTTGGGGGTTTGTTTGTTTTTTGTGTGTGTGTATGTGTGGGGAAAACTGCCTATGTGTCGGATATATAAAGGTATTGGTGTTTCATCTGCCATTCTGTGGGTGAGAGTGCGTGTGTGAATGCAAATAAATGCCTTCTGTTTGTGCACTGTATTTTCTTTTGTGTGTGTTTGTTGTGTGGCGTTTCATACTTAGTAAAGGGGGAAAGGGTGGTTATAACGGGGGATATATTAATACATATATCCCTGTCTACTGTCTTATACAGTGACAGTTGCTTTAAAGACCAAGCACGAACCTTGGCACTGAAGTGGGGGCAAATTTTGGCACCATGAACAAAGTAAGTAAATCATTTCGTTAGCAACTCGAAATATTAGCTAATATATGATTATTCCGGACGTATGCCACTGTCTTTCAGTTCATCATGAATAGCTGCTGGTGAATTAGCGAGATGAGGCTGAAGGTCAGCTCAAACACACAGACACGTCTACAGCAGAAAAAGTATCCTGCCTGCACAAAGGATTTACATGGCAGAGGACGAGAAAGCTGAAGACCGGAGACATGCGTGGCCTGCTGAGAGGGTTTGGTCAGCGACGACAGGCTTACGATGCCATGGTCACACGGTGGACAATGCCGTGAAGAGTTGTGTCCACGTGTGTAGTGTGATGGGCACACGGAGTGACTGGACAAGACCGTAGGAATCCTAAAGACCAACACGTTTGGAGGTGGTGGAGGTGGTGGTACAAGCGGACCGGCCAAAGTGGATGTTAAACTGACCGGCGATGTTGGAAGACTCACTGTCTGCGCTGTAGTATAAGATAGAAAGTTAGGGAATTCTTCAATAAAAGTTGAGTCAGTCAGGTTGGCACTGTTAGTTCAGGGGTGGGGGTGGGGGTGGGGGTGGGGGCAATACAAACAAAGCAGGTGAAATGTCGAGGGGGAGGAGGGAGGGAGGGGCTAAAGGTGAATGGTACCAGTTCAAATGAAGATGGTTGCAAAGTGAAACAGAAAAACGTTGACAAAACATCAGCGACGACAAAAGCAATGTCGCCACCACGGGACTGATGGAGAAAGGTGAGGGCGTGTCACCGCTGATGGCCTACCTCAGCATGACGAAATAAAACTTTAACAAAAGCGAAAACGATAATGTCATTGTCGTATATGAAACGGTCAAGAGCAGATCGCTCTTCTTTCTTAGCACCCAGACCCATAGAACCCAGATTCCATAGCACCAGACCCATAGAACCCAGATCCATAGCACCCAGACCCATAGAACCCAGATCCATAGCATCAGACCATATTAGCCAGATCCATAGCACCTAGACCCATAGCACCCAGATCCATAGCACGTAGACCCATAGTACCCAGATCCATAGAACCCAGACCCATAGCACCCAGACCCATAGAACCCAGATCCATAATACGAGACCCATATTAGCCAGATCCATAGCACCTAGACCCATAGCACCCGATCCACAGCACCTAGACCCATAGTACCCGATCCATAGCACCCAAACCCATAGCACCCAGACCCATAGAACCCAGATCCATAGCACGAGACCCATAGAACCCAGATCCATGGCACCTAGACCCATAGACCCCAGATCCATAGCACCAGACCCATATTAGCCAGATCCATAGCACTTAGACCCATAGAACCCAGACCCATAGCACCTAGACCCATAGTACCAGACCCATATAGCCAGATCCATAGCACCTAGACCCATAGTACCCAGATCCATTCACTTAGATCCATAGAACCAGATCCTAGCACAACCCATATTAGCCAGATCCATAGCACCAGACCCATAGTACCCAGACCCATATTAGCCAGATCCATAGCACCTAGACCCATAGTACCAAGATCCATAGCACTTAGACCCATAGAACCCAGATCCATAGCACCAGACCCATCTTAGCCAGATCCTTAGCACTTAGACCATAGAACCCAGATCCATAGCACCAGACTCATATAAGTCAGATCCATAACACCAGACGCATATTAGCCAGATCCATAGCACCAGACCGATAGAACCCAGATCCATAGCACCAGACCGATAGAACCCAATCCATAGCACCTAGACCCATAGAACCCAGATCCATAGCACCAGACTCACATTAGCCAGATCCATAGCACCAGAAAGATAGAACCCAGATCCATAGCACCAGACTCATACTAGTCAGATCCAAAGCACCTAGACCCATAAAACCCAGATCCATAGCACACCAAACCCATAGTAGCTAGATCCATAGCACCTAGACCCATAGAACCCCAGATTCATAGCACGAGACCCATATTAAGCCAGATCCATAGCACTAGACCCACAGAACCCAGATCATAGCACCAGACCCATATTAGCCCAGATCCATAGCACTTAGACCCATAGAACCCAGATCCATAGCACCAGACCCATATAACCCAGATCCATGGCACCAGACCCATAGCACAAGAACCTATAGCACCAGACCCATAGAACCCAGACCCATAGCACCAGACCCATAGCACACGGACCTATAGCACAGATCATAGCACACGGACCAATAGCACCAGACCCATAGAACCCAGATCCATAGCACCTAGACCCATAGCACCAGACCAATAGCACACGGACCCATAGCACCAGACCCATAGAACCCAGATCAATAGCACCAGACACATAGCACCAGATCCATAGCACACGGACCCATAGCACCAGACCCACAGAACCCAGATCCATAGCACCAGACCCATAGTAGCCAGATCCATGGCACCAGACCCATAGTAGCCAGATCCATGGCCCCAGACCCATAGTAAGCCAGATCCATAGCACCAGAATCCAAAGTAGCCAGATCCATGGCACCAGACCCATAGTAGCCAGATCCATGGCACCAGACCATAGTAAGCCAGATCCATGGCACCAGACCCATAGAGCCAGATCCATGGCACCATGACCCATAGTAGCCAGATCCATGGCACAACCATAGTAGCCAGATCCATAGCACCAGACCCATAGTAGTCAGATCATAGCACAGACCCATAGTAGCCAGATCCATGGCACCAGACCCATAGTAGCCAGATCCATAGCACCAGACCCATAGTAGCCAGATCCATGGCACCAGACCCATAGTAGCCAGATCCATAGCACCAGACCCATAGTAGTCAGATCCATAGCACCAGACCCATAGTAGCCAGATCCATGGCACCAGACCCATAGAAAGCCAGATCCATAGCACCAGACCCATAGTAGCCAGTTTCCATGGCACCAGACCCTTAGTAGCCAGATCCATAGAAACCAGACCCATAGTAGTCAGATCCATAGAAACCAGACCCATAGTAGCCAGATCCATGGCCCAACCCATAGTAGCCAGATCCATAGCACCAGACCCAAGTAGCCAGATCCATGGCACCAGACCATAGTAGCCAGATCCATGGCACCAGACCCATAGTAGCCAGACCCATAGCACCAGACCCATAGAAAGCCAGATCCATGGCACCAGACCCATAGTAGCCAGATCCATGGACCAGACCATAGTAGCCAGATCCATAGCACCAGACCCATAGTAGTCAATCCATAGCCCCAGACCCATAGTAGCCAGATCCATGGCACCAGACCCATAGTACCAGATCCATAGCACCAACCCATAGTAGCCAGATCCAGGGCACCAGACCCATAGTAGCCAAAACCATAGCACCAGACCCATAGTATTGCAAAACCCCCAAACGGAATAATGCGAAACGCCAAAAGATATTCTTGGAAGAACAATTATCAATAACGATTTGGAACTTTCGTTTGGGAGTTAAGGGCGTGTAATTATCTCATAATGAAGAAAGGGGTTACCTTACTTGCTCGTTATTAACTGACTGTCAATGACGAATGAGACCCCCGGGGTAATCCAGCGAGTGGGGGGGATCATACATGGGATGAAATGTCGTCAGGAGAGGGTGAGGGGGGCGAGGCTTCAGCGAGAATGAGGAGGATTAAGGTGATGCTATGAAGGCCCATTCTGGTCCAAAGACTTTACAAGACAGGCTGTCCTCTGCGCTTCCTTTCATAATCTATCTCACGTCAGTCAGGTCTGAAAGGTATAGACATCTGCAAAGACCATCCCCAGGTGGACAGAACTTGACTGTGCGGGGTTCCAGTTTTCCATTTATAGCCTACAGCTTACTCAGCTGTTGGCAGAGGCCCGGGCGAGGGCAAAAAAACAAACAAACAAACAAACAAAAAAAAAACCCCACAAGAAATCCTCAAGAATCAATCACCTCCTACCCCGGAAAATACGGGGACGCAAACTGCTGTAAAAAAATTTTTCTTTTGTCGGGGACTCCAGAGAGAAGAGAAGAGAGAGAGAGAGAGGGGAGAGAAAAGAGAGAGAGAGAGAGAGAGAGAGAGAAGAGAAGAGAGAGAGAGAAAAAAGAGACAGATATAATAATATATATTTAATAATGAGAGAGAGAGAGAGAAGAGAGAGAGAGAGAGAGAAGAGAGAGTGGTGGTGTGTGTGTGTGTGTGTGGTGTGTTTTGGGGTTTGGGGGTGTGCGGGGCGGTGCGTGAGACAAAAGGGGAGTGAAGATTCGGATCGGATTCGGATTCGATGATATTTTTTCACATAGGCCAGGCCCCTTATAAAGGGGGTATGGAAATAGTACATTGGAAACAAATGTATCGACATGCAACAAAGTAAACCAAAATTTAAGACAAATCATTTGTAATTTTTTAAGAGGTACCCATTTCTCAAAATTTAAATGCCTTTAAAACAAAAATAACAAAAATTTTAAACATCTATTTTTTGAAGCTGACGACTCAATAGGGCAATCTAAATGGGGGGGCTTTTTGTAGAATTTCGGCTTTAAACAATTCATTTCTAATGTCCAGAGGGGCTGGACAACAAAGAAAAAAATGCATCTCTTTTTCTTGTGAAACTTTACAGAGAAGACAAAACATAATCAGTCACAACACGTTTTTGTATCAAAAATTTTTAACCCAAATCCGATATTCCAAGTCTAATTTTGCCATTATGTATTAAAGTGTCCCCATCCATTTTTAAAATTATATAAGGTTTCGATCATGAAATTACCAAACTTCTGTAAAAAACAAACCTTTTTACTATTTGCACAGAGTAAACCCTTTTTGCCACGGAGTCAAAAAGCTTGACGAATGCAACTTATAAACGGTTTAACATTTCCAACACCCTGATTCAGCCAACAAAACCAAAACCCTATTCAAAAGACACATACGAACTTTACTAGCCCCGTTTGTTTTTTTTTCCCCTAAATCAAGATCTAAAACATATTTTAAGCTTTTCGAGGTATTTCTTTCTCTTTTCCCTATGGATAAATTAAGCCCCTACGATGCTTTAACGGCAGAAACAATATAAAAGGAAACCTATTTTCTCCCAACACAAGACTTAGGCGTCCTCAAACTACACCGGAAAATTTTTTTAAAAAGCGAAAAGAGCAAAAGATTTACAAGGATTCGCGTCCTAACCCCTAATTCCGATCCGTACGTGCAATTGGCTGCACTTGACTATCGAACACTTGCAGAACACATGAAAGGACGTATTGTTGAAAACATGTAACTTTTTCATAATACAAAACGAACATTTTTGGCCTTGCAAGCAAGATCCTTGCAAGCACTAACAAAACTCAGACGAGTAAGAAAGTATAAACCCAAATATCTATAGGCATTCACAACAGGCATGGGAGCATTATTATATACCCATCGTTCTCTTGCACTCAAAAAAACCACCCTTACGAAACACAATAATGTTTACTTTTAGATAAATTAACTTTCAGCTGAGAGATTGCAGCTGAGCGGTGTAAAGCTATCAGTTGTGTCTGTAAACCAACGATTGTCTCTGATATGAAAATCACGTCATCAGCCAGTAACAGAATAAACAATTCGAGCGCATCAGAATCAACAACCCCCCGAGAGTGAGAGAGAGAAGAGAGAGAGAGAGAGAGAGAGAGAGAGAGGAAGAGAGAGAGAGAGAGAGAGCGAAGAGAGGTGCACGACACACACACACACACACACACACACACACACACACACACACACACACACACACACAGAGAGAGAGAGAGAGAGAGAGAGAGAGAGAGAGAGGAGAGAGAGAGAGAGAGAGAGAGAGAGAGAGAGACAACAGACAGACAGACAGACAGACAGAGAGAAGAGAGAGAGAGAGAGAGAGAGAGAGACAGACAGACAGACAGACAGACAGACAGACAGACAGAGAGAGAGAGAGAGAGGGGGGGGGGGAGTACAGATGACATATTCATCTGGGTCATAAATACTTTACGAAAAAGTGTGGAGTGGAAATTCCAGCGGCTGAAAAATACTAATGCACAAGGAATATATAAGCACCGTTCTTCAAGAAAACTGATGCCGGAACAGAAACATTCAATTTGCATCAGCATCAGAGAGAGAGAGAGGAGAGAGAGAGAGAGAGAGAGAGAGAGAGAGAGAGAGAGAGAGAAGAGAGAGAGAGAGAGAGAGAGAGAAACAATAACATAGATCAGAATATTTTCTGGACACCTTGACATGAAGATATGAGGGGAAACAGACGTTGACACTGGCAAAACATGAGCACATGCGCTTGACATCAAACACTTTCGTGTATCATCGGACCACACCGGTTGCGATAGAGAGTGACAACGAAAATCAGGGAAAAAATGAAATCAAAGACAGTGGAATAAAAATGGAATGAAACAAAAGAAAACATTGCATAAAAAGAAATAAAACATGCAAAAAAAGATCAATCCACTGCTGTTTTGAATGGCTGATTTGGTATAATACACATTTTGGATTAGTTTACAGTTCACATTTCCAGCACGTTTTACTGTGGGGGTTGAATTTTATACAGGAAGTAGGAGAACAACAATCACGACTGTCAAAACGCTTCC
>CM031613.1:52823010-52830119 GCA_018398815.1 Conus ventricosus | reverse complement strand
GGGTTTGTAGGGGGGGTGGGAAAAATGGACAGCGGGTTTGAAAAGGTAAAAAAATGTTGTCGGAAAATTGAAGGTGAAACCTGTTTCCCATTGTTTTTATAATGGTCCCAGACCAGTATGGAAAAAAGGGGGGGTGCAAAAGGGGATGGGATATGACAGTTAATGATTTCTGGAAATTTTTCAGAGGGAAAGGGGGTCGGGTTATACATTTAAAATTGAAGTCTCGATCTAATGAGCTTTTGAAGGAAGGGGATCGGAATATGACATTAAAAGATAGCTAAAAAAAGCTTTCAGATGGAAGGGGGATCGGGTATGACGTTAAAAGTTAGTCTGAAAAGCTTTCGAAAAACGGGGGTCGGGAATGACAGTTAAATATTCTCAGAATCTAATGTATTTTTGAATTCAATTCCTTCCCGACAAAATGTCGAACATTTCGTGGTGTTAAATGCAAAAAGATCAGAAGGCGGGGGGAGGAACAGTTTTTCGAAGAAGCGGTTAGAAGGTTTATCAGGCTGCAGCACGAACTGCACAGGTCGCCTATGAAAAATTTGGAGTGTGACCCTCCTGCCAGGGGGGCAGGACCGTGAAGGGTAACCCTGGGGGGGAATTTTCTTACCTGAAAATCTTGGGGGGGGGGGGAGGAGAGGTCAAGCTCGTGGGAAATAGTGGGGTTTACGTGTGTAAAAAAAAGCTCTTTTGAAACGGGAGTTTTTCGATGTTTTTGGGGAATTCCGTGAATGGGAGGCTGTTTTGTGTTTTCCCAAACCCGGAGGTGTGGGGTGTTGCAAATTTATACGAATGGGGCTTATCCCGAAGGGGGGGTTTGGCCTCGGCTCAGGTTGTTCCTCCCGTTGGGGGGGGTTGGGGGTTGCCCCGACCGACTTTTGAATTTTTGGGTCCGGGTTTTTGGGAAGACTGCGATTTTCCCCGGTTTCAGCGACGGGCTGCACTACCGGGGCTTTGGCGTTGGCGGGTTTCCCGGCGACTGAGGGGTGGCCGGGGGGTCGCCCCGTCCTGAGTCGGGGTTTGGGTTTTTCACGAGGGTTCTCAACGTACCGGGCTGGCGCTGCAGTGCCCCGACTGGGGGTGTCGTCCTTTTTTGTCGCCGGTTTGACGGGGTGTTTGGTTTAGGGGGGTTTTTGCATACGGGGCGTTTGGCTGTCGGGCAGTGTCCCCCCGGAGGGGGCGTCCTTGTGTGTCTTTCCTTTTGTCTGGGTGGCTAAAAAAAGCGGAAATTTCGGGAGGGCTGGTAGGTTTTTTTGTAAATATCAGGGTTTTCCAATTTTGTTTTCAGTTCCCGGGAACAGGGGGATTTCCTTTTAAATTTTGTTTTTTTATTCACAAAGATTTTTTTTTGTGAATTTGGGCTAAGAGGAGGTGATTTAAATGGGGAGTTTGGAGAAAAAAATTTTTTTGAACTTAGGTCGAAAAAAAAAAAAAAACCCTAAAAGGGGAAAAATAATGGGTTGCGGTTTAAACCGATAAGATAGGTAATGTGTTACAGCGGATTGAGGCCAAGGACAAAGTTTGATTTGGTGGGGGTGCCGGGGTTCAAGTTCTTTTTTAAGTTTGTAAAAGGTTTTTTTCGTGGTGTACTTTATGGGGGGCCCGGGTTTTTAAATAAAAAAAGGGACGTCACGCTGGTGCCATACGGAGGGCAAAAATGCTTGTGATTTGGGGGGTTTTGTAGTTTTTGTTAGGGTGGGGGGGGGCCCTTGGTGACCGCGTGGAATTTTCCTTTTGGCGTTTGCCGGGAACAAAAACCGGGGGGGGATGGGCAAAAAAAAATTGGGGGAGGGGTTATTTTAATAAAAGTTTTTTGTTTTTTTCTTTTATATTAAAGTTTTGCAGTGAACTTATATTGTTTTAAAATTTAAAGTATTTTAGTTGTTTATTGGTTGGGGTTATTACTTTAAAAAAGGAAAAAAAAAAAAAATACAGAGGATAATAATAAAAGGGGTTTTTAAATTTTTTTTTAATTGTGTTTTAGAACCTCTTTTGGGGAATATGTATATGGTTGTTTTATGACTGGGGACTAGATTCAAAGAGTTTTCCCGCGCTTGTGGGGGTGGGTTTGAAAATGTAAGGGGCCGCTCGGAAACCCTTGTCGACTTTGAAATTTGGTGATTGCAAAGTTTTTGAAAATTTCTGATGACATTTGTAGAATTATTTTGTTCTGCTAAATTTTAAGACCCGGGTTTAAATTCTTTTTTTTGGGTTTTGCTTAAAAAGGTTTTTTTGATTCTTTTAAGCGTGTTACTAAGTAGTCTCCTGGTTTGTGACCATAGGGGGGATCAAACGGCATTTTAGTTGTTCGTTTTAAGTGAATATATTTATAATCCTATTTTAAAACATTGTCTTGGGGAAACCCGATGGGAAAAGTCGTGGGTTTGAAATCGGCAGTATAATCCTTTTATGAAGGAAAAGGTTATAATTTTGTTTGTGGCGGGGGGGGGGGAAAATGGAAAAATCAATGAATTGGTTTTTTTAAAAGTGTAATGGAACATTTCTTTTTAGAGAATCTTATGCAATGAGGGTTTTATAAGTTGATTTAAAAATTTAAAGGTGGACGGGGTAAGAAAACTGAAATCTTTCTTTAGTGAACAACAAATAGTATAACTGTATTCTTCTGTGGTTAAGACATTTCCTTTTGCACGGGTTCCGGCGAGTTTTTTTATCCCCCCCTCCACCCAAATCCGTGAGGGTGGCCCTCTGGTGGTGGGAGTTGGCACCGCCATCCCCCCTGTATCCCCCCCCACTTCTTGCCGGGGGGGGGGACGCACCCGGAGCCGGCGGAGCTTCCCGGGGGGAGGTTTTCCCCCTTCCCCATTTCCCAGGGTTTTGGCAACTGTTCTTTTAACTGTTCGTCAGGGGGCAAGCGTCTTTAGGGGCCCCCGCAATTTCATCGCGTTGCTCGGGGTGTGGTTGGTGCCGGTTGGGAGGGAACCCCCGTCCTTTGACGGTCACAACGTTCCCCTCCATTAGTATCAAGCGCTTTGTGAAGGTTTGTGTTTTGGGGGGGTATAGTGAAGGCGCCGTCAAGCAGACCCCGGTTTTTAAACCCTTGGGAAACCTTTTTTTTGCGTTTTTTTTTTTTTTTTTTTTTTTGTGTGGTTTTGTTTTTTTTTTTTGGAAAAAAAATTTTGTTTTTCTGGTCAAGACCCCCCCGGGCCGGAGAAATATTGAAAGTACAACAGTGGGTGCGGGTTACTTGGAACAAATTTGGGGGTTGAACATTTGGGGGTTTAAGTTTTTGGCCCGGGGGGTTTTGACACCGGCATTAAAAAAAAGCAAAAGAATATATTTTTTAAAAAAAAATCGCGTGGGGATCTCAGGTTTTTGAGGGATCAACCCTTTTTTGGGGATTTTCCCCGGGGGTTTCCGGGGGTGTGATGAGGGACCTTGTTTCCTTGGGGTTTTTGCCTTTGGGGGGTGAGGGGTTTATTTTTTGCCCCGAGGGGAAGGGTGTTTTTGTAAATTTTGCACTGCTGCACGGGGGATGCATAAGGGGGCCCTGTTTGATGGTGAGTATTATAGTTGTTGGGTTCTTTGGGTTTTTTTTTTTTTTTTGGTTGGTATTTTGGGGAAAAAACTGCCGTGGGAAAAAAGGATTGGGGGTTTTTTGCCATTCTGTGGGTGAGAGTGCTGTTTGGGCAAAAAAAAGTTCGTTTGTGCACTGTTTTTTTTTTGTGTGTGTTTGGGGTTTTTGGCGTATACTTAGTAAAGGGGGAAAGGGGGGGTTATGGGGGATTTAAAAAAAATTGTCTTGGGGGGTTAACAGTGAATTTTTAAAAAAGGGGGTTGGGGGGAAGGGGGGTTTAATAACAAAGTAATAATCATTTCTTTAAAATGTATTTCAATTTTGAATTTTCCGGACGAGGCCCCTTGTCTTTGACATGAAAAGGTGGGAAATTCGAGTACTGAAAGGGAAAAACCCAGCACGTCTCAGCAAAAATACCCGCTGGGGAATTTCAGGCAGGAGGACGAGAAAGCGAAAGGGGCTGCGTGGCGGGGAGAGGGTGGCACGCGAAAGGCTTTACGTGCCATGGTACAGGTGGCAAGCCGTGAAGAGTTGTTTTCCGTGTGTGTGTGAGGGGAACGGAGTGACTGGACAAGACCGTTTGGGAAACCTAAAGACCAACACGTTTGGAGGTGGGGGAGGTGGTGGTACGCGGGCCGGGCCCAAAATGGATGGGTTTTTAAATGCCGGCGATGTTTGGAAAGATACTGTCGGGGGGTAGTTTTTGAAGAAAGTTGGAATTTTTAATAAAATTGGTCAGTCAGGGTTGGGATGTTTTGTTGGGGGTGGGGGGGGGGGGGGGGGGGGTGGGGGGGCAATACAAACAAAGCAGGTGAAATGTCGAGGGGGAGGGGGAGGAGGGGCTAAAGGTGAATGGTACCAGTTCAAATGAAGATGGTTGCAAAGTGAAAACAGAAAACGTTGACCAAAACATCAAGCGACGACAAAAGCAATGTCGCCACCACGGACTGATGGAGAAAGGTGAGGCGTGTCACCGCTGATGGCCCTCACCTCAGCATGACGAAAATAAACTTTAACAAAAGCGAAAACGATAAAAGCTTCGTATATGAAACGGTCAAGAGCAGATCGCTCTTCTTTCTTAGCACCCAGAAACCCCTAGAACCCAGATCCATAGCACCAGACCCATAGAACCCAGATCCATAGCACCAGACCCATAGAACCCAGATCCATAGCATCAGACCCATTTTTAGCCAGATCCATAGCACCTAGACCCATAGCACCAGATCCAGCCGTAGACCAAAAGTACCCAGATCCATAGAAACCCCGACCCATAGCACCCAGACCCATAGAACCCCGATCCATAATACGAGACCCATATTAGCCAATCCATAGCACCTAGACCCATAGCACCCGATCCACGCACCTAGACCCATAGTACCAGATCCATAGCACCCAAACCCATGAAACCCAGACCCATAGAACCCAGATCCATACACGAGACCCATAGAACCCAGATCCATGGCACCTAGACCCATAGACCCCAGATCCATAGCACCAGACCCATTTTAGCCAGATCCATAGCACTTAGACCCATAGAACCCAGACCCATAGCACCTAGACCCATAGTACCCAGACCCATATTAGCCAATCCATAGCACCTAGACCCATAGAAACCCAGATCCATATCACTTAGATCCATAGAACCCAGATCCATAGCACCAGACCCATATTAGCCAATCCATAGCACCCAGACCCATAGTACCCAGACCCATATTAGCCAATCCATAGCACCTAGACCCATAGTACCAAGATCCATAGCACTTAGACCCATAGAACCCAGATCCATAGCACCAACCCATCTTAAGCCAGATCCTTAGCACTTAGACCCATAGAACCCAGATCCATAGCACCAGACTCATATAAGTCAGATCCATAACACCAGACGCATATTAGCCAGATCCATAGCACCAGACCGATAGAACCCAGATCCATAGCACCAGACCGATAGAACCCAGATCCATAGCACCTAGACCCATAGAACCCAGATCCATAGCACCAGACTCACATTAGCCAGATCCATAGCACCAGAACGATAGAACCCAGATCCATAGCACCAGACTCATACTAGTCAATCCATAGCACCTAGACCCATAAAACCCAGATCCATAGCACCACACCCATAGTAGCTAGATCCATAGCACCTAGACCCATAGAACCCAGATTCATAGCACGAGACCCATATTAGCCAGATCCATAGCACCTAGACCCACAGAACCCAGATCCATAGCACCAGACCCATATTAGCCAGATCCATAGCACTTAGACCATAGAACCCAGATCCATAGCACCAGACCCATATAAACCCAGATCCATGGCACCAGACCCATAGCACAAGAACCTATAGCACCAGACCCATAAACCCAGACCCATAGCACCAGACCCATAGCACACGGACCTATAGCACCAGATCCATAGCACACCGGACCAATAGCACCAGACCCATAGAACCCAGATCCATAGCACCTAGACCCATAGCACCAGACCAATAGCACACGGACCCATAGCACCAGACCCTTAGAACCCAGATCAATAGCACCAGACACATAGCACCAGATCCATAGCACACGGACCCATAGCACCAGACCCACAGAACCCAGATCCATAGCACCAGACCCATAGTAGCCAGATCCATGGCACCAGACCCATAGTAGCCAGACCATGGCACCAGACCCATAGTAGCCAGATCCATAGCACCAGATCCATAGTAGCCAGATCCATGCACCAGACCCATAGTAGCCAGATCCATGGCACCAGACCCATAGTAGCCAGATCCATGGCACCAGACCCATAGTAGCCAGATCCATGGCACCAGACCCATAGTAGCCAGATCCATGGCACCAGACCCATAGTAGCCAGATCCATACACCAGACCCATAGTAGTCAATCCATAGCACCAGACCCATAGTAGCCAGATCCATGGCACCAGACCCATAGTAGCCAATCCATAGCACCAGACCCATAGTAGCCAGACCATGGCACCAGACCCATAGTAGCCAGATCCATAGCACCAGACCCATAGTAGTCAGATCCATAGCACCAGAACCCATAGTAGCCAGATCCAGGGCACCAGACCCATAGTAGCCAGATCCATAGCACCAGACCCATAGTAGCCAGATCCATGGCACCAGACCCATATAGCCAGATCCATAGCACCAGACCCATAGTAGTCAGATCCATAGCACCAGACCCATAGTAGCCAGATCCATGGCACCAGACCCATAGTAGCCAGAACCATAGCACCAGACCCATAGTAGCCAGATCCATGGCACCCAGACCCATAGTAGCCAGATCCATGCACCAGACCCATAGTAGCCAGATCCATAGCACCAGACCCAAGTAGCCAGATCCATGGCACCAACCCATAGTAGCCAGATCCATGGCACCAACCCATAGTAGCCAGATCCATAGCACCAGACCCATAGTAGTCAGATCCATAGCACCAGACCCATAGTAGCCAGATCCATGGCACCAGACCCATAGTAGCCAGATCCATAGCACCAGACCCATAGTAGCCAGATCCATGGCACCAGACCCCTAGTAGCCAGATCCATAGCACCAGACCCATAGT
>CM031613.1:52785510-52820510 GCA_018398815.1 Conus ventricosus | reverse complement strand
AGAGAGAGAGAGAGAGAGAGAGAGAGAGACAGACAGACAGACAGACAGACAGACAGACAGACAGAGAGAGAGAGAGAGAGGGGGGGGGGAGTACAGATGACATATTCATCTGGGTCATAATACTTTACGAAAAAGTGTGGAGTGGAAATTCCAGCGGCTGAAAAATACTAATGCACAAGGAATATATAAGCACCGTTCTTCAAGAAAACTGATGCCGGAACAGAAACATTCAATTTGCATCAGCATCAAGAGAGAGAGAGAGAGAGAGAGAGAGAGAGAGAGAGAGAGAGAGAGAGAGAGAGAGAGAGAGAGAGAGAGAGAGAGAGAGAAACAATAACATAGATCAGAATATTTTCTGGACACCTTGACATGAGATATGAGGGGAAACAGACGTTGACACTGGCAAAACATGAGCACATGCGCTTGACATCAAACACTTTCGTGTATCATCGGACCACACCGTTGCGATAGAGAGTGACAACGAAATACAGGGAAAAAATGAAATCAAAGACAGTGGAATAAAAATGGAATGAAACAAAAGAAAACATTGCATAAAAAGAAAAAAACATGCAAAAAAGATCAATCCACTGCTGTTTTGAATGGCTGATTTGGTATAATACACATTTTGGATTAGTTTACAGTTCACATTTCCAGCACGTTTTACTGTGGGGGTTGAATTTTATACAGGAAGTAGGAGAACAACAATCACGACTGTGCTCGAAATTCCAGCTTGGCCTGAAACAAATACCACGGATAACCTATCACAGCAGGTTTATAACGTCTTAGGGATTGGAAAGGGATTCCCTCTCACAGATATATATATCACTGCCCTGTCTGAGTCTTTGTGGCCTAAAAAAAATGAAAAAGAAAAAAATAAATCAACAGTTCCAGGCAGATCCCCCCCACGTCCCCCTTCCGCATTTGTCTTGATAATGATAATGATGCAGAAATACTCGACGTTTTCGAACATAAGCACCCTACTCTCCCCTTCCGCAATTATCTCCCTTTTTTTTTCTTCTTCAACCTCAATAATGATTATAACGGAAGAAGTGCAAAGCGTACAAACACATCTGCAAAGTGTGCTGAGCTCAGAAAGGCAAGACAGCCAATTAAAAAAGGGCTTTGAGGACAGCCAAGGAAACACAACTGAACAAACCATCTTATAAACATGAGAAAACGCCGATGCATTCGGATCAAAAGAATGTTAAACAAAGATATTCAAAACATAAGATTACAACGGACGTATTTAGAAAAGGAGACAGATATACCAGCACACTGACACAATAGAAGACACGATAAAAACAGACATGTCTAGGACTGGAAAAATATAAACAGATACAAAAAAAAGGGAAGAGAACAATGTTTGAATCACGAAGAAACTGCAAATCTGCAGAAAGGGGTGTGCAACACACACAAGCTATTGAGGTTTAAAACAGGAAGCAAAGAAAAAACCCAACCAACCGAACTTACAAAAATATATCTTAAACAAGAAAATGAATTAAAAACAAAACAAAACAAAGTCCATCCCTGCGACCTGTCTGAACTCAGATGAATTAATCACCCTCCATTTTGTACACGCGACGTGTGAAGCTGTCTGACAGAATGTCACATGGCGGGAAAGACAGGGCAGAGAACGACACGTGACGTGAGTGACAACGGTTGGCGAGACAAACTGACTGGCTACCAGGGTTCTTCTAGTTCCACTCAATAAAATGATACAATTTAGGTCCAAAGCCCCACGTATTATTCTCTACAAAGCTGCTTGTAAAATCTGACAGGGTATGGGCAGTTTTATCCACCCCCCTCCCTTCCCTCCCCTTCACCGAATAGGAAAATAACCCTCCGCACACATACTGGATCATTCTAACTTCTCATGTACACCGCTACTTACTCTAAAGCATTTGCATTGAATTAATTCACGGATGTACAAACACAAGGAATCCGCAAGCCATGTTTATTTTTCGCTTGACTCGCTAACGTGTGCAATTGAACTCAGTGATCAATCACACTATCAAGGACAAAAGTTTATTTTCCACTTTGGATTACTATTTTTTTCAGAGAAGCAGGGTGACTTCGATGTGCTCAAACCACAGTCACTGCTTGGAGCCGATACAATGCCACAGCCCCGCATACACTTTACACTTCCTTTTGCAGTCTGCATTCACATAGATTGTAGAAAGATGTGGATCAATACGGGGCATTTTGTAACATACTGTGGGGCATTTACATGGAGTAAATGTTCAGTCACTGGCTACGATGTTTTCTTCCATTTGCTTGTTTTGGAATGTTCAGCTTGTTTTGGAATGTTCAGCTCGGACGAACGAAGAAAAACAAACAAGGAATGAAAGACACAAACAAAACAAATAGGGACAACAACAACAACAATAACAACAACAACAACAACAACAACTACAGAAGGTTCCAGAGCACAAACGTACGACTGTACCCTCCAAAACAACCAACCAACCAAACAAACAAAAAAATAAATAAAAAGAAAAGAAAAAGAAGACAGCATTTGTAATACCCAGTATAAAACAACCTTAGACATTTTCGACACATTTCACTTCAATTTTCCTTCTTGTAGACACAGAATACAAGACAATATAAGGAAAAAAGACGAATAAATTCACAGCTGAAATTTCTCTCAAACGTGAGAACACAAACACCACGCCAAAATGCCGACATTGCACGGCATCACGTTGGTGTTTGGACATGTCCATGCCACAATGTTCAAACCTGTTTATCTTCCCCTCTGTGGCTTGTGTAATGCAATGAGCGTTGCTAAACCACGGACGGAAGAGGGGGAAGGTGGTGGTGGGATGGAGGGGCTATAGAGAAGCGAAAGAGGGGAGAAAGAGGGAGGGGGAGGGAGGGGGTGGATAAGGGGAAGAAGAACAAACATTGTCAGGGGACAAGGAACACTGGACAGACTGAAATCACGAACGTTGTGATATTTCTCTGAATGCACGACTCTCTCTCTCTCTCTCTCTCTCTCTCTCTCTCTCTCTCTCTCTCTCTCTCTCTGAGAAATGGGATTGTGTGATGACAGGTCACGTCGCAGGAAAAGAGAGAGAGACAGAAAAAAGAACAAGGCAAAAAACATAATACGCTTTCTGAGCGTCTCAGGAGGCCTGCCGTCTGAATATTAAAAACATGTTATAGGGGGAAAAAAAGGGATACTGTGTCTACACCGGTCCGTGGACAGGAGAGTTAAATCACACGTGATTTCTTCAACATCAAATTGAAAAAAGAAAAAAAAAAAAAAAAAAAAGAAAGAAAGAAAATCTTCGTTGTCCTTTTTGAAAATCCGTTTGGATTGTGATGTTTCCCCTGTGGTGTTGAGAAGGCCACAAAAACTATATGTGTTGTTTGATGTTAGATTCTGTGGGTAGACTGCCACAAAACCGGCCGTGTAGTCTGGAGAGCTGTCACTCGGGGGGACGTAAGCTGACTCCAGACGGACATGAATAACTGGCTCTGTTTCACAGCACAGAACTCCACTGTTCCCGCTACTGTCCCAGAAGGATTACTTCATGTCTCCTTTTTCATCCCCTGTCTGCTTCACCTGTCCGCCCTCTTCCCAATTCTCTCCTTTCAAAACCTCTGTCAAATTATTTTCGTAGCAACATGTGTACTTGCACTGTTTTTTTTTTCTCTCCCTCCATTGTTCACTTATTTCCAATATTTGTTTGCTCTTGTCTCACTAGTAAAAGGCCTGCCAACAGGCCGAGATTCATTACTTTAGCTTTGTTACGTTCATTTTGGGCTTCAGTATTTCAACATCCATTTTCGTCAAAGAAATCCTAGGAAAATGGCATAGGAAGACCTGACAAACACTCTGTATGTGACCCCCGTGTCTTGAACTCTCCACTTCCCTTTTTTGTCGAAGATGATGTGATTTTCAGACAGACAGACAAGAATCTTGTATGAAACGGCCATGTGTTTTGTTTTTTTCCTCCAACAGAAAAGTGCTGTGATAAGGTATAGCTGATCGGTAGTGTATTTATGAAGGATCTTTTCCGTGGGTCGCACAATCATGTTTTATTGTTAGCTATCTTTGCAAAATAGAGCTAAATCGCAAGAAACTTTAAGCTTAATAATTCATTATCGGTTTCCTTAAAACAAAAACAAACAAAACAACAACAACAACAAACAAAAAACAACAACAAACAACAACGACAACAAATGGGTGCCTGGAGTTCACAGTCAGATGCTGAGAGTTCAGCCGTGCTGTCGCTCAGTATAAGAATACCTTTTTACTGTCCATCTGAACGTGTTGTCGTTCTGCTGGTGTTAGTGTAGTGCTTAATTGATTATGTGCCGCCACTATCCTTACATACTTTCTTTTGTCAGATTTTTGCACAATATTCCGTATTCCGTTCTACATTCTATATTCTCTTTGGACAAACAAACATTCCGTTAGGACTCCTAGGACCAGTTTACATTCCATTAGGGCAAACTCACCTCCCAAACAAACGCACATTCCATTAAGACAAACATGCATTCGGTGGTGACAAACATTTCCACAGGGACAAACACATTTTCCATCTGAACGAACGTATATTAAGCTGAGGCAAACGGACACTCCACTGGAACAAACGAACACTTGAATGCAACAAATGCAGATTACTTTGCTACACAATACATCGCGCTAAGAACACCTGGATGCAACAAACACAGATTACTTTGCTACACAACACACTGCGCTAATAACACCTGAATGCAACAACCACATTACTTTACCACAGAGCACACTGCGCCAATAACACCTGAATGCAACAACCACATTACTTTACCACAGAGCACATTGCGCTAATAACACCTGAATGCAACAAACAGATTACTTTGCTACACAACACATCGCGCTAAAAACATCTGAATCCAGCAAACACAGATTACTTTGCTACACAACACATTGCGCTAAAACACTTGAATGCAACAAACACAGATTACTAAAGGGCACTTTGCGCTAAGACATTTGAATGCAACAAACACAGATTACTTTACTAAAGGGCAAATTGCACTAAGAAATACAGTTTACGTTAGAACGAATGCACATTACATTAAGAAACCAACTGACCGCACTATTATACACGTGACACGATTCTTGCCTTGGCTTCATCCCCCCCGGCCCCCCCCCCCCCCCCCCCCCTCCGTCCCGTGATGTCCATCACTCTGAAGCCACAACAGTAAGGCAGTAAGGTGAAAGACGTAAGGGGGCAAGTGAACAGGGAAAGGGTGGGGTGGGGGGAGATGAGGTTATTTCACAGTGTGAAATGCAGATAGCACGAACCATCAGAGGATGGACGGTTTACAACCTAACGACTGACCGTCACGTACACCATGTCGCTTTGACCTGACTGCAAAACTCCGTGACTTCACGATCCTGGCGGTGATGAGCCGCCGACCATGAGGTGTCACGTCACAGGAGGGCAGAAAACTGAACGGGGACAAGAAGTCCTTCCGCTTCGACTGATGAACTGGAGTCTTGACATATACCCACCGTCAGCACAGTTACAGCACTCAGGGGGTAACGTAGCAGCCTAATGCATACATGAACCAATAAAGGAGGACAGCGATGAAACGCATAGACAAAGTTCGTACAACTACATAGTTATGTTTGGAAAATTTTCAAAGGATAGACCATGCAATTGAAGGTGGCACCTACATCTTTCCTGGTTTCAGCTCAATTCTTTTTCCGTTTTGTCTTCTCTCTCTCTCTCTCCTCTCCTCTCTCTCTCTCTCTCTCTCTCTCTCTCTCTCTCTCTCTCTCTCTCTGTGTGTGTGTGTGTGTGTGTGTGTGTGTGTGTGTGCGTCCGTGCGTGCGTGCGTGCGTGCGTGCGTGGGTGCGTGCGTGCGTGCGTGCGTGCGTGCGTGCGGTGTGTGTGTGTGTGGTGTGTGTGTGTGTGTGTGTGTGTGTGTGTGTGTGTGTGCGCGCGCGTGTGCTGTTACTTCCTTGTTATGTTGATGTGATATTGTAGTTAGTGATTAGGAAAAAAAACCTGTATACTTTTTGTTAGTTATTACATAATGAAGAAGTCAGGACAAAAGGCTGAAAAAAATCATTTTCAAGCGTCATTTTTCTTGGTTTACTTTCTTTCTTCACTCTTTATCAAACACGGTTGGTTGTTAACTAGTTGACTTTGCTCTGGTCTTGAGAATGGAAGAGTTTATAAGAGTGACTCAGAGAAGCGCTGTTACATGCCAATGACTTTGCACACTGTCCTCTTTTTGCGCGCTTGTCAACTCTCCAATAAACTGATTTAAGATATAAAAAAAAAGTTGATTCAAACATCTAGTGTTTGACTGGCCTGCTTTCCTATTTCGATGCGAAACGGGATGAATGTTCAAGAAATGCTGGATTACTGCACAACCTGATGCGTGAAACAAACAGCTCTAAATGAAGAAGTAACACGCCTCGACCTGTTGGTCTTCTCTGGGCAGAACGGGGAGAAAAAAAAAACAAAACAACAACAACAACAACAACAACAACAACAAAAGAAAAAAAAGAGAAAAATACGACGAGCATAACCCACAAAGATGATAGCCCTGTGTATCCTCTGTCAGTCTTTTGTCTCTCTTTATCTCCTTCAATTTTTTTGTTTTGATAATCTAGGTCATTTTTAGTAAGCATATTGCTCTGCTTATAGAAAATCAGAACAAAAACACGTATGACAATGCTTGCGTGCACTTGTACCAGAGAAAATTCAGTTTCATCCAGCTGTTTTGGATGTTTTTGTTCAAGCTGCACATTAATGCTCACCTATCGGTGTGATGTGATACTGTTGCCTGCATAGAAAGCTTCGCTTTCTGTTTGGATTGTAAAGATGTTGTACATCTTTCAGAGGTTTTCTTTTACGGCCTGTGCTTAATACATTTCCAGTTTCCTGCCTCATGTGTCTCCTTCCTTATTTCCGAATCATCTCTCTCTCTCTCTGTCTTTCTCTCTGTCTGTCTGTCTGTCTGTCTCTGTCTTATTTCACATACGCCTCCTTCCCTGTCCCTATCTCTGATGCTTTTTGTCTTCTCCTTAGTTTTATTATATATCACATGCATGTTTTCCTTTAGCTATGACATACTGGAAGAATCGTGCCTAAAATCTCAATAGCTGAACAAACTTCTGAGTTATCTCCCCTCTCTCTCTCTCTCTCTCTCTCTCTCTCTCTATATATATATATATACATATATATATATATATATATTTTATATATATATATATATATATATTATATATATATATATATATATATATATATATTATATAATCACACACACACACACACACACACACACACACCACACACACACACACACACACACACACACACACACACACACACACTTTGTATTTCTTCTGTTACCCTACCCCCCTCTTTCCTTACCCCTCTCTCTCTGTCTCTTTCTGACGTCAGTCGGACATATCTTCTATTCATTGAAGACCAGACACCATTATCACCTGTCCCTGCATTAACATAAAAGCCTAATGACTGGGATCCGATACCGACTGGGCTGAGACTGATCAGGGCCACACTGATTGACACCTGCCATCTTCAAGGCCTTGCAGACAAAAACAGCTGGCTTGTGGTCACCCTCCGCAATTGGGCACACGCGCTCAAACATAAAATAATTCCTAGCAGGGAGATGATTTATTGCAAGAAATGCTCGTCTCTCTCTGTCTCTATCTGTCTCTCTGTCTGTCTGTCTGTCTCTCTCACCTGCAGTGAAAAATGCAATGGGTAATACATTATATATATATATATATATATATATATATATATATATATATATATATATATATATATATATATATATATATATATATATATATATATATATAAAATGTGGGTGCATTTTCTGTGCCACCTGAGTGGCAGTGCTTCCCCGCTGCTCATTTCGACACCCTGTCCACAGCCACAGCTGGCCCACCACAGCCTCAGCACCGGCAATCCACAGTGAGCAGTCAATGTCAAGTCGTCAAGAGGCAACCCACCAGAGGAGACACTGCACTGCTGCCGAGTCACATCGGTGATGTTCCATGGCGCCTGTTCGGATCCAGCATACGCAGGACACCACGCACTAGGCCACCTGCTGACGACAATAATTACTTAGTCGTGGAGCCGGCGTGAGTGAGCTCTCATCCTTGAGGTCGCCACCACGTCCGTCCAACGACAGCTCCGATGGACTCGCCAATACTGGTGACCCTGACGGAATCAAACCAAGGCCACAGACGTAGAGAGGACATCGAAATTGAGGTCACCATAAGAGCAGGCATGAAGGTCCACAGAATCTGAGCCTTTTTTTTTTTAATAACGCTGATCGATTACAATCAAGATGATGAAGATGATGCTATGGATTTCCGTCACAGTCTGAGACTGTATGACAAGGCTCTACTCGACGCTTACTTTCATAACAAATCTCGGCATCAACCAGGCCCGAGAGATACAGACACCTACAATGTTGGTTAGGAAATTTGAGCAACACTCACAGAGACGCATCCATTACTGGATGAAACTCGACTGTGTGGTCCCAGTCTTCCCAACTGAGTCCGTAGTAAACTCAACAATGGGTAGGAGCCGGAATGGGTATATTACCTTTCCCCTGTCTTTCTCTCTCACTCTCTTTGGCTTTTTTGTGTTCTCTATAGTTTTCTTATATTTCATTTGCACATTTTAGTTTAGCTAGGAAATATTGAAAGAATGTGCCTAAAATTTCTGAGATCTCAGCTCTCTCTCTCTCTCTCTCTCTCTCTCTCTCTCTCTCTCTCTCTCTCTCTCTCTCTCTCTCTCTCTCTCTCCCTCTCTTTGTGTGTGTGTGTGTGTGTGTGTGTGTGTGTGTGTGTGTGTGTGTGTGTGTGTGTGTGTGTGTGTGTGTGAAAAATGGAGTGAGCTGGTACATGTACGAACTGTCGTATGCTTATCGGTCCATGCCTATGACTGTATACGTTTTGCGCGTACTGCTTCTCGAAATTTTCGAACCGATATCACTGGAGACTCTTCTTAGCATACACATGAAAACAAATATTCAAATAAGTAAACAGTGATGGAAATGTTCACACTCCCCAGTGTTGAGATCTTTATTTTCTATGCTCTACAGAACACGGTTTTGCCAGCAATGTTATTTGCATGTAATGTGCGGAATGCACAGAGTCTTTAGTAAGTAGGGATGACACAAAAGCCATATTTTCTGGGGAAAAAAAACCCTGTTAACATACTTAAAAAAAACAGTATTCTTCGTACTTCCTGTTTGTCTGGGAAATCGCGTGTCACCTACAGTATGCAGAAGGATTGTAATTGTTTCCCTTGAGAAACGTCGATAAACAGTCATTACATCATGACAGTAGTATCTGTTGTTCTTTTTCGTGCCGAGAAAAACAGTTATTAAATAACGACATTAGTATTTGTTGTTCTTTTCCATCTCGAGAAAAACAGTTACTGTAGTTCTTTAAAAAACAACAACAACAACAACAAAAAACAAAACAAAACAAACAAACAAACAAACAAAACAACAACAACAACAACAACAAACCGGTGATAATACATGAAGGTATTGTCACTGTTTTCTTGGTGGATTATCTCAATAATAACACCAGTAGGTACAGTCACTGTTTTATTGGTAGATGATGACTGCTTTTCCTTCGGTAAAGGCGACAATAACTGGTTTTCCTACTATCGTTGTTAACCTGAATGATAATAACTGTTTCTACTCTGGAAAATTGATAATAACATATTAACCGTCTATTACTGCGTTTTTGGGGAGTGGTAACTATCCCCCCCCCCCCCCCCCCTAAAAAAAACACAGTAATAATAACTCATTTGAATGTTATAACCGTTTTCCTGAAGGAGAAAAACTGTCTCCCTCGGAAAAGTAAGCACAACAGTCATTATTATTAGTCCTTCGAATGAGACTAGAAACCGAGGTTCCGTGTGTGAACGAATCTTGCCTACACGTAAAAGCCTTCACCAACTTTCGGAAGAGTAGGCCAGTTTGGCCGTTGGTATGGATGACACGTTACACATAGCATGCACCCTGCGTGAGAAATGGAAAGAACGAAGGAAGTCGGCAAATTGAGTGAACAATATTGAACGATACTGACTGGATGACACGGGAAACGATTGAATGAAGGGCAAGCTGGCAGCTCTTCAGTCGGCACTACCCAGGTAGGCAGCCCGTTATGTAAACGAGTGGAAACTGTAAAGCGCTTACAGCTTGGTATCCAGCCGAGGATAGGCGCTATAGAAGTATTCATGATAATAACAATAACAATAATCATGGTCTAAGAAACCAAGATGGCCTCCTATATTTTCCCTTGCGTGTGGACTCGTTAACCTGCATTAGAACGTGACATATGGTTCGTATGACGAGATGTCACGTAGCAGGAGGTTGGGATGACGGGGATGAATCAAGAATGACGTCAGAAGGCATGACTAGCAGGGAAATGGACTCGGGAAAACTGAAATGTCACTTCCCCCTTCATCGCCGAAGAAGGATTTGTAAGCACTAAGGACCACAACTGGATGGCTTTTCAGAGTGTCACGCTCAAACCTGAGCCGAGCATTCATGGTCATTTGTTATGAGAAAAGGTAAGTGAAGGTGAAGAACACGATAATTCAACGAAAGGGTTTAACTTGCGAATGTGTCTTGAATCTGAATTTTGACTTCAGATTTTTCAAGTACTAAAACGCTGTGACAAAATGGATGGTGCGTGTTCATGGCCTACATATTCAAAGTGGTTTATGCTGTGCGCACAAAAAAAACAAAAGAATATATCAAGTCTTAAAGTTACTTATCAGATACGACCACAAAACTGACAGACACAAAGATGAATAGAGAGGAAAACATCCAGAGAGATGACAAACAAACTATTGTGACCATGTACATTGAGCACAACGTGCAAACAGTCGTCAACTATTCTGGTCGAAAAACAAATTAACAAACAACAAATTAAAAAAGCAAGCAAACAAACAAACAAACAAACAAACAAACAAACCCACACCCAGCCCACTGTGGTTCGGAACTGTAACTTAAAGAGAACAGAAAAGGAAACAATGCTAAACTCTCTCTCTCTCCTCTCTTCTCTCTCTGTCTCTCTCTCTCTCTCTCTCTCTCTCTCTCTCTCTCTCTCTCTCTCTCTGTGTCTGTCTCTGTCTCTCTCTCTGTCTCTCTGTCTTTCTCTCTCTCTCTCTCTCTCTCTCTCTCTCTGTCTCTGTCTCTGTCTCTCTGTCTCTCTCTCTGTGTCTCTGTCTCTGTCTCTCTGTCTCTCTCTCTCTGTGTCTCTGTCTCTCTCTCTCTATCTCTCTGTGTCTCTGTCTCTGTCTCTCTGTCTCTCTCTCTCTCTCTCTGTCTCTGTCTCTGTCTCTCTCTCTCTCTGTGTCTCTGTCTCTGTCTCTCTGTCTCTGTCTCTCCCTCTCTCTGTGTCTCTGTCTCTGTCTCTCTGTCTGTCTCTCTCTCTCTCTCTCTCTCTCTGTGTCTCTGTCTCTGTCTCTCTGTCTCTCTGTCTCTCTGTCTGTCTGTCTGTCTGTCTCTCTCTCTCTCTCTCTCTCTCTCTCTCTCTCTCTCTCTCTCTCTCTCTCTCTGTTACATCCTGCATTGTCAACCGCACTTTAACCAACACGATTCTCTCCTCCCTTCTTCTCTTTCTTCTTTCTTTTCGGTACAAAGACGCAGGTGACTGCGTCGTGAACATCTCCAGGTGAATTCATACAGCTCTTTCCACCAATCTCATGTCAGATTACAGAATTGGGCGAATCATGTATCCCAACATCTGTATTGGTATTCAGAAATCAAAGAGACATAGATGAAAAAACCTGGACCAAGTTAAAAAATTAGTTTTCAACAATTCATTTCCGTTTAAAAACCTCTACAATCTTCAATATAAAAAAAAGTTGAATGTTGTTTTAAGTATCAGGATCTCAAAGGAAATCCTTTTCAGGTATGTTCAGCGATCCACCCTCCCAGTCCCACGACCTAAAAATAATAACAATCTTCGATTCGTAAAAGAGCCATCTGAATTTTTTTTACTCTCCTGAGGACACAGAAGAAGCAGAGGTAGGCGGGAAGAACGAGGGAAACCAGTGTAACCTCTTATCACATAGACCTCTCCTCTGACTTTGACACAACTCCCTCCTTCCGGCCTGTTTGCGTGAACTCCTTACCTCTCACACCTTGTTACAACGCCAGTTGTCGAAACCTCACGATTTGTTGCAAAATACCACGAAACAGAAGAAGTGGGGAAGGAAGAGAGATGGCTGTTGAAGAAGGAAGGGATAGGGTGAGGAACGGGTGGGGGAGGAGTTGGGGTTGGTAGAAGACAGGGTGGTATGCAGTAAAGCGTCAGCAAAAATATGTCGTTAGCCATCTTAGCGGGCCCTGAAGAAGGATATTCATGTTGTTTCATCAATATTTATTACTTAAAAAATATGCCTATCTATCTGAAGATAAGAAAAAATAGAGAGAAATTTGTTTATTTTTAGGAAAGAAAGAAATATCACAGGCTTCTCAAGACTGAAACATAAGAACCCCTTCACTCCACCTCTCATCCCCCATTCCATACCCCTCAACCCCAATTCCATACCCCCCCCCCCCCCCCCCACACACACAAAGGAAAAAAAGAGAGAGAAAGAAAGAAGAAAAAAAGGTCTATCGACGACTTGACCATCTGTCGAAGTAATTCACAATAGTCATCTCACCATCACATAAGTAATCTCTCAACATTTGTCGCAAATTACCGACAAATGATATCGTCGCCAATAAAAATAACAATAGTAAGAGTAATAATAATAAAAATAAAAATGATAATAATAATAATGATAATAATATTAATAACAATATTAATTGCAATAGTGATGATAATAATAATAATAAACCTTGTGAACTCTCTCCGGGTCATTGTAACGAAACGTAGGCATGCGCCGTCATGGTTGCACGCATTTTTGATGGATTCCAACAGATCGTGGACTTGCGACGCTTCTAGTGGTAACAGACCTTCCAGCCGTTTCCTCTTCAGTCTGTGAAGCGTTTGGACAGTCACGTGGAAAGAGATGATCATGGTTTGCTCTCATCTGTTGACACGGAAACTCAGGGTCGTGGGTGACACATGGAGGATTTTGGACAAGTGGTGGCCTAGTGGTTAACGCGCTCGCCCAGGCAGAGTGAGAATCCTGTGTTCATGGTTCGAGTATCGGACGGATGGCTTTATCTCCTCATGTCTATTAGCGGCCTGATGGCTAGTCTTTCGGAGAAGACACTAAGCCAAGTTCCTGTGCCAGGCGTGCACTTTGCGCACGGAAAAGAACCCACGACAACGAGAGACTCGTTTGTTTCTCTCAAAGTTCTGTAGGACACTTATCACAGGAAAAAAAGAGAAGATAAAGATATGCAGAAAAATACGGGTGGCGCCACGGTCATACTCTCTCTCTCTCTCTCTCTCTCTCTCTCTCTCTCTCTCTCTCTCTCTCTCTCTCTCTCTCTCTCTCTCTCTCTCTCTCTCTCTCTCTCTCTCTGCGGACAGCATCCAGAATTCCATAAAGGAAAAAGAAAATGTGTTGTGACCAAGAAGTTATACGATACGATAAAACGCAAGACTCGTTGCCATCGCTACAAAGTGGGGCCAGACCAACATGGTGAGTGGCCTGAAATGATTCAACGTCAGCATGTCTTCTGTACAAACAGCCAGGGTATCGAGTTTATCAGGTCTGCAAGGCATTTTTCCACGGAGAAAACTCTGCACCATTCAAATGTCAGGAATACATAAGATAATTAGTGACTGATATTTCAGAAGTGAAAAGCAGTCTTCTCTTTTTTTTTGTGCCCCACCTCCAAACCCTGCTGAGAGTTTGTTCATAAATGAAGTATTCGCTTTTCATGTGGTTCCCCAACAATAACGACGACGACGACAACAACAACAACAATAAGAAGAAGAACAACAATACGCACAAAAGCAAGCAGAAAAGAACCGAACCGCTTTAGACAACACGGGTGACGTTTCAGTTTGAGGGTGATGTCAAATTCAAGAAAGAGTATGTCATCTTTCCGATCTTGACCTAAACCAGTGTTAGTTCATCACACAAGTCGTGCTCTAAGAGGCCCACACCAAACTGTAGTTATGCAATGCAAGTTGACGTGAAGCTGGCCTTCGGTTAAAACCAGAGTTCTTGTGTTCTGTCACCTTTCATCTTCCTCCTTTATACTGACTGCATCGCTAGACCATGACATTAGAGAGAAACGATGAAATACAGCGGACACTATGAACTTAGCTGGAAGGTCTTGCCTTAGGTAACGTCTTGGCTCTCTATCGCACAGGCGCGATCAGGTGCAGGATAAAACCACCCACACCTACACACACACACACACTCCCCCCCCCCCACCCCCCACCCCACACACAAACACTTCATCCACCCGCCCCTCAAAATTGATAAAGATCAACACCACTGCCAACGCTTCTAGTCCAACTAGTGGAGAACCAGTCAAACAGATCAAACCCTTTGTTTACCAGCGCATTGAGTTGCTAAGGCGAGATGTTGCGCATAATGTATAGCATTCAACATTAATCTCATTATCTAGGCAGTATGAATAATAGACAATGTGGAGGTGGGGGGGGGGGGGGGGGGTGCAGGAGGGAGGATGTGTGCAGGAGGGGTGAAAGGGGAGCGGAGCGGGATGGGGAGGACGGGGCACTGATCGTGACGTCACCGCCATCTGGGCATGGTAAAAGCGGTGTTTGTGATGTTGAAGAACACCTGGACCTCAAGACAGAACAGCACATCCACAACACCGCACATCTTCTACACTAAACTCAAAACAGTTTTGCAGAACTGCTGTAGCGCGTAGAGCAAAAATTAAACCGATGCAGAAGAAAATTCAGACGTTCTCTAACACCTGTGTCAGGCGCACTTTCATAGCATCCTTATGATTGTATTAAGTCAATACTAATGAGTCATGGCAGAGGGCGGGGTAGCTGCCAGTTACCACTCTGATCGTGGGGAGGAAGTGGGGCGGGGTAGGACACCCCTCCTCTCTCCCGGAAAGCCAGCATCCAACACCACTGATCACGACCCGGCCTGAAGCCCGCCCGGGGAAAAAAATTGGGATGGTGTGTGTGTGTGTGTGTGTGTGTGTGTGTGTGTGTGTGTGTGTGTGTGCGTGCGTGCGTGCGTGCGTGCGTGCGTGCGTGCGTGCGTGCGTGCGTGTGTGTGTGTGTGTGTGTGTGTGTGTGTGTGTGTGTGTGACCCAGAAACAAGTAGAGAAGAGACACTGAGGTAGAGGTAAGAAAGATGGGAGCTGTCTGGAAAGACGCAGAAAGGCCAAGTCAGAGGCGAGTCCACCGCGGAAACGTCATTGCTGACCTTTGACGCCATGAACGATGGACAGTCAGTGAGTAAATATGCTAATCTTCTAGCTTGACAATGCTTTTTTTTTTTTATCCTATCAGAAAGAAATGAAAATGGCGAGTAACTGTACGTGGTGCGGCCACAGACGGACAGGAAGAAGGATCAGCATCTTCAGCTTTCAATCACTGGAGTTCCATTCCGCACAGTCAAAGCACTCACCGCTTCCTGTTGGTTTGACTGGCTCTGTGTTTGCCTCCTGTCCATGGACACGCTGTCTGTTCACAAACGGCGCCCTGCAGTGTCTCAAAATGTCAAGTTTGATGCACAGGCATGGTGCTCCACACGCCAGGAAAGGCCACAAACATGCAATAGACCGAATGGCGCTGAGCAGTGGACAAGAAGCTGACGTAAGTGGTTGAACGAGATGATAGCCCAGCCTATCGGACAGTAAGCTCGCCCGGATGTGGTTAGTGACCTGCACAAATGAACCGGACTCCGATAAAAACGAACCATGGCAGAACAAGTAGAGATACTGAGCCTGTCAAATCCACATCCTTGGTGAGGCAAGGAAACCAACGACTGTAAACGAATTTTTTTCCCCACACATTCTATTCAGGTAATATGAGAGCTTACGAGTGCGCAGAAAGTAGATAGTGCGCGGAGATTGTCACACATATATAGTAGGCATATCTATCCATGGCATACATAAATGATTCATACATGTTCTTAACATACTGAGAAAAGTAGAGGGAAGAAAAGAACAGCTGAAAAAGTTATCAGTACACGAAAATAGTTGATCAGGAAATCATCAAGGAGGACCTCTATTCTGGGTAGACTCTGGTCTCTAACAGCTTCCATCGCCAACAACATGAACAACGACAGCGACAGCAATGAAAATAACGTTTTATGAACCTCCGGGATATGTCTTGTCGGTGAAGATAACAAGATCACATTTATTCTGTGTGTCCTATAAGCCACTTTGCCTACATGCCTTTGGGAACATGTAAGCAAGTATGTCATGCGATCTTTACGTATACAGAAATAGACGGGATAAAGTGTCATATAAACTCTTTTGTAGACCTTTATTTTTTATCTTTCTCTGACTGTCTCTGTCTCTATAACCCAGGTGTCTGTGTATTTGTTTGCCTCTCTCACTGTCTCTGTCTCTTCGTTCTGTCTGTCTGTCTGCTGTCTGTCTGTCTATCTCTCACCCTCTCTGTGCAAGCGTGTGTGTGAGTGTGTGAGTGTGCGCCCGTGCACGCACGTATATGTACCAGAGCTTGCATTCATGATCATGAGTTTAAGTGTCGTTTCTTTATCGTGTTAACGAACCCAGGTGTGTTTGAACTTGTCATTTTCAATCATGCACTAACGGAAGCGTAAAGGATTCAGACCATGGCATATGGAGGAAGCAGATTCCCCCAGTTTTCAAATAAATATCTCCCCAAACGACAGATCCGACTGGGCATAGCCACAGGTGTTGTTTATAGTATGGAACGAACATCACACGTATCATCAAGTGATGGTCTGCTTCATGCCCCTTTCTTCACCTTTCCTTCATGACCCCCGGACCTCACATTATCACGTGTCATGCGCTTCGCATGATCTCCTGATCTCATATTATGATATCACACGTAAACCACACAAGCAATCACATAACAGCAGGGTAGAAGGGCAGAGCGTAACATGCAGGCTGTCTCAGTTGTGATTCCTTGTGTAACTGTCTATGTACACTCAGATGACATTTTCCTTCTGCGTTGATGATGACGTTGCAGTACTTCAGATGACTTTCAGGTTTTGAGTATGAAACTTTGAAACTTGGGCAAAGAAGTCAGAAGCAATTAATTTGTGCTGAGAAATTCATTTACAGCTTTGTTAGACAATCTCAGGTCGTCAACTTTCATATAACTTGAGATCTTGGATACTGAATACTGATATTGTGTAAAAGAACAGTTTGTGTGACTTAAAAAACGTACACGATGGTCCCTTTATACTTCAAACAGTTAGTAAAATCCCAACATCTGGAAAACTCTACAAAACAGATACGAATGCAGGCTGGCTGACAGGCAAGTCAAGACAGGGACAGAAGAGAGTCAAACAAACATATACGATAGTTATTAAACCTTAAAAATGTAACAAACTTTCCATAACAAGACAAGTGATTAGTCTCCTTGTCCCACAAGCGATGAATACAGGCCACAGCGAGGCGAAGGGCAAGAGGTGGGTGCGGGCAAATGAATAATGAGAGGGGGCATGTAGATAAATTGAAACAACTCCTTCTGTAGGACCATCAGCATCAACATGCAGTTGAAGAATGTGACACATTTTGGGCGGTCTCGAGAGAAGAAGAAGAAGAAGAAGAAGAAGAAGAAGAAGAAGAAGAAGAAGAAGAAGAAAAGAGAGAGCGAATAAAACAATTTGGCAAGTGTCCCACTGGTATAATCCCAACTCTACGACCAATTCCGTTATTGCAGCAGTTCCAGGTATTACACTTGATGACGAGCACAGAACTCGTGCATAGCAGGAAGTATCAACATTAACAGATGACGTCACAACTTACAATCTCTAAGAACATGTTGATGATTGGTTATTCCTCCAGTGCCCTTCACCCACTCAGCAATTCTACCCATCTTTTACAGTCCCTCCACCCCCCACCCCTTTTCCTCTCACAACACTTTGCAATCTACCCATCCATTCTTCTCTCCTTCCTGCTCTCTCTCATCATCTGCCCCATCCCATTGCAGTTAACAGCAGCAGCCGGAGTGTCCAGACCTTGATCAGCACTGCTTTCTCTGGCAATTACGCAACGGACACCTGCACGCTTTTCTTCTGTCTCTTACGATCTGACACTTAGAGATTAATTCCCTTTTTGTGCATTGACATATCGTTTATTATCAACAAACGAATATACGGTTGTCGTAACATTTATGATGCTCTGCTGTGTTTAATGCATCAGTTTTAAGATTTTCTCTTGAACAATGCCAGTTTTGTTTGATTCTGGCAACTATCCACGATTAACAATGCATTGCTAGTGTTTTAGTAAAGATCTGTTGTTTTTGGAAATGTGCTGGGCTGTTTTAGTTGCTCCTCTAATTTTGCTTGACTTGCTTTATTCCCTAAAATGACACACTCTAATAGCCTTCTCCATGTTTAGCGAAAATCATTTATACGTAGTCTACCCGAGTTGTATGGTTTGTAATAAATGTATTTAGCTATACTAGTTTTGTGTATGTATATGTATTAGTTTTGAGTACTAATTTTTGTGTATGTGTATGCATTAAATTCTGATCTTGAAAAAATATAATCCATTATTTGCTTTAACATTTGTTACAATATGTGCATGCATTACGTCTGTTATCGGTATATAATGCAATCACTGTAAATTATAAAAAGTTGTAAATATAACGTCAATTTTGTCATGCTCAAGTATGCTGGAAATGTTCATCGTAGATTAACCGTCATTATAATTCCATGACATCTTCATGCAGGGAATAGCTGGAAAGCTCTTGACAATACTTATTGTCCAAGTTTGGTCATGCGAGGACTTGTAATTGGTGATGAAATACCAGTGTTAAAGGCTACCTTGGACACACACACACACACATACACATACGCATACATTACAAATGTATACAGACACAGACATATACGCAGTCACAGACAGACAGACAGACAGACAGACACACACACACACACACACACACACACACACACACACACATGGAAACCGAAACAGGATTATTATGGAGTATCACTTTGTTCACACATGTAATAAATACTTACAGGACAGAAAACAGTACTTAGAAAACAAATTGTGGCATTACATTTTCTTCCTTCCCTTTTCTTTCTTTCTTTCTTTCTTTTTTTCTCCGATTTGTGACTGCATCGTTAACACGGCAACAAAGCCATACACAAAGCAGACCGAGGCACAATCACAGAAAGGAAGCCTATATATAACAAAGGAAACCAGAGTAACTTTGTGCCTCTGCACTGACCTCTTCTCGGATTACACATGACACTACCACCCCTGCCACCTCCTTTCTTCCCTCCTTCGCCCCCCCCCCCCCTTCCTCACAAGCCCTCTTCCTTCTTAAGCCCGGCAAGGTAGTAAGTCAATCACTGCGAGTGTGGCATAGCAGTCAACACCAGGGGAGAGGTGGCAGCTCTCCTTTGAAGGATGCTGACGTGAGAGGTCAGCGTCATTGGGCGGCACAGACAACCTTCCAGCCATGTGGGTGACGACGGGTCTAGCCTGTGTCGCGGGGGACGGCTCCTGGAGGTGTGGGGCGATTGACGAAGGAGCGCTGCCTGACTGCGACTACCGTGGCCTGGAATACCGTGCTGTTTTGTGGGGAGGCAGACATGGGGGCACTCCTCACGGGGTTGGGCTGAAAAATTGCCCTCTCGGCCGCAGTCAGCGAGTGCCCGCCAAGTTTTAGGGACTCGTGCAGCGCTCCAGCGACTTTCGTCCTGCTCCCTCCTTGAGGCGGCCTCACGCGGCACAGGACCATCGCCACCGAGCATGAAAAAGGGCCGCCCGGTGGTCCTGAAGACAGCCTGATGTTTGGGGGACAGCAGGCAAACACACACGACCCCTACCGTCGGTCGACCAAGATCCTGAAACTGAACCAACGTTCAAGACCAACTCCACCAAACTTGAACCAACTTTCAAGAAGATAATGACCAGAATTGAGCCAATGTTCAAGAGGAACGCGAGCTCTGGGAGACAAATGAGACGACCCTCACTGAAATTACCCACTACTGCCAGGCGACAACAGTTGCCACAAATATGCAGACTTTTGTCTGCAGGAACCTTGTCCTTAAGGGCCTCGGGCCAATAGGACGTTAATCTCACCATCAAATCAATCAAGTAAGTCAATCTGGTTGAAACGACGTCACACAGAACCCTTCTCGCCAACCAGCCGCCGTGGCGAAGTGGTTAGCCTCGCGGACTCCCGCTGGGAGGTTGCGGGTTCGATTCCCATTTGAGTCATGTGGAATTTTTCTGCCCGTGTCAACCTCGGTGTAATGTCAGTGGAGGAAGGACTAGCGCACAGCCCAAACACACTCACAGCTTGCTTACAATCTCATTCATATATCATGCATTCGTCACATCAAACCACTAGTAAAGTCTATAACTTTACTACACATGTTCATCGAACGAAACATCAATGCATATGGAATCAAATGAAATAAAACATTCTCTCTTTCCTGAACTTCACAAAATCATTTATCTAAACATCATTAACTAACCCGGGTATAAACAGATTTCTACTTTACCTGGCCAGGTGATCTTAACTATTCACGAATCACTGTCTTTTCTTTTCTTTTCCTTTTCTTTTCACTGTCACTTTCACAACACGACACAACTGCCGGCACTGGTGTTGGTCTGATGGCGCCTGGTCAGGTGAGACTGTTGGCGTTGGTCTGTGGTTCTGCTTGGCGAAGTGACGCTGCCAGGTATGAGGTCGAACCCCGGTTAGGGTAGAACAGTGACTATCAACATCGATCTGTTCTCCTTTCTTTCTTCCTGCATTAACACATTGCACTCTCTCTCTCTCTCTTCTAGTCTGCTCTTATCAAATGGACATGGTTGCTTTTCTTTTCTTTTCTTTTTCTTTTCTTTCTTTTCTTCTTCATAAGTAGCAACTCTCCCTCTCTCTCCACATCTCTCCTCAGTCCTTCCTCTGCAGACTATCTCATGCTAATCTCTCAACTTGGTTCCCTTCTCTCCTCCCCTCATCTCTCTCTCTCTCTCTGCCCTTCTCTCCTGCAGAGCTCCACTCAGAACCTCTCTCTCCCTCTCTCTCTCTATTCGTTCTTCCCCTCCTTCTCCCGTTCTCTCCCTCTCTCTGCCTTTTCCCTCGTGCAGAGACTACACCTAAAACCTCCTCATCTCTCTGTCTCTGTTCGTTCTCATCTCCCTGCCTTCCTGTAGGCGAGAGCCTACTCTCCCGAACTCCTCCCTCTCTCTCTCTCTGTCTGTTCGTCTTCTTCCCCTCGTTCTCCCGTTCTCTCACTCACGCATTCCTTTATTCGTTCCGATCTGTCCAAAAACGGGCGAGTACCATTGGTCAGTATTTTTACCCCTGACACCCGAGGTTGTCTCCCTCTAATTCCATTGGATGTTCAAATCATGACAGTCCCGTCTACACGCCTTACTCTCTGTGGTGGTCAATTGGTCATTTAATTGATTAGCCAGATTTCACCCCACCACACACTACCTTCCCCCTTCCTACTTCACTGGCGCGGTGTGGCTTAAGTGGTGGACACTGGTCAATCTAAATTGGCCAGCTGAGTCTGGGTAGGCACCACGACGTCCGAGTAACAATGGCGTTGGTTCCACAAATTGGCCGGATAAGGCTGGCCCAGGTACTGAGGTCCGTCTGGGCAGACATCGAGGCGTCGGTCAAAGCCGCTTAGTCAGACTGGGTGGGTCGGACCGTCTCGGCGAAACCTCTCCACTAAGCTTAATTGGCCGGACCCGACCTATGGGCCGTCTTTCTGACGCCTAGAATGTTTGAGTTTGGACTTAGGTCCGAACAAATTGGCTGGCGACACCCCAAGTTAGGTTGTTTCCCCCAAGTTAGGTTGTTTCATTTTTTTGTCCGTGACAATTTCCCCTTGCAAAAGACCATGCTCTGCATTGTCTCAAAACAACGGTACAAAAAAGACAACAACCGAATTTGCTGACACACAGCTACACGCGCAAAGTTTGGAAAATACTTTACAACCAACGGTTTATAAGTTATAAAAATATACAATTAGTGAATACCACTCCAATGAGTTATCATTGACGTGCGCTCTTGCGTTATTTCACTCATTTTATAACGACCTCTGTGCACACTTATGCAATTCCCCTACCTGCGGATTTGCCATCTCTCCTTTTCACAATTCTTATGAAAAGCACAATATAATATGATCGCGATCCATGACACTTCACTGAGGAATCTCCATCCTCGCTTATTGCAAATAATGCATCACTACACAAGCGACTGTATGCTCCAAGCATAACTACATCCACATGAACAAGTCTCACAAAGAAAATATGAACAAGTCTCACACAAAAAAAATATGAACCATAGCCAACTGGGAATGAACCCATATCCGATCAACATAACTGGAATCAACACATATTATCAACAATGCACCTGGATATGACTGACTTCCTCTGAGTTGCAGCTTGCTAGACTACACGACTTAAATAGTCAGCTCCGACATTCTGTCGACCTGGGATGTACTGCACTCGATACCTGTAGGGCTGCAGTGCCATTGCCCAACGCAGCACTCTGCTGTTTTTCAACTGCGCCTCCTGCAGGAATTTGAGTGGTTGATGATCCGTCTCGATCACGAACTCTTTCCCATACAAGTATTTGTGGAACTTCTGCACGGCCCACACAACAGCTAAACACTCCTTCTCCACCGTTGCGTACCCTTCTTCACACTTTGTCAACTTCCTGCTAGCATATCTCACAGGAAACTCGACTCCTTCATGCTCCTGCAACAATACTGCACCTATCCCACCACCTGATGCATCTGTCCGCAACAAAAATGGTTTGGACATATCTGGTAGCTTCAAGATGGGACGGGAACCTAGTCTTTCCAACACCGTCTGTAGTGCTTGCTCTGCAGCGTCTGACCACTCGACCACTGCCGGTTTCCCTGCCTTGATCAAATCACTGAGAGGACTCGTGATTGCTGCGAAATTTGGAACAAACTCCCTATAGAACCCAATAAAACCTAGCAGACTCCTGACTTCTGTTTTGGTCTTTGGTCTCTCTGAATTCATCATCTTCTCCACCTTTCCCCTTTCTGGCTGCTTTGTGTCGCCTCCGACAACAAAACCTAGGAACTCCTACTGTCTAGCCCTTCATACAGTGACACATCCTGTATGACTCTTCTCCTGGAAACTTAGGCAACAAAATCTCCCCTTCTTCTGCTGAGTTTCTTTCACCTCATCAATGATTGCTGCTGCGCCTATAAAAATCATCAAAGACTCGGTCAGCCGTTTTACCGGTGCCGAGATGACTCGCCATGAGCGACTCGTGACCCACTGACATGACAGTGTCACGATAACATGCTGGTACCTCTAACTGAGTGGTCACCTTACCCGTCTTCCCCTTGGTGAACACTCGGTACAAACAGCCCGCCTTTCACAAGAAATTCTGTCTCACCTCCTCTAACCTCCTGTTTCTCTCCACTCTTGCCAACTCCCAAGACTTCACGAGCGAAGGGTCTTGTTCCTGCGCTGCCCTGAACTCATCAGGCGACACATCTATGCCCGACTTCCTTCCTGGAACAACTAACGGTTTATCAACCCTTTCCTCCTTCTTGCTCCGTGTTTGAACTGCTGCCCCTGTAGCAGCCAACAACTCAGGATCCCCTGGATCCTTGCACCTGGAATATTTCCAATGATCAAATCGTGAAGGGGTTTCTCCATCACCAACGCAGACAACTCGCCTGAGAAGTAAGGGGTACGTACTTCTATCTTAGCAACTGGAAACTCCTCACAGTGCCATCGATTAGAGTACAGGTCTGGATTTGCCCTGTCAAATCCCCTTTATCGACCAGCGTTGTTCGTACTACACCGCATGAACAACCAGTGTCTCGTAACACTTTCACCCTCTGCTGGCCAATCCACCCTTCTTCCACTGGTAACGAACCACTCAGCCTAGTGCCCTCCATCCCTGACACTGACTGCTGCCCAGTGCTAGCCATAGGCTGCACTCTACCCTCTTCCGACTGAATCCCTTTTGGTTCCACTGCAGGTCGTTTCCCTTGACGACCCTTATCCACCTCTTGCAAGGCTGCTGCTTTCTGGAACCTCATGCGACAATCCCTCGCCACATGTCCCTTCTTGTGACAAATGAAACACCTAATTTCCCTTTGCCCTTCCTTCTGCCCCACCACTGGGTTTGCAGACTTTGCAGAAAAACTCCCTGGTCTCCTTGCACTCTTCTCACCTGTGCCTAGCACCTGTTTCTCCTGCACCTTAGTGCCCAAACGTGCCTCTCTATACACCTCTGCGAACTTCAACAACTCTCCTGCTGTCTCTGGCTGTCTCTCTTTCAAATGTATGGTTAACTCAGGGCCGCAACCTGACAAAATCTGTTCTTTCATAACTAGCTCTTTCAATTCGGCGAACTCCTTTTTCGTACCACTCAACTCTAACCATTTTTCAAAATAGTGATCTAGACGTGCACCAAACTGAGTGTACGTTTCCCCTGCTTGCAATCTAGCTGAACGAAATTTCTTTCTGAATCCTTCCTCTGTGAGGTCAAATCCCTTCATTAAAGACTCCTTCACAGCACCAAAATCGGACTGTTGTTCTGCTGGTAACGCAGTGAAAATCTGCAATGCCTTACCCGTCAGTAACGCCGAC
Source organism: Conus ventricosus (assembly GCA_018398815.1). NCBI lineage: Eukaryota > Metazoa > Mollusca > Gastropoda > Neogastropoda > Conidae > Conus > Conus ventricosus. The sequence goes on along the minus strand of CM031613.1, from coordinate 52,795,802 downwards.
AAATGACTGCCCACTCTTCTGGAGGCCAACCCTGACTGGTCGCAAACGTTTCGAAACGACTGATGTATGCGTCAATCGAATCGGTCCCTTCAGAGAATTTTGGTAACTTGGGTCGGGGGGCATAGCTGCGCACAGAGTCACTGGAGACTGAACTCCCATCCTCGGTGGTCTCCCTTTGTATTCTCACTTTCTCTAATTCTAACTGAACCTTTAATCTTTCTGTCTCCTGCGCTTCCCTTATTCTTTCTGTCTCCTGCTTCATTCTTTCTGTCTCCTGCGCTTCCCTTATTCTTTCTGTCTCCTGCTTCATTCTTTCTGTTTCTTCCTTAGCCTGATTATCCTTAGCCTGAATCCTTAATCTTTCTGTTTCCTGCGCCTCTACTGCGATACGGCGTCTTTCCGCACGTTCATCTCTTTCCATCTTTTGCTGGTTTTCAACGAATGCGCGCAACTCATCTCCTGAGTAACCTAGATCACGAGCGACGCTCACAAGTTGTTCAATAGGGGTGTTCTTTTCTTCCGCCATTGTATCTCTTTCTCTTTTTTTTTTTTTTTTTTTTTTTTTTTTTTTTTTTGAAACAAGATTTTACTACTACGACAGCCAACTGGTGGTTACCGACACGAGTGACGTAATAGCACAATCCTATGAATGATAATATTAGCTTGGGACAACGTAGTTAGTTTTTATAAGACGCCCAGCGCCTGACCCAACTATGAGAGCGAATTATAGGCAATCTGTGCGAAATGAGTACTCTGGGGCTGAAATGCCAAGCCTAGTATTAACTATCTTGGAAGCAATGCCAAGCCTAGTATTTAACTATCTTGGGAACATACAGTAAGACAACCCCTTGTCTTAGGATTACAATACTTGAATCCCACCCAGCTTCCTCTCTGAGAAGTTGAACAATTATAATAAATGGGCCAGAATATCCTGGCAAGCTCGCAATAAATTGTCAACCTCGGTGTAATGTCAGTGGAGGAAGGACTAGCGCACAGCCCAAACACACTCACAGCTTGCTTACAATCTCATTCATATATCATGCATTCGTCACATCAAACCACTAGTAAAGTCTATAACTTTACTACACATGTTCATCGAACGAAACATCAATGCATATGGAATCAAATGAAATAAAACATTCTCTCTTTCCTGAACTTCACAAAATCATTTATCTAAAACATCATTAACTAACCCGGGTATAAACAGATTTCTACTTTACCTGGCCAGGTGATCTTAACTATTCACGAATCACTGTCTTTTCTTTTCTTTTCCTTTTCTTTTCACTGTCACTTTCACAACACGACACAACTGCCGGCACTGGTGTTGGTCTGATGGCGCCTGGTCAGGTGAGACTGTTGGCGTTGGTCTGTGGTTCTGCTTGGCGAAGTGACGCTGCCAGGTATGAGGTCGAACCCCCGGTTAGGGTAGAACAGTGACTATCAACATCGATCTGTTCTCCTTTCTTTCTTCCTGCATTAACACATTGCACTCTCTCTCTCTCTCTTCTAGTCTGCTCTTATCAAATGGACATGGTTGCTTTTCTTTTCTTTTCTTTTTCTTTTCTTTCTTTTCTTCTTCATAAGTAGCAACTCTCCCTCTCTCTCCACATCTCTCCTCAGTCCTTCCTCTGCAGACTATCTCATGCTAATCTCTCAACTTGGTTCCCTTCTCTCCTCCCCTCATCTCTCTCTCTCTCTCTGCCCTTCTCTCCTGCAGAGCTCCACTCAGAACCTCTCTCTCCCTCTCTCTCTCTATTCGTTCTTCCCCTCCTTCTCCCGTTCTCTCCCTCTCTCTGCCTTTTTCCCTCGTGCAGAGACTACACCTAAAACCTCCTCATCTCTCTGTCTCTGTTCGTTCTCATCTCCCTGCCTTCCTGTAGGCGAGAGCCTACTCTCCCGAACTCCCCCTCTCTCTCTCTCTGTCTGTTCGTCTTCTTCCCCTCGTTCTCCGTTCTCTCACTCACGCATTCCTTTATTCGTTCCGATCTGTCCAAAAACGGGCGAGTACCATTGGTCAGTATTTTACCCCTGACACCCGAGGTTGTCTCCCTCTAATTCCATTGGATGTTCAAATCATGACAGTCCCGTCTACACGCCTTACTCTCTGTGGTGGTCAATTGGTCATTTAATTGATTAGCCAGATTTCACCCCCACCACACACTACCTTCCCCCCTTCCCTACTTCACTGGCGCGGTGTGGCTTAAGTGGTGGACACTGGTCAATCTAAATTGGCCAGCTGAGTCTGGGTAGGCACCACGACGTCCGAAGTAACAATGGCGTTGGTTCACAAATTGGCCGGATAAGGCTGGCCCAGGTACTGAGGTCCGTCTGGGCAGACATCGAGGCGTCGGTCAAAGCCGCTTAGTCAGACTGGGTGGGTCGGACCGTCTCGGCGAAACCTCTCCACTAAGCTTAATTGGCCGGACCCGACCTATGGGCCCGTCTTTCTGACGCCTAGAATGTTTGAGTTTGGACTTAGGTCCGAACAAATTGGCTGGCGACACCCCAAGTTAGGTTGTTTCCCCCAAGTTAGGTTGTTTCATTTTTTTGTCCGTGACACCCCGACCGGCTCCTCACAGTCGAGTTTCATCCACTTAATGGATGCGTGTCTGAGGGTGTTGCTCAAATGTCCTGACCAACACTGCAGGTGTTTGTATCTCTCGGGCCTGGTTGACACCGGGATATATTATTAAAGGAAGCGTAGAGTACAGCCCTGTCATACAGTCTCAGACCGAAATATAAATCCGTGGCATCATCTTCATCACCCTCATTCTCATCGATCAGCATAAAAAACAAAAAACAAACAAACAAACAAACAAACAAACAAAACTCTTGTCCCCTCTGTTGACGCTAGAACTTAGTGTGATAGCGCAAGATGGAGTTTGACAGAGAAGGGGATGGTAGGATACATGGTTATACAAGACAGTGACAAGAACCATACATCAAACAAACAACACACACAACCCTATGATACGACATCCTAATCTCACTTACATGGATTTGTATATGCTTCTTTCTTTGGTTGAGGGATACTTCTTTTCAGGATTATGGATGCCCGCTAAAAGCATAGTGTTTAAGACTCAAGGAAAAAAAAAATACTCTATATTTTGTGATGGTTCATGGATTATCTATCTGTATACTTATGTGTGTGCATTTTGACAATTTACACGGCTGTTTCGTCTTACTGTTAAAAAAAATTACATTTATCAATCAATCTGTCTATCTCTATATCTATCTATCTAGATGTGTGTGTGTGTGTGTGTGTGTGTGTGTGTGTGTCTGTGTGTGTGTGTGGTGTGTGTGTGTCTGGGTGTGTCTGGGTGTGTCTGTGTCTGTCTGTGCCTGTGCATTATGTTGCCTCATTCTCATTCGCCGTGTATGTCAAGGGATGGACATTGCGGCACTTTCAGGAGGGGAAGCTCATTCCCTCCAGCGTGGCGAGTAAGCAGTTATTGTGGTCAGCACGTTTTGTCCTCCGTGTGCTGGACCAGAGCAGACACCACTGAACATCACTGGAGTGGTTCAGCCACAGTGCCGGGTCTACTCCAGTGGGATTCCTCGTGGCAACTTCATGCAGGTGTTTGTGGCCTGTCGGTGATCCAGCTGTGAGAGCACGAACATGAGTGGCTGTGTGCAGGACAGCGGAATGAACAGCGTGAGAACAATGTCATAAGCAGTCTTAAAGGATGAGACGAATTTAAGTTTAAAAAAAAAAGGGGGGGGGGGGGGGAAGAAAACAACAGAATGTTCGATTTTGACAAATTAAAATGATATTGTGGGTCAAAAACTATATGAGCTGTTCTGCAATATTTACCTAAGCTGCTTATGGCGTGACTAAACACAGGAAGCCTTTCAGGGCTATGAGTTCCAAAGCACACACCCACCACACACAAGGGAATCATTCAAAAGGTTCAGTCGTGCTGCTCTCTGAAAAAAAAATATAACTCGAACGTCACTCGAGGAAGCCCAGGCATTATATTCAAAATGGAGATCAAGTACAATTACTGATAAACATTAGAACCAACATCACATCAAGTCACTCTTCCCCTATCCCAGGAACCCTTGACCTCACTTCAGCCCGTGACATGCAGTTCATGTGATGAGAAAATACAACCCAGAAGGACAGAACGTGACCTGGATAACGCCACAGGACACGACCAACAGGACTTGGGGTGCTGACAGAAGGACAGAACGTGACCTGGATAACGCCACAGGACACGACCAACAGGACTTGGGGTGCTGACAGAAGGACAGAACGTGACCTGATTAACTCCAGAGGACTGGCCAACAGGACTTGGGGACCAGAATAGCTCAGTCAGTAGAGCACCGGAATCATAATCCTGGAAATCCAAGGGTTGCGGGTTCGAATCTCCGCCGAACAGTTTTGGTGCAAGAGGGTTTTTTTCCCTCAGTTTTGATTTCTTCATTTCTCCAAAAAATCCTTCAAAGGACACAATAAACCGAGGTCCTGTGTGTGAACACATGCATAACGTCTTGCACGCATGTAAAATTTCCTTCCCCTCTCCCCACCCACTGCCAACTTTCGGAAGAGAAGGCCAGTTTGGCTATTGGTATGGATGATATATACACACACAGTATGCACACTGCATGAAAAATCGAAAGAACAAAGAAAGAAGACTGAGTGACTGATATTGAATGAATGACACGGGACACGGCTGAATAAAGCGTCAGCAGGCAGCGCTTCAGTCAGCGCTACCCAGGTAGGCAGCCATTGAATGGATTGCAAACCACTTAGAGCTTGGTCTCTAACCGGGTGTATGCGCTGTATAAATACTCGTGATGATACTAACTTGGTGTGTTGACAGGACAGTAAGGGTTGACTGCCAGAACCCAGTATCTCTCTTATATGTGTGTATGAGATACTGGCTTCTGGCAGTCAACCCTCGCCACTCATGTGACGTGGATAAAGCCGGAGTACATTACTGACAGATACATGTTTGAACGTTCTTTATGGTCGTTGTCCTGGGTGTTGTTTATCTTGCCTGAAAAAACAACAACTAAGAGGTCGAAACGCGTCGTGTTTTGTCTTGTAATTCGTTTGTCCATGTTCACTGGCAGAATCCTTTCACATCATCTTTTAAAATTTAATTTCCGCCTGCAGTCACCTCACTTTGCAAGCAACCGCCAGGGCTTGGTGTGCTCATAGACGGACAGTGAGTGACACTGAAGTAACCGCCAGGGCTTGGTGTGCTCATAGACGGACAGTGAGTGACACTGATAACGCTAGAGAGCATGACTAGTAGCCAGACGACACGACTGACAGGATTTGGTGTGCAGACCGAAGGACAGAACGTGACATGAATAACGCCAGAGGACGTGACTGACAGGACTTGATCTGTTGACAGAAGGACAGAACGTGACATGAATAACGCCAGAGGACATGACTGACAAGACTTGATCTGTTGACAGAAGGACAGAACGTGACATGAATAACGCCAGAGGACATGACTGACAAGACTTGATCTGTTGACAGAAGGACAGAACGTGACATGAATAACGCCAGAGGACGTGAGTAGTAAGGTAAGGGACTTTTCATGCCTCAAAAGGGGATCTCGGAGGGGATCTCCACCGGAAGTGGTGTTGCGCATGCCGGAAGTAGGCGGCAGGTGGCGCGGCAGGTGGTGCGGCAGGTGGTGCGCATGGCGGAAGTAGGTGGAGGGGTCAAGGTCACGGTGTGTGGTGAGTCACGATCGGATCGATAATGTTGACGTCATGTGCTAATAAAAGATTATTAATTTTTTTAGTCTTTGTTGTTTGGTGGGGTGGTTGTTTGCTGACGAAGTGGGTTAAAAATAGATGGGGGTGTTTCGTGTTGCTGCGCGCATGCGGATCGATGTTTGTCGACGCCGTGGTTTTTTTTTCTTTAATAAAATAAATGGGGTGTTTTCTCATTGCCGCGTGGTTGTCCGCTGACGTAGGCGTGTTAAAAAAATGAGATGGCGGTGATGACAGTGATGATGCTTAGGATGATGATGATGCTGATGATGACAGGGAATCCGTTTTAAAGTCTGTAGACCAGGAATAAAAAAAGAATGTAAATGTGGGACGCTAACAGAAGAAGCTATGGATCCAAGGTGGAAACATTCCTTTACCTGTGTGATTGCTGGTCCAACAGGAAGTGGAAAAACTGTTTGGGTCACTAAGTTTATAAATCACATCAATGAAGTAGTGACACCACCTCCCGATGAGATTGTGTGGTGTTACGGAGAGTGGCAGTCTGGATATCATCTTTTGAAAGGAGTCACTTTTATCGAAGGGCTACCCAAAGTAGAAGAATGGGATGATCAGAAACGACGTTTGGTGGTGATTGATGACTTGATGAGCGAAACGGATGACAGGGTGACAAAATTATTCACGAAAGGTAGCTATCATCGCAACATGAGTGTCATGTACATCGTGCAGAATCTGTTTGGGAAAAACAAAGAACAACGGACCATCAGCTTGAACAGTCATTATCTGGTGGTATTCAAGAACCCAAGAGACGCCTCACAGATCACCCATTTAGCTAAACAGATGTATCCCGGAAGATTGAAGTACGTTCAGGAAGCTTTTAACGATGCGACATCCAAACCCCACGGTTATTTGTTGTTTGACCTTCGTCAGGAGACACCCGATCATCTCCGTCTGAGAACAAATATTATACCCCCGACCCATCAAGTCGTGTATGTGCAGAAATGATTTTCGTCTTCCAATATGCAATGTTTTACCTGCAACGATATTTTTCTTTTTGGTGGAGAAATGGAGAGAAGGATGTGTGGAGATTGTATAACACACTGTGAAGTCTCTGATACAGTGTACGCTGGAGTAACCACTCTCCGTTTCGTGGTGGTAGTCCTTCAGTGAGACTGAGACTTTGTGGATCTTTAAAAGCGAGTGCTCATCTACACACGCGGTTATTTGCGACCGGAACATTGACTCTTCACCATCATGTCAGCACGTATGAGAAGGAATCTACCCATGTTGCAGTTGTTGTGTGGTGCCAAGCCTGCTGGTATTAAGGCAGTCCTGAAAGGGGCCTCGCCAGATTTGATCAACGCCCTGAGTGAATGTTCCGGTCGCAAATAACCGCGTGTGTAGATGGGCACTCGCTTTTAAAGATCCACAAAGTCTCAGTCTCACTGAAGGACTACCACCACGAAACGGAGAGTGGTTACTCCAGCGTACACTGTATCAGAGACTTCACAGTGTGTTATACAATCTCCACACATCCTTCTCTCCATTTCTCCACCAAAAAGAAAAATATCGTTGCAGGTAAAACATTGCATATTGGAAGACGAAAATCATTTCTGCACATACACGACTTGATGGGTTGGGGGTATAATATTTGTTCCCAGACGGAGATGATCGGGTGTCTCCTGACGAAGTTCAAACAACAAATAACCGTGGGGTTTGGATGTCGCATCTTTAAAAGCTTCCTGAACGTACTTCAATCTTCCGGGATACATCTGTTTAGCTAAATGGGTGATCTGTGAGGCGTCTCTTGGGTTCTTGAATACCACCAGATAATGACTGTTCAAGCTGATGGTCCGTTGTTCTTTGTTTTTCCCAAACAGATTCTGCACGATGTACATGACACTCATGTTGCGATGATAGCTACCTTTCGTGAATAATTTTGTCACCCTGTCATCCGTTTCGCTCATCAAGTCATCAATCACCACCAAACGTCGTTTCTGATCATCCATTCTTCTACTTTGGGTAGCCCTTCGATAAAAGTGACTCCTTTCAAAAGATGATATCCAGACTGCCACTCTCCGTAACACCACACAATCTCATCGGGAGGTGGTGTCACTACTTCATTGATGTGATTTATAAACTTAGTGACCCAAACAGTTTTTCCACTTCCTGTTGGACCAGCAATCACACAGGTAAAGGAATGTTTCCACCTTGGATCCATAGCTTCTTTTGTTAGCATCCCACATTTACATTCTTTTTTTTATTCCTGGTCTACAGACTTTAAAACGGATTCCCTGTCATCATCAGCATCATCATCATCCTAAGCATCATCACTGTCATCACCGCCATCTCATTTTTTTTTTTTTTTTTTTTTTTTTTGCTGTCCCAACTTCTGCGCCACCTCAGAGGCAGTGCACCCACGCCGCCCATTCCGACACCCCGTCCACAGCCACAGCCCGGTCGGCCCCGCCGCAGCCCAGGCACCGGCAATCCACAAGGGGCAGGCAATGTCAAGTCGTCAAGAGGCATTCCACCGGAGAAGACACTGCACTGCTGCCGAGCCACTTTGGTGGTGTTCAGTGGAGCCTGTTCTGATCTAACATACGCAGGACACCACCTACTAAGCCCCCTACTGACGACAATAATTGCTTAGTCGCGGAGCCGGCGTGAGTGAGCTCTCCCTCCGGAGCGCGCCACCACGTCCGTCCAACGACAGCCCCCATGGACTCGCCGATACCGGTGACCCCGACGGAACCAAACCAAGGCCACAGACGTGGAGAGGACATCGAAACTGAGGTCACCATGAGAGCAGGGCATGAAGGGCCACAGAATTTGAGACTTTTTTTTATGCTGATCGATGAGAATGAGGATGATTAAGATGATGCTACGGATTTCCATTTAGGTCTGAGACTACATGACAGGGCTGTACTCTACGCTTCCTTTCATAATATATCCCGGCGTCAACCAGGCCCGAGAGATACAGGCACCTGCAGTGTTGGTCAAGAAATTTGAGCAACACTCTCAGAAACGCATCCATTAAGTGGATGAAACTCGACTGTGTGGTCCCAGTCTTCCCAACTGAGTCCGCAGCAAACTCAACTCTGGGTAGGAGCCGGTCGGGGCAGAAAAACCCACATGACTCTGATGGGATTCGAACCCACGACCTCCCAGCCGGGAGTCCGTGACGCTAACCACTTCGCCACGGCGGCTGGTCCATCTCATTTTTTTAACACGCCTACGTCAGCGGACAACCACGCGGCAATGAGAAAACACCCCATTTATTTTATAAAAAAAAACAAAAAAAAACCACGGCGTCGACAAACATCGATCCGCACGCGCGCAGCAACACGAAACACCCCCATCTATTTTTAACCCACTACGTCAGCAAACAACCACCCCACCAAACAACAAAGACTAAAAAAATTAATAATCTTTTATTAGCACATGACGTCAACATTATCGATCCGATCGTGACTCACCACACACCGTGACCTTGACCCCTCCATCTACTTCCGCCATGCGCACCACCTGCCGCACCACCTGCCGCGCTACCTGCCGCCTACTTCCGGCATGCGCAACACCACTTCCGGTGGAGATCCCCTCCGAGATCCCCTTTTGAGGCATGAAAAGTCCCTTACCTTACTACTGACGTGACTGACAGGACTTGATCTGTTGACAGAAGGACAGAACGTGACATGAATAACGCCAGAGGACATGACTGACAAGATTTCGTTTGCATATTCAAAATTGAGATAAAATGTAATTACTGTTTTGTCCGCCTTGGCTTAAGGCTGCGTCAGACCAACTGACATAGGCCAGAACACCAAGGCTACATCAAAATGTTGTTATGCTCTGCATAGCTACGTGGGGATTGTCTTCAGTTGTGACAAGCTCCTAGCATAACATTATCAGTCTCCAAAATCCCCCGAAGTCGGAGTATGGCTGCCCACGTGGCGGGGTAATCAAAAACGGTCGCACACGTAATGTTCTCATCCCCAGCTGATGCATTTGTACCATAGTGTTCAAGTACTTCGGCTGTTCGGATGATCCCTGGAGTCTTTTAGCCAGGATACGACGACAACAACAACATTGCTGTTTTATACACTGACAAAAATACACTGACGAAACTGTCACATGATATTACATGCAAATATTGTAACACATTATTGAGTTACGTTCTACATAAATCTGACCTTTAAATGTGGTTTATACCAAGCAGAAGTGCAAATGTAAATACATGTTCACGAAATATAGAATCTGTGGGCCACGTATGGATATATCTTGCCACACAAATGTAGGTAAAACATATCTGTTCACTCATGGTGAACATAGAACGTGAAACTGTCTCATGTAGCAGGGGATCTGCACAAAAACCGTTACAACGCACCATAAATCTTACACTGTTGCCAAAATGACGAGAGAGAGAGAGAGAGAGAGAGAGAGAGAGAGAGAGAGAGAGAGAGAGAGAGGAGAGAGAGAGAGAGAGAGAGAGAGAGAGAGAGAGAGAGAGAGAGAGAATCATGGAAAGTCTATTTGGGTGCATCCAATAAATTAGACACAGAACAAGTCTTACAATAAAATGCTTTTACAGTTTTGAC
>CM031613.1:52770510-52780510 GCA_018398815.1 Conus ventricosus | reverse complement strand
TGGATGACATGTATACACATAGCATTCACTCTGCATGAAAAATCGAAAGAATGAAGGAAGAAAAGTGACTGATTGGTATTCACTGAATGACATTAGAAACGACTGAATGAAGTGCCTGCTGAGTAGCTTTTCAGTCGGCTCTAACCAGGAAGGCAGCTTGTTGTGTGGATTGTAAATCGCTTAGAACTTGGTCTCTATGCAAGAATAGGTGCTATATAAGCGCTAATAATAATGATGATAATGATGATGGTAATAATAACAATAACAATGATAATAATATTGAAGATGATGATAATAATAATAATAATAACAATAATAATAATGATAATGATGATGATGATGGTGATGATGATGATGATGATGATGATGATGATGATGATGATGATGATGATGATGATGATGATAACTTGGTGTGCTAACAGGACAGAACGTCACCTCAACAACGCCCGAGGACATGACTGATAGGACTCTGTCTTCTGACAGAGGGACAGAACGTGACATCACTGAAGTGGCTTGACAACGGTGCAGTGTCTACTCTGGTTCGGTTCCACGTGGCAACTTGTCATACTGATAGCTCCATTGGACTGGTGGAAATTGACGCTGTGAGACCACAAACATGAGTGTGGTTGTGTGCAGGACAGCCGAAATGAGCGGCTTGATAATAATGCCATTCGCGGTCATAAAGGATGAGATAATTCTAAGTTAAAAAAGGGGAAAAAAGAAGAAAAAAAAACCCCGGTATGTTCTTTAATGATTATGATTATTAAAATGGTATTGTGGGTCAAACACTATGTAAGCTCTTCTGCATCATTTAGTCATGTTGCTTATAGCGTAATTAAACACGTTAACCCTTTCAGGGCTATGAAAACGATTTAAGCACACGCATCCAACAGTTCATGAAAATCATTCAAAAGGATCAGTCGTGCTGCTCTCTGAAAAAAAGGTGAATTGAACCATACTAGAGGAAGCCCAGATATTATTTTCAAAAATTGAGATCAAGTATAATTACCGCTTTTTACAGTGATGAAAGCACACTGACGAAGATGTCACATGATATTACATGCAAACATTGTAACACAACACCGAGTTACATTTGATCAAAATCTGACCTTTAAATAAGAGATCTAGTTGCAAAGTGAGGCGACTGCAAGCGGAAATCTAAACCAATTTCAAAAATTATTTATAAGGCTCTGCTGAAAAACGTAGACAAACGAATCACAAGACAAAACATGACACGTTTCGACCTCTCAGGACTTCTTCAGGCAAAATACACAACACTTAGAACAACGAAGATGAACCAACAAGCAGTTGTCTTCATCCAATTCTGTGCAAGAAGGGCATTGAATCATTTTCCTGATTTCGTTGCCCTAAGTGTTGTGTATCGTGCCTGAAGAAGACCTAAGAGGTCGAAACGCATCGTGTTTTGTCTTGTGATTCGTTTGCATACGTTTTTCGGCGGAGCCTTACAAATGATTTTGAATTTATAAAAAAAAAAAAAGTGGTTTATACAAAGCAGAAGTGCAAAGGTAAATGAATGTTTACTAACAATAGAATCCGTGGGCCACATATAGATATATCTTGCTAAAAAAAATCTAGGTACAACTCATCTTGTCACTCACTGTGAATATTGCAAGTGAAACCGTCCCATGTAACAAGGGATCTGCATAAAAACCGTTACAACGCATCATAAATCTTACGTTGTTGCCAAAATGACAAGAGAGAGAGAGAGAGAGAGAGAGAGAGAGAGGAGAGAGAGAGAGAGAGAGAGAGAGAGAGAGAGAGGAGAGAGAGAGAGAGAGAGAGAGATTCATGGATGCATCCCATAAACTAAACGTCATGTAAGTTACTGAAAACAAGCCTCACTATAAAACGCGTTTACAGTTTTGACACTGCAAAACTGGACTGCCCCACACAAAGACCCGAAGCATCAGCCATGGGAAGGTCAGCCAGCAAAGCGTGTGTCTCCCGAAAATGGGTCAGAACTTTTCCATCCCAAGGATACGCCTGCTGTGGACAGAGCTCTCCCCTCCCCCACCCTTCCTCCCCATCCACACTCTTCACCTTCACCATTCCTCTCACGAAGGCGGAGCAAGGTAAATGGGTAGAGGAAGATGGGGGAGATGAAGCCTGGGTGGAAATTGCCTACCTGCCACGTCGAAGATGTGTCTGCCTCATTCAGCCTGAGGAAGAGTGGAGATGGAGGTGCAGGTGAGGGGGGGGGGGGGGGGTTGTAGATTGGGAAGGGGGGAGGGGAAGGGAAGAAAGGGGTGGCTGCTTTGGAAGAACCGGAACAAATGTACTGTGTGTGCTTGTGCTGGCCTGTTATATCCACATAAAGCTTGGAATCATGCATTCTGGATTTCATGAACATTAATATATTCTCCATCTGTGTGTGTGTGTGTGTGTGTGTGTGTGTGTGTGTGTGTGTGTGTGTGTGTGTGTGGTGTGTGTGTGTGTGTGTGTGTGTGTGTGTGTGTGTGTGTGTGTGCGTGCGTGCTTGCGTGTGTGCGTGCGTGCGTGCGTGCGTGCGTGTGTGCGTGTGTGTGTGTGTGTGTGTGTGTGTGTGTGTGTGTGTGTGTGTGTGTGTGTGTGTGTGTGTGTGTGTGTGTGATGTCATGCAGGCTAATCTCCACGCTGTCAACGAACTGTCATCATGATCATCTATCACTGTATGAATATGAAAGCACACATGACAGATAACAGGGCGAATATTGTAGAGGCTTCACATTACAGAGAGCCAGGATGGCCTGTTGCACATACCTCCCAGGCCCTGGTATCAGATTTAGCATGATTACGTTCTTTTTCCGTCTGTCTTTCTAGTGGGTGCCTGTTTACATACATTGACTTTTCAAGCATTGTTGATATATAACAGAGATATGTTCAATCCTGTTTATCTAGCTTACAGCCCAACCGACCGTAAAGAGCCTCTCTCTCCCCCTCTCTCTCTCTGATCTCTCTCTCTCTCTCTGTGCATGTGTGTGTGTGTGTGTGTGTGTGTGTGTGTGTGTGTGTGTGTGTGTGTGTGTGTGTGTGTGTGTGTGTGTGTGTGTGTGTGTGTGTGTGTGTGTGAGTGTGTGCTTGTTTATACATATGTGTGTGTGTGTGTGTGTGTGTGTGTGTGTGTGTGTGTGTGTGTGTGTGTGTGTGTGTTGTGCGTGCGTGCGTGCGTGCGTGCGTGCGTGCGTGCGCGCGCGCGCGCGCGCGCGCGTGTGTGCATGTAGTCTCATTTTCTTTGGAAATATAACACATGCTCAAACTCGCGTTTATTTACTCATGATCCATGCGAACATTTCCATTTTGCAAAAAAAAAAAATTGTTAGCCCATATCCCACACCATTTCTCACAACTACAGGGGCTAGTTTTCTACAAAGTTTGAAATCCTTCAGCAAGCCGAATCGAGGAATGACATTAAAACAATGACCAACGTCACGTCCTCTCCTCCCTCTCTTCCCATCCTACACTCCTGTGTGACGTTCCCTCGGTGTCATCCCGTTTCGCCCTTTTTCATTTCGCCCTTTCCCATTTCGTCCTGTTCCCTTTTCGCCCTTTCCTATTTTGCCCTAACGTTCCTACTGCAAGGCTCCCCCTGGCGTAACCAGTGTCCCAGTCTACTCCAAAGCAGAATCGATGGTCTTTAGATTAGAGTAGGGCGAAGCCCGAGAGAGGACGAAGGACGAATGAACGAAGGCCGTTAGGCCAAGTCGTGCTCACACATTTCTGAGTAGGCGAAATGGGAGTAGACCAAATGGGAAGTAACCCTGAACATTGGAAAAGGGCGAGATGACATTGGTAGACAGGACGAAATGACACTGCCAGGATCGTGTTGTGGAAGTCCCAGTTCGCCCTGGCAGGGCAAAATGAAAAAGGGCGAAACGGTACCTCACCGTTCCCTCCAACGCCGCACGAAACATTTGACCCCTAAGTTTGGTCTGACCTGGATTCCATGAGTATTCTTCCCTCTCTCTCTGTCTCTCTCTCTCTCTCTCTCTCTGTCTCTCGCTCTCTCTCTCTGTCTCTCTCTCTCTCTGTCTCTCTCTCTCTCTCTCTGTCTGTCTGTTCACCTGTCTGTTCACCTGTCTGTCACGTCAAGTCACTCTTCCTCAACCTCAGAAACCCTTGACCTCACTTCAGCCCGTGACATGCAGTTCATGTGATGAGAAAGTACAAACCAGAAGGACAGTCCGTGACCTGAATAACGCCAGAGGACACGACCAACAGGACTTAGGGTGCTGACAGAAGGACAGTCCGTGACCTGAATAACGCCAGAGTACACGACAGCAAGACTTGGGGTGCTGACAGAGGGACAGAACGTGACCTGGATAACGCCACAGGACACGACCAACAGGACTTGGGGTGCTGACAGGACATAACGTGACCTGGATAACGCCAGAGGACACGACCAACAGGACTTGGGGTGCTGACAGAAGGACAGAACGTGACCTGGATAACTCCAGAGGACTGGCCGTCAGGACCTGGGGGCCAGAATAGCTCAGTCGGTAGAGCACCGGAAGCACAATCCTAGATATCCTAGGTTTGCGGGTTCGAATCTCTGCCGAACCGTTTTGGTACAGAGGGATTTTTGTGTGTGTCTATGTTCTGACTTCTGCATTTCCCGAAAAGTCCTTCGAATGAGATAGTAAACTGAGGTGCCATGTGTGAACGCATGCCCAACATCTATCTTGCACACATGTGAAATCTAACTACCAACTTAAAGAAGAGAAGGCCACTTTGGCTGTCGATACTGCGTGAAAAATCGAAGGAACGGAGGAAGAAAAAGATATTGACTGAGTGACGCGGGAAACGATTACATGAAGCGCTGGCAGGCAGCCCTTCAGTCGGCTCTATCCAGGTAGGCAGCCGTTGTAGATTGTAAACCGCTTAGCGGTTGGTCTCTAACCGCGTATATGCGCTATAGTACTCGTCATAGTAATGATGATAACTTGGTGTGTTGACATGGACAGTAGGTGGCACTGATAACGCCAGAGGACATTGATGACAGGACGCGGTGTGGTGACAGGACAGCACGTGACATGAATAATGCCAGACGACACGATTGACAGCGTTTGGTGTGCAGACAGGACAGCACGTGACATGACTAACGTCACAGGACATGACTGACAGCACTGTTAAGATGACAGGACAGTAAGTGACATGAAGAACGTGACGGAACATGGCTGACAGGACTTGGTGTGCTGACAGAAGGACAGCCACGTGAGATGAATAACGTCACATGACATGACTGACATAACGTGATGCGCTGACACAACGTGACGTGAATAACGTCAGAGGATATGACCGACACAACTTGGCGTGCTGACAAAAGGACAGCACATGACATGAATCGCGTCACAGAATATGACTGACAGGACGTGACATGAATAACGTCACATAATATGACTGACAGGACGTGGTGAGGTTACAGAAGGACAGAACGTGACGTGAATAACGTCACAAGACATGATTGACATAACTTGGTGTGCTGAGAGAACGTGACATGAATAACGTCACAGAATATGACTGACAGATCGTGGTGAGCTGACAGAACGTGACATGGATAACGTCAGAGAATATGACTGACAGAACTTGCTGTGCTGACAAATGGACAGAACGTGACACGAATAACGTCACAGAATATGACTGACAGAACGTGGTGAGCTGACAGAACGTGACATGAATAACGTCACATAATATGACTGACAGGACGTGGTGAGGTTACAGAAGGACAGAACGTGACATAAATAACATCACAAGACATGATTGACATAACTTGGTGTTTGACAGAACGTGACATGAATAACGTCAGAGAACATGACTGACACAACTTGCTGTGCTGACAAATGGACAGAACGTGACATAAATAACATCACAAGACATGATTGACATGACTTGGTGTTTGACAGAACGTGACATGAATAACGTCAGAGAACATGACTGACACAACTTGCTGTGCTGACAAATGGACAGAACGTGACATAAATAACGTCACAAGACATGATTGACATAACTTGGTGTGCTAAGAGAACGTGACACGAATAACGTCACAGAATATGACTGACAGATCGTGGTGAGCTGACAGAAGGACAGAACGTGACGTGAATAACGTCAAAGGACAGGACTTAGTGTGCAGAATCACACGTCTTCTCCCATACGTCTCTTCTTTCTTGCTTCTGACAGGGAAAGTCGTTGTCATCTGTATCTGTTGGTTTGTTCCATCAAAATTACGCAACTGGTTCTACACGATTTAGCAACACTTAGTGGAAAGATGGAGTGTTGCCCAAGGACAAATCTCAAACAGCACGGATCCGGATCAATAAACGGATCCACCGTTTTTTTTCCATTTACTTTTGACATTGCAAGAACGGGCACTTTAGACAATTGCGTAAATTTGTCCAGAAATAATGTATACATCTGAACTGAAACAAACAAAAAAAAAAACAAAAAAGGTTTACGAGATGTGTTGATATTTATGAACTTGTAAGGGTGATGGAGATTTGGATTAAAACCCGAGTCTAGAGATCAAAAGAGTGTTCGGCCTTAGCAGTGCTCTCGAGTATTCTGTGAGCCCTTTCAGCTGACTGCTATTTTGCAGTCTAGGCTGGTATTTAGTTTAAAACGTATTTAACGCTGGAATTTGAAGTATACGAAACTTATGTAGAACAAACGTAATACAGAGAACATATTTGAAGAGCCACTTTCCGGTTGTTTTTTTTTAGTTGAGGGCGCATGTCTAGAATGAAGAATACGGTTAATGTTTTATAAAACAGCTTTATGTATTCAGGGTTGAGGTATCATGCATTTCAACTATATTCGGTTCCTTTTTATATCATTTACCCTCCTACCCTATTGTATCGGATCAAATACATAGTTTCTGTCATTTGTCACTGATATCCTTTACCACAACTTGTACTAATGTAAAAATGACAGTAACACGTGTTTAGTAAAACAGAACTTAAACTGTACTGAGCTGAAAAATTGAAAAAAAAAAAGGGTTAAGAGAATCAGGAAAAGGATAAATGAAAACAACTTAAATACTCATTCTCTCTCTCTCTCTCTCACTCTCTCACTCTCTCTCTCTCTCTCTCTCTCTCTCTCTCTCTTTCACATGTAGCACTGGTAATTGCTTCGTTAACACAAAGGCAAGGACATTGTCACACAGGAAGAAAGGGAAGGGAAAACCAAAGGGAGCCCTTACCTCACAAACCTCCTCTGTTCTTCGTTCCAATGGGAACTCCCTCTCCTCCTCAACAGTCTGCCACCCCCCCACCCCCCCACCCCCGCCCACTCCCACCCCCCATCCCCTTGCCTCAAATACGTACAGGACACGAAGAATGCGATTACACAGGAACTGTTTCCTTTGTTGACACTGAAACTCGTTGCCATGGTGTGAAAGTGGTCACACACGTCTGGCTGTTTACCCGAAGCATTCGACCGGTGACCATTCTTTAAAGGATGGTCAAGGTATTGAGTTGACCAGTTTGGCACGTACGCACACCCCCTCGGTCAGCATCCATGTGGAGTTCTGAGAAGTCGGGTATCGCATTTTGCATTGTATTCATCTTCTAGTTGGTCCAGATGGCCATATCAAAAATCACGAAGAACAAGGAGAGTGGTGCAGTTACTTCCAAATCCTGTACACAGTTGATGCCACAGGTGTATCTGCCGTCCAGATCCGATGCCTCAAACCGTAGTGCTGAGAAAATCCTGCCGCAGACTTTGACCATCAGTCTTGCATGGTGTCGAAAGACTCATCTGGAACATGGAACATTGGGTGATTTGCTGGGAGAAAACACAGGATTTTTACCTTTACAATCAAACATATTATTTCATATACCTTACCTTATTTCTGTGATTCTTCGTCCTCTTCTCCTCTTTTTGTCTTTCTCACTGTTTCCCAGTCATCATGTATGTTTTACATTACCTCTAAGCAACCAAACGGATTTTTGATATGAAAGTTTCCCTGTCTAATAAATATCTAGTGTAAGACGGGACAATGTTAAGTGGAAATGGCCAGAGTGCATGTTGTGATAGCATATTTATCTTAATTTCTCCACGTGCGTGCGTGCGTCCTTGCGCGCGTGCGCGCGCGCGCGCGCGCGCGTGTGTGTGTGTGTGTGTGTGTGTGTGTGTGTGTGTGGTGTGTGTGTGTGTGTGTGTGTATGTGTGTGTGTGTGTGTGTGTATGTGTGTGTGTGTGTGTGTGTGTGTGTGTGAGTGTGTGTGTGTGTGTGTGTGTGTGTGTGTGTGTGTGTTTTACTGGATAGAGTAGATGGAGGAAGCAATCAGGTGGGAACCTCTGGAGTGATCTGTAGGAAAATTGGCATCATCTGAAGTGATCTATAGGACAATTGGCATCATCTGAAGTGATCTGTAGGAAAATTGGCATCATCTGAAGTGATCTGTAGGACAATTGGCATCATCTGAAGTGATCTATAGGACAATTGGCATCATCTGAAGCGATCTGTAGGACAATTGGCATCATCTGAAGTGATCTATAGGACAATTGGCATCATCTGAAGCGATCTGTAGGACAATTGGTAACATCTGAAGTGATCTATAGGACAATTGGCAACATCTGAAGTGATCTATAGGACAATAGGACAATTGGCAACATCTGAAGTGATCTTATGGACAATAGGACAATTGGTAACATCTGAAGTGATCTACAGGACAATTGGCATCATCTGAAGTGATCTATAGGACAATAGGACAATTGGCAACATCTGAAGTGATCTATAGGACAATTGGCATCATCTGAAGTGATCTATAGGACAATAGGACAATTGGCAACATCTGAAGTGATCTATAGGACAATTGGCATCATCTGAAGTGATCTGTAGGACAATTGGCATCATCTGAAGTGATCTATAGGACAATTGGCATCATCTGAAGTGATCTATAGGACAATTGGCAACA
This sequence comes from Conus ventricosus, assembly GCA_018398815.1. Classification (NCBI taxonomy): domain Eukaryota; kingdom Metazoa; phylum Mollusca; class Gastropoda; order Neogastropoda; family Conidae; genus Conus; species Conus ventricosus. The sequence continues at coordinate 52,771,598 of CM031613.1, read as the reverse complement.
TTGAAGTGATCTATAGGACAATTAGCATCATCTGAAGTGATCTATAGGACAATTGGCATCATCTGAAGCGATCTGTAGGACAATTGGCATCATCTGAAGTGATCTATAGGACAATTGGCATCATCTGAAGCGATCTGTAGGACAATTGGTAACATCTGAAGTGATCTATAGGACAATTGGCATCATCTGAATCGATCTGTAGGACAATTGGCATAATCTGAAGTGATCTATAGGACAATTGGCAACATCTGAAGTGATCTATAGGACAATTGGCATAATTTGAAGTGATCTATAGGACAATTGGCATCATCTGAAGCGATCTGAAGATTACATGACAACATCTTAAGTAATCTATAGGACAATTAGGACAAAATTTGGGAAAATCTGAATGATCTATTGGACAATTGGCATCATCTGAAATGATTAAAAGGACCCAAAGGCATCATGAAGTGATCTATAGGACATTGGCAAATCTGAGTGATCTATAGGACAATTAGATCATCTGAAGTGATCTATATGACCCAAATTGGCAACATCTGAAGTGATCTGAAGAAACACATGAAACATCTGAAGTGATCTATGGGACAATGGGCAACATCTAAAGTGATCTTAGGACAATGGGCGCATCTGAAGTGATCATAGGCAATTGGCATCATCTGAAGTGATCTATAGGACAATGAACAACATCTGAAGTGTCTATAGGACAATTGGCAGCATCTGAAGTGATCTATAGGACATAGGACAATTGGCAACATCTGAAGTGATCTATAGGACAATTGGCATCATCTGAAGTGATCTATTAGACAATTGGCATCATCTGAAGTGATCTATAGGACAATTGGCAACATCTGAGTGATCTATAGGACAATTAGCATCATCTGAAGTGATCTATAGGACAATTGGCAACATCTGAAGTGATCTATAGGACAATTGGCATCATCTGAAGTGATCATATAGGACAATTGGCATCATCTGAAGTGATTATAGGACAATTGGCAACATCTGAGTGATCTATAGGACAATTAGCATCATCTGAAGTGATCTATAGGACAATTGGCAACATCTGAAGTATTCATAGGACAACTGGC
>CM031613.1:52738010-52765510 GCA_018398815.1 Conus ventricosus | reverse complement strand
TACCTAGAGATGAGTGTACTATGGGTATGAACTGGGAAAGCTGGAATCACATAGTCGAGTTTCACCTGCTGAATAAACGCGTCTCTGAGGGTATTGCTAAAAAAAAGTCTTGACAAAATCTGCAAGCTTCTGTACCTCCAGGGCCTGGGTGACTCCAGGATGTATTATAAAAGTAAGCATATGTACAGTCCTGTCATGCAGCTTCATTCTGGAATGGAACCATTGAGCATCATTCTCACCCTCACCGATCATCATCTTCACAAAAAGTCTCACGTTCTATGGCCTGTGGTGCCCTGTTCTCTCGGTGAACTCAATTTTAATTTCACCTTTACACCCGTGTCTATATCTGTGTCAAAGGTCAGCACTGAAAGTTCGTATGGACTGTTGTTGAATGGATGTGCCGGCACCCTCCTGTGGTGGGGGGGGGGGGGGGGGGGGGGGGGGGGGGGGGGGGGGGGGGGGGGAGGGGGGGGGGGGGGTACTTACCCTGGCTCTGTGACTAAGCAATCATCGTCATCAGTGGAGGTTCCATAGGAAAACCTTACCCTACTTGTTTATTGTTTACTGTTACCTGCCTCATTTCATTTTCAAAATCACTGGAGGTGTTAGTAGATGATGTCCTGAAGAACAAACAACACTGAACGCTACAGGAAAGACTCGCCGGCAGTGCAGAATTCCTTCGGGCAAAGACTGTCTTTGCTTCGGGTGAGCTGCCTGCTGGTGACTTGAAACACATTTTCTTCCTGTGGGCTGTGGATCTGGAAACGGATGACCGTGGACATGGCTGTGGAAGGGAGCAGCGTGGAGTCGGAGAGAGCAGAGTGGGAATTAATTCAGTGAGAAGGCATGATGACAGAAGAAAAATCTGACATTATAGTCAAGTAACAAATAAATGGACGTCTCATCCTCGAATGTTCCTCTCTGCTCAAACGCTTCCTTTCTCTGCGGGATCCAAATGATGAATGAAAATGCCAAGCATGTCGCTGGATAACTAATTAATCCTTCAGTACGGCTGTATTGTATTGAAAATTAAAATTGACATTTCCTGACCTGGTCACCATGACTGTACATCTGATAGTCAATGTGACGTCAACGTAAATCATGACGTCAACGTAAAAATTACATAACAAGATGACGTAAGAGCAAAAAACAAACAAAAAAGAAAAACCCAACGGGAGCGAGAGAGAGAAAAAAAAAAACACAAAAAACGGCGAGGACCCTGTGTCCGACCTGGAACTGTATTCGTCTTTATTCGCCGCTGTCTCCGTCAAGATGACGTGGCGAGGCTGACCGCCAGGTCGGTAGTACTCGCAATGCTCTGTGTGAGTGTACTCTGTTGCCTTGTGAAGACTGTGACTTGAGGATTCTCCGTCAAGACGACGTGGACAGGCTGACCGCCTGGTCGGTGGACCGACGTGATCTTCTGTGTGGGTGTACCCTGTGGGACTTCGAACTGTATTCGTGAGTGGTTCTGCTTGGCCAGTGAAGACTGTGACCTGGGCTCGTTGCAGCCAGCTATGTGGACTGTGTCTGTTGGGACACTACTGACGGTGCCAGTGAGAACTGTGCTAAAAAGAAAAAAGAAGAACTATTCAGTGTGTCAGTTTTTAAGAGCGACGGTTGAAGCTCCCTGTGTTTGTTGAATGCCCTTGCTGGTGGTGGCGTGTATTGATTTCGTGCTAAATTATATTGAAATGATGTGTGATGATTTACATTGATATGATATATTGATATGTGTTTAAGTTTGATGGTTCAGGCAGCATATAAAAGAAAAAAAACGTAACTTGTGTGTTGCCTGGCTATCTATGTTCGTATGGTGTGGGTGTGTGTAGGTAAAAATCATTGCACGCATCCAAACTTTTGAAAGTGAGAGTCAGACAGTCATACACACAGCATCACACCATACGTAACAGTCCAAAAATACATTCAAACTGCGTTCAACTCCAAACTTTCGATTTGTTATTCCAGTTGTCTTCCCAAACGCATTTAAAACCAGGTTTTACTTTTCTGTCATCTGCAGAATATAGGCCTATGATGTCTTTTACCACAACCACTGCTATGCAAAACTCCCCACGAATTACTGTTGGCGCAGAGGACTTCAATGGGAGACAGGGATGAACAAATTAAAACAACATTAGAAAGGGAAAGGTAAAAACAGTTGATATAAACAAAATAGAAAATGAAAAACCAAAACATACCCTCCCTCCCCCATCCCCACTCTCTCTCTCTCTCTCTCTCTCTCTCTCTCTCTCTCTCCTCTCTCTCTCTCTCTCTCTCTCTCTCTCTCTGAGACATGCATACGTCGTAAAAGTTTGAACTACCATACTACCATATGAGCGGTCAGGATAAAGGTTTTCTGGTTCAGATAATGTAAAACTGCGAAAGATTTAGTAAGAATGTGTACGCCTAGGCCCATGCATCTGTGCACCTTTCTCTCTCATGCAGAGAGAGAGAGAGAGAAAGAGAGGGGGAGAGAGAGAGAGAGAGAGAGAGAGAGAGAGAGAGAGAGAGAAAGAGAGAGAGAGAGAGGAGAGAGAGAGAGAGAGAGAGAGAGAGAGAGAGAGAGAGAGAGAGAGAGAGTGGTGTGTGTGTGTGTGTGTGTGTGTGTGTGTGTGTGTGTGTGTGTGTGTGTGTGTGTGTGTGTGTGTGTTTTTCACGCACACAAGAATCAGTGAAAGATCTGTGACGTGATCCCATGAAATGCACGAAGACGTGCAAGCAGCAAACCAAATCCACATCGCCTTATCTTGCAGTCCTTCCGTCAGAGGTCACAAGGGAGGAGAGATGAACGGCACAAAAAGGGGAGATAAAGCAGACACCACAGACTGTCCGCACCCAGATCACACGCCATCAGATGGCGTTATGAGCCACACACACACCAGTAACGAAAGAGAGCAGGACAGCATAATTATTTCAGCCATTGAAATTTGTAGGTACAGCGGGGCTCTTCTACTGCATTACAGGCCAAGCAAACAGAACACACTACAGAACACCCCTTGAAATAAAGTCTCACCTATTCTCTTCTATGGCCTATGGAGTTGCAATGAGGACATTTGGACCCCCCAAAAACAACAACAACAACAACAACAACAACAACAACAACAACAAAAAACCCTGACCAGCTGCGCCATCATGGTGCAGTAGTTAGCGTCGAGGACATGCCGACTAGGGGGTTGAGAGTTCAAATCCTAACAGAGGCATTTGTGAAAGTGTTTTGGCGTCCATTGGCCCTATTCCAGAGTTGAGTGCCCTCTGCTCTTTGATGGAACCATGTGGCCGAATTTCGTTCATTTAATGGATGCGTCTCTAGGGCTGTTGCTTAACATTCCTGACCAGCACTTTTGGTGTCTGCGTCGTTTGGACCAGGTTAGTGACTATGTGAAAAGAAGCGTAGAGTACAGCATCATGAACTATCATGAAAAGAAGCGCAGAGTACAGCATCATGAACTATCATGAAAAGAAGCGTAGAGTACAGCATCATGAACTCATGAAAAGAAGCGTAGAGTACAGCATCATGAACTATCATGAAACGAAGCGTAGAGTACAGCATCATGAACTATCATGAAAAGAAGCGTAGAGTACAGCATCATGAAAAGAAGCGTAGAGTACAGCATCATGAACTATCATGAAAAGAAGCGTAGAGTACAGCATCATGAACTATCATGAAAAGAAGCGTAGAGTACAGCATCATGAACTATCATGAAAAGAAGCGTAGAGTACACCATTGGTAGGGGGGCCCAGATCAGAATGGTACTGCACAGCATCCCCTTCATCATCATCATCATCATCATCATCATCATCATCATCATCATCATCATCATCATCATCATCATCATCTTCATGATCATGATCATCATCATTATCATCATCATCATTATCATCATAATAATAATCATCATCATCTCGAATTCCGCAGCCCCTTATGCCTAGCTTTGAACTAAAATGTCCTCTCCATGTCCAGGGCCGTGATGAGCTCGTGAGAAAGTCGTCACTATCCGTATGGAGATGCTGGATTGGAACAGGCACCACTGGTTGATTTAATGGATTTCAGAAGGGGGACGCACACGCACGCTGGTTCTGTAGCTCGGCAAATATTGTCGTCAGTGGGGGGCTTGGGTGTTGTCCTGTGTTTGACCGATCAGAACAGGCAACATTGATCACCGCAGAACTGAGTCACAGCAGTGCAGAGTTTCCTCCAGTGGGTTGCCTCACGATGACTTAAAATACATTTTCTCCCTGTGGTCAGTGGCACCGTGACAACCATGATGAGGCCGGAAAAGCTTAGTCGATAGAACTGGTGATCTTAGTGATGCTGGGGTTGCGGGTTCGAATTTCCGCTGGGCGTTTCAGAACGGAGGGATTTTTCCCTCGGAGTTAACATTGGTTCTGATTCCACTTCCCCAAAAGTCCTTCGAATGAGACAAAAAAAAAAACCGAGGTTAAGTGTGTGAACGCACGGATAGCATCTTGCATGCACGTGAGAATCCATCACTAACTTTCGGAAGGGAAAGCCAGTTTGGCCGTTGGTATGGATGACACGTCTCCACACAGCGCGGACAGAATGTATGAAAATATGAACGAAAAATGATTGACTGACAAACTGAATGACACGGGAAACAGTTGAACGTGGCGCCTACAAGTAGTTCTTCAGTCGGCTGTTGCCAGATAGGCAGCCCATTGCGTAAAGGAAAGTAGGGATCGCATAACGCTGTCTCAAAAAAAGAGGTCAGGCACCACACAAGCACTCTTAATAACTGTCACCAGAAGACACTGGGAGTGGCAGTAGTGTGGTGCAGCTGTAACTGTCAGCTTGGAAATAAAGCTTCTTAAGGTAATGGAAGATAACAGAGACAAAAACAAAATCACAGACAAACTACAAATACACGGAGACCCCAGTCCCAAACTCTTCTCTCACCGGTGAAGAAAATGGTGACTACAGGTTTCAATTGTGAAGTAAGTGGCCTACAAATGGGCAGGAGAGGCTGGTGGATGGGGAGGGGGAGAGGTGGGGGTGGGGGATGGGGGTTAATGGAATCCTTCACAGAAGTTTATCACAAATGTTTGAAGCTTTGCTCTTCCTCGGTACGGTCTGATAGTGGAGACTGGGGACCTCTGAAGAGTGGGACGGCAACTCCCTTTATAGCGTCATGGCGTGGACACACAAATGAAGAGATGGTAAAGGTAAACACTGTTCTTGACGTAGATGGTGTGTGTGTGTGTGTGTGTGTGTGTGTGGTGTGTGTGTGTGTGTGTGTGTGTGTGTGTGTGTGTGTGTGTGTGTGTGTCTGCGTGTGTTGTTTGTGTGTGTGTGTGTGTGTGTGTGTGTGTGTGTGTGTGTGTGTGTGTGTGTGTGTGTGTGTGTGTGTGTGTGTGTGTGAGTGTGCATGTGTGTGTGTGTGTGTGTGTGCGTGCGTGCGTGCGTGTGTGCGTGTGTGTGTGTGTGTGTGTGTGTGTGTGTGTGTGTGTGTGTGTGTGTGTGTGTGTGAGTGTGAGTGTGCATGTGTGTGTGTGCGTCTGTGTGTGTGTGTGCGCGCGCGTGCGTGTGCGTGTGCATTCGCACAATCGCTAAATGTCTGTTTGTACATGTATCTGTGATGCCTCATCACATTTTCAAAACCAGATCTATCAAACGCAGTATTCACATCGCCTACACTTCCCGCCCACACTGGTAGCCACGGCAATAGCTGAAAGCTTCCATCCCGAAGTGATGATTCTTTTTCACCTATAACCCCCACCTGGTTTATCATCTCTACAGGTGCAAACTATTCACACAGTGTCGTATGACCCATGAATACAGTCAGCGGATAAACTTGATACAGAGGCTGACAGCATGTACATACACCAGCCAGCCAGCTTGTTCCATCCCCGTCAATCTCACATTATCACTGTAGCACGTAGTTAACCCGAGGAACACCCAGACACAATGATGACAGGTCATGACACCAATGCCGTAGGGCAGACAGGGAAGTTAACATGATAGCCTAAATAGCCCCACCCTGGAAGTCCTCCCCCCCCCACCCCCCCCCCCCCCCCCCCCCCCCCCCACCCCCACCCATGCTAAGACCAGACCAGCCTTTTACGGTAAAGACGGCTGCGCAGTAACCGTAATGATTTTTCTGGTTTCCATACATGTACTGGTGGATTTTGATTTATTCAATAATGGGTGATTGTTACAAAGAAAAATAACTGACTAAAGAAAAGAACGCTATGAACCCAGGAGCATTCTTTTGGAATGTATCAAAAAGATTGGCATTAATGACTTGATCAGCTATGTACAAATTGTTAGTATTTAAGGGCATTTCAAAGTATTTTTAATTCCAGTTTTTCAAGGTTTTTGTTTTAATTTTCCCAACAAACATTGAAATCGGATTCTGAGTCGCTGTTATTCACTGATGACATGAAACCTTTGCTATGATTGTTATTATTGTAAAACCTTCCCATAAAATCCGTGTTAGTATACAGCAGCTATAACACACAAAAGAACATTTAACATAAAACAGGTTAATCGGGCAATGAAAGATCAAACTATTCTAAACAAAACAGAAAAACAGAACAATGACAATCAACACAATTTTTGGATAGTCTGTTTGCCTGTCTGCATGTCTGCCTGCTTGCCTGCCTGCCTGTCTGTCTGTCTGTCTGTCTGTCTCTCTCCCTCCCTCTCTCTCTCTCTCTTCTCTCTCTCTCTCTCTCTCCCCCCTCTCTCTCTCCCTCTCTCTCTCTCTCTCTCTCTCTCTCTCTCTCTCTCTCTCTCTCTCTCACATGTAACACAAGTGACTGGATTGTTAGTACAAAGGCTAGCACATAGTAATGTCTATCTGTTTGTCAGTCCCCCCTCTCTCTCACTCTCCCTCTCCCATATGTAGCACAAGTGACCGGATTGTTAGTACAAAGGCCAGGACATAGCAAGGCAGGGAGAAATGGAAGGGAAGGAAAACACTGTGATCTCTTACCTCAGAAATTACCTCAATTTTTCATTCTGATGGACACACCCCTCCCTCTTCAGCATCCCCTCCCCACCCTCCTCCTTAAGGGCTTGGTCAGTGACGTGGACTGTGTTTGGACAGAAGTGGCTCCTGTGGACATCAGAACTCATTGTCATGGTGGGAGTGGGAGAGTGTGGTAACACACCTCTGTCTGCTGCCAAAAGCCTCTTACCCATGAGGTCCCTTTAAACAGAGCGCAAGGAGCTGAGTTAGTCAATACGGAATTCGCACCCCTTCAGCATGTAAGTGGACTAGAGAGAGGTCTGCTCTCCCCCCCCCCCCGCCTCTCTCTCTCTCTTAGTTGTGTTCATCGTCACGTTCACACACACACACACACACACACACACACACACACACACACACACACACACACACACAACATACACACACACACACACACACACACACACACACACACACACACACACACACACACACACACACACACACACACACACATACACACACACAAAAGTCAGACTCATGTACAACTATCGCAGTGTTGTGTTGGTGCCTCAGAGTACTCCACCCAGTGTTCATGCCACTCCTGTCTGCTTTGTGCGGACCTGCCGCCACAGGGTCGTGTACAGTGGACAACCCTGCTCCACTGTCTGTCTGCAATGGGCATTGACCATTGGCCTGACCTTGTACGTTGGACAACCCTGCTTCACTGTCTGTCTGCAATGGGCATTGACCTGACCTTGTACAGTGGACAACTCTGCTCCACTGTCTGTCTGCAATGGGCATTGGTCTGACCTTGTACAGTGGATACCCCTGGTGCACTGTCTGTCTGCAATGGGCATTGGTCTGACCTTGTACAGTGGATACCCCTGGTGCACTGTCTGTCTGCAATGGGCATTGGTCTGACCTTGTACAGTGGATACCCCTGCTGCACTGTCTGTCTGCAATGGGCATTGGCCTAACCTTGTACAGTGGACAACTCTGCTCCACTGTCTGCAATGGGCATTGGTCTGACCTTGTACAGTGGACAACCATGCCTCACTGTCTGTCTGCAATGGGCACTGGCCTGACCTTGTACTGTAGACAACTCTGCTTCACTGTCTGTTTGCAATGGGCATTGGTCTGACCTTGTACAGTGAACAACCCTGCCTCACTGTGTGTATGCAATGGGCATTGGCCTGACCTTGTACAGTGGAACACCCTGCTCCACTGTCTGTCTGCAATGGGCATTGGCCTGACCTTGTACAGTGGACAACCCTGCTTCACTGTCTGTCTGCAATGGGCATTGGCCTGACCTTGTACAGTGGACAACCCTGCTCCACTGTCTGTCTGCAATGGGCATTGGTCTGACCTTGTACAGTGGTCAACCCTGCTCCACTGTCTGTCTGCAATGGGCATTGGTCTGACCTTGTACAGTGGACAACCCTGCTCCACTGTCTGTTTGCAATGGGCATTGGCCTGATCTTGCACAGTGGACAACTCTGCTCCACTGTCTGTCTGCAATGGGCATTGGTCTGACCTTGTACAGTGGATACCCCTGGTGCACTGTCTGTCTGCAATGGGCATTGGTCTGACCTTGTACAGTGGATACCCCTGGTGCACTGTCTGTCTGCAATGGGCATTGGTCTGACCTTGTACAGTGGATACCCCTGCTGCACTGTCTGTCTGCAATGGGCATTGGCCTAACCTTGTACAGTGGACAACTCTGCTCCACTGTCTGCAATGGGCATTGGTCTGACCTTGTACAGTGGACAACCATGCCTCACTGTCTGTCTGCAATGGGCACTGGCCTGACCTTGTACTGTAGACAACTCTGCTTCACTGTCTGTTTGCAATGGGCATTGGTCTGACCTTGTACAGTGAACAACCCTGCCTCACTGTGTGTATGCAATGGGCATTGGCTTGACCTTGTACAGTGGAACACCCTGCTCCACTGTCTGTCTGCAATGGGCATTGGCCTGACCTTGTACAGTGGACAACCCTGCTTCACTGTCTGTCTGCAATGGGCATTGGCCTGACCTTGTACAGTGGACAACCCTGCTCCACTGTCTGTCTGCAATGGGCATTGGTCTGACCTTGTACAGTGGTCAACCCTGCTCCACTGTCTGTCTGCAATGGGCATTGGTCTGACCTTGTACAGTGGACAACCCTGCTCCACTGTCTGTTTGCAATGGGCATTGGCCTGACCTTGCACAGTGGACAACTCTGCTCCACTGTCTGTCTGCAATGGGCATTGGTCTGACCTTGTACAGTGGACAACCCTGCTCCACTGTCTGTTTGCAATGGGCATTGGCCTGACCTTGTACAGTGGACAACTCTGCTCCACTGTCTGTCTGCAATGGGCATTGGGCATTGGCCTGGCCGATTCATGTAAATCTTAGGAAACTGGTGACTATGTGTAGGAAAAAAACACACTTGCATTTACGTTTGTGAACAACTGTGATATCTTGTTTGTTTCGCTTTGCACCTGCTTTCTCTTCTCTTTGCTCCTCCAACCCCCTCCCCCTTCACTATTTTTGAAACCTGCATTTCTCACAGTTATTCGAAGCAATCATATAAGCAGTCACCGCCAAAGTGTCTCTACTTCATGTTGTTTAAAACTGCATTCAGTTCCGTGTTTGGGTAGGTGTACGCACACACATGTCTGTCTGTCTTTGTCTGCTGTCCGTCCGTCTGTCTGTCTGTTTGTCGCTGTGTCTCTGTTTCTGTCCGTCTGTCTGCCTCTCTCTTTAAGTGAACATGTGTGTGTGTGTGTGTGTGTTGTGTGTGTGTGTGTGTGTGTGTGTGTGTGTGTGTGTGTGTGTGTGTGTGTGTGCATGCGCGCATGCGTGCGCGCGTGCGTGCGTATTCGCACAATCGCTAAATGTCTGTTTGTACATGTATCTGTGATGCCTCATCACATTTTCAAAACCAGATCTATCAAACGCAGTATTCACATCGCCTACACTTACCGTGCACACTGGCAGCCACGGCAATAGCTGAAAGCTTCCATCCGGAAGTGATATTCTTTTTCACCTATAACCCCCACATGGTTTATCATCTCTACAGGTGCAAACTATTCACATAGTGTCGTATGACCCATGAATACAGTCAGCGGATAAACTTGATACAGAGGCTGACAGCATGTACATACACCAGCCAGCCAGCTTGTTCCACCCCCGTCAATCTCACATTATCACTGTAGCAAGTAGTTAACCCGAGGAACACCCAGACACCATGACGACAGGTCCTGACACCAATGACGTAGGGCAGACAGGGATGTTAACATGATAGCCTAAATAGCCCCACCCTGGCAATCCTCCCCCCTCCCCCCCCCCCCCGCACCCCCCCATGCTAAGACCAGACCAGCCTTTTACGGTAAAGACGGCTGCGCAGTAACCGTAATGATTTTTCTGGTTTCCATACATGTACTGGTGGAATTCGATGTATTCAATGATGGGTGATTGTTACAAAGAAAAAGAACTGACTAAAGGAAAGAACGTATGAACCCAGGAGCATTCTCTTGCAAAACATATCAATGTATCAAAAAGATTGACGTTAATGACTTGATCAGCTATGTACAAATTGTTAGCATTTAAGGGCATTTCAATTTTTTTATAAAATTCCAGTTCTTTAAGGTTTTTGTTTTAATTTTCCCAACAAACATTGAAATCGGATTCTGAGTCGCTGTTATTCACTGATGACATGAAACCTTTGCTATGATTGTTACTATTGTAAAACCTTCCCATAAAATCCGTGTTAGTATACAGCAGCTATAACACACAAAAGAACATTTAACATAAAACAGGTTAATCAGGCAATGAAAGATCAAACTATTCTGAACAAAACAGAAAAACGAAACAATGACAATCAACACAATTTTTGGATAGTCTGTTTGCCTCTCTGCATGTCTGCCTGCCTGCCTGTCTGTCTGTCTCTCTCCCTCTCTCTCTTTCGCATGTAACACAAGTGACTGGATTGTTAATACAAAGGCTAGCACATATTAATGTCTGTCTGTCTGTCAGTCCCTCCCCCCCCCCCTCTCTCTCTCTCTCTCTCTCTCTCACATGTAGCACAAGTGACCGGATTGTTAGTACAAAAGCTAGGACATAGTAATGTCTATCTGTCTGTCAGCCCCCCCCCCTCTCTCCCATATGTAGCACACGTGACCGGATTGTTAGTACAAAGGCCAGGACATAGCAAGGCAGGGAGAAATGGAAGGGGAGGAAAACACTGTAACCTCTTACCTCACAAATCACCTCAATTTCTCATTCTGATGGACACCCCCCCCCCCCTTCAGCATCCCCTCCCCACCCTCCTCCTTAAGGGCTTGGTCAGTGACGTGGACTGTGTTTAGACAGAAGTGGCTCCTGTGGACATCAGAACTCATTGTCATGGTGGGAGTGGGAGAGTGTGGTAACACACCTCTGTCTGCTGCCCGAAGCCTCTTACCCATGAGGTCCCTTTAAACAGAAAGCAAGGAGCTGAGTTAGTCAATACGGAATTCCCACCCCTTCAGCATGTAAGTGGACTAGAGACAGGTCTGCTCTCCCTCCCCCCTCCCCCGCCTCTCTCTCTCTTAGTTGTGTTCATCGTCACGTTCACACACACACACACACACACACACACACACACACACACACACACACACACACACACACACACACACAACACACCACACACACACACACACACATAAACACACACAAAAGCCAGACTCATGTACAACTATCCCAGTGTTGTGTTGGTGCCTCAGAGTACTCCACCCAGTGTTCATGCCACTCCTGTCTGCTTTGTGCGGACCTGCCGCCACAGGGTCGTGTACAGTGGACAACCCTGCTCCACTGTCTGTCTGCAATGGGCACTGGCCTGACCTTGTACAGTGGATACCCCTGCTTCCCTGTCTGTCTGCAATGGGCATTGGCTTGACCTTGTACAGTGGACAATCATGCTCCACTGTCTGTCTGCAATGGGCAATGGCCTGACCTTGTACAGTGGACAATCATGCTCCACTGTCTGTCTGCAATGGGCATTGGGCATTGGCCTGGCCGATTCATGCAAAACTTAGGAAATGGGTGACTATGTGTAGGAAAAACACACACTTGCATTTACGTTTGTGAACAACTGTGATATCTTGTTTGTTTCGCTTTGCACCTGCTTTCTCTTCTCTTTGCTCCTCCAACCCCCCCTCCCCTTCACTGTTTTTGAAACCTGCATTTCTCACAGTTATTCGAGGCAACCATACAAGCTGTCACCGCCAAAGTGTCTCTGCTTCATGTAGTTTAAAACTGCATTCAGTTCCGTGTTTGGGTAGGTGTACGCACACGCATGTCTGTCTGTCTTTGTCAGCTGTCCGTCCGTCTGTCTGTCTGTCTGTTTGTCGCTGTGTCTCTGTCTCTGTCCGTCCGTCGTCTGTCTGTCTGTCTCTCTCTCTAGGCGTGAGCACGTGTGTGTGTGTGTGTGTGTGTGTGTGTGTGTGTGTGTGTGTGTGTGTGTGTGGTGCGTGCGTGCGTGCGTGCGTGCGTGCGTGCGTGCGTGCGCGCGCGCGCGCGGTGTGTGTGTGTGTGTGTGTGTGTGTGTGTGTGTGTGTGTGTGTGTTTGTGTGTGTGTGTGAGAGAGAGCGTATGTCTGTTTGTGTGTGTGTGTGTGTGTGTGTGTGTGTGTGTGTGTGTGTGTGTGTGTGTGTGTGTGTGTGTGTGTGTGTGTGTGGGGTGTGCGCGTGTGTGTGTGTGTGCCTGTGTGTCTGTGTCTGTCTGTGTGTCTGTCTGTGTGTCTGTCTGTGTCTCTGTAGGTGTCTGTGTGTTTCTACACTTACGCTAGCATCAATAAGACGCCTGTGACGTTTACATGAAACGCACGAGCACGAGTTTGCCACAAAGTAAAATCCGCATTGCCCCATCCTGCAGTGGTCCAGTGATGGGTCACAGGGGAGAAGTGGAGTAGAAGAGTACCCACGAGGAGATAAAGCAGACATCAACCAGATTGTCTGGGCTCAGGGCACGTGCCATCAGATGGTGCTGTTGGCCACACACCAGTAATTAAACACCGCCTCGGAACACAGTTGATCCAGTTTCAGTTTCATCATGGAGGTGGCACTGAGTGCGGACTAGTCCATATACGCTGCACCACATCTGCTGAGTTCCAGACCACACTGCGCATGCTTTAAAGCTGATGGATAAACGAATTAATGACTAAGATGTCTAACAGATTGTCAACCTCGGGGTATGTCAGTGGAGGAGGACTAGCGCACAGCCCAAACACACTCACAGCTTGCTTACAATCTCATTCATATATCATGCATTCGTCCATCAAACCACTAGTAAAGTCTATAACTTTACTACACATGATCATAGAGAGAAACATCAATGCATATGGAATCAAACAAAATAAAACATCCTCTCTTTCCTTGAACTTCACAAAACCATTTATCTAAATCATCATTAACTAACCCGGGTATAAATAGATTTCTACTTTACCTGGCCAGGTGATCTTAACTATTCACGAATCACTGTCTTTCCTTTTCTTCTTTTTTTTTTCTTTTCTTTTCACTGTCACTTTCACAAGCACAACACAACTGCTGGCACTGGTCAGGTTGGACCGCTGGCACTGGTCAGGTTAGACTGCTGGCACTGGTCAGGTTAGACCGCTGGCGTTGGTCAGGTCGGACTGCTGGTGAAGTGGCGCTGCCAGGTATGAGGTCGAACCCCGGTTCAGATGGAACAGTGACTATCAGACATCGATCTGTTCTCCTTTCTTTCTTCCTGCATTAACGCATTGCACTCTCTCTCTCTCTTCTAGTCTGCTCTATCAAATGGACATGGTTGCTTTTCTTTTCTTTTCCTTTTCTTTCTTTTTCTCTTCATCAGTTAGCAACTCTCTCTCTCACTCAACATCTCTTCTTAGTCCTCCCTCTGCAGACCCTCTATCTCGTGCTAATGCCTAACTTGGTTCTCTTCTCTCCTCCTCTCATCTCTCTGCCTTTTCTCTCGAGCAGAGCCTACTCTCAGAACCTCTCTCTCTCTCTGTCTGTCTGTTCGTTTTTCCTCTTTTCACTCACGCATTCCTATCTTATCCTAAAAACCCATCCGTCAAAGGGCGAGTACCATTGGTCAGTATTTTCGCGCCTTCCACTGAGGTTGCCTCCCTCTCATTTCATTGGATATGTAAATCATGACAGTCACATCTACCTGCCTTGCTCTCTGTGATGGTCAATGGTCATTTAATTAATTAGCTAGATCTCACCCCACTACACAATACCTTCCCCCTCTCCCTTTCCGGCGACGTCGACTTAATTGTGGACACTGGTCCTACAAATTGGCTAGATCAGTCTGGCCCAGACGTTGCGGTCCGTCTGGCCAGACCTATTGAGACGTTGGTCAGCCACTCCGACTGTCTACGGAGAGGTGCTGTCTCTGTGGAGGATTAGGATTAGCCTCCTCGCTGTGCCCAAATTGGCTGAGGCGATGCTTGAAGGCGTCGGCCCGACACATGAGGCCGTCTACCTGGCGCCCAGGATATTTGACTTTGAGCTTATGCCCAGTTGAGCTAGCTGGCGACCGACCACGAATTCGGTCTTCTATTTTGTCCGTGACAATTCCTCCTTGCAAAAGACTATGCTCCGCATTGTCTCAAAACAATGGTACAAAAAAACAACAACCGAATTTGCTGACACACAGCTACACGTGCAAAGTTTTGCAAAATAATTTACAACAAACGGTTTGCAAATTATAAGATATATGATTAGTGAGTATCACCCCAATGAGTTATCATTGACGTGCGCTCTTGCGTTATTTCAACTCATTTTATAACAACCTCTGTGCGCACCTATGCAATTCCCCTACCTGCGGATTTGCCATCTCTCCTCTTCACAACTACTTTGAAGAGCACAATATAATATGATCACGATCCATGACAGTCTTCACTGAGGAATCTCCATCCTCACTTATTGCAAATAATGCATCACTACACAAGCGACTGTATGCTCCAAGCATAACTACATTCACATGAACAAGCCTCACAAAGAAAATATGAACAAGTCTCACACAGAAAATATGAACCATAGCCAACTGGGAATGAAACCATATCCACTCAACATAACTGTAATCAACACATATTATCAACAAAGCACCCCGGATATGACTGACTTCCTCTGAGTTGCAGCTTGCTAGACTACACGGCTTAAATAGTCAGCTCCGACATTCTGTCGACCTGGGATGTACTGGACTCGATACCTGTAGGGCTGCAATGCCATTGCCCAACGCAGCACTCTGCTGTTCTTCAGCTGCGCCTCCTGCAGGAATTTGAGTGGTTGATGATCAGTCTCTATCACGAACTCTTTCCCATACAAGTATTTGTGGAATTTCTGCACGGCCCACACGACAGCTAAACACTCCTTCTCTACAGTTGCGTACCCTTCTTCACACTTTGTCAACTTCCTGCTAGCATACCTCACAGGAAACTCGACCCCTTCGTGCTCCTGCAACAATACTGCACCTATCCCACCACCTGATGCATCTGTACGCAACAGAAATGGTTTAGACATATCAGGTAGCTTCAAGATGGGACGGGAGCCTAGTCGTTCTAGCACTGTCTGCAGTGCTTGCTCTGCAGCGTCTGACCATTCGACCACTGCCGGTTTCCCTGCCTTGACCAAATCACTGAGAGGACTCGTGATTGCTGCGAAATTTGGAACAAACTCCCTGTAGAAACCAATAAAACCTAGCAGACTCCTGACTTCTGTTTTGGTCTTCGGTCTTTCTGAATTCATCATCTTCTCCACCTTTCCCTTTTCTGGCTGCTTTGTGTCGCCTCCGACAACAAAACCTAGGAACTCCTACTGTCTAGCCCTTCATACAGTGACACATCCCTGTATGACTCTTCTGGAAACTTAGGCAACAAAAATCTCCCCTTCTTCTGCTGGGTCTCTTTCACCTCATCAATGATTGCTGCTGCGCCTATGTGCTGAGTCTCACGCTGAATATATTTGCGGAGAAAATTCGCATGGAAAAGTTTTAGTTTCCCATTCACATCAATTCGGTAATCCCGACCGACCTTTTCAGTGATGGTGAATGGTCCTTTCCAATGCATCAGCAGCTTGTTGTGACCCGTGGGAAGCAGTACCAGGACTTGATCTCCCACCTTGAGGGATTGCTTTCTCACCTTCCTGTCATATTGTTTCTTCTGAACGACCCTAGCCTCCTGCAAGCTTTCCCTTGCAACCTTACATGTCTCATACCTGTGCCCACCTTTGGAACAGGGCGAGATTGGGCCAATCAGATCAACAGCCACTCTCCTGAATGGTGTGTCAATTAAAGGGGGATGTTTAAGAGGCGCCTTCCTCTTCACCCCTCTTGTGGCTGACCTTTGACACACATCACATGACATGCAGAACCGCTTAATGTCTGCCATTGCTCCTGGCCAATGAAAATCATCAAAGATTCGGTCAGCTGTTTTGCTGGTGCCGAGATGACCCGCCATGAGCGACTCGTGACCCACTGACATGACAGTGTCGCGATAACATGCTGGTACCTCTAACTGAGTTGTCACCTTACCTGTCTTCCCCTTGGTGAACACTCGGTACAGCAGCCCGCCTTTCACAAGAAATTCTGTCTCACCTCCTCTAACCACCTGTTTCTCTCCACCTCTTGCCAACTCCCAAGACTTCACGAGCGAAGGGTCTTGTTCCTGCGCTGCCCTAAACTCATCAGGCGACACATCTATGCCTGACTTCCTTGCTGGAACGACTAACGGTTTATCAACCTTTTCCTCCTTCTTGCTCCGTGTTTGGACTGCTGCCCTGTAGCAGTCAACAACTCAGGATCCCCTGGATCCCTTGCACCTGGAATATTTCCAATGATCAAATCATAAAGGGGTTTCTCCATCACCAGAGCAGACAACTCGCCTGAGAAGTAAGGGGTACGTACTTCTATCTTAGCAACTGGAAACTCCCTCACAGTGCCATCGATTAGAGTACAGGTCTGGATTTGCCCTGTCAAATCCCTTTTCTCGACCAGCGTTGTTCGTACTACACCACATGAACAACCAGTGTCTCGTAACACTTTCACCCTCTGCTGGCCAATCCACCCTTCTTCCACTGGTAACGAACCACTCAGCCTAGTGCCCTCCATCCCTGACACTGACTGCTGTCCAGTGCTAGCCATAGGCCGCACTCCACCCTCTTCAGATTGGATCCCTTTTGGTTCCACTGCAGGTCGTTTCCCCTGGCGACCCTTATCCACCTCTTGCAAGGCTGCTGCCTTCTGGAACCTCATGCGACAATCCCTCGCCACATGTCCCTTCTTGTGACAAATGAAACACCTATTGTCCCTTTGTCTTCCTTTCTGCCCCACCACTGGGTTTGCAGACTTTGCAGAAAACTCCCCTAGTCTCCTTGCACTCTTCTCACCTGTGCCTGGCACCTGTTTCTCCTGCACCTTAGTGCCCAAACGTGCCTCTCTATACACCTCTGCTAACTTCAGCAACTCTCCTGCTGTCTCTGGCTTTCTCTCTTTCAAATGTATGGTCAACTCAGGGCCGCAACCTGACAAAATCTGTTCCTTCATAACCAGCTCTTTCAATTCAGCGAACTCCTTTCTCGTACCGCTCAACTCTAACCATTTCTCAAAATAGTGATCTAAACGTGCACCATACTGAGTGTACGTTTCACCTGCTTGCAATCTAGCTGATCGAAATTTCTTTCTGAACCCTTCCTCTGTGAGGTCAAATCCCTTCATCAACGACTCCTTCACAGCACCAAAATCAGATTGTTGGTCTGCTGGTAACGCTGTGAAAATCTGTAATGCCTTACCCGTCAATAGCGCTGACAAAATGACTGCCCACTCTTCTGAAGGCCAACCCTGACTGGTAGCAAACGTTTCGAAACGACTGATGTATGCATCAATCGAATCTGTTCCTTCAGAGAATTTTGGCAACTTTGGTCAGGGGGCATAACTGCGCACAGGGTTACTGGAAACTGAGCTGCCATCATCGGTGGTCTCCCTTTGTATTTTCATTCTCTCTAACTCAGCCTGAATCCTTAGTCTTTCTGTTTCCTGCGTTAATCTTTCTGTTTCCTGCGTTGCATTAGCCTGAATCCTTAATCTTTCTGTTTCCTGCGCTTCTTTAGCCTTTTCCTGCTCTGCTATTTCCAATGCGACACGTCGTCTTTCCGCTCGCTCATCCCTTTCCATCTTTTGCTGGTTTTCAACGAATGCTCGCAACTCTTCTCCCGAGTAGCCTAAATCACGAGCGACGCTCACAAGTTGTTCAATAGGGGTGTTCTTTTCTTCCGCCATTGTATCTCTTTTTTTTTTTTTTCTTTTTTTTTGAACAAGATTTTATTACTACGACAGCCAAACTGGTGGTTACCGACACGAGTGACGTAATAGCACAATCCTAGGAATGATAATATTAGCTTGGGACAACGTAATTAGTTTTTATAAGACGCCTAGCGCCTGACCCAACTATGAGAGCGAATTATAGGCAATCTGTGCGAAATAAGTACTCTGGGGCTGAAATGCCAAGCCTAGTGTTAACTATCTTGGAAGCAATGCCAAGCCTAGTATTTAACTATCTTGGGAACATACAGTAAGACAACGCCTTGTCTTAGGATACAATACTTGAATCCCACCCAGCTTCCTCTCTGAGAAGTTGAACAATTATAATAAATGGGCCAGAATATCCTGGCAGGCTCGCCAATAAATTGTCAACCTCGGGGTATGTCAGTGGAGGAAGGACTAGCGCACAGCCCAAACACACTCACAGCTTGCTTACAATCTCATTCATATATCATGCATTCGTCACATCAAACCACTAGTAAAGTCTATAACTTTACTACACATGATCATAGAGAGAAACATCAATGCATATGGAATCAAACAAAATAAAAACATCCTCTCTTTCCTTGAACTTCACAAAACCATTTATCTAAATCATCATTAACTAACCCGGGTATAAATAGATTTCTACTTTACCTGGCCAGGTGATCTTAACTATTCACGAATCACTGTCTTTCCTTTTCTCTTTTTTTTTTTTCTTTTCTTTTCACTGTCACTTTCACAAGCACAACACAACTGCTGGCACTGGTCAGGTTGGACCGCTGGCACTGGTCAGGTTAGACTGTTGGCACTGGTCAGGTTAGACCGCTGGCGTTGGTCAGGTCGGACTGCTGGTGAAGTGGCACTGCCAGGTATGAGGTCGAACCCCGGTTCAGATGGAACAGTGACTATCAGACATCGATCTGTTCTCCTTTCTTTCTTCCTGCATTAACGCATTGCACTCTCTCTCTCTCTTCTAGTCTGCTCTATCAAATGGACATGGTTGCTTTTCTTTTCTTTTCCTTTTCTTTCTTTTTCTCTTCATCAGTTAGCAACTCTCTCTCTCACTCAACATCTCTTCTTAGTCCTCCCTCTGCAGACCCTCTATCTCGTGCTAATGCCTCAACTTGGTTCTCTTCTCTCCTCCTCTCATCTCTCTGCCTTTTCTCTCGAGCAGAGCCTACTCTCAGAACCTCTCTCTCTCTCTGTCTGTCTGTTCGTTTTTCCTCTTTCACTCACGCATTCCTATCTTATCCTAAAAACCCATCCGTCAAAGGGCGAGTACCATTGGTCAGTATTTCGCGCCTTCCACTGAGGTTGCCTCCCCTCTCATTTCATTGGATATGTAAATCATGACAGTCACATCTACCTGCCTTGCTCTCTGTGATGGTCAATGGTCATTTAATTAATTAGCTAGATCTCACCCCCACTACACAATACCTTCCCCCTCTCCCTTTCCGGCGACGTCGACTTAATTGTGGACACTGGTCCTACAAATTGGCTAGATCAGTCTGGCCCAGACGTTGCGGTCCGTCTGGCCAGACCTATTGAGACGTTGGTCAGCCACTCCGACTGTCTACAGAGACGGTGCTGTCTCTGTGGAGGATTAGGATTAGCCTCCTCGCTGTGCCCAAATTGGCTGAGGCGATGCTTGAAGGCGTCGGCCCGACACATGAGGCCGTCTACCTGGCGCCCAGGATATTTGACTTTGAGTTTATGCCCAGTTGAGCTAGCTGGCGACCGACCACGAATTCGGTCTTCTATTTTTGTCCGTGACACAGATGTCTAACCTACGCATCAACCTAACGCGCTGGACAGACCTAGGGTACCTATCTAGCATTGGCTGTGACATTGAGATCCAGATGGTTTTCACAGTTGTAGTATGCCCCAGAGTTCGTTTCAGTCCAGCCCCAAACCAGCCCTCACAGAATACCCTTGATACAGCTTGTTACTTTGATTTGTTAACAACTTGTAATGATGACATTGCCAACTGTACAAACACACAGGCCGTGCATCTAATCACAATGTGACTTCTTCTTGCCCTGCAGCAAATTGCATGCATGAACTTTCAGCAGCCTGGGTGTTGGGAAGAGTCCGTTTCATTCACAATCTCTAATGGTAATCTGATGTTTTCATCTTTTTCGGTTTATTTGTTTTTGTTTTGGTTTGTTTTGTAGTCTGTTAGCAAGATCATGCAAAATTACGACACGATTTCTCTAAACTTAACCATATAACAAATAAAAACATAATAAAATCCTAACAACCAACCCTAGCATGTATGTATGTAAACTGTCTAGCGTACATTATTATCAAAGCGCATTTGAAGCGACAGAGGGTATGTCGGGAAAGTCGGGGGTGAATCATGAAGAGGGGTGTAAGGAAGCTTTGAGCTTTTGGCTCTTAAAACAATCCACAGAACTCTATTTATGCTTGTCTATATGTTGTTCAGTTCTTATGTAGCGAACCTGGTGTCTGAATTTCATGCGTGCGGCCTGCCATTATTCAAGATCACGCCATTTGGTTGGAAGGTTGTCTGGTTCTGATCGTTAACAGGGATAATGACCTTATTTTTTATTCCTAGCATTCGACATACTAAGCATTTATTTTTTTTCCTCGATTTTTAGTGCTCTGCCCTCAAAATGACATCTGCATTTATGTGAAAGTGTCGCGTGCACGCGCATGTGTGTGTGTGTGTGTGTGTGTGTGTGTGTGTGTGTGTGTGTGTGTGTGTGTGTGTGTGTGTGTGTGTGTGTGTGTGGTGTGTGTGTGTGTGTGTGTGTGCATGCACGCGCTTGCGTTCGTGTGTGTATGTGTGTGTGTGTGTGTGTGTGTGCGTGCGTGCGTGCGTGCGTGCGTGTGTGTGTGTGTTTGTGTGTGTGTGTGTGTGATATGTTTTCAGATGTGCACGCGTTCGTCTGCGTACGTGTGTGCGTGCGTCTGTGTGTGATGCGTCGATAGAATTTTTGGCATTTTTTAAACACAAAAAGACGATAATCATTGTTATTAAATTACATAGCCGTTTAGTAGCCGCTTGAAGTCGCTGTTAATCATAACTTTAGAACAAATTTGAATGCCTATCAATGATCAGTCCGTTTTTCATGTGCTGATTCAGACCAAAGTCACCACATATCAGCCACAGTTAGGTCAGATGCAAAATAAAATGAATCCCTAATCCCTGCCACATTCTCTGTCTGTCTGTCTGTCTGTCCCTCTGTCTGTCTGTCTGTCTGTCTGTCTGTCTATCTACGTCTGTCTGTCTGTCTGTCTTTCTCTCTCTCTCTCAGCAATTCTTATGACTATGTTTAGAACCACAGATTGACTGATGGGTCTTTGTCGAACAATTGTTGGGTATGGTCGATTGGCTGTGGAATATTCTGTTTGTTTGCTCTTTTGTTTTGTTGATTGGTGGAGTTGACATTTATACTCATTATCTACTTACCTGTCGATAGGTGATGCCTGTGGCTGAATGATCACTGATTGACTGGGTGATTAATTACTGGGACAGTTGGATTTGGGTGACATATTGCATCGATGGATTATTGATCGACAACTCGATCAATTACTGAATAAAGAGAATGATTAATTGGCTGATTTAAACGACCTCATCAACATTTTTGTTCTGATGTAATTTTAATTCTGTTCCCTCCCCCCCCCCACCCCCCCCCACCCCCACCCCGTCCTCTTTCCTCTTCCCACGGGTATTCATTATTCAGACTCTGTTTTCTTCTTGTTGTTGTTCTTGTTGTTTTTGTTCTTGTTCTTCTTCGTCTTCTCATTTTACCATGATGATGATGATGATGATGATGATGATGATGATGATGATGATGATGATGATTATCATTATCATCATACTTATCATAATATTGATGATGATGATGATTATGGCGACGACGACGACAACGACGACGACGATGAAGAAGACGACGATGATGATGATGATGATGATGATGCTCATCATCATCGCCATCATCAACCTCCTCCTCTTTATCGTCATCATCACTGTTGCTATTTCTTGTCAATAATAAAGAGTGAATGTGAACTGCCAAATGGATCATTGTAATTTGGTAAATCATTTGGCATAGCGATTCAAAGAAAACAGTCGTTTGAAATTGGACTGTTTATGGCTTAAAGATAAAAAAATAAAGAATATTTAGAGAGAAAGTCCAAACGTTTCGAAAGATTATGCAGTACAGCAATGTGATACAACATGATGAACGATATCCCAAGCCCTGATATTAGATTCAAAGTGTTTGGAAACGTTTTCTTAGCTTTACTATTAACAAACAAGAACAAAACAACATGATCTGTAATTTGGGGAAAGTGGATGAACTCCTAAATGAGAAGGAAGAATCAACATGAAATGGACAATCATTAACTGGAATCTAAACAAAACCGATTACTAGTGTCATTATGTGACAAAACTATAGGACTTGTGTCGAAATATAGATGCATAGAAGTAGTAAAACTGAACAAACACTTATCTAAGTTGGAGAAGAAATGTTGTTTGTAGAGGGATGTTGAAAACTTAAAAACAACAACAACAACAACAACAACAACAACAACTGAGGACAACTAAACAGATAATCCTCGGAAATAAAGAACGACTTGTTTAACTTCTATGATAAACAATATTTACTAAGAGAAGACTGATACGCTGAATACTATAAAATGCGTCATTTGCAAATGACTGTCACAGGTAAGGCGAGGTAATGTTGCTTATACCCAGCCGACCACAAAGAACCATATCAGGGCTGTCACCACGTTGAAGTCAACTCACAAGTCATACAAAAAAACTGATTCACACATCCCTTTCAAATACACATTCTAAAAACACACCGGAACTTTTGTTAAAAATCTTTCCTCCGCGAAATCTTAGATCAGATGAAAAATGTTAATCTCTTTCAGAAATTCAAAGATCACATCAGGTGGGACATCTCTGAACAAGGTTTTCATGGAATCTGCTGTAAAGCGATTGTCTCACATCGTGCAAGTCCCAATAATCTAAAATAATGTTTCACTGTGAGTGGAACATGACATGGAATGCACCACGGCGCTTCTTCACCTTTTAAAAGATAAGAATGGGTGTAGAAAGAGTGACCTGTATGCAAACGGCACAACACTGTCTACGGCCGCCTCGGGACCATGGTAAAAACTCTTTCAGGTTTGGATGGATTTTAAATATTTGGTTATCCGTCTGCAAGTTCCATTCCTCTTGCTAGAGTTCGTTGACGTAAGCCTGGGCTTTTGGTTTCAGATCAGTGTAAGGGACAGTCTGCTCAACTCTTTCTTTGTGGCACTCTTAGCAAGTTGGTCAACCATCTCGTTGCCTTGACTGCCAACATGGCTGGGAACCCAAGCAAAAACTACGCTGTATTCATCTGATTTCAAGGAGGTGTACAGTTCGAATAATTTCAGCAGTTGAGGGTGCTGGAGGTTGCAGCCGGCAATGGCCTCCAAAGCAGAGAGGGAGACAGCCGTCGCAAGAAATGAAAGTGACCGAAGAAATTACTTTGGTAAAAGCAAGTTTTGCCTTGAAAATGTGCAGAATGGAAAGAGTCCATAAACAGATGGCCTTGGCGCCGATTCAGAAAACGTGGCAACTCGGTTCTTTCGTAATTGGGGCATTACACGAAGTACATAAGGATTGTGAGCTGTCCACCGTATAAAAAGAAAGCTTAATTAATTGCATTCCAACAAGGAGGCGAAGCAAGACAGTGTAAAAAGGAATCGAAGACCAATGTGTATGATAAATGCTGTATGGACGGTAAACAACTTTGTGCAGCATACAGGGTTAAGAACAAGATCAACAACTTTCATCAGTGACACTCACAAAGGTGTTCATTGCAAACTGGTCCATGTGCAATAATATTCGACGTGTTCATGACTTCATCATCATCATCATCATCATCATCGTCGTCGTCGTCATCATCATCATCATCATCATCGTAATTTGAACCCGCATTGTCTCCTTCCCAGCAGCTTCGTTTCCATTCTACATTCATTTTACGCCCAGTGTGAGGAGATAAGTGACTGTCTGTTCGTGCTTCGTTTTCACTGTCTTGAATGTTGCTTGTGTTTCTTGAAGAAGACCAAAGAGGTCGAAACGCGTGGTGTCTGCCTTGTAATTTGTTTGTTCTTTTCGTAGGGCGACATTATTTTTTTTTCTTTTGAGCTACCTTCCTGAACTGAATGAGGTACCCATCTACCGCTGGGTGGACAGAGAGAATTGTCAAACCGAAAAAATCCAGCCTCACTTGGGGTTTGAACTCACGACCGTGAGCTCTGCAGGCAAACACTTTGTGCATTTCACTAGGGCCCTTCTGTCTTGCCAAACCCGATTTCAAAAAGCATATCGAATGCCCAAAGTTTATTTGGAACAAAAGGCTTAAGAATACAAACTGAAAAAGTATCTTCTTTGAAACAATTTAGAAAATTACGAATCAAGTTTGAAAATATGACCAAGAAATAATTTTTTATTTCTTGCCGCAGACATCTAAGCACCTCAAACAGTTTAGCGATTAAGAAAAGAACAAGAACGTCATGTGGAGTACTGGGGGAAGTAGCATCATTTTTTAATGGAAACGTTCTGATAGGTAGTGAGGCTATGACATGCAAACCTGATGTACGGAAGATCAAAGTGCGGACAAAAGACACATCCCACTACAGACTCCTCTTTCTTCTTCGCACCCGCCTCATACCCAGGGTGGAGTTTTCTTTTGGCTCAGCTGGGAAGACTGGACCACACAGTAGAGTTTGGATGCATCTTTGAGAGACGCATGCTGCAGGGATGCACGTCTAAACCAGCACTGCGGGTGTCTCTCTGTTGATGCCTGGTTATGTTATGAAAGTGATATTACACGAGGGGGATGGAGGGTGGGGTTGGAGGGTGGGATGGGTTGGGGATTTGGGCATGTAAATTGTCTCAGTCGCCGATTTGGGAGTGGAATGACTACAGGGCGTTACAACGGGATTTCCGATCTTCCCCCTTATTCCCGCCGTCATCCAATGGGACACCAACCGGAAAAAAACATTTAACCAGATTTCTCCAGTTCTGTCGGTTGTGTACCAGGGTCTCTGCAAATGTGTTCATTGTTCACACTGCAATGTTGTCGGTCAAATGTGTTCATTGTTCACACTGCAATGTTGTCGGTCAAATGTGTTCATTGTTCACACTGCAATGTTGTCGGTCAAATGTGTTCATTGTTCACACTGCAATGTTGTCGGTCAAATGTGTTCATTGTTCACACTGCAATGTTGTCGGTCCACATTCTTTCTGTCTTCCCCTCCCTCTCTCTTCTTCAACAGTTCCCTGGAGGACTGTTTTAGCGAGGCCATTGGATCGTGTAACATGCCATGCCAATTTTCTTTTCTTGACTGATGTCGGTAGATCATCGTATGGTGCTGCCTGATTGGCTGATTCACTTGTTGGCTGGTTATATAATCAGGCACATCTCAGGTTTCGTATCTGGTGATACCATTTCATGTTCATAACTTGGATTGTTCTTTCCAGATCCGCAGAAGATCCATGTCTTGCATGCATATATAAAGAAGGACTATACCAGAGCACGCAGCAGCCTGATCTTGTGTTCATGGAGATGCTCTTGTCCTTCCAAACAGGTGTTAATCTCAGGTAGGTAGTACAGAGTTTACATGACCTTTACTCACTATGGATTAGACAGAGTTATTTCACTGCAAAGTATTACCCTCACTGAAAGTATAAATTATGACTGGTATTGAATACATTTTTTTCTTCACAGTCGTGTTAGAGAAAAGACAGCATGCACAATGCCCCTTCCTAGAGACCTTTGAATGCACGATGAGTGCCAGTGTGCCCCTATGCGTCTGTGACTGCGAAGAAAAGGTTAGTGTGCTAAGCATGACTCTGGCACTAGCGAAGTCAGTGACAAATACTATCATGTGTTATCCCAACGTGGACACGTCCTGATGTATAACTTTGCATGTATAACTTTGCACATAGCGTGATCCTATACAGATTCAACGCACTTACAGAAACAGTCTGAGTCTAACGTATGATACACAAGTATACACAAACTGAGACAAATCTGGATGTGTGCACGCTTAATGGACAGATATTTGAATATACCAAAAATCAAAACATGAATGCACTAATCTGGCATGAAGATTTGTCTTTTTTTTTTTTTTTTAAACTCTACCATGAGGGGAGACGTGGGTTATGAAGAAGGTGGTGGTAGCAAGGAAGAAGGAAATGGGGAGGAAATGGCTGAAGAGGTGCAGGTAAACGGGCGATGATTGCATTTTTCGTTAAAAAAAAGTCAAACGGGCACTTTTTCCAGAAAAAAAGGTCTAGAACGAGACCAGCAAGATGATGAACTAGAGTAAAGGTGGCAAAAAGGAGGCGGAGGAGCAGCAGCAGGAGAGAGAGAGAGAGAGAGAGAGAGAGAGAGAGAGAGAGACAGACAGACAGACAGACAGACAGACTGACTGACAGAGACTCAAGACTCAAGATAATTTACTCATTTTTCCGGCCATTGCTTCTGATGAAGGGGTTGCAGGTTAATTACAATCATCATAGCACCCATGCAACTGCTCGCAAACATAAATATAATTCCTTCCAAAGAGTATTTCATGATAGAAGAAATGATCGCAAATTGAATGCTTTAGATAAATAAATTGTTATATGTTCGGAGTTAAATGTCATGCGTGCGAGCGCGCGCGCACGCGCGCACGCACGCACGCATGCACGCACGCACAAACACGCGCATGCACAGAGAGAGAGAGAGAGAGAGAGAGAGAGAGAGAGAGAGAGAGAGAGAGAGAGAGAGAGAGAGGACTGATATTGTTTGAGTAACTTCGTTGATGAAGGAGAAAAAAAAAAGAACTGAGGGGAACTGGAAAAGTGGTTAATAAATGTCTTTTACTGTCATTAAAATCACACAAGATGACGAAATAAATAACATTCCAATGCACTTCAACTGACGTCTATCACAAAACAAGAACAAGATAAAAGACGCTTCCAAAACGGTCATACAGTTTCATTCGAAGGACGGAGATCAACATGAAACAAGAGAACGGACACACACGATAATAAGGTTACAGCAGCGCCTTCGAGGATGGGATCCATACAGGGGATTGGATCATTACCAGTAATGAAGTAGGGAGCAAAGAACTCCAAGACGAAAGAAGATAAGACAATAAAAGTGGGAAAAAACAGCGTCATACTTACCCACGCATCGACCATCAATGGGAACACCTTCAACCTCCCCCCCCCCCCCCCCTC
>CM031613.1:52725510-52733010 GCA_018398815.1 Conus ventricosus | reverse complement strand
GGACAGGAACAGTGACGGTGCATGAGACAACAATACAAGCACGCCGATGGAGAATTTGTGACACACTTGTCGCATGCCAGCTGACTGGACACCCCAAGGGAGGGGGGGGGGGGGAGGGGGGAGAGAACCAGGGTGACCCAAAGAAACGTTGCTCAAAACACTGGAAAGACAGCTAAGAGACAATGAACTGACACTTGGGATGGGCCTCGGAGCATCAGGAACCGACACGTGAAGATCTCTGGCATCCACAGCACCAGAGGGTACAGAGGGAAATGCACCTGAACTGAATTATGGCACCTTGGGGCTATGATGAGCCATGGCTTGATTAAAATGACTACTACATTTTACATGAGCTTGTGTAGTGCGCATCATTTCTGAAGGTTTCCAACAACACCGTTTCAATCAGAGGACTTTAAAATGGCTGTTTCACAGCAGGTGATGTGCATGTGAACAAAAATCAATTTAAAGAAAACAAACCAAGAACAACAAAGAAAGAAGACCACCAAGCAAAATAAAACAAACAAACAAACAAACAAACAAACCTGAAAAATCATCGCATTTGTCTAGACATATGTGTATATGTTGGCATGTACAATCCTTTGCCATTTGAAATTGTATTGACATCGTGCATAAGTTTATGTTGTGAAGGAAAAGAATTTTTAAAAAAAAGCTCAGACAACCCAGTGTCTCTGTCACTGGGACGGGTTGGAAGCCAGGATAACGGTGGTCTTGTCAAGGAAACGGCGACCTAGGAGCTTGCTCGACAAGTTGGTATTGGCAGATCGTGACATTGGGGGCCTGTCCACTGCTCACAGGAAGCAGCCAGTCAGGCTGTGAGTCGGCTCTCCTCTTCACACGACTCCGGGCCCAGGGTGTTGTGAGTGTTGGAAGAATAGCGCGGGGTCATTGCTCTTGGCGTGCCTTTACTTACCACCCACCATGTGGTGGCTGGCACAGACGTCACACAGAATTGACAGTGACCTTTATTTGTGATCCTTAGCAGCGTCGACGTGTGGGATATGTCAATATGAGTCAGCGTCTGTTTGTGTGTGTGTGAGGTGGGATGGTGGTGGTAGTGGTGGTGGTGGTGGTGGTGGTGGTGGTGGTGGTGTGTGTGTGTGTGTGTGTGTGTGTGTGTGTGTGTGTGTGGGGTGTGTGTGTGTGTGTGTGTGTGAGAGAGAGAGAGAGAGAGAGAGAGAGAGAGAGAGAGAGAGAGAGAGAGAGAGAGAGACAGACAGACAGACAGACAGACAGACAGACAGACAGAGAGATAATGTGTGTGTGTGTGTGTGTGTGTGTGTGTGTGTGTGTGTGTGTGTGTGTGTGTGTGTGTGTGGAGAGAGAGAGAGAGAGAGAGAGAGAGAGAGAGAGAGAGAGAGAGAGAGAGAGACAGACAGACAGACAGACAGACAGAGAGATAATGTGTGTGTGTGTGTGTGTGTGTGTGTGTGTGTGTGTGTGTGTGTGTGTGTGTGTGTGTGTGTGTGTGTGTGTGTGTGTGAGAGAGAGAGAGAGAGAGAGAGAGAGAGAGAGAGAGAGAGAGAGAGATGCGCATACGTGTGCATTTATGATGAAGTGCATGCATCGGTGGCACTTACGTGAACGTACATGCATGGATGCATGTCTACAAAAGCGCGAATTCTGTAGTGTTTCCACAAAACAAATGAGCGCGCATGGTCAGCAAAATAACGTCAGCATTTACCCAGCGACTGTGGGGAGGTCACAGGTCAGGGAGGACAGTTGGACGGCGTCCAGGAGAAGATCAAGCACACGCTACTGCTGTATGGATTGCACTAAGATGACACACACACACACACACACACACACACACACACACACACACACACACACACAGAGAACACACACACACACCACACACACAGAACACCACACACACACACACACACACACACACACACACACACACACAGAAAACACACACACACAGAAACACACACACACACACACACACACACACACACACAGAAAACACAGAAAACACACACACACACACACACACACACACACACACACACACACACACACACACACACACAAAGACAACGCACATACATACCAGTATAAAGAAATCTTATCCGCTTAAGTAGTTATAGAAACACAGATATTGTAAACTATGAGCGGCTTACGCATTTCTTCTCGCCTACCCACACCCACCCCTTTCCCACTTTCCCTTCCTCAGTCTCCTGCTCCTCAGTTGTGGAGTGTGACCGATTCTCACAACGGTAGCCCTCGCCCCCCCCCCCCCCCCCCCTCTCCTGCCCTTCCCTGTTCACCCCATCCGTCCCCCACCCCGTTCCCCTTCTCCTTCATACGTCTTCCAATCAACATTTTTTTCTTTTCAGTCTTCTGTGTACTTTACTCCCTGAACGAAAATAAAATTCTGCAGCAACATGCCCCCTCCCCTCCCTACCCCGGCCCCCTCCTCCCTTCCTCCTCCTCCTCCCTCCCATCTCTCTCTACCCTGACCGCCGCTCCTTCATTTTTCTTCTTTTTGTTTTTTTGTGAGTGCACTTTATTCGGTAAAGGAGATTAAGTTTCCTTGCGCCCACACTCCACACTGCCCGCCCAATATGGGCACTAAGGAGAACGCACACCTCTGCACTGCCCGCCCAAGATGGGCACTAAGGAGAACGCCCACACTCCACACTGCCCGCCCAATATGGGCACTAAGGAGAACGCACACCTCTGCACTTCCCGCCCAAGGTAGGCACTAAGGAGAACGCAAAACTCTGCACTGCCCGCCCAAGATGGGCACTAAGGAGAACGCACACCTCTGTACTGCCTGCCCAAGATGGGCACTAAGGAGAACGCCCACACTCCACACTGCCCGCCCAAGATGGGCACTAAGGAGAACGCCCACACTCCACACTGCCCGCCCAAGATGGGCACTAAGAAGAACGTCCACACTCCACACTGCCCGCCCAAGAAGGGCACTAAGAAGAACGTCCACACTCCACACTGCCCGCCCAAGATAGGTCTAAGGAGAACGCAAAACTCTGCACTGCCTGCCCAAGATAGGCACTAAGGAGAACGCACACCTCTGCACTGCCCGCCCAAGATGAGCACTAAGGAGAACGCCCACACTCCACACTGCCCGCCCAAGATGGGCACTAAGGAGAACGCACACCTCTGTACTGCCCGCCCAAGATAGGCACTAAGGAGAACGCCCACACTCCACACTGCCCGCCCAAGATGGGCACTAAGGAGAACGCAAAACTCTGCACTGCCCGCCCAAGATGGGCACTAAGGAGAACGCACACCTCTGTACTGCCCGCCCAAGATAGGCACTAAGGAGAACGCCCACACTCCACACTGCCCGCCCAAGATGGGCACTAAGGAGAACGCAAAACTCTGCACTGCCCGCCCAAGATGGGCACTAAGGAGAACGCACACCTCTGTACTGCCCGCCCAAGATAGGCACCAAGGAGAACGCACACCTCTGTACTGCCCGCCCAAGATAGGCACTAAGGAGAACGCACACCTCTGTACTGCCCGCCCAAGATAGGCACTAAGGAGAACGCAAAACTCTGCACTGCCCGCCCAAGATGGGCACTAAGGAGAACGCCCACACTCCACACTGCCCCGCCCAAGATGGGCACTAAGGAGAACGCAAAACTCTGCACTGCCCGCCCAAGATGGGCACTAAGGAGAACGCAAAACTCTGCACTGCCCGCCCAAGATGGGCACTAAGGAGAACGCAAAACTCTGCTGAAGTCGAAAGGATCCTCGATCTTTCATCTAATACCAGATCCAAATCAAGGATCGGCACCAATATGTCATGAATTCGTCCTTAGTTCACATTCCCCATCTTTCCGCCAAGGTTCCTTAAAAAAGAAATCAGCTCTGTAGATTCAACGCAGTCTTGCTGACAAACCGACAGACGAACCAACAATCCTGAGGACAACATAACCTCTTTGGCAGAAGTGATGACGTCCTTTTCATTATTTTCCCTCCAGGTGCCATAAATAGAGAAACATCTTCTGATTGGTAGTCATTCTCTCCCTGGTTCCCTTTTAGTTTCAAAACCTTTCTTTGCTCCTATTCTTAGTCTGTCTTCATGGTCACGCCTCCCTCGTTCGTGCCAGGAGCTGAAATCAGACCGTAGCCTCATAGTCAGCTGACCACAAAGGCCACATCAGAGGCTCTGTACTCAGCACCAACAGATCTTTAATCTTTATTAAGAATCTTTATTATTATTTCATTATTATTTTATCATTTATTATTACTGTGTTTTTTTTTTAAAGGAACTTCAAAGTACTCATTTTTCATATTACATCTTTAATCTTTGAAATGTACAAATTTACCTAGTGGCCACCAATCAACTGAGAACTAAAACGAGCCTGCTTTCTCCAACAACAACAACACCAACAAAAACAACAGCACCAAAATCGTTTGATTTATAGTGTGGTGTGTTGTTGTTGCTGTTTTGGTTTTCCTATGTGGACACCACTTTTTTTGTTTCATTGATGTCATGTTCATATCAATTACTTATTCTTTTTTTCTTTTTCTTAGTGCCTCTAGTGAGTACGTGAGAGTAAAATAGTCCTGACTTGCCACTATGTGAAGAACTTGATTTTTTTTTTTTTTTTTTTAACATTTTTATTTGTTTTTATTGTTATTCCTCATACAAAGAGAAAAAGGAGAAAAAAAAAAGACAGACTCACACCCATACATATATCAAGAAGACAGACACTCATAACTAAAAATCAGGTAAAAAGCAGGAAGCAGACAAACAGAAAAACACACACACACACACATGAAAAAAGAAAAGAGAGAGAGAGAGAGAGAGAGAGAGAGAGAGAGAGAGAGAGAGAGAGAGAGAGAGAGAATTTCAGCATAACATTGTCTATGTATAGAACATTTAAAAAAAAAAAAAACATGGTTACTTATTGACAATGCTATAAGGAATATATATATATATATATATATATATATATATATATATATATATATATACATATAATATATATACACATACATATACACATATATATATACATACATATACACATACATACATATACACATACACATACATATATACACACATACATATATATACACACACATATACACACATATACACATAAACATACACATATATATTGCAAGATAAATCGGCATGTACACACAAATAATATAGGGGGAAAAAAACAAAAACAGACGGACAGACAGATACACAAGGTAACGAAATGGGTTGGGTCACAGCAAGTGAAGATAATACATGTTATTATCATAAGGTACATTATTTCTTGAGTGCCAATAACATAAATATTTCAGCAGCAGACAAGGGCCACACAGGATATCCTCAGCAAAGGATCAAAACAAAACAAAAACAAAAAAGAAGGAAAAAGATAACATGATTAGCCCAGTAATTGTTGTTATATTATACATCATACGCATTTATATATTAATACAGAAAAGATATGTTCCTGAGACAGTAGCTAAAGCAGCTAGGTATTAGAAACCAAAGCTTCATAAGCAAGCCATCTGGCATGAAAATCCACGTGGTTCATGGTTAGGTATGAATTATATTTTCAATTTTATATCTATAGGTCAACATTTTCAAGAAAACTGCTACATGTGGAAGACTGCCTTCTAACTTACACTTATATAGGTAATATTTTGCTAGAAGAATAATGAAGTAAAAAATGTAATCAATTGCGATTGTTCTGTCGAAACCTAAAAGTATGAGAGACTCTGTTAGGCGTATATTTTGTGCATGAGTGCATTTCTCTTTTACCAAATCAATTAACCTACTCCAAAAACATTTGACATGAGTACATTTCCAAAACATATGGTCAATAGAATCTTTAAATAATCCGCAAAAACTGCATTTATCATTATCAGTAACACCGATTTCTTTCAAAATAACATTTGTGCCTAAACACCTGTGAATTATTCTTAGCTGAAACCACTTAAGTTTTACATCTGTAATCTTATGTGCATAAAAAAAACATGAATTCCAGTCATGAGCTTGTGAAAGTTTGATGTCCCATTTGTCACAGCACGGAGCTCTCAACTGATTATCAATCAGTATATCGTAATAAGTCTTTGAACCTTTATAAGTGGCGAACAATATCTTATAACAGAATGGAGAAGTAATACATTTGTTGTTTTCGATGGTAATGTCGAATCTTTTTATAAATTCAATTATTGCTAACTTATACCCTGTATAAGTTAGAAAATCAATGTTGACATCATATTTTTTCCTTAAATTGTCCGTGGGAAAGAAACTGACCATTATCATCAAAAAAATGTGCGAGATAATAGACACTTTTGTTTTGAAGCATTTTAGAGACAATGTGTCTTTTCCCAACTTGAATACGTTTGTTGAAGCAAACTGGTTCACGAAGTAGTTCAGCGGATTTTTTTGGCAGACACTTGTAATAAAAAAGTTTGTAAGCTTCAAGGACATCTGCCCAGAACGGATTATATTTTGTAAATTTTGAGATAATCTCTGGACCATGTTTACTCATATGAGACCAATGAGGAAAATTACTGAGAAGAATTTGTTTCCATTTGTGGTTTGATCTCTCAGTCCTACGGATCCAGGATAGTTTTAAAGATGTGACGTAGGTTTTTACATCAGGAAGGCCAATACCTCCATTCCGTATGCTTTTATGCACTGTTTTTCGACTGATCTTTTCTGGTTTTTTATTCCACACAAACTTGTAGCATATTTTCTGACATGTTTGAAAGAAAACATCTGGTGGGTTTGGTAGAAACAGCCAAAGATGAGTCAACTTTGAAAGGATGATGGATTTCAGAATTGCTACTCTACCTAGGGGCGTAATCTGGCGTTTTACCCATATTTTGAACAAATTATTTACATCTGCTAGTCTTTCTGCGTAGTTTATTTCTATGCAATCTTTCAAGTCATTTGTGAACCATATACCAAGTATTCTAAATTTTTTGGATTCCATACAATTTCTAAGTGGTCCATGTAGTGGTTTTGACTATTTTTTACACTTCCAAGCCAAACTGCGCTCGTTTTACCTAAATTCATATGAAGACCTGAGACACAGTCAAATCTTAAAAGAACTTCAATACAAGTTTCAAAGGATTTCTTATCCCCTGCTAGTAAAAACTCGGTGTCATCAGCATATTGAGATATCTTAAATTCTGTTTCATTCATTCTGATTCCCTGAATATCTTGATTTTCCCTTACCATAATGGCTAATATTTCGACACAAATTATGAACAGATATGGTGAAATTGGGTCTCCTTGTCGACATCCTTTTTTAATATCGAACCAATGTGAAACCTGTCCGTTCACAATAACACAAGACTTGATATTTTTGTAGAATGTGCTTATCCATCTACAAATATCTTTTTGGAAACCAAATGCCTTTAGGACTTTAGACATAAATTCCCAGTTAACCGAATCAAAGGCTTTTTCAAAGTCTATGTTTAACAACAAACCAGGCAGATCATTTTCATCTAAATAGGATATAGTGTCAAATATCAGTCTTATGT
>CM031613.1:52710510-52718010 GCA_018398815.1 Conus ventricosus | reverse complement strand
AGTGTCTCCATTCCCATGCTGTAAAATATTGAATCCACCCAAATCAATCAGGTTTCAGAGAAAACCATTCGTGCCACACAGTGCTAACTAAACCAATAATATATGACTCTTAAACATGATCTACAAACAAGTTTCAGGAATTCTTTTTGTAGATTTCGCAAAAGCTTTCGACGTTATAAATCTTGAACTTTTACTCAGAAAACCAACTTTTTATAAGCTATCATACAAAACACTGAAACTGATTTTATCTTTTCTCTCCAATAGACAACAAACTGTGTCCTTAAACACATACAAATCTAATTTTCTTCCCAACAAATTTGGAGTCCCACGCGGGTCATTATTAGGTCCTCTATTGTTTTCATTTTACATAAATGATCTGCCATTGTACTTGAAATAAACAGCGAAATGTTCGCTGATGATACAACTTTAGACACAAGTAATTCTGACGGCCAACAGGTTTGCAATGATATTCAAGAAAACATCAAATTTTTGTTAATTGGACATGATTTAATCACATGGCTCTCCATCCTCAAAACACTAAATTCATGATGATAACTACAAGACAGAAACGTCAAACTCTAAGCCAAAATCTGCCTGTACTTTGCATTTCAAATGAAAAATCGAAGAAGTATCCAGTCACAAAGTCTTAGGAATAGCAATAGATAATAATCTAACTTGGTCAAAACACTTAGAGTTTTTATCTAGAAATGTTGCAAGAAAACTACATCTTCTAAAGAAGGATTAAGAACTTCTTAACTTTGCATGCAAGAAAACTACTTTTTCACTCTTATATTGAGCCTATCATCGACTATGCCTCAACACTTTGGGACTCAGCGAGCAATGATTTACTCAAACCACTAATTAGCCTTCACAAAAGAGCTGTCAAAGGAACGATATGTCAACAATCCTCACTGGCAGATTCAGACTATAAGTAATCAGGCATTTTCCATTTAAAGCCAAAATTCTATACAATAAGGGAGTCTTTATGCATAAGGTACTCCATGGAAATGCTGCACTTTCTCTGACAAATATGTTCACTTTCAACGACTATCGACATTCACATAAAATAAACCTCCCGTTTGCAATGATTAATGTTCGACGTTGACTCAGCCCTACGCAAATTGCATTGATCATCCTGTGCCATTAATGTGTTTTTCAAAGCATTTCGCGGGTGTGTTTATCCATGTCCTGCTTCATTGCTTTCTTTCCCTTTATCTCTGCCTATCTATCGCCATCGGTCGGTCGGTCGGTCAGTCGGTCGGTCGGTCGGTCAGTCTCTCTCTCTCCTCTCTCTCTCTCTCTCTCTCTCTCTCTCTCTTTTCCTCTCTTCTCTCTCTCTCTCTCTCTCTCCATTTACCATCCCCCTCTTGCCCTGATCTTTTTCGTTGTTGTTGTTGGTGGTAGTGGTGGTGGTGATGGCGTTTATTGGTTTCTTTCTTCTTCTGTCTTCTTTTTTGACAACGGTTGTCATGTAAGTAATTGTTGCATTTTTTCATGTATTTTGTTTGATTTGCCTTTTGCTATATATCGATTTTTTTGTCAAAGGGCTGGATGTAAATAAGTATTCATACTTAGTCCACTACCCTCTTAAAATAAAATTCGTTCCTCTCTCTCTCTCTCTCTCTCATCTCTCTCTCTCTCCTCTCTCTCCTCTCTCTCTCTCTCATCTCTCTCCTCTTTTCTCTCTCTCTCTCTCTCTCTCTCTCTCTCTCTCTGTATACAGAGACAAATGATTATATTAAAAAGGTAATGTACAAAACACACACACACACACACACACACACACACACACACACACACACACACCCCACACACACACAACACAAACGGTGACCGATTTGTCAAAAATACACTGCGGCTCATCTAAATGGTGTTGCCTGAAGAGAGAGAGAGAGAGAGAGAGAGAGAGAGAGAGAGAGAGAGAGAGAGAGAGAGAGAGAGAGAGAGAGAGAGAGAGAGAGAGAAGAGGTAAGAGAGTGAGAGGGTTTTAGAAAAACAGACAGACCAAAAAACAAATTAAGAGAGAGGGGAGAGGGGGAAAAGAGGAGAGAGGGAGAGAGAAAGAGGGAGAAGGGGGGGAGGGGGAGAGGAAGGGGGGAGAGAGAAAAGAGAGAGAAAAGGGGGTTTTCAATTTTCCCCCAAAGGCTTTAAAAAACCCCCTTTGAAGAAGTAAAAAACCCGGGAAAATGCAAAACCAAAATCTCAACCAAAACGAATTTTCCAAACCCCCAAAAGGCGGAGGGGGGGGGAAAAAGGGGGGGGGGGGGGGAGGGGGGGGGGGAAGGGGGGGGGGGGGCCCCGGGAGAGGGGGGCCAGCCCCCCCGCCCCCCGCGACAGCCCCCCGACCCCCCCCGGGCCCCCCGGGTCGATAAAATTTAACTGTCCCTTCCGTCGCCTCTTCCGTTTTTTCCCCCCCCTTTTCCCAAAAAATTCTGCTGCCCATACGGGCCAAACCCAAAAGCCCAACCACCATCCCCCAATTTCCCCTCCAAACCCCCCCCCGACCCCTTTTTTCCCCCCCACTTTTCCCCCCTCTCTCTCTTTTCCCCCCCCCCCCCCCCTTTGGGGGGGGGGGGGGGGGGGGGGGGGGGGGGGGGTTTTTATCCCAAGAAGTGGGAGATGAACGAAACCAAAACGGGGAATTTCTCCCGACTGGGTTTTTACAACGAAACTGTTTTTCGCATTTTAAATTTAAACGGATGAGTGATGAAATTCTGGGGAATGCCTCTTTGGGAACATTATGCACCCGTCGTGTGTCTTTCAGGGGAAAACGGGTTTCATGCCCTTAAAATAATGTGGGGGAGAAAGGGGCCCAAAGACATATCCCCCTTTTGTCTGCTGTCTCTGTTTTCCCGTCTGTGTCGTCGTTCTTTTCTGCCTTGTCTGTCTGGCCCGTCCCCCGTCTGTCTGTCTGTCTGTCTTCTGCTGTCTGCCGGTCTGCTGTTGCTCCCCTCCTCTCCCCTCCTCTCTCTCTCCCCTCCCCCCTTTTCTCTCTCTCTCTGTGTCTCTGTCCTGTCTTTCCTTTTCTCCTCTCTCTCTCTCTCTCCTTTTCTCTCTCTCTCCCCCCCCCTTTTCCCTCCCCCCTCCCCCCACCCCCCTCTCCCCTCCCCCCTTTTTCCCCCCCTTCCCCCTCTCTTATTTATTTTTTTTTTTTTCCCCCAACAAAAATTTTTTTAAAATCCTGGTGGCCCCTATTTTCTGGCAATTTTATAATTTTTTTTGTTCACTCATCAACATATCACTCCCAAAAAGAAAAAAAAAAAAAGGGGCATTTAACCCATCCTTTTTTCTTTTTCCCTGTTTCAGTAAACCATTATTTTGCAGCAGCAAAACAGCAGCAGCAAACAGCAGCACATAGTAAATAGTAGCAGCAGGGAGCAAAAACAGCGCAGCAGTAGTAGTACAGTAGCTAGGGAGAAACAGCGCAGCCCCCCCAGCAAAACCCAAAATATAAATCTAGTAGTAAATACAACCCCCCGTATTAATAAAACATTATTTTTTTTTCCCGATCCCAACTGACGGGGGGGCTGCCCAAAACAGGTTTAACTGTGCGGGGGGGCCCGCCCCCCTCCCCTTTGTGCCTTTTTTTTGTTTTTTTTTTTTCTCTTGTTTTTGGGGTGGCGGTTTTAAACACGGCTGTGGAAATTTTTGGGGTTGGGGCTTTTTTTTCCAAAGGAAAAAACAAAAATTTTTGTTCTGGAAGGTTTTTGTTTTGGGTTTTTCTTTTTAAATCAGTTTTCCGTGCAATAGAAAGGGACTCTCTTTCGGTTTTCACTGACCCTGATCAGCCATCTAAAAACAAAAAGAAAACCTTCACGACCCTTTTTTATTATTTAAATTTTGAAAAAAGGGCAAAATCGGGTTTTTGGTTTTTTCCCCCCAAAAAAAAAAAAAAAAACAATAAATTTTTTTCGGCCCGCCCCGAAGGCTTAGTGACTTGTTTAAAACTTTTGTAGTTTAATCAGAAAATTTTCCCAAAGGAAAATAAAACCCTTTAAACACTACTGAAAAGATTTTAGCCAAACCCAAACAGAAAACTCCTCTATTTGGGGGTCTGAAAAAGATCTAGGACTGACAGGTCCCGGCAACCCCCCACAAACGATTCTTGGGGCAGGAAAGCGAAAAAAGAAAATGAAGTGGGGAGGTTTTTGGGGGCAATGTCGATTCTTTCAGTAAAAAACCGCAAAGCGAACATCGGGCAGCTGCGCCCAAAAAAAAAAAGTTAAAAGGGCCAACAATTTTACTGACTTTTTAAAAAAAAAAAATTTGGGAAATGATCAATCCCAAGTGTAAAATGATTTATTGAAAGTGTGAAAAGTTTTGTAAAGACAAAAAAGTCCAGGAATCAACAACGGGAAACGGCGGGAGTACAAAAAAAAACCCCCCAAAACCCCCCAAATTTGGAAAAATCACCCGGGGGAGTGTTTCCCTTTAATGTCAAGGTTAATAACGTTGGGTCCCCCGTTTTTTTTTGGCAAGGGAAACAAGGCAGCGTTGTTCCCCATGGAGTTCCCCCAGTGGGGGGGCGCAGGGAAAAAACCTGGGGGCCGCACCCACTCCGGGTGAGTGACTCAAACAGCGACCCAGGTTAGCAGAGGAGGACGACGCGCTGCATCCCCCCCCCCCAGCTACCAAACCCCAAAAATGTTCATGGGGTTCAGGTCTGGGGTGTTTGGGGGGCCACTGCATTCTGTTTACCCAAGCAAACTTGGAGAAACGTGTTTTTCTGCCCCTGGGGGCGATGGGGCCCTGCATTGTCTCTTGAACCCACCGCCCCGGGGCCAAGCTGTTTGAAAGGGCTGGCAGCCCCCAGGGGGTTTCAAAAACTCTGTTTTGGGAGCGAACCCCCATTTAAATTTTCCCCGGGACATTTTTACAAAACCGTTTTGTGCGTGTGGGTTTAAGGGGGCCCCCCCAAATCATAAAAGGAACCCCCACCCTCGGGTTTCCTTTTTCCCGGAAAAGCCTTTTTTTTTCTGCAAAACGCTCCCCACGGCCCCTCTTTCCAAAACCCCTGTTCCGTCTAAACGGTGGGGTCCAGGCAGAACCGCCCCCCCTCGGGCCCGTAAACATTCCCCCGTTAGCCCCCACTGTTCATGTGACCTCTCACGTGCCCGCGTGCAAACCATACTCCCGGGGTGCTGCCTGTGGGCATCAGTCAAACGATCTTTTTGGCTGGCGTTCCCCAGCACCCAAAGGGTTTGCGGCAGGGGGGCGATTTCGTAAGGTCTGATCACTGACAACAGTATTGGTGGCATCTCTAAGGCGACGTCTGATGTTGTCTGCACTTGCTGTTCTTTCTTGTGTGGCCTGCCTTTCAATGTATCGGTTATCTCGTGGGGTTGTTATTCTGGGTCGACCAGAACGTGGTCGCTCTTGCACTCTTCCTGTGTCTTGAAAGCGTTGTCTGACTCTGATAACAACAGAGTGTGATACCCAAGTCTCCGTGCCACTTCCCGGACTGCAACTCCTTCTTGGAGCCATCCTATTGCTCTTCCTCGATCCAGCTCGTTCAGTCTTCGACGTGGAGGCATGCTGTTGCATTGCATTTTTCGCCAGTACAGTGGCTTTTAAAGACATTTGGTTGAGCATACTTTATGACCTACAGCCTGATTTAGCTCGTGCTTTACATGATTTTGATTCAGCACATGCTCCTCGGATCCCAAACACATCAGAAATTCACCCCAATTTGTTCCAAAAATGACAAGTCGCGACACGTGTTTTTCAAGGCGCGTGAGAAATGTGTGCCACAAAATTGCAGTTGCCGCATTCACTATCAATTTGTGCGTGTGGTTCAATTTGTTTGGACCACAAAGCCGGTACAATTGAATTTTTGTGAATTTTAAAAAGTTTTTGTGCATTCTCAATGTTGGTCCTTAACTTTTTTTTGAACAGTATTGATAGGCATATTGCATGACACTAACTCAATTAGAATTAGGTCGTCAGAACTGGGCATTTGAAATAAAGAGAGTTCTATCCGTAAATGGATTTGGCATTCTATGGATAACTCAGACGGTTGGTGACGAAGTCTGTTTTTTGGTAGAGCTTGAAGATAGGTTGATTGCGTGCCATATGCAAAATTGGCAAAGTAACTTGGAAGAAAGTGACAAGCATGAGCTTTATCTCTCATTTAAAGATCTTTTTCAAGCTGAGAATGATCGTTTTAGAGATGTGTTCGCTCGGTTTCGAACGAGAAGCCTGGGGTTTAAAGTAAGAAAAAGATGGTTCATGCCGGTGAAAAGTGATATGATGTGTCCATCCTGCTCAAAAGAAACTGAAGACGAGGAAGACTTCATTTTTAGATGCCCAGAGTATAATAAATTTAGAAATGGTTCTTCTGCCTTTAAGTCCTTTTTTCAGTCAAAATCAAAACCTCTTTGGTATCTTATCCTCTGAAAATTTAGACATTGTAAACTCATTTGCTAAGTTTGTGGCGGAAGCCTTTCGGTTTAGAGAGAAAAAAACTTAATAATTATGTGGGCTGTGTTTGTAGATCATGATCATGCAATAAGTTATTTATTGTGATGAGAATATTGTTTGATGAATGGTCTTGTTCTTCATTTTCTAGTTATTAGTACTGTTCAACCGTTTTCTGTGTGTACGCTTGTTTTTTGGCTCGCATTTCTATCGTTGACAGAGTTTGCCAACACTAAGTGGAAATTGTGCATGCACTCCTTTGGCATAAGGGCTGTTTAACTAATGTCAATAAAACATCGTCATTGTCACTGTCATTGTCATTCTCTCTCTCTCTCTCTCTCTCTCTCTCTCTCTCTCTCTCTCTCTCTCTCTCTCTCTTCATGTAATATATGTATTATACATATATATATATATATATATATATATATATATATATATATATATATATATATATATTATATATATATATATATATATATATACATATATTCCTCCCTCTTTTTATATGCGTCTCTCTCTCTCTCTATCTCT
The DNA here is from genome assembly GCA_018398815.1 of Conus ventricosus. Lineage (NCBI taxonomy): Eukaryota > Metazoa > Mollusca > Gastropoda > Neogastropoda > Conidae > Conus > Conus ventricosus. The sequence continues at coordinate 52,711,062 of CM031613.1, read as the reverse complement.
CTCTCTCTCTCCCTCCCTCCCCACCTCCCCTCTCTTTCCTCTAGTCCAGCATATCTCAAAATAGCGCAACCCCCCCCCCCTCTCTCTCTCTGTCTCTCCACCTCCCATCTCTTTCCTCTAGTCCAACATTTCTCAAAATAGCGCAAACCCTCTCTCTCTCTCTCTCTCTCTCTCTCTCTCTCTCTCTCTCTCTCTCTCTCTCTTTCCTCTAGTCCAGCATTTCTCGAAATAGCGCACCCCCCCCCTCTCTCTCTCTCTCTCTCTCTCTCCCCACCTCCCCTCTCTTTCTCTAGTCCAGCATCTCTCGAAATAGCGACCCCCCCTCTCTCTCTCTTTTCCCCCACCTCCCCTCTCTTTCCTCTAGTCTAGCATTTCTCGAAATAGCGCAACCCCTCTCTCTCTCTCTCTTTTTCTCTCTCTCTCTCTCTGTCTTTCTCTTTCTCCACCTCTCTCTTTCCTCCAGTCCAGCATTTCTCGAAGTAGCGCAAACCCACTCCAACAGAGCGAGACACAGCCAGAAGCGAACCAAGGACACGTGAACTGCCAACGCAG